>CM060940.1:810987890-812237890 GCA_030765085.1 Allium cepa | reverse complement strand
TCATTGAGCTTGACAACATTCAATGCTTATATCAATAACCATTTTCCAAATTAATTTAACCCAAACTTTTATTTAATAGTCCACCCTTCCTACTCGAAGTCGAGCTTCTCATTATTCTTTACTTAAGTTAATTTACTCCAATTTATTTCAACTTCAAACTTAAGTTCACTTTTGTTTAATTTGATTCTCATCTAACCAAATTCCATTTAATTCGGTTAGCCCATCCATTTTAATTTTAATTTTGTTTCACATTCTTAATTTATCAAAATAATATCCAAGCACATATTTTACTCATTTATACTTGAATTGGATTTTATTTGTAACTCAAATCATTTCTATTATAATCCAATTCCATTTTATTTTTACAACTTCTCCACTTATTTTAATTCATTATCAATCCAAGTCGAATTCTATTTATAATTCGAGTTTATTTCCAAACTCCATTATTAACTTATAATCCATTTTATTTAACCGAGTTAAATTTTATTAACATACTCTATCAAATAATTTATTTATCTAATTAGCTTACTTTCAACTTTTAAATCAATATTCGATTTTATTACAAAAATCACTTCATAAAATTTTCCTGAGTTCAATTTTTTTTTTTTTTACAATTTCAGTTTTGGATTTTCTTTCATTTTCCAAAATTCCAACACTTTTATTTCGGCTTATTTATTCCCTTTTTACATTTTAAACTTTTCAATTCTTTTATAAGCTTCCAAAGCTTATTTATCTCAATTCAATACTTACTTAGTTTACGCTTATTTATTTAAGTAAGAATTTTATTCCATTCAATATTATCTATAACTCAACTGAATTTATTTCAATTCAATTTTTTTTAACTTAACTTCAGTTAAATCTAGCATCATACCATTCTCTTTAATCCACTCAATCCACTTGAATTTTAAATTAAGTAAGAATTTACTTTCGCTTAATATCATCTACATCTCAATTTATTTTATTTCAATTCAATTTCAACTTAATTCAAATATAACATGGATTTATTTTCAGTTTAATTCAATTTATTTCAATCCAATTAAATTTTATCTCCCAATCCAAATTTAATTTCTATTTTCCCATTCCAATCACATTCAAGATTTACTAATTATTTCTTCCAATCATTAATTAAATTTCAAAGTTTAATCTTAAACCAAGTTAAATTCTCATTTTTAACTTTCACCCTTAATTTTAATTCCAAAATCCAATCCCCATATTCCTCATCAGAACCATTCAATATTTATAAGTTTATAACTTATCTCCTGATGATCTCTAAATTATTTAAATAAGGATTTCAGGATTTTTAAACGCCCGGCTTTTCGTTTTCAAATCATTTTGAAATCACGATTATCTCAAAATCACACTTCTCAAATTTTCAAACCAATCCTGGTTTTTATCCCCAACAAATTTCTTTTGAAATTTCAAAAACAAAACTTGTTCTTCTGAACAAATCAAATTTTGGCAGCAACCCGTCACTTAGAAACTCGAAAATGAATACCGATGATGTTGCGCAGTCATCACCAGGATTATTTTCCAGCGACAGAAGTGAGCTCAATGCTATATCCCTTCCCAAAATTTATTTGAAACAAATTCCTTTCAGACATACTTCCAAAATAATAATGCTATTATTTATCTTCAAAACACTTCGAAAAACACTTCTAAAATCTCTGGGATTTAAATTTTCAAATTTTGACTTAAATCAAATTTTAACTATAATTCATTTGTATAATTTGTGCTTATACAAATTCCCATTTGATTATACAAGTCATTCCAACTTTTATAATCTTATTTGGTTAAAATATTATCATCCAAACATCCAAGTTGTATAACAATTTACGGAAATATTTCTTTTATATCAAAATATATTTTGGGTAGAATTATTTCATTCACCCTCCTGTAAAACAATACTGTGTAAATTTATCATGTCATGTGTTTATAAACTCTTCTCGAATAGCGGCCAACTTACCCGTTCAAAATTCATATTCCACCCAACCCATAAGTCAACACAATATTAAAACAATTTATATTCACTAACAAATACGCGCTCATATCCATTAATACACTCAAACTCATTCTAGAGTACTACGGACTCTATTTTCAATGAGTAATGCCCACCAGAGCCAAGGTTATCACCAACCTAAGCTCTGATACCAAATTTCACGACTCGATTTTTCAACGCCCGAAAAACCGAACCATGAGGGTTAAAGAAGAAAGAGGTAGAAGAAGAAAATAGAAACAACATCAGAATCTCACCAACGCAGTAGAATAAAATATAATAGATAATAACTGATCTTTACACAAAAGCAAATTTGTTTATACATTACATCATCAGAGTACACATAACACTCAACTGGACAGTAATCATAACATGTCCTCACCAAATCTGAATACACAGCTAATCAACAAAGCGGAATATCTAAAACAAGTACGGGAGTCCATATCGCCATCCAGCCCATCTTCTGAGCTCCACAGCATCTTTCCTGTATTCTATAATACTCGGTCTGACCAGAGCATTAAAGTGAAATAACACCCGAGTCAGTCTGGAATACCAGCATGAGAAAACCACACTCAAATTGATTATTAAAGTTTCAAAATTCTTTTGAAAACAAAAGCATCTCGTAAGTCCACGCCACAAATAAACATGTCGGGTTTTTACCTTACGATAGCCAAAACACTTTTTATCAAATCTGTCTAATATTATAATAGTGTCTATAGAAAGTAAAATAGAATCTAGCTGAAATGCTTACATCTCACGTTTCAGCAATAGTTGGGCACAATCAAAACCGTGCAGGCGCGTAGGGAGAATGGATTTCCAACTAATGATTAGGCACTGGGGCACCACCTGTCACAGTACGTGGCCTAGATCACCGTACCGAGGATTACTCCTAATCCCCTGCAACACAAGACCGGGACTACCCCTTACTGGATAATCTCGAGTAAGATCACCCCACGGTTGGGATCAGCAACCGCACCACTAAGCCGAATAAAAAGGGACATCTAGACAAGGATGACCTCACCCTAATGAGTGCTACCCACTTAGCCTTGCTGCATAACCCTGATTTTCAGTCATTCCCAGTTGACGAGGCTCGAGGCTAAGCGTTAACTTTTTAGAACATATCACTTAGAATGCTCACCATCCAACTGACGATGTTCTGAAAGCATTCATCCATACAAGTCCATCCCGGGTTTGAACGGAACCGAAGGCACTACTCCTACTACATCCATTTTGGAATCACCTCGGGATTAGTAGCAACTAGCCCTTGCACTTCACTGCTCCATCTTCGAATCTAAACTCATCTTCCTCACGAAAACGTACAAACCGGATCGAAGTGGTTTTCAGAAAATAAATGCCGATCCCGGTCTCTTCAAAACGATCAGCGCATTGGCCAAATATTGATAATCGGTTATTTAACTATCAATTAACATTCACAAGCAACCATCAAACATAAATAATTTCACCAAATTATTTATTAATCTCAAAATATCTTCACAAGATAAATTTCCATTTTCAACCCTTCGAAAACAGTTTTTAAACCACACTCTTCTCATGAAATGAGTTCCGAAATATTTATTCCACTGAAAACACCAAGTACAAAAACTTTAGATTTTAAAATAATTTAAAACTCTTTATTATAAAATATCCTTTAAGTCATTTAAGTTAAAACTATTTTAATACTTATTCAAAAATATATATTTTAAGAATATTTAAAATAAAGCCGCTTTATAAAATATAAAACTAACTTTTCTCTTTCTTTAAAACAAATACCAAGTCACCTCTAAATAATTACTACTATAATACATTTGAAAAATACTTACTTCAATATTTTGAACATTTAAAACTAATGAATTTTCTAAAACATACCTTTAAATCAACTTTAAAACTTTTACTTATGCTTAAAATTTGCTTCGAAAACGTACTTGGTTATCCAGGGAAATACACTTCTCTTTCACATCTTTTAAAAACAAATCACTATTTATTTTTAAACAAATTGACCCATTCCTTTAATAAATTTCCACCTTGAAATTTATACTTCCAAATATCCACTGATATATTGCTTTACTTTTATAAACCCAGTTTATAAATTCCTTAGTCCCATCCTCCTTTATAATTCCAATTCCAAACACTTAAATCAATTTCCAAATTACCCCATTTTGGAATAATTTCTTTTACTTACTCATTTATTTCAAAACCCATTAACTTCAGATTTTTAATTCTTACTTATGATTTATAATCTTTTAACTGAAAAAATACCAATCTCACATTTCCCAAATTCCTTCTTTATCCTTTTAAATAAATTTAAACCTTGAATTTTAAAATAAATTCTTTATTTCTTGATATAACATCACTTAAGTTTAAAATTCATTATTTCACTGTTCATTCAAAATCCCTTTTTCATACCCGAAATTTATTAGGATTTAAAAATCATTTTTATTCCTTTCCAATTCATTCTTTTTTTATTCAAATTCTTTATAATTATTTCACTTAAAAATTTACTCTTATATTTCTTTAAAAATTCCAGTTCTAAATATTTTGATGACTCAGTGTACTGAAATATATTAAATCAAACCATGGTATGCAGTATTCCAATTATTAATATAATTCTTCACAACATATCAAATAATCATAACACAGAATTATTAGAAAAATCTAAATAATTTTGAGGAATCCAGTTGGATCTCTCCAACCTGTTTTCCTGCATCCACAGATGTTAGCACGATATAAAATACCAATTTCACTTAGAGGTGGAATATCGCGGTATATGAGATTTATATAATATCATCCGCTATTATGCGGCGCATAGGGTCTCATCCTCTATATAATGCGGGAAATCAATCACTCCAATATATACTATATATAATACTACATATAATATAGCACATCAAATAAATTCAATCAATCAACCGATTATTTAAGTTTAACCATTTAAATTTAAATAGCAATCCAGAAGAGTGAGATTTACTCACCTTTGCTTTTATTTGCAATCCATTCCAATATTGCCTTGGTTTCTCGATTTTTGACCTTGAATAAACATATTATGGTTTTATTAGTATTTTACTAATTGCACAATTTACTATCCACTTTATAATTTTAATTAACCAGTAAATTATTTTAAACTAATGAGTTGGGTTTAAACCAATAATTCATTTTTAAACAAATTTCCTTTTAATAAATATTTTTAATAACTAAGATAAATCACATAACTTCAATAAATACATAAATTTGTACTAAATACCTATCCTCTAAATCTTATCTATAAATTATTTTCTGTTTTTTTCTCTTTCCATATATATACACACACACACACACACACACACACACACACACACACATATATATACACGTGTGCTTACATATATCTCCTATAAAAATTTGTTTTCCTTTCGGATTCCTATATCCATATATAGATATCTTTACAGAAATATTTTTTTCTGTAAATCAAAAATCCTACTTATAATAATTCCCTAAAATTTCTGTTTAGGTTATAAATAATTTAAACCTGAATATAAAGATACGAGCAAGTAAAATAATGTGGAAGACGACAATTCCTAAATACCTGCTTCGCTCCCTCCCCTCGGCGATTTAGTTTCCAAAACATCCCACGGCCACCGCCACTAGATTCCCACTCGAGAGTAGTAAATCGCGACACCCCATATGAACGCCGAAGCCCTAGCTGCCACGAACCTATCCACGAATCGCCGCCGCACTATCAACCCTCGAGGCATGGCAACCACCCCGAACGCCAATGATTACGAATCGCGAACCTAGCCTCGTTGAAAACCCTTTTGATGCTGCAACGTAACCACGCTCTTCCCAACCTACACGTCTCCCCGCGATTCGATTTCGTTCGGCATACCCCTCTTTTTTTTTCTTTTTGAATTCGATTCGTATTTTAACTGGAAGGAGGAGGGATTAGTTTCGCACGAGAAGAGAAGACACTGCACCCCTTTTCTTTGTGAAATGTTCGGCTGTTTGAAATGAAATGAACGTGATGTTTTGAAAAGAGAGAAGCGTGTTTGAATGGGAAATGAACAGTGATATGAATTGAGGGAAGAACGGCTGATGTGACTTTGTTTTTGACTGGGGACAAATATAATTATACTATTTAAATTTTATATTTCAAATTGTCTCGATGTTGCAACTTGAAATCTTGACCTCCTACCGAGGCGTGCCACTAGGCGTTCGTAATGTTATACCCTTATTCCAAACGCAGTGGAACAAGTTTCGAGCTCTAATTCGATCGTATGGAGAAGATAGCTTTTGGACTCAGTTATTATATTAAATTTCCAATACGAACTTCAGCGCGTTTATATATCGTATGCTCACACAACAACTCCAATCACTATGAAAATTGAAATCAGATAATAATACAATATTATGGATCCAATGGAACAGGTTTCGTCGAATTATGAGACTGTGCCTCGGAAGGCTATTTTTTAAATATCGATTTAAACGATAAAATTCAAAACCAAACAAACCACTTTTAAATTTACTTTTAAAGGTTCTAGCACATTCAGTATTATTAATATGAATTTTACAAGCCTTTAAAATATCTTTAACAAGCTCGAAACTCAAGATTTAATATTTTAGTTAATCCTCAATTATTGAATTGAATAATTATATTATCCAACAAATTGCTGTATCTACATTCTGAATGGATAAATCCAAGTTTTTCATATTCAAAACCAATTTATAATTCAATTTCTATATTTACAAGCACTTAAATATTCCAGATTCAACGCTGAAAAACCCGGGTCGTCACATTTTAGGGGCACATTTACTATACCCTAGATCATTTTGCACGACTTGAATCCCACTGATCTGCTCCTAGCTTGATCCCAAGCAGATTTGAATTCAAAGTCACCATTTTCTTTAAGAATCCAATGCCAAAAGTTTTTGTTTACCTGATGATGAACTTTAATATTTTTAATGATTTGACATATAAGGCAAAAAATTAAAGTTTTCACTTCATTGAGTATCAATTAGGGAGGAGGAGACTTTATTGTTGGGGCCACCCAGCGTAGTTAAGTAACTCGACCCTAATTTATCTAATAGTGAGGATCTATCAAACCAAGGATCGAACCACGTATGTGTATCTTCACCATTATATACTTTTTTGTTTATTAGTCCCTTGCAACTAGTTCTAGCTTTAAGGAGAGTTTTCCATGCATTAGATGCATTATTATCTAGTAGAATAGTCTTGAAATTTTTGTTTTTGCAATATCTATTTTTTAACCACTTAGCCCATAAGCAATCACCTTTTAAGTATTTCCACACCAATTTAATGGAAATGGCTTTGGCGACATCATCATCTAATCTACGTATTCCAGGACCTCCTTCATTTTTGGTTTTACAAACATCATCCTAAAACATTCAATGAGATTTAGACTTATGCAAATAATTTGCACAAATGGAATTAATCTTATTGATTATAGTAGCTGGCATTTGGCTAAACTGCATCCAGAAAATTGCGATAGGAAAAATTACTACTTTAATCAGCTCACATTTTCCACTAATATTAAGGCCCCGTTTGGTTTTCTATTTTTAGTTTTGCATTTTCGTCTAAACAAAAATGCGCATTTCTTATGTATTGTTGGAAAATACACAATTTCGAAAAATGAAATTAACATAGAAAATAGAAAACAAGTTTGTTTGATTTTTCGTGTTTTGAGACATAACAAGAGGACGGAAAACAATTCATCTCCTCCATTTTCCGTCCATCGCCGCAATGACTAAGAATTGTAAAAAATTTCCTCCATTTTCTTGTATTTTGTAGTGTGGGTTGAAAATCCAAAATCCAAAATCCAAAACTCAAAATGAAACCAAACGGGCCCTAAGCTGTTTACTGCTCCATTATTTCCCATAAATCCAATTTCATCTGCTTCCGGTGTACTTAAAAAACTTTGAATTCATACCATTTAGTCCTGGGGTGCTGTTATCTTCAATCTAAATATAAGCTTCCTTTATTTTCTCTATTTGAAATGGCTTATTTAAATTTACCCTTGCATTTTCTGAAAGAATCTTTTACGTGTAACGCCTGGAAATTGGTTCATAGTCTTTGTTGTATTGAATAAGTCTGAAAAGTAATTTATTACTTCACGAGCAATTTTTTTGATGTTGCTATGATGTTTCCATTAGAGTCAAGAATATATTTTCCACTGTTATTTGATTTGGGGATGGTCATTTTGCTGTGAAAGAATTTAGAGGATTTGTCTCCTTGTGTTAACCATTTAAGCTTCATTCACTGTGTATTTTCAATTGCTAATTCCTGCATTAAGTTAGATAGATGTTCAATTGTTGAGTATATTGGTTGATAATTTTTTTTTTTGAAATGGTACTTTATATACAACAAATCATTGGGGCAACATATCCCATGTCAATAAACGTTCGAAAGCAAGATTCGAACTTGTGAATTCTTGCACCAAGCTAAATCAATTAACCACTTGAACAATGGTGCTTGTCTGCTTTATCATCTGGAGGATTTTGAACATTGTCTCATAAAATTCATTGGTTTTGATCCTTATTTGATCACATAAACTTGACGATTGCCTTTTTATTTCTGTCATGATCTATATATGTGCAGCTTTAGAAGCCGTTAACTTGATGAGGTCCTTGTGCATTGGTGTTTAATGCTTGTTGTGCTATTTCATGACATTTAGAATTCAAATACCAAGAATTATTATACTTGAATGTGTTTACTGATTGAGCATCATTAAAAATTTACATGTATAGGAGTATGGTCACTAAGGGAATAATTGCCAAAATGCATCCCAAATTGTGAAAATTTGTTCATCTAGGTGCTGTTCGCAAATATTCTTCCAATTTTACTGTGTATCAAAAAGGTAGAACCGTCTCTCCTAGTAAAAAAAAAATTTCCTGTAAAATTTGGTTCGATTAATTTTGCTGAATTAATGCAATGCATGAATTCTATATCTCCCACAGAGTTAAAGATACCCTAATTGTTTCTATCTTGGCTGAATAGTATAGAATTAAAATCGCCTAGGATGATCCATGGCAGATTGATTTGACTAGCTTGATCCATTAAATACTGCCATGATTCCTTTCCTATTTCTAATAAGTTATCAGCGTATACTTTAATATAAATATGCTCAAACCATTGGCATTATGAAGGATGCAAGAGATATATTGATCATTATCGTCCATGGTAATAGATGACCAGTAGGATGGGTCTCAAATAATAAAAATTCTACTTTTATTCTCCAAATCACTGTTATGAGTGGATTTTCATTTCTTATTTAGCTTCTAAGTGAACTGTTCTATACTATGGGATGATTATTTATTTTCTAATGGACCCAGAAAAGAAAATTTACTACTATCAATCAGTTGTAAAATTTCTAACTGCTTAGAAGGGAATTCATACCCTTGATGTCCAGATAAGGAACATCATTAATTGGATAGGGGGGGATTACTAGTTAAATCAAGTAGTGGCCTCACTTGACTTTGTTTTTTTAGCTTTTTACCTTTCCTCTTTTATTTGATTAACTATGCTATTCCATGTAGGATTGTCAATGGCATCTGAAGTTATCGAAGTCTTAAACTCAAAAGGAGCTTCATCGGTTCTGATTTTCTAACATTTTTAGACCTGGTAGCGTAGTAGAGGGAAGCTTCTTGATTAGAATTATGTGCATTTTGATGAATAGCTGTATCATCCAAAGGATACTATATCACTAGCTATAGAATTAGTAACTATGTCAATTACTTCATTGAGTGAAAAGGATTCTAACTATAGTTTCGGTTGTGTAGAATTTTTATTCCTCGTATTTGTTTTTGGATGTACATAATTAATCATACATGGTGGGACTCTGAACTCATATCTGTCGTTCGCGGTTCATACGCAGACATTATATTATGTGACGATATACTGCAGACTAACTTTTTCAAACAAAAAATTTATTTATACAGGTTACATGCGAAAAGACGTAACCCTCTTTTCAAATCTTTTCCTTCATCCTTGCTTGTCCTTGCACTGAGTTTTGGCTGCTTTGCATTGAGTCTTGTCCATGTTTCCTGAGGCATGAAGTAGTTTTTTCTTATACAACAACATAAACACGCATGAAAATAAGAAACAGAGAAGATTTTCCTTTCTCTGCAATGAGATATACATCCCATTCTCTTCATATATACACTTTTTTTCTTTTCATCACTTCACAAATGAAACACATAGAGACTTTCTTTTACACTATATATTTTATTTGCTCTACATCTTTTTCTCTGCATGAAACAACACTTTGCAACTCTTCTTCTTTCTTCTTTCTTTCTCCATTTGTTAATGCGTGTAAAGGAGTGTTGTGGTGCACAAGTGCATGTAGATGCTGACCTTGCATGTACATGAAGGGGAGAAGTGAAAGAGTTGAGGTGCGTGTGTACTGGGTGCTGAAGAGGAGAGGAAGAAGTGGGCTTGCGGTTTGTGTAGTGTTTTGAGCCGCGCCGTTGAAGTTGGGCCATGCGTGATAGGCTTGGCAAGTTTGGCATGAGGGAGAGAAGATAGAGAGGAGAGTCGGCATGAATGTTGTGCATGGCCATGTGTATAGGAGTAGGTGCTTGGAAATATGGCATTTCAAAATGGAGAGATAGGAGGGGAGTAGCAAGCATGTGCAGTGAAGAGGGGAGTTGCGTGTTGGGCTTTGGGCGGTTTTGGGCTTTGCATAGTTATAGTTGTCTTGGTGTTGACTATAGGTGATGGAAGTTGTGGCCTAAAGGAATATTTGTGTGTAGCTGATATCGGGAAGAAGCAGGGAGAGAAGTGCGTGGGGATAGAGTTGGGATGGGCCTGATAGTTTTGATGTTGGGTGAGGATAAATAAAAATTATTTGTTTTAATTATATAAGTTAAGTTGTTAACTTTAAATGTTAGTGTCATGTTCGTTTAAATTCATTTAACTCATGTAATTTTGCGTTAGACTCGTATTGATGACAACATTATTATATAACATGTTGGTAGTTTTAATGAAGTATAAAATACAGATAAAAGAATATGGATTGCATTTAATTATGTTGTTTTAAGTAACGACGTAGTTGTAATAACTATGCTTCAGTTGGATATCTATTTGGCAGAATAAAACACCGTACTACTATAATTAAGTTGAATAGATTATTTTTGGACATATATTAAGTAGAACAAATCTCCGTTCTCTTCTTCCAAAGTAAAAAAGATGTTTGTGAAATTAATTAATATGTGGATTGATTAATATTGCAAAAATAATGTATTAACTATTGATTGTAAATTGTTGAGTGCCAAAAGCTTGACAGCCTGACGCATTAGTTTTCACTTTGATACATCGCAAAAGTTGAATTCTTTTTAGAATGAAAATAATGATAGCATTGGTTAAGTTCTATGGTAGTTTTAGGCCACATTATAGTGTTTTGAAAATACTATTGTTTGTTATTTTAATTTAAAAATGGTTTTGAATAAAAGAATAGATTTACAAATGATATTTTACGAATAAAAAAATAGATTTATGGATGATATTTTATAAATAAAAGAATGGATTTATAAGTAATATTTTATAATTAATTTGAAGTTTTATAAAAGAAGTTCTATAAAAAAGCTTTATAGAGGAATTTTATAGAGGAGATTTATAAAAGAGTTTATAAATAGTAAAGTGATTTATAAAAAAGGGTTTATAAATAGTAAAATGATTTATAAAAAGAGTTTATAAATAGTAAAATGATTCATATATAGAGTATATAAATAATAAAGTGATTTATAAAAGAAGTTTATAGATAGAAAAAAGATTTACAAAAAAAGAAGTTTATAAATAGAAAGAGATCTTGGGAGTTGGGAAGAAGTTTGGTTTTGATGGAACTTGTTCTAAATGAATAGTATACATGATTTATGAAACCATATACTTGACATTAAACTTTGAGGTAGGGAAACTTCTATCTATCTTGAAAGACAAGAATGTTGTCGAGTCAAGGTTTGAGAGGTAATAATATCCTAACTTGAACGACCTCATTGGTATCTGAAGGACAGTTTAAGTTTGAAATCGAAGTTTGATGTTTGGTATATAAAGTATTATTTTTGTATAAGAATTGTGTCACTTATAACAATTAAGTATATGAAATTGATAAATTATCCTTCTTAATTATGGTGGTATGGAGCCATTCTTTCCATACTTAACATCGAAAGAATATTGGTTTTGGTTTATAGTAAACTATGTTTATTAATGCCATTTGTTTTGACCCATTTAAGTATGCTTTTGAAATAGGAAAGCATTTGTGAAAATACTTAATACTGTTGAGATAAGTATATGAATTTATTTTCTAAGTATGAAAATGAAAATGTTTTGTGAATACACTTATACTACTGAGGTAAGTATATGGATATGTTCCAAGCATTTAAGGAGTATGGGTGGATAGTGAATGAGTAAAATACGTATGTATATTCTTATATATGTAGTTTGGTATATGTACTTACAAAGTGGTTTAATTAATGAAAGGACTAATTAAAAAGGCTTAGTGGTTGCTTATGTGCTTACCATGCTTGGTTTCCATATGAAGTTAAATCTATAATTGGATTGTTTGTTTATTTCATAGTAAAATAACCGACTATCAAATCTTGGCCAAAATATACTCCGGAAATATCTCGAAGAAACATGAGAAATATATGGTACGGTTATCTTTGGTGATGCTATACTGTACGTATAATTTTGTTTTGCTCTTCTAGGAAAAACGATAAGGAAATCCATCCGCTTAAACGGTTAGGAGGTGATCTCAACTCTTATGCATTGCTGTTTATTTCCCACAAAACAGTAGTTGAGATTATCGGAAACTATCAATTAATTTTGGAGCGATTGGTAAGAGGGAAGAGTGTACTTAAATGAGATGACTTGAAACCAAAATCACTCCAAAACCATATACGGATTCTATGCTTTGGAAGAGCTTCAAGATTGGTTCAAGATGCTCGAATCTAGGAGGAGGTTCGTGGTCTATTTTGAGATGTGGAAATCCATGTGTGACTTTGAGACCTGTTGAAGTATGAGAATCGATGTGTGATTTTGAGATCTGTTAAGATGTGGGAATTCATGTGTGTTTCCAAGGTCTATTGAGGCATGAGAATCTATGCATGGTTTCGATGGGGACTCATGTATTGGAATGTCTGACATAGTCTCACAAGTGGTAATGACGAAACCCAAAGATAGGATGCATAGGCAGGGGTTTAGCTAACCAATAAAGGGAACTTGACTCCCTTTCCAGCGATACCAATGGTTTATGCATGCAAGGAGCAAGCACTCGATCCAGGGTGGCCAGCTATGTATTTCCCATGTACCTTGGCTAGACATGTGCGATGCTTCAGAAGATATCTTTGATTTTTGTGCAGGAGGATCGTTCCTAGATGTTCTTTGGGGCACCTCCGTAGAATCCTACACATTTTGCAAACACGCCTTAGCAGTTTTATTTGTGCACCTATTGTTATTGTAATAAATGCTCACATGCATCACAACTATTTGTTTATTTATGTTTTACACCCTAGACATTATTATAATATCATTGAACTCTCTATAAAATTGATTCATTATTGTAAGATAAAAACCCGTCCGTGTTGCGGCTACACATATTTTTGAAAGGTTTTATAACATTAAAATCTATATGATTTCGTTTCTCGTACTGGTTTACCAGACTGGTCCGGGTGTTATTGTCTTATAATGCTCAGATCAGCTAAAGCATATTTCTAGATTTAGTTATGAATGCTTTGGAGCTTAAATAGAAGAGTTGGATGCCTCCAAAATGTATTCACATATCTTGTATTTCCGCTGCATTCGTTGGTTGTATTTATCAGCAATTGTAAGGACATTCTATTATAACTATCCATAATGTACTATGGTTGTGTTATGCATATAAATATTTTCTTTGTAAAAATTTCTGTATATTATTATTACTCGTCACAATATGAGACTCTGTTCTGTCTTTTTTCTTTTACCCCAACATTCTATCTTTTCATCACTTGAAAGCTCGGCAAGTGAATACCATGGATGTATCAGTGTCGACTTTTGAGGGTCGAAAAGGCGGGTTGCTAAATATTTTCTCTAAAATTGATAGAAAATTTACCTGATGGTTTCCATACTATGTATGTAAGCACTAAAAAAGGGTTATGTGGTTTAGACTTTACTACATATATAATTATTGCATTTCCATTATTTTCGACCATTTTAACAACATCACACCTTTTTTGCATAGTTGAGAGTGTTAAACTCACGTGGTTGTTAGAATTTAAGGGCAAAAGAAACCGGAATCTTATTACCTATCACCACATCCTTCCATGCAAGGCTAGAATGATGGGGATTCTAAGCATTAGGGTTAAGGGTAGGGTTCATTATTGATGTTGTGTGATGATTTCGACCACATATAGAAGTCTTGCTTCTATGAGCCTGATTACTAGATCCTACTTTAGGTTAAGACTAGGTTCAGATAGTAGAGAGGTAAAACCCAGGTTGTCTTCTCCAATATTTGTTCTACACCAATGTAAATCCATCATCAGAGGAGGGTTGGCTATGTTGCGAGGTTGTAGGTAAAATTATAGGGAGTTCGCGATTAGGGATGAAGGAGGTTGGAAGAGTCGATGGATGTCATAGGCAGGGTGTAACATCCTCCACTTGGAGGCCCAAAACTAACGGCTACGGATACTGCAGTCATCCATAGTTATCAATCTTCAGTGACTAAACACGGTAATGTTAGATACATTGATATAACAAAAACACAAGAATAAAAAAAAAAATTAAATATCAAACAAATTCCATATTCCATTATAAAACATTTCAAGTTCATTACATATTACATAATCCCATCACGATAACTATGTTCAGATAAAACATAATTTATTACAACATACGCCAAGAGAGACATATGAAGATGTCCCTTTGGTTGTTTAGAGTATATAACTAGGCAAATAAGCAAGGTTGCCTTTACACCTCAAAACACAGCGGAATGAAAAGAGCACTTATTAACTAGCTTGCCTCCTACATGTCTCATAAAGCTTTATTCGTCTAAAAGATAACCTTAAAACCTTAACCCTCAAACTACTCAAAGTCGATTGAGTACCCTAGGGTCTAAGGGGTAACAAAAAATTCGAGCCAGACATAAAGCCCGGTATGAATAATAAACTACTATCTCAAACTATGTAGATATCTAATGAGACCATGTCTCTTAGAGGAACAGGTTTTCCCCTCACTAGTATCCTAAAACTTTATGAAGCCATATATTGTGCTCCTGCATCCCCAATGGTTAAAACAACTCAAAATAATATAATGATATGCAAACAAGTAAATCAATTCTGGATTTTCCATCCCCATACATTTTGACTAACTATCTCATGTATAGTTTTTAGGGTCACTATTAAGCTAATAGTTTTCATGGGCTGATTAATAACCTATTTAGTGTTTATGGAATCCCTGTCAAATTTCATAGTTTTCATGGTGTTCGATCGGCTAAATCTCTATCGAGTTAGAAAATAGCTGATCAAATTTAATTTAAAATTTAACCGCAAGCACACGTCGTACAATTCTAGTACATGGCGAGTAGGGTCGATCTACAGAGAATTGTTTAGGTTTTAGAATTTCTATTCAATCAAATTAACCAAAGTTGAGAGTGTTGTTAAGCTAAAAATGAAAATTTAAATAAACTAACAAAAGAAAATGGATAAAAATAGGAGAGTAGAAGGCAATTTAGAGGCAATGTTCTTCCCAAGATCACATAGAAATTATGATCTCTCTTCTAGTCATTAGTGAGTTTAGTTGATATGTTTTTTCTGAAATGGTACTTAGATACAACATATCACAAATCACACATGTTGATAAATGTTCGAATCATGCTATGCAAGTTTCGAACTTGTAACCTCTCACACCAAAGTCAAAGCACTTAACCACTGGGACAATGGTGCTTGTTTAGTTGATAGGTTTATTATAAGTATGGAATATTTGTGCTATTAATTAGCCCAATATAAACCATCAAACTTTAACATGCCCACTAAACGACTTTTTAACTCTCATGAAAATGATAATGAACCTGAAAATAAAATCAATTCTAAGCATGATCTATTAACTATTGATTAGAAATATAGACAATCAAATTTTGATTTCAACATTTACTTCATTACCATAATCATATGTAGATGAAGACGTAATTTGTGTTTGTGTTTGTTTAAGCATAGTCTATTTGGTGTCAACAACATAGGCTATCAAATTCAAAGGTAAAACAAAAAATTTTAACCCATTCAAACATTTCCGTTAAGCACAAAAAAAGATAAAAAAATTATCAAAATATTGAATCTACATGATTAAGAGAGCTTCATTTCCCTTAAATTGAAGGGGTATAGCCTCTCATATTTGTTATCATTTCAATAAATGTAGCATTCAACATGAAATAAAAACAAAAAGAAAATGAGAGTAAAGTAGCAAGAGAGCTAATTAAAATAAAATAAAAATAATCTATTTGCATAAATAAAAACATCTACACTACTAATAGAAAAGAAAGAGAGCATGTAAATAGAAAAGTGCATGAATTAACATTGCATAAAAATAAATTACACGAAAGTAGAAGGCTAAGCAGCCATGAAAAAGAAAAGAGATTTTTTTTATTTATCTATGAGCCTAAAACTAGGCTAACTAAAGAGGAGGCTCAAAGGAGGCTAAGAGATTAATTACATAAACATATGGGGTATTTATACAAGCTTAAAACCCTAATCATATTTTTGGAAACGACCCAAACTACCCATCTAGGAAGTGTGACCACCAAGTTATCATTAGCATAAGATAATCCTCCATTTAAATATGCATGAAACTTTTAGCTCTACTAACTTGTGCATTAGCTTCTAATTTTAGATTAAGGTAAGTGGGTAAGTGGGGTCCTTCATAATACATGGTTTTAATTATTTCCATCTTCATTCCTTGGTGTCTTCTTATGCATGCATATTTTCCATGAACACACTTGTAATTTGAATATAAATTCGTACAAAATAACATAAAAATTTCCAAGTAATTTTTCTCAAATTAATATATGCACAAAAATGACCATTTTGCCCATATATGAAGGTGAAGATATGATGATTTGAAAACAATTGAAATATTGGTTTAAACATGTTAAAATACCCTATATGCTCATTTATTTAATTAAATTCGATTAAATATGAAAGTAAAAATATACACATTTACGTGCACATCAAATACCCTCGCACTTACTTTTTATTCATCCTCAAATAAATTAAAACTAAAATATATATGTCTTCATAGTGAGCATGATTGAATTGAGCTTATGCAACAAGCTGTTAAACCTCTAGGTATCTTTAGGAGGGCGAGTGTTGTCTCGTGAAGGTTTTAAGCGGATACTACCCACAAAATCCAAATGTGAAATGGAAAATTCCTAAATGCAAGATTTATTTACAAAGATATGGATGCAGTTTTTTAAAAGTATTTACAAATGAAGAATTTACTTTTAAATTAACACAAATAAGTTAAATATAAATTTTGGTCATCATCGTGAAATTTTAATTACTTTACTTGTCAAAATTTCCAACAAAAATTAAGTTATCATAACAAATTGACCCTAGTTTGGCTAGTTGTTTCGGTTGATAGCATAATGTAACTATGAAATTGATCCTTAGTTGATTATCAAAGTTTTTAGAAGTGGTATTTTCATTTCTTTTGAATAATAAATCAAATCACATAAGTTAATAGTGATTGGATTTCAATTGCTTACTCTCTCTATTTTTGAAAATTTTATTGATATTAATAATATTTACATATGCCTGACTCAGATAAATTGAGGCTAGATATATTACCCCTGCACTGCCTTGCTTACTCTCTCTAAGTTAATTCACTTTCTCTTAGGAAAATATTTCCAATGTTCTTATTTAACATTCGATCAAAATTCTTCAACTTTTAAGCGGGTCAAAAAATATGCTTTTTAAGACATCATTTATTGTAAACCCAAAAAGCAATTTTAGAAAACATTATTGAGTAAATAGGATCATGGAAATCATTCAAATTTTCCTTAATATCAATTTTCGTATTCAACAAGCGCTATGGTTGGAATAACGGTGAAATCACCTTTTAAATTCCACGAGTAGGACAAGTTCCATCTCCGGACTTTAATACCAAGTATAATAAGGTCATTCCTATGCAATCCAAGTTGTAATTTATAAATCAAAATCTTCTACACTTAACTTGCAAATTGTTAGAAAATAAAAATTCACTTTTATTATGAGAAAACTTAAAATGATCTTTTTAGTGCATCCGAGCTTTCCCTTCGATCTGTTCCATCCCTTATCTAAAAGATAAATTGAATGCCAGGTGAGTTCAGTGTACTGGTTGCTCCATTCCTAACCTTGGTACACACCTTGTTTTATCGTTTAGCTCTCACAAGCGAGACAAATGTACTAGTCGTTTCCACATACTTGGTTACTGATTAAATCATCTTAAAATTCATTTATTATTCACTTAAAAAAATTTCTAATTGATCCGATAAAGAATCACCAAGTTTAGAATCATATTTTCATAGTTATAGAAAACTGTTGCAAAAGCGTTGCAAATGGTGTTTTAAAGCTATATTGAGCAAATTGACTTTTCTATCATTTAAAATTCCATTTTTTCGACTTGTATCACTTTTAAAACATTTTAAAACATTTTTAAAATTTATTTAATATTTTTAACATATTAAAAATATCAACTTCTAACTTTGGTCACTTTACTGCAAAAGCGCGATTTTTCTGGAAAATTGTTTTGTACATATATCAAAATATACAAGATGAAATCTTGATTTTATTTCTTTACCTAAAAACTATGGATATAATATTCCGTACATTTCTTGTTTCGAAGAAATCTGAACTTTATTTCATTATGTACATTCATTTAAACTTTCTGGCGTGAAATCACGAACTACCGTTGCGCAACACACCTAGTTTTGACTTATTTTGCTAAACTTGAAATAAATTCTTCAAATTTAACATAATTACTTATAAAAACATTTTAAATCATTTTAAATCAATATTTTCACTTATTAAAGTATTTAAAGTATATTTTCACTATTCTCATATTATAATATTATTATATTCCCATTATTTTAATATTCTATTTTATAATTTAATTTCAATTTAACTTCAAATTAAACTTAATTAGAACTTAGATTTCCAATATAATTTTAATTTCAATTTCCAAATCGATTTCAATTTCACTATTCATATCAATTTCAAAATCAATTTTAATTTCAATTCCGAATTTGATTTCGATTTCAAATTCAATTACACTTCAATTCCAATTTGATTTCATTTTCAAGTTCAAAATTGATTTCACTATTCAAAAAGAGGCCTAATAATTGCAACATACACCATATTAATAAAATTGGTCATATTTAACAAAGGGGATTACTTATCACAAATGAGCATAATCACTTTCAATATTCATCAATAATATAACATCCATTCTCATAGCATAATGATTATCTATAAGTAAGTATATTATCATAACTTAACTATTCAACCAACGTATTCAAACATTCATTTCATCCAAACGTCCATATTATCAAATGGTGATAATTAACATAACATATAAACGAGATAATCATGATTATTATAACATAACAAAATATGATTCAAAAAGCGGTGAGAATTTATCACCTTCATTTCTACTCCGTCAATCTTTATGCGAACTGGCGTGCTTATGTCTAACGAACTAACGCGTGTTCCTTTCTTTCCTTCTTTACTTTCTTTCTTTTTCTTTCTCTTTTTTTTTCTTTTTTTTCTTTTTTTATATAGCCATGGGTATGTGGAATGGGTGTAGGCTAGGCTAGGGGGTGTGTGGCCTAGGGAGGAGGGTGTTTGGGCTTAGGGGCTCGGGTTTGGGCTTATGGCCGTGGGTAGATGGTGGGTGAGGTGAGTACGACTTGGGGAAGGAGTGTTTGGTCGAGATGGAGCTTGGGTGGAGGGATGTATGGCACGACTAGGGTGGGGGAAGGAAATGGAGAAGGAGAGAAGGAGATGGAAGAAGATAAAGTGAAGAAATGAAGTGTGTTTGGCCTTATATTAATAGTTCGAGCTTAAGTGCTTAATGACCATCCTATTCTCTTCATATTTGCAATAAAATATACACTCTTACTTATACATGAAAAGAAAGAATTGATGGCTAATTAATGTGATGTCAAGGATGGAAATCATTACTTTTCTTATTTTCTTAACTTTTTTTTTAAATGGAAGACTTTAACATGGATTTGATTCTACATGACACATGTTAACAAATTTGCATATGCATTAATGGTAGAAATGATGTTAAGAAAAAGTGTATAAGTAGTAAAGAGAGGTGTCACCATTTCCATGTTTACTGATATTAAAGCATATAACATTGCATGTTTTCCATGTATATAAATACCATCTCATTAATGAGATAAGAGACGTAAGAAATGATGTTGTTTTATAAAGTTAAATTTAAATTAGTCAAATCATGTTTTGTAAACTTTATTTAAACCAATTTGAATTATTTTCTCTTTATTATGGTAAATGAACATGTTACATAGTTTGTTAAGTGTATATATGAATTAGGAAACATATCATGTTGCAACAACTTGACAACAACTTGTTTTTGTCAAAAACAGTGTTTTTATTGACTTATTTTACAGTCAAAATTTGATGTTTTTGCTAAACTATATATTAAAGTAAACCAAACTTAAAAATGGATTTTCTATTTTATTAAATGAATTAAAACAAGTTTACTTAGGTTAAAATTTCATATCATTAGGGTTATTATCGAAATATTGAATTTTGGAGTTGCATTGACAAAATGTGACAAATTTAGAATATTTTTGTAAAACGAATACATATTTTTCAGATTTTTATTATAATTTTATCATCTTTATTAAGTGATTTCGATATAGTTTGACTTTTCAAATCAATATTTAAAACTATTTATTTAAGCATTTATCCATTTCTAATAAAACTTAACTTTTGTTGATTTGTGATAAAAATCCAAATTCTTTATTTTCATTATTAATCATAAGATAAATAATTTCTCCTTACTTATTCATTGTTTATAACATATTTACCTGAGTTCAAAACTTTTTTTGAATTAAATAAATAAAATATCTCATTTTCGAAGTAGCAAAATTATGGGTCGTTACATTTCTCCCACTGAAAAGTATTTCGTCCTCGAAATAAAAGCCAGATTTATCAGAAAGATTACTTCAGAGAAAATGCATATGAAGTAAAGGAAAACAACCATACTAATACTATATCAACATAAACAGATACATCCTATATATCCCATCCCCTAAACTGAGCATGTTCTACATACTTTAGGTCTATATATACATATAGAAGCATAAGTCAAACCCCCATATCTTAGCGCCTACTATCCAACTACTATGTGGACAGACCCAAAATATCATACTATATACACAACAAAATACCACTAATCATCCCCAACATCATCGCTCATCTGATCCTCCATCTGATGTTGCCTCAAGATCAATCTCATCAAGTAGAACTGCAATCGGTGCATCATCCTCCGCCTCCACGACATCCTCATCAGACTCGGGTGCTACATCCAACCTGGTGGGTGCCACTATGGTCCCTCTGGAACATAAGGTGTGACGATCCGAAATTTTGGACATTTGAAATTGAAATATTTAATTGATTTTAAATATTTAAAAGTTAGTTTTTCACTTGAATTTCAAATATCACTGTTTATTGGAAAATTAAATTTTGAATTAAATAATTGGAAATTGGGTAAAATATTGAATCTTGGGTTTTAAGCTTGTTAAATATAATTTGAAGGCTTGTTAAATTTGTATTATCATTACTGAAGTTAATGGAAGTTTAAAATTGAATTTAAAAGTGTTTTGTTCAGTTTAAAAAATATATCGTTTAAATTGACATTTAAAAATAGCCTTCCGAGGCATAGTTTCAGAATTCGACGAAACATGTTCCATTGGATCCGTAATATTGTATTATTATCGGATTTCAAATTTGGTAATATTTGGAGTTATCATGTGATCGTACGGTATGTAAACGCGCTGAAATTTATATCGAAAATTTAATATAATAACTGAGTCCAAAAAGCTATCTTCTCCATACAATCGAATTAGGATTCAAAACCTTTTCCATTACATTCGAAATAGGGGTATAACATTATGAACGCCTAGCGGCACGCCACGATAGGAGATTAAGATTGTGAGTTGCGAAAACCAAGATGATTTAAATTTAAATTTAAATATAATATATATATGTTTGGTTGATTGATCAAATTGCCTAACATCGGAACTTTATGATTTCCTTCAATGCTCTATAGACCACATCCAACACTTGTCCTCCCTAAGGATACACATTTTTTAAAAAAAAGAAAGTAATTTGTATCGCGTACGGGCTTTCACATTGGATCACCCTTCACTTCTTCCTTCTCCTGTTCGAAATCGAAAAAAATCATAATGGCCGTATAAGAAATAGCAATGCCATCTTCTTTTTTTCGTTCAAAATAAATCCTTTCCCCTCTTCCTAAATTTCTTACGAGAAAATCAAATCAAAATAATGGCCAGACTAAAAAATTTATTTGTTCTTCTTCAAATCCTTTTCCGTTCGTTCGAAAAAAAGAGGGCTTCACGTCTTTCAATGGTTGCGAATCGATTTCGATTCAAAGCATTAAAGCTAGGCCATCGTGATCGCATGGATGGCTGAAAGGCGCGGGGAGGTCAGGTTTCAAGGTGAGTTCGTGGTCGAGATTCGGGTGTGGTGTTTGCTTGGTGGCGTTCGTCTTTCGTTCGATGGGAGGCTCGATCTGGGTGATGTGGTGGAACGAGAGTTTGAGAGGAGAGAGCGCGTGGGTATGGAGTTGGCATGATCAACGAGGAGGGAATCTTCTTCGAAGCATTTAGCCATAAAGCTTCAGATTTTCCTCGAGCTGATTTTGGGTCCTATTTGTGTTAAGGTAATTTATTTATTTAAAAACAATAAGATATATATATATATATATATAACAATTCTGTTAATATATATATATTGTAACAGCCCTAGTTTTTAGCTATTTATTTCTTTTAATTTTTTTGTTTTTAGGAATATAATTTATATAAATTGTGTTTACCAATATTGTTTAAATATTTAATTTAGAGAATTAAACTCGTTAATTTAATATGATTTTTGTAACTAAATTTAAGAAGAAGAAAAAAAAAGGGAAATTTTTATAATGTATAATGAAGTGTGTGGTAACTAAATGTTTTGGATATTATCATAATATCTGTTGTTATACCCATTCCCTAAAAATAATGAAAAGGAGAAAATTTGTAACATATTAAAGTAGTTAATTAATTATGTTAATTTGGTAGGTTATGACATGCAAATCATGTTGGTGGAATATTCTCAATTTTGACATATTAATTATGTTAGCAGTGAACATTGTTAAGCAATTTAAAACAATGAAACTTACAATCAATTTATTTGATAAATCTACCTTATTCCTAGTTAGCAATTCAAAACTTGAATAAAGGCACATACGGATATTTTAAAATGGAGTTAATGACAATTAATAGATATTTCAAAAAGAAATTTATGACAATTAATAGAGAAATTAATTGTAAAATTTCAGTAGTTGACCAGAATTAATTTATTGAAAAAATAAATGCAAATTAATAAAATTGATGAAAGATAAATAAGTTAATTCTTTTGGTTAATGGCATGAGGACACGAGGTTAATCCCCATTTTGTAGGAGAAATCTGCCCGTGTAACCAGTCCGGCTACCAGTGCCTACAAAGCGGACGGATTAATGTGAGACGTCGCAGGATTGATAATTAACAAAAAGGGTTAATTAACTAATTAAGTTAGTAACCAAATTTGAGTATGTAATTAAAGGAGGATAATTAATTGGTAATATGGTAATTAATTGAAATCAATTAAGGAGGGTAATTAAAAGGGATAAGGTAATCAATTGAAATCAATTAAAGGCAATTAAAGGGGAATTAATTGATTAGAAGAATATGGAAATCAATTAGAGGGAATTAACTAATTTAAAAATTAAAAGTTTTGAAGTTTTAACTTTGTTAAAAGATAATTAAATTCGCAATATTAAAGTGAATATGGTATACATGTATATATGAAAACCAATTTAATTCAATCAAATTGGAAATCAAATTTGCCTTCCTTTGCGCGTGACACAAAATTTTATTCTTTTAACATTTTGACATTTGCCTCTTACCATTTGTTTCTTGAGCATGTCACTGTATTCATTTATTCACGCAGCCTTATCCACAAAAATATCAACTCTTCCAATTGCCATTTTTCCTCTCACCTAAATTAAATGCATTCAAAATTTAATCTTGCCTATCTTTGCAAATTTTCGCATACCCATTATATCTCTCTGTTTCCACTGCGTTTGTTTTGCAATAAATAAATTTTTCGAACCATTGATCAAGTAAATATTTATGTAAGCATTTATTACTTTTGCCTTTTCAGTTAAAAGTTTTTTCATTGCTTACCATAAATCACGCAAGAGCTCAAGTTTTGCTTCCTCAATCAAATCTGTTCAAATTTGCAGTAACGCATGCTTTAAATTTAGATTATAACTGGTATAAATCACGCAAGCTATCTAAAAAAAAAAAATCCAAAAGAGTGATATCGTTCAAACATAAAACTGGAAAGAGAAATCAACGCATGCATTTATCACAATTTTCGTGTAGCGTTCAAACAAGAAGAACTGGAAATAAATCTCTTGCCTAAACGCATGCACTCAAAAATCAACGCTTGCATTTATTTCTTACGTTTTCAAACCTGCCTATTTATCTCCCCTTTTTATTTCGCAAGTTTATCTATAAATACTTTGCCTCATTCACATAAGTTTTCATATCTCCTTGTTTGTCCCTCTCTGGTACAAGCTTCTATCAGGTAAATAATTTGCATTGTTTATTTCTTTGCTTCTTCCAATTTTCCTTCCTCCTTCTTGTGTTCTCTGATTTCCTTGCTCGGCTACTTCCCCATCATGCCGTGCCATTTATAAATACATATAGAACTTTGTTAGTAGTAGGCTGGAAGAAATGATATAAATTGATTGTAGGAAGCTAGACTATGGAATTAGTGTAGTTATGATGTAGTTAGTGGTATTGTGGATTTGGATAAGTGCAGTTTGAAGAGGAAGGCATAGAAAGAAAAAAAAAAAAAAGAATTACAATTTAATAATGGAGAAGATAAATTGATAAGGAGAAAATGATATGAAATGTTGTTTAATTCAAATAAACAATATTGTATGAATAAATCTTGGGTGAATATAATAAAATGACATTTATTTCAATTTTTAATGGTTGAAATAAATTTAAGATGGTTAAAAATAAATTTAACTACTTATTTGAGAATTTGGGTGGATAAATATCAATGGATTGTATTTATTATGGTTAATAAAAGGATATTGGTGATGTATACCAATAATCACCTTTTAATGTTTAATAATAAAAGTAAAAGAAGAAATAATTTGCCTAAACATGATGAACATGTATGTGAAATAAAGTATTATTTAATGAATTCGAATGTAGTTAGTGGCTACATTTGATTAAATCGAATAATTTGAACAGTATTGTGTTTGTTGCCAATATTGTCATTTTATTTAAATAAATATATATGAGAATGAAAATAATTGATCATGATAAATATGATTAAAAATGTGAGAAATAATTTAATAATGTCTAAACATGTATTTGTTTTGTTTGGGTGCATAACATCTTTTTATTCAATCAATTGTATTAAATTTGCAATTTATTTTGCAATTTATTCAATTTATTTTATGCATGCGTACGGTTGAAGTATGGGCCTAGGATATGTTGAGACGGTTAGCGGGTTGTAGTAGTCGAGCAAGTTGAACTAAATTTCTTTTATTCTATTCGTTCCAGTTGTTCTGAAATTTTGCTTTGACCGTAATTTTTAAATTCGCATACTTGGTATTTGGATCTTATAGATTTAAGTCAAGGCTTTGCATCCGCCGAAGTTTGATCGTGCTTTCCGTTTTTTTTTCCGAAGTAGATACCGTGTTTGATTTAGATCCACTGCAGCGTTTAAGGTGAGTATTTCTCACCAGACATACGTATTTATATTTTGGTAAATTATTGCAAGTGTATGTGTAAAATTGTATTTCACTATTATCTGTCTGTAATGTAATATAGAATGATGGACCCCATTTAAATTGACACCTCATCAGTATTATCTGTTATATTATTTCTGCAGTTATATTATTAATTGTTATTTACTGCTTAAATCACCACTGCAAGTTCCCTGTTAAAGTTGGATTGTTATGGGCTGAAATAATGATTATTGTTAAACTAGTCTGTTAACTGCTTAACTGATAACTTGGGATTGCGGGTTTGAAATGATAGAACCCGGGGTTTTGTAAATTACGGGTTGAAATGATATAAATCCGTATCACTTGACCTAGGCTAGAGAACTATATACAGGCCCGTGGTCCTTATAATATTTTCTGAAATATTTAAAATTATTTTGGAAGTTAAATATTTGATTTAATATCTTTAAAGGATTTTATATTGATTTTGAATGAGTTATAAATGTTAATAAATAAATAAATAAATATTTGAATAAAATTTTGGAATATAACTTATTTTGGAAATTTTGGATTTTTGAAAGGATAAGATTTCAGTTAAGAAATATATATATAAGTTATATTTGGAAATATTTATTAAGTTAAACAATCTACTAAAGCATTTAAATGCTGTCTTTTGAAATTGGACTAGTTTTACCCGTAACTTTAGGTAGCATTTCCTAAGTGCTATAGAATCTGGAATTTGATTGTTTTGAAATTTAAGGAATTTGATAAATTATATTTATGTTTAAGTTTTGGAGACCTTTAAGATATGAGATTTATAACTGGATTTTTCTTAATAAATCTAAGATGAACATTCTAGTGTTAAGTAAATTTTGAAATTATTTAATGGCATAATTTTGGAGTTTTATCTATGGAATTTATGGGAATATTCAAGACGAAATAATAAACACTAATTTGTTGAAAGAAAAAAATATCCAACCTTAGTTTTGAATATTAATACTCCAATTGGATATATATATATAGAAATTGAAATGGTTTTGGGAACATAAAGTGATATGTAATTTATGGTTTAAAACTTTAAATAAAGAAATATATTTGTAAAGCTATGTAAATTATCCTTTTACAAAGTAACCATAAAGTTAAACCATTTATTCTATATACCGTTGAATGTCCAAACCATTGTGTTTGGGAGTTATGGTTTTAAAGGAAAATTTCCAAAATATATGTTTTGGAGATATAATTCAAATATTTGGTTTCCAGATATTATAATTTTAAGCAGTATGGTTTTGGAAAAGAATTATATTTGAATATAACGATATCCTATTGTTTTGGTTTTAAAATGATATCGTATGTATAATTTGAAATGGAAATAATTATTCTGGTTTAAAGTATAAACTGTTTTTAAATGGCCACGGGTTATAACAACGTTTGGTTGGCAAAGAGACCGGGATCGGATATGGACATACTCTCTTTCGATACCGAAACCACTTTGACAACCGTGTACGCGGTGGAGATTCCAGAATGAAGTAGGTTGGTGGCGACGTTTCCTGTAAGGTAAATACGTGGACCCGACTCCCGTGAGTTGGCATAAGGTGGCTAAAACAGGAGCAATTCCAGGCCAATGAGGTCATTCCTCTGATCGGACGCTCCTCTTCGATATTATACTATGATCTTGGATTGATTCTGTGGCCACTTCTATATTTTGATTTTGGGGGAGTTAGTTCGAGGTGGGCGGCAGCTGCGCGCTGCGCGTTACCATCAGCCTGGATAGCAATTGGTATATCTACCCTGGCATTGCCTAGTTGTGCCGTGTCACCTACCCTATCGCGCCTTGTACGAGTTTGGTTTTCTCCCGTAGCCCGTGTGGTATCCTCTAGTGGCTTCCCGATCAGGAGGGACTATGATATTGGATGGACTACTGGGACTATTACGTGTTAAGGGCTATATGGGTAACCCCTTAACGCTATTAAAAAGTAAGTTTATTTTATAAATAGACACTAGTATAATAGCGCAATATACTACATAGTAAATAGTTTGACGGATCCTTAGAGGATGGGCGGTCCCAAGCATCCTTTAAGTTACTTGCTCTATATTACAGTACACTTGAATTAGCTTACATTATATAAGTATGTATGTCCTGACTCGAGTGTTATGTTTTATTTTTCGCTCGGGTCAGAGTTAGTTCGAGGTGGGCGGCAGCTGCGCGCTGCGCGTTACCATCAGCCTGGATAGCAATTGGTATATCTACCCTGGCATTGCCTAGTTGTGCCGTGTCACCTACCCTATCGCGCCTTGTACGAGTTTGGTTTTCTCCCGTAGCCCGTGTGGTATCCTCTAGTGGCTTCCCGATCAGGAGGGACTATGATATTGGATGGACTACTGGGACTATTACGTGTTAAGGGCTATATGGGTGACCCCTTAACGCTATTAAAAAGTAAGTTTATTTTATAAATAGACACTAGTATAATAGCGCAATATACTACATAGTAAATAGTTTGACGGATCCTTAGAGGATGGGCGGTCCCAAGCATCCTTTAAGTTACTTGCTCTATATTACAGTACACTTGAATTAGCTTACATTATATAAGTATGTATGTCCTGACTCGAGTGTTATGTTTTATTTTTACGCTCGGGTCAGCCTGAGTTGCAGCTTCAATTTCTTCTCCGTAGCTAGGACACTCAGTAGATCATTCGCGCTGCTGGAAGTTGTTTCAGCCTTTATCTTTTCTGGAATTCAAGACTTTGAAGAAGTTGTTTCAGCCTTTATCTTTTCTGGAATTCAAGACTTTGAAGACTCTATCTCTATTTATGTCTTAAAATTTGTATTGAGGATTATAGACAATGTAAGTTCTGTTTTGTTGAAGTTATATCAGTGGCTTCATGAACCACTAAATTTTTAATTTCCGCTGCGAGATTCTGATATCTGTGTATGTGATTCTGTGATCTATTTATTGTATATTCTGAGATTTGCCAAATTTATTCTACAACGCAGTATTTTGAACAATTCAAGTCCGACAATGTGCGGATGCGAATGGTTGAAAATACTGGGTCGTTACATTTGGTATCAGAGCTTTGGTTCTAGGCAAAACTTAGAATGTATGGTAAATTTGATTTACAGAATCACGTTCATTCGAGATTGAACCACTCTCTTTTCGAATTTTGGAACATTCCCTACGGTTCCAAAGCTCATTCGTATCCCTCACTTTTTCATCTGCTTTAGATTCTGGAGTATCTCATAACTCCACTTCGGATGATCTTTATTGTAAATTGGCGGTCTCGCCATTATTCTAATAAAGGGGTGAAACTCCTTTACCATTAGCATTGATTCACCGGAGATTTATATTTATCCTCGGTTTATATGCTAGTATCTTTGGTTATTCCAAATTCTATCTCTTCGGATCAAATGTAGATTTACCCCAGCCACATCGATATGGCTCTTTAAGTCACGGATGACTAGGTCAAGGTTGTCCGCGACTTATATAGACTTACCCAGTTTCCTTATTCTGATCTTCTGATTTCAATTTATCTTGAATTCTATTTGATTTGAGTTCATCAAATTTGAGTCTCTATCCTGGTTTGAGAAGTTTATTCCTATATTTGAAATTAAAATCTAATATTATATATATGAGTATAATTTTCAAAATTTTATAATTAATTTAACTAGTTGTCAAGAGATAATAGTTTTGATTTTATTTATGGTGTTGTAAGCCATGTGTTTGTCTAATAAATAAGTGAATATAAAACAATGGTTATAAATTAATTTGGAAACAGAAATGAATTTAAAACTAAAACTTGAGAATTAAATTTCTGATGATTTCAAACCTTGTGTTTAAATTTTAAAAGGATGTAATAAGTATTTTTGTATAGAAATTTGTTTCCAAAGAAATTTTAAAATTAGTGCTTTTCTCTTTGTCACTGGAAAATAATTTCGGTGATGACTGCAGCATCATCGACATTCATTTTCGAGTTTCGAAGTGAAAAGACCATTCTGTAGTCTGGCTACAGTGTTTCCTTGAGATTTTAATTGATTTGAATTTCTAAAGTATGACTTAATATATATAGATATATAATTTAAATTTGATTTGACATATTAGGTATATATATTTAGTTATCTCTAAATGGTTTGAAGGGAATCAGGAATTTAATTCTTAAAGTTATCTTGAGAAAGGAAAATAAATATAATAACAAAAATTTGAATAAAAAGGTTCCAATTGGAGATAATTAAATTGAAAGTTTTATTTGTATAACACCCAATTTCATTTAATATAACTTACCTTGATTTTCAAAAGTTAACATGTAATTGGATAATATACAATATAAAAGGATTTTATGAATAAAATTTGAGTGGTTATAATAAATATTATACACTTAAATTTTAGTTATAAAAGATTAATGAGGATAAATAAGGAAAAGGAATTTAAGGAATTTTATTCAAATGTCTTAATAATCAAATTAATTTAATATGGAGCCGTAAATCTAACCAAGAGATTTTAATAAAAGGTTATTTCCTGAAATGAATATGTTTGTGTAATAAACAAGGTATCTTTGAATAAGGAAAATATATTTGAAAGGGATATTTTTGGAGTAAGGATTATATATCTTCAAATCATAGTTTAATTGATGTCTAAATAAATAGTTAAGACGTATTCTAATATCACTAAATTTTGATAATTGAGAATTGGTTTTCAAATGGAAATTCAAGGGTAACTTATTGAAGGAATATCTTATTTATAAGATAAGTATTTTTAATAAAGTGTTAGGTTATTTGTTAAAATTCAGAGTTAAGTACATAATAAACTGATTAGGAATACTATTATATCTACTATAGCATATTATGAGTGCTGCTGTTTCTAAAAATAAAATGTTTTGGAAATTTTTTTTATAAATGAACTTAGGAATATTTCAACCTTGAAATGAATATTGTTTGGCATTGAATTTAAAAGGTATAAATGAAGATTATTTTAAAGGTATTATGATTTTAGTAGCATGATTTCCAAATTTATAAATTTAATGATTTCAAAGCATTATGATTGCAAATTTATTATCTTATTTGTTTTCAAACTATCTTTAAGTGTCCTTGGTTTCCCTATCTGCTACAGAATGAGGAGGCTATTGCTTATACCAGTCTATTTAGAAATCTTTTCTATAATCTTTAAAAATCTTTGTTACTCATCGGGGCCTGAGCACCGCTTACCACCCATAGACCGACGGTCGAACTGAAAAGAGTAAAACCGATTCTAGAAGATCTTCTTCGTGCTTCAAATCCGGAACTATTCGTTTAAAGTTCTTGTTTATCTAGCTTATCTTCCTTTGTTTCTTTTCTTTTGTTCCTTTTCGAGGACGAAAAGTTCTTAAGTGGGGGAGAGTGTAACAGCCCTAGTTTTTAGCTATTTATTTCTTTTAATTTTTTTGTTTTTAGGAATATAATTTATATAAATTGTGTTTACCAATATTGTTTAAATATTTAATTTAGAGAATTAAACTCGTTAATTTAATATGATTTTTGTAACTAAATTTAAGAAGAAGAAAAAAAAAGGGAAATTTTTATAATGTATAATGAAGTGTGTGGTAACTAAATGTTTTGGATATTATCATAATATCTGTTGTTATACCCATTCCCTAAAAATAATGAAAAGGAGAAAATTTGTAACATATTAAAGTAGTTAATTAATTATGTTAATTTGGTAGGTTATGACATGCAAATCATGTTGGTGGAATATTCTCAATTTTGACATATTAATTATGTTAGCAGTGAACATTGTTAAGCAATTTAAAACAATGAAACTTACAATCAATTTATTTGATAAATCTACCTTATTCCTAGTTAGCAATTCAAAACTTGAATAAAGGCACATACGGATATTTTAAAATGGAGTTAATGACAATTAATAGATATTTCAAAAAGAAATTTATGACAATTAATAGAGAAATTAATTGTAAAATTTCAGTAGTTGACCAGAATTAATTTATTGAAAAAATAAATGCAAATTAATAAAATTGATGAAAGATAAATAAGTTAATTCTTTTGGTTAATGGCATGAGGACACGAGGTTAATCCCCATTTTGTAGGAGAAATCTGCCCGTGTAACCAGTCCGGCTACCAGTGCCTACAAAGCGGACGGATTAATGTGAGACGTCGCAGGATTGATAATTAACAAAAAGGGTTAATTAACTAATTAAGTTAGTAACCAAATTTGAGTATGTAATTAAAGGAGGATAATTAATTGGTAATATGGTAATTAATTGAAATCAATTAAGGAGGGTAATTAAAAGGGATAAGGTAATCAATTGAAATCAATTAAAGGCAATTAAAGGGGAATTAATTGATTAGAAGAATATGGAAATCAATTAGAGGGAATTAACTAATTTAAAAATTAAAAGTTTTGAAGTTTTAACTTTGTTAAAAGATAATTAAATTCGCAATATTAAAGTGAATATGGTATACATGTATATATGAAAACCAATTTAATTCAATCAAATTGGAAATCAAATTTGCCTTCCTTTGCGCGTGACACAAAATTTTATTCTTTTAACATTTTGACATTTGCCTCTTACCATTTGTTTCTTGAGCATGTCACTGTATTCATTTATTCACGCAGCCTTATCCACAAAAATATCAACTCTTCCAATTGCCATTTTTCCTCTCACCTAAATTAAATGCATTCAAAATTTAATCTTGCCTATCTTTGCAAATTTTCGCATACCCATTATATCTCTCTGTTTCCACTGCGTTTGTTTTGCAATAAATAAATTTTTCGAACCATTGATCAAGTAAATATTTATGTAAGCATTTATTACTTTTGCCTTTTCAGTTAAAAGTTTTTTCATTGCTTACCATAAATCACGCAAGAGCTCAAGTTTTGCTTCCTCAATCAAATCTGTTCAAATTTGCAGTAACGCATGCTTTAAATTTAGATTATAACTGGTATAAATCACGCAAGCTATCTAAAAAAAAAAAATCCAAAAGAGTGATATCGTTCAAACATAAAACTGGAAAGAGAAATCAACGCATGCATTTATCACAATTTTCGTGTAGCGTTCAAACAAGAAGAACTGGAAATAAATCTCTTGCCTAAACGCATGCACTCAAAAATCAACGCTTGCATTTATTTCTTACGTTTTCAAACCTGCCTATTTATCTCCCCTTTTTATTTCGCAAGTTTATCTATAAATACTTTGCCTCATTCACATAAGTTTTCATATCTCCTTGTTTGTCCCTCTCTGGTACAAGCTTCTATCAGGTAAATAATTTGCATTGTTTATTTCTTTGCTTCTTCCAATTTTCCTTCCTCCTTCTTGTGTTCTCTGATTTCCTTGCTCGGCTACTTCCCCATCATGCCGTGCCATTTATAAATACATATAGAACTTTGTTAGTAGTAGGCTGGAAGAAATGATATAAATTGATTGTAGGAAGCTAGACTATGGAATTAGTGTAGTTATGATGTAGTTAGTGGTATTGTGGATTTGGATAAGTGCAGTTTGAAGAGGAAGGCATAGAAAGAAAAAAAAAAAAGAATTACAATTTAATAATGGAGAAGATAAATTGATAAGGAGAAAATGATATGAAATGTTGTTTAATTCAAATAAACAATATTGTATGAATAAATCTTGGGTGAATATAATAAAATGACATTTATTTCAATTTTTAATGGTTGAAATAAATTTAAGATGGTTAAAAATAAATTTAACTACTTATTTGAGAATTTGGGTGGATAAATATCAATGGATTGTATTTATTATGGTTAATAAAAGGATATTGGTGATGTATACCAATAATCACCTTTTAATGTTTAATAATAAAAGTAAAAGAAGAAATAATTTGCCTAAACATGATGAACATGTATGTGAAATAAAGTATTATTTAATGAATTCGAATGTAGTTAGTGGCTACATTTGATTAAATCGAATAATTTGAACAGTATTGTGTTTGTTGCCAATATTGTCATTTTATTTAAATAAATATATATGAGAATGAAAATAATTGATCATGATAAATATGATTAAAAATGTGAGAAATAATTTAATAATGTCTAAACATGTATTTGTTTTGTTTGGGTGCATAACATCTTTTTATTCAATCAATTGTATTAAATTTGCAATTTATTTTGCAATTTATTCAATTTATTTTATGCATGCGTACGGTTGAAGTATGGGCCTAGGATATGTTGAGACGGTTAGCGGGTTGTAGTAGTCGAGCAAGTTGAACTAAATTTCTTTTATTCTATTCGTTCCAGTTGTTCTGAAATTTTGCTTTGACCGTAATTTTTAAATTCGCATACTTGGTATTTGGATCTTATAGATTTAAGTCAAGGCTTTGCATCCGCCGAAGTTTGATCGTGCTTTCCGTTTTTTTTCCGAAGTAGATACCGTGTTTGATTTAGATCCACTGCAGCGTTTAAGGTGAGTATTTCTCACCAGACATACGTATTTATATTTTGGTAAATTATTGCAAGTGTATGTGTAAAATTGTATTTCACTATTATCTGTCTGTAATGTAATATAGAATGATGGACCCCATTTAAATTGACACCTCATCAGTATTATCTGTTATATTATTTCTGCAGTTATATTATTAATTGTTATTTACTGCTTAAATCACCACTGCAAGTTCCCTGTTAAAGTTGGATTGTTATGGGCTGAAATAATGATTATTGTTAAACTAGTCTGTTAACTGCTTAACTGATAACTTGGGATTGCGGGTTTGAAATGATAGAACCCGGGGTTTTGTAAATTACGGGTTGAAATGATATAAATCCGTATCACTTGACCTAGGCTAGAGAACTATATACAGGCCCGTGGTCCTTATAATATTTTCTGAAATATTTAAAATTATTTTGGAAGTTAAATATTTGATTTAATATCTTTAAAGGATTTTATATTGATTTTGAATGAGTTATAAATGTTAATAAATAAATAAATAAATATTTGAATAAAATTTTGGAATATAACTTATTTTGGAAATTTTGGATTTTTGAAAGGATAAGATTTCAGTTAAGAAATATATATATAAGTTATATTTGGAAATATTTATTAAGTTAAACAATCTACTAAAGCATTTAAATGCTGTCTTTTGAAATTGGACTAGTTTTACCCGTAACTTTAGGTAGCATTTCCTAAGTGCTATAGAATCTGGAATTTGATTGTTTTGAAATTTAAGGAATTTGATAAATTATATTTATGTTTAAGTTTTGGAGACCTTTAAGATATGAGATTTATAACTGGATTTTTCTTAATAAATCTAAGATGAACATTCTAGTGTTAAGTAAATTTTGAAATTATTTAATGGCATAATTTTGGAGTTTTATCTATGGAATTTATGGGAATATTCAAGACGAAATAATAAACACTAATTTGTTGAACGAAAAAAATATCCAACCTTAGTTTTGAATATTAATACTCCAATTGGATATATATATATAGAAATTGAAATGGTTTTGGGAACATAAAGTGATATGTAATTTATGGTTTAAAACTTTAAATAAAGAAATATATTTGTAAAGCTATGTAAATTATCCTTTTACAAAGTAACCATAAAGTTAAACCATTTATTCTATATACCGTTGAATGTCCAAACCATTGTGTTTGGGAGTTATGGTTTTAAAGGAAAATTTCCAAAATATATGTTTTGGAGATATAATTCAAATATTTGGTTTCCAGATATTATAATTTTAAGCAGTATGGTTTTGGAAAAGAATTATATTTGAATATAACGATATCCTATTGTTTTGGTTTTAAAATGATATCGTATGTATAATTTGAAATGGAAATAATTATTCTGGTTTAAAGTATAAACTGTTTTCAAATGGCCACGGGTTATAACAACGTTTGGTTGGCAAAGAGACCGGGATCGGATATGGACATACTCTCTTTCGATACCGAAACCACTTTGACAACCGTGTACGCGGTGGAGATTCCAGAATGAAGTAGGTTGGTGGCGACGTTTCCTGTAAGGTAAATACGTGGACCCGACTCCCGTGAGTTGGCATAAGGTGGCTAAAACAGGAGCAATTCCAGGCCAATGAGGTCATTCCTCTGATCGGACGCTCCTCTTCGATATTATACTATGATCTTGGATTGATTCTGTGGCCACTTCTATATTTTGATTTTGGGGGAGTTAGTTCGAGGTGGGCGGCAGCTGCGCGCTGCGCGTTACCATCAGCCTGGATAGCAATTGGTATATCTACCCTGGCATTGCCTAGTTGTGCCGTGTCACCTACCCTATCGCGCCTTGTACGAGTTTGGTTTTCTCCCGTAGCCCGTGTGGTATCCTCTAGTGGCTTCCCGATCAGGAGGGACTATGATATTGGATGGACTACTGGGACTATTACGTGTTAAGGGCTATATGGGTAACCCCTTAACGCTATTAAAAAGTAAGTTTATTTTATAAATAGACACTAGTATAATAGCGCAATATACTACATAGTAAATAGTTTGACGGATCCTTAGAGGATGGGCGGTCCCAAGCATCCTTTAAGTTACTTGCTCTATATTACAGTACACTTCAATTAGCTTACATTATATAAGTATGTATGTCCTGACTCGAGTGTTATGTTTTATTTTTACGCTCGGGTCAGCCTGAGTTGCAGCTTCAATTTCTTCTCCGTAGCTAGGACACTCAGTAGATCATTCGCGCTGCTGGAAGTTGTTTCAGCCTTTATCTTTTCTGGAATTCAAGACTTTGAAGACTCTATCTCTATTTATGTCTTAAAATTTGTATTGAGGATTATAGACAATGTAAGTTCTGTTTTGTTGAAGTTATATCAGTGGCTTCATGAACCACTAAATTTTTAATTTCCGCTGCGAGATTCTGATATCTGTGTATGTGATTCTGTGATCTATTTATTGTATATTCTGAGATTTGCCAAATTTATTCTACAACGCAGTATTTTGAACAATTCAAGTCCGACAATGTGCGGATGCGAATGGTTGAAAATACTGGGTCGTTACATATATATATATATACAGAGAAAGGAAGTTTAAGCCAGTTTTTATTTTGCAGACATACACATATATTAAAGAAGGGAATTTTCTTTTTACAAAAATTTTGTTAACTAATCATGTTAAAATTGGAATATTATATAGTTAAGATTTATAAGAACAAGGATTTTAATTATTTTTATAAAAATTAGATTTTGAAATCTTATAAATCATTTATATATTGGATGTGGTTTCCAAGGTGAAGTTTAAATTAGTAATAACAATTTAAAATTTGTAAATCAACTTTAATTTTAAAAAAAAATTACCTCAGTGAGTAATAAAGATATGTAATTTGCTTATACAAGGTCTTAAATCGGGGGAAGACAAGCCGGTTTGGATCGGATCAGCAAATTCAAAAATCAAAGGTGAGTTAATCTCACTCACATCTGGGTTATCGGTTGTTTAAAATAGTTAAATTTAAATTATTGGATTGATTGTTTGAATTGATTGTCTATTATTAGTTTGCATGTGATATTATATATATAATAGTATATAAATTGGAGTGATTGATATTCCCGCGTTATATAGCGGATGAGACTCTATGCACCCCGCATAATAGTGGATGATCCTTTATACCGCGATATCCCCCTCGAAGTGGGATTGATATTTTATATTGTGCTAACATATGTGGATGCATGGAAACATGTTGAAGGGATCCAACTGGATTCCTCAAAATGTTGGAATTTATTTTCATATTCTGTGATATGTTTTATTTGATAATCTGTGATAGAATATATTGATTATATTGGGAATTGAAAATATTGAATGCTATGGTTTGACTGAATATATTTTGGGTTTATTGAGATATCAAAAATATAAAGATTGGATTTTTAAAAGGAAAATAAAAGAGGGAATTCTAAGTAAAATAAATATAGTGAAATTGGATAAATTAAAAGAATGAATTTGGGAAAGGATAAAGAGTTTAATTTAAAATCCTATCAAATAAATTCCGAGTATAGGGAAAGAGGTTTTTGAATAAATGGGAATAAATGAATTATGAAACTTATGTGATATTGTTTAAAGAAATAAAGGATTTATTTTTAAATTGAGGGTTTAAAAAGGTTTGGGAGAATTTAAAAGGGAAAATTTTGAAATGAAGTGTGAAGTTGATAATGCCAGATTTAAATAAGATTTTAAATCGCAATAAATGGATGAATCTGAAATTAATGGGTTTTGGAATTGATTTGGGTCGGTAAGGAATTTATTTTAAAATGGAGTTAACATTGAAAATCGATTAAGTGTTGAAATAGTGATTAAAAAGAGAATGAGATTATGGAATTTATAAACGGGGTTTATAAATAAAGTGAATATTTATAAGTGGATAAATTTGAAAGTATAAATTCACGGTGGGAATTTATAAGGAGATGGGAAATGTGTTTTAAAAATTAAAAGTGGTTTTATTTTTAAATTTATTTTTAAAGTGTTAAAAGAAATTTATGGATTGGGACGTAAATTAAATTGGGATAAATCGAGCAGGATTTATAAAGGATTAGATTGGCTCTATTGAAATGGAAAGTGTATTTCCCTGAAAAGCCAAGTATATTTTCAAAGGAGATTTTATATATAAGTTAGAGGTTTTAAAGTGGTTTTAAAAGAATATTAGAAAGAAATTATTATTTAGTGGTTTTAAAATTTTTGAAAGTAAATATTTATTAAGTAAGTTTTATAAGTAAATTATTTTAAAGGTTTAACTAGTATTATGTTTTAAAATATAATTATTTAATATTTATACCTTATAAAATAACTTTTATTTTAAATTTAGTTCTGGCTAAAGTTTTACATGAGAAATTATTATAAATTTTCATAACTAGTATTTTAAATAAAGTGTTTTAAGTAGTTTTTATTTTAAATGTTTTAAAGTATATATTTTTGGATAAAGCGATTTGAATTATTTAAAAACCTAAAGTATTAAGGCTTGGTGCTTTTCAGTGGAAATAAAACAATTGGTTGGAAATTTATTCCGTGAGAGAAAAAGTGATTTGAAAACTATTTTCAAAGGGTGAAGTGTAGAAAAATATCTTACAAAGATATTTTGAAATAAATAAATAATTTAGGAAATTATGAAGGCCTGATGGTTGTTCGTGGATGTTATATGATAGTTAAATAACCAACTGTCAATACTGGCCAATGCGCTGATCGTTTCGAAGAGACCGAGATCGAGACTAATTTCCTAAAAACCTTTTCGATCCGGTTTGAACGTTTTCGTGAGGAAGACAAGATCTTGGAGTCGAAGATGGAGCAGTGATGTGTAAGGGCTAATCTCTACTAATCCTGAGGGTGATGCCAAAATGGATATAGTGGGAATAGTGTCGTCGGTTCCGTTCAGACCGGGAACGGACTTGTATGGACGAATGCTATTAGAACATTGTCAGGGGGGCGATGAGCATTCTACGTGAATGTGTGCTAAAAAGGTAACGCATATCCCCGAGCTTCATCAACCGGAAATGGCTAAAACATGAGAGGTTCAGCAAGGCTAAGTAGCTAGCAGCCAATTAGGGTAAGGTCATCCCTGTCAAGATGTCCCTTTTTATTCGGCTGTGTGGGCGGTTGCTGATTCCAGCTGCGGGGTGATCTTATTCGGACTATCCAGTAAGGGGTAGCTCCGGTCTTGTGTTGCAGGGGACCAGAGGGGATCCTCGGTACTCTGATCTAGACCAGGTACTGTGACGGGCGGTACCCCAGTAGCCCTGCCATTGTATGGAATCCAATCTCCAATAAGTGCCTGTATGGTTTTGATTATGCCCAACTATTGCTGAAACGTGAGATGCAAGCATTTCAGCTAGATTCTATTTAACTTTCTATAGACACTATTATAATATCAAACGGATTTGATAAAAATGTTTTGGTTATCGTAAGGTAAAAACCCGACATGTTTATTTGTGGCGTGGTCTTATGAGATGCCTTCGATTTCAAAGGATTTTGAAAAACTTTAATAATCCAATTGAGTGTGTTTTCTCACGCTGGTTTTCCAGACTGACTCGGGTATTGTTTTATTATGATGCTCAAGTCAGACCGAGTATTATAAATACATGAAAGGATTTTGTAGAGCTCAGAAGATGAGCTGGATGGCAAGGCGTATTGCACGTATTTGATGTATATTTCGCTGTGCCTGGTTAACTGCATAGTCAGCTTTTATGGGGGCAGGTTATGATAAATGTCCAGTTGTGTGCTATGAATTTTGTTGTACTCTGCTGATGTATTGTATATAACTGATACAGTTCTTTGAATAAAGATTCAGTCATTTATCTATCATATATTGTTCTGCTGCGATTGTGAGATTTTGATATTGTTTCTATTTCTTCTTCTACCTCCTTCTTTCCCTTACGGTCTAGTTTTCCGACATTCCATTGTTCGGCATTTAATACAGTGGATGTATTGATGTCGATATTCGAGCGTCGAAAAAGCGGGTCGTGACAGTTGGTATCAGAGCCAAGTTAAGCGAGAACCCTGGCTCTGGTGGGAATTACTCATTAAAAATAGAGTACGTAGTACTCTAGAATGAGTTTGAGTGTATTAATAGATATGAGCGCGTATTTGTTAGTGAATATAAAAAATATCGTGTTGACTTATCGGTTGAGTGTTTATAAATTCTGGTCGGTATTGTCTGTACAACTATATCGATAGGGATTTCTAAACTCTTAAACTGGGCAAACTGACACAATATTGTTTTAAATAGGGTAAATGAAGTAATTTTACCCAAAATTATTTTTATATATGAAAGAAGATAATTTTCGTAAATTATTATAGTTATATATGGTTGCTTGGTTGTTAGAGAATGATAATATTAAATCATTATCATTGTGTTGTGGAAATTGAAATAGGAAAATAAAATTATAATCAAAGGTTAAGAAAGGAATTCATATAACAAAATGGGATTTACAAATTAAAATAATGTGCCAGAGTAATATTTTAATATGGATCAAGGAATAATAGTGATATTATTTCGGAAATATTTTTGAATTGGATTTGAAATCTGGTGAGATTTGGAATTAAAAATGTTTGGAAATGTTTTTAAAGAGGTAAAAGCACTGAACTCACTTCGGTCACTAGAAAATAACTTCGGTGATAACTACAGCATCATCGATGTTCATTTTCGATTTTTCAAGAGAGGAATTGCTGCCTGAATATTTTAAATTGGAGTTGTTTGCAAAATTGGGTATGGTTTTAAAATTAAAAGGATAATTTGATATGCAAATGAATTATGTATATAATTGATCTAAAAAAAATGATTTTGAAATGTTGAAGTTTTGATTTGATAAAACTGTTTTGATTTTGAAATGCAAAGGAACAGTTTGATTGGGTATGTGTATATATATATATATATATATATATTATTTCAAAAATGATTTTTGAAGTGTTGAGTAATTATTTAAAAGACTCTGGAATCTTATTTAAAATGTTTACGGAATTTAAATAAGTGGGAAACTTATGGAAGTTTAAAAATTTGAATGGAAGTGGAGTGTAATTGAATCTAGTAAATAAAAGTGAATTTGAGGAAAAGTCTAAGTAGACTAAGTGTAATGGTCATTGAAATAAAATTTACTAAGTGTGAAATAAATTTGTGAATGAACAAATGAATTTACATATGTAAGTAAATGGAATTGAAACTGGATATTGGAGTCAAATTTGAATTGTATGAAATGGAAAATTACTCAAGTTGGACTAAATCAAAACAAAGGATTAGAAATAAAATTAGTAAGTAAACTAATTGATTTAAGTGGTTAAGCAAATGAATTGGAATGGTGTTTAATTTAAATTGTGTAAAGTAAAGTGAAGTTGGAGAATTAATTCAAAGTGGACTAAAGATCGTAAAAGTTTGGAAATAAAGCCCATTGAGATTTAAAATAAATTAGTAAGTGGAATTAATTAAATGATAAATTAAATATGGGTTTGAAATAAGGTGAATAAAATTCAATATTAAATTTGACTTGGAAATAAATTGAGAATTGAAGATAAATTGAATTTGGAATGGAATTGAAATGTAAGTTAAATGAAATAGATGTGAAAGCTTAAGTGGTGAAGCGAAAATAAATATAAGAAGTGTATAAAATACTTATATTGAACTTAAGAAATGAATAGTGAAATTCTTAAGTAAATTTGGTATTGCAAAAATACTAAGTTAATATTTGAATGAGGATTTAATAAAAACGTGTGAAATGATAATTGTGAATAAGTGTATGAAAATCAAAATAAATGTGAATAAAAAGAGAATTGATATAACTAATAATCAATTGAGATAAATACGTAAGATGTACGTATATTATTTTATTCGTATAGCGATTTGATCCAGATTCGAGCATATAATTTCGAGATAGTTATAGCGTTCCGAGTTGGGATTTTTCACTTAATTTTCGACAACGAACCCTAAATATGGATTTTTGATTGATTCTGGAAATTATCTATCATAGTTTATGACTTTGAAAGGAGAATGACGGTTTCTGATCAAGAAACCAGATCTAAGTCCACACTAGGGAGTCGGGTGAATGATACTAGTCGGAAGTGAAATTGTGTGATCGGATGAGCGATCGAATTTGGTATTGCGTACGAATGATATGTGTACATCGTACGGACTTGAATGAAGCAAATTTTGAAAATTTTGAAAAGAAGTGAATAAAATGATTTTGAATTGTGATTGGATATAATTGCTAAGTAGGATACATGTAATTCAAAGCAAAGGATAAAATTGGTGTTTTTGGTTTCAGAAGATAAAAATTAATGGCCCGACAAAGAGGTATGTATTTAAATGTTTTGTATGAAGTTTGATGATTTTCTGATCTAGCCAATTGGCTTTTGTTTTTCTTTTGAAATTTAGGGGCCCATGGAGGCATTTTGTAGTTGTATCGATCTACCCGCACAAAGGAGACGCTGGAGAAATTTTTCAAAAATTAGGGAGTTACAAATTTTTTTAGAAAATTTTAAATTTTAAATTTGGATTTTAAGTTATAATTTGAACTGGTTGAGTCAGTAAGATTGTTTGGAAGTTATGCTTGAGTTTGGAAGTTAGTAAGAGTGATAGTATGTCCTTAATAAAAATATTGTTTTGGGAGGGTGTTAAAAACTATTTGGATTGGAAAAGTAGTTAACGGATTATGGATCATTCTTCTTAACTACTAATTTCGGGGACCAAATTCTTTTAAGGGGGAAGGAATGTGACGACCCAGAATTTTAAACATTTGAAATTGGAATATTTAATTGATTTTAAATATTTAAAAGTTAGTTTTTAACTTGAATTTCAAATATCATTGTTTATTGGATAATTAAATTTTGAATTAAATAATTAAAAATTGGGTAAAATATTGAATCTTGGGTTTTAAGCTTGTTAAAAATAATTTTAAGGCTTGTAAAATTTGTATTAACAATACTGAAGTTAATGGAAGTTTAAAATTAAATTTATAAGTGTTTTGTTGAGTTTTAAAAATATATCGTTTAAATCGACATTTAAAAATAGCCTTCGAAGGCATTGTCTCGGAATTCGACTAAACCCGTTCCATTGGATCCGTAATATTGTATTATTATCGGATTTCAAATTTGGTAATGTTTGGAGTTATTGTGTGATCGTACGGTATGTAAACGCGTTGAAATTTATATCGAAAATTTAATACAATAACCGAGTCCAAAAAGCTATCTTCTCCATACAATCGAATCAGGACTCGAAACCTTTTCCATTTTGTTCGAAATAGGGATATAACATTATGAACGCCTCGATAGGAGGTCGAGATTGTGAGTTGCGAAAACCAAGACGATTTAAATTTAAATTTAAATATAACGTATATATGTTTGGGTTGACAGGTCAAATTGCCTAACATCAAAACTTTATGTTTTCCTTCAATGCACTGTAGACCACATCCAACTCTTGTTCACCTAAGGACATGTTCAAAAAGAAGAAGAAGAAAGTAATTTATATCGCGTACGAGCTTTCACAGTGGATCGCCCTTCACTTCTTCCTTCTTCAGTTCGAAATCGAAAAAAATCATAATAGCCGTATAAGAAATAGCAATGCCATCTTCCTTTTTTTCGTTCAAAATAAATCCTTTCCCTTCTTCCTAAATTTCATACGAGAAAATCAAATCAAAACAATGGCCGAACTAAAATTTTTGTTCATTCTTCTTCAAATCCTTTTTCCATTCGTTCGGAAAAAAGGGCTTCGCGTCGTTCAATGGTCGCGAATCGATTTCGATTCAAAGCATTAAAGCTGGGCCATCGCGACCGCATGGATGGCTGAAAGGCGTGGGGAGGTCAGGGCTTCTAGGTGAGTTCGTGGACGAATCTCGGGTATGGTGGTCGCTTGGTGGCCTTCGTCTTTCATTCGATGTGAGGCTCGATCTAGGCGATGTGGTGGAACGAGGGTTTAAGAGGGGAGAGAGCGTGGGTATGGAGTTGGTATGATCAACAAGCAGGGAATCTTGTTCGAAGCATTCAGCCGTGAAGCTTTAGATTTTCCTTGTACTGATTTTGGGTCCTATTTGTGTTAAGGTAATTTATTTATTTAAAAACTGTAAGATATATACATATATATATATAACGATTATGTTAATTTAATATATATATATATACAGAGAAAGGAAGTTTAAGCCAGTTTTTATTTTACAGACATACACATATATAAAGGAGGGAATTATTTTTTACAAATTTTTTGTTAACTAATCATGTTTAAACCGGAATATTATATAGTTAGGATTTATGAGAACAAGGATTTTAACTATTTTTATAAAAATTAGATTTTGAAATCTTATAAATCATTTATATATCAGATGTGGTTTCCAAGTTGAAGTTTAAATTAGTTATAATAATTTAAAATTTGTAAATCAAATTTAATTTGAAACAAAATTTAATTATCTCAGTGAGTAATAAATATATGTAGTTTGCTTATACAAGGTTTTGAATCAGGGGAAGACAGACCGTTTTGGATCGGATTTGCAAATTCAAAAATCAAAGGTGAGTTAATCTCACTCACATCTGGGTTATCAGTTGTTTAAAATAGTAAAATTTAAATTATTGGATTGATTGTTTGAATTGATTATCTATTATCAGTTTGGATGTGATATTATACATATAGTAGTATATATATTGGAGTGATTGATATTCCCGCATTATATAGCGGATGAGACCCTATGCCTCCCGCATAATAGAGGATGACCCTTTATACCACGATATCCCCTTCGAAGTGGGATTGGTATTTTATATTGTGCTAACATCTGTGGATGCAGGGAAACAGGTTGGAGGGATCCAAATGGATTCCTCAAAATGTTGGAATTTATTTTCATATTCTGTGATATGTTTTATTTGATAATCTGTGATAGATTATATTGATTATATTGGGAATTGAAAATATTGAATGCTGTGGTTTGACTGAATGTATTTTAGGTATATTGAGATATCAAAAATATAAATATTTGATTTTTTTAAAAGGAAAATAAAGAAGAGAATTCTAAGTAAAATAAATATAGTGAAATCGGATAAATTAAAAGAATGAATTTGGGAAAGGATAAAGAGTTTGATTTAAAATCCTATCAAATAAATTCCGAGTATGGGGAAAGGGGTTTTTGAATAAATGGGAATAAATGAATTTTGAAACATAAGTGATATTGTTTAAAGAAATAAAGGATTTATTTTTAAATTCAGGGTTTATAATGGTTTCGGAGAATTTAAACGGGGAAATTTCGAAATGAAGTGTGAAGTTGATAATGTCATATTTAAATAAGATTTTAAATCTCAATAAAAGGATGAATCTGAAATTAATGGGTTTTGGGATAGATTTGGGTCAGTAAGGAATTTATTTTAAAATGGAGTTAACTTTGAAAATCGATTTGGAAATCGATTAAGTGTTGAAACTGTGATTAAAAAGAGAATGAGATTATGGAATTTATAAACGAGGTTTGTAAATAAATTGAATATTTATCAGTGGATAAATTTGAAAGTATAAAATCACAGTGGGAATTTATAAGGAAATGGGAAATATGTTTTAAAAATAAAAAGTGGTTTTATTTTTAACGTGTTAAAAGAAATTTATGGATTGGGATGTGAATTAAAATGGGATAAATCGAGCAGGATTTATAAAGGATTAGATAGGCCATATTGAAATGGAAAGTTTATTTCCCTGAAAAGCCTAGTATATTTTCAAAGGAGATTTTATGTATAAGATAGTGGTTTAAAAGTGGTTTTAAAAGAATGTTTAAGAAAGAAATTATTATTTAGTAGTTTTAATTTTTTTTAAAGTAAATATTTATTAAGTTAATTATATAAGTAAATTATTTTAAAGGTTTAACTAGTATTATGATTTAAAAGATAAGTATTTAATAGTGGAAATTAGGTTGAAGGGCTTCTATTTGCAGGATAATAAGTTTTAAGGACAGCACTTCTAAATAATTAGTTTTAAGGACAATTTACAGCATAATGATAAATTCATTTATCTTTTTAAGTTATACAGGAAAATGATAAATTCTTTTATCATTATTTCTGTATAACTGAAAATGATAAATTATTTTATCTTTTTCCTGTAAAATGTCCTTAAAACTAATTTTTCAGAAGTAGCGTTCTTAAAACTTATTATCCTACATAAATAATCCCTTGAAGTGAAAATCCTCTATCTAATATTTATACCTTATAGAATAACTTTTATTTTAAATTTAGTTTCGGCTTAAGTTTTACATGAGAAATTATTATAAAATTTCATAACTAGTATTTTAAATAAAGTGTTTTAAGTAGTTTTTATTTTGAATGTTTTAAAATATTTATTTTGGATAAAGTTATTTGAATTATTTAAAAACCTAAAGTATTAAGGCTTGGTGCTTTTCAGTGGAAATAAAACAATTGGTTGGAAATTTATTCCGCGAGAGAAAAAGTGATTTGAAAACTATTTTCAAAGGGTGAAGTGTAAAAAAATATCTTACAAAGATATTTTGAAATAAATAAATAATTTGGTAAATTATTAAGGCCTGGTGGTTGTTTGTGGGTATTATATGATAGCTAAATAACCGACTATCAATATTGGCCAATGTGCTGATCGTTTCGAAGAGACCGGGGTCGGGATTAATTTCTCGAAAACCACTTCGATCCGGTTTGAACATTTTCGTGAGGAAGACAAGAGCTTGGAGTCAAAGATGGAACAGTGAAGTGCAAGGGCTAATCGCTACTAATCCTAAGGGTGATGCCAAAATGGATGTCGTAGGAGTAGTGCCTTCAGTTCCATTCGGACCGGGAATAGACTTATATAGACGAATGCTATCAGAACATCGTCTGGAGGGCGATGAGCATTCTAAGTGATTGTGTGCTAGAAAGGTAACGCATAGCCTCAAGCCTCATCAACTGGGAATGGCTAAAACATGGAAGGTGCAGCAAGGCTAAGTAGCTAGCAACCAATTAAGGTAAGGTCATCCCTGTCTAGATGTTCCATTTTATTCGGCTGCGTGGGCGGTTCTTGATCCCAACCGCGGGGTGATCTTATTCGGACTATCCAGTAAGGGGTAACTCCGGTCTAGTGTTGCAGTGGATCGAGGGGGGGTCCTCGGTACTCTGATCTAGAGCAGGTATTGTGACAGGCGGTACCCCAGTAGTCCTTCCACTGTAAGGAATCCAATCTCCAATAAGCGCCTGTACGGTTTTGATTGTGCCCAACTATTGTTGAAACGTGAGATGCAAGCATTTCAGCTAGATTCTATTTTTCTTTCTATAGACACTATTATAATATCAGACGGGTTTGATAAAAATAATTTGGTTATCGTAAGGTAAAAACTCAACATGTTTATTTATGGTGTGGTCTTATGAGTTACCTTCGATTTCAAAGGATTTTGAAAACTTTAATAATCCAATTTAGTGTGTTTTCTCACGCTGGTTTTCCAGACTGACTCGGGTATTGTTTTATTATGATGCTCGGGTCAGACCGAGTATTATAGATATAGGAAAGGATGTTATGGAGCTCAGGAGACGAGCTGGATGGCGAGATGTATCACACGTATTTGATGTATATTCTGCTGTATATGGTTAACTGCATAGTCAGCTTTTGTGAGGACAGGTTATGATAACTGTGCAGTTGTGTGCTATGAATTTTGTTGTACTCTGATGATGTAATGCATATAACAGTTACAGTTCTTTTTATAAAGATTCAGTCATTTATCTATTATATATTGTTCCGCTACGATTGTGAGATTCAGATATTGTTTCTATTTCTTCTTCTACCCCCTTCTTCTTTCCCTTACGGTCTAGTTTTTTGGCATTCGATTGTTCGGCATTTAATACAATGGACTTATTGATGTCGATTTTCGGACGTCGAAAAAGCGGGTCGTGACACAAGGCATGTGCTGACCTGGAACATAGTCGTCAAGTCCCTTCTCGATCTCCTCTAGTCCTAAATCCTTAACCATCTCTAGAACAAATAACTCAATCTCTAGGATAGATAATCCCATCTCCCAGATAACATCTTCCTCACTATCCGATGAACTCCCATACAAACAAGCGTCATGAACTCCAAAATCCTCCTTTGATATCTCTACCTTTATAGGCTCCTCCTCCTCTAATACGGGCTCTATCTCAACCGAGTCCTCTTCTATAAGCTCTGCCTCAGCAAGCTCATCCTCCATCGGCTCCTCCTCTTGATCCTCCTCACTTAAAGGATCAAAGAACCACAAATCAGAATCGTACATCTCATCGTCAGCCTCATCTCCATCATCCACAATCTCTCCATCCTCCACAAGATCGAAAGTGTCACCATCTCTAATATCTGCATCGACCCCAGCCATGACTGGTACTCCATCCATCTTCTCTTTGTCATTAGATATGACTATCCCCTCCTCATCACTCGAAATACAAATCGGCTCCTCATCGTCTGGAATATCGATAGGATCCTCGAATGATCCCACTACTGTGCCTGACGGCTCACTTATCTGAATGTCTTCCTCATCACTAGTAATAACGGTGTCTAATACCTCTAAATCCTCATATTTTCCTAGTGCCTTCCTAAATTTTCCCTTAATACCAATCTCTCTGCCTTTGTCACTTTCTATAAATAAAAAATTCAAAATTAGTCGCTAAGTTTATCTTATATTGAGCTGTTTGTTTTCACTTTTACTTGGTATACTTCCCTTCTTAAGTTATTTAATTATTACTTAGGTTTATTTTGAATTATGAACACACTTACGTAAACCAATCATTTATTCTTAGTTTCATAATTATATTTTCATACTAACTTTGTTTTGAATTATAACATTGCCTAAATGTATAACCAATTCAAAATTCTATATTAGGATAATATTTCATTATACCTTAAGAGTATATTCCTAAATTTAACATTGATTTTACCCTAACCAAAGCGTTTAAATCCTTTAATCCCATTTATAAGCTATAAAACTTATCTTTTCATTTAAGGTCTTAACTTAGGCTCATCCTTTTATATTGGCAAGAGATTTACTAACTGTGCATTTCCTTTTGAATATTCAGAACTTCCTTTCTCTTACTTTCTCTAATTAAAACTTCTAACCTTACTTCATCAAATACTTTACAATCAAATTGTGAACCTTAACTCACATGGTATTCCAATAATCAACCTACTAACCATATTATTCCAAATTTTCTTTTAAAGACTTTTTTCTAACTTATCAACTTTTAATATTTTCACTAAAATATTCTTTATAAGTTTGTGGAATTCTAATCACAAAATGATTACAATTAATTTACTAATTTTGATTCCAAAATTCCTTGACTCTTTTTATGGAACATCTTATAGTCAAACTGTGCAATTCTAATCAGAAGATATTCATATTTACTAATCTATATTCCAAACAATAATTTATTTCCTACTATATAAAATTTTATTTTTATATAAAATATAAACCTAGGTAAAATTATTTCATTTACCATCTTTTTAAAACAAAACCATTTTTATAAAAATAACAAATACACGCTCATGTATAATACATTCAATTCATTCTAGGGTGTTACTAACCCTACCTCTAATGAGTTACTCATCCCAGGATATTACTAGTCATATCTTTGATGAGACATACCCCTATCAGGCTTCGATGTTCGCTCAACCAAAAGCTCTGATACCAAATTTCATGGCCTGAATTTTTTGTACCCTTTAAGTTGACAATAAACCCCACAAGTCCAGCTCAAATTGAATGGAAAGACGGAACATGAAGGGTAGAAAGAAAAATAAGAACAAAAAAGAATCTCACTCGAGTGGAATAACATATAATATTGAACAAATATCTTTGCAGTGGAAAACTTTTAAAATACATATATCAGAGTCTAACCAAATTTCAACTTGGACAGTCATAAAAATCCATCCTTACAAATGCTGGTAACCATCAATCAACGCATGATAAGCAAAGCGGATAATAGAATACGTCCATACATAAATGGATATCTCCAACTCACCTCTAGAAACTCCAACCATCTTCAAATAAACCTAAAACTATTCGGATCTAATCCGAGTATTGAAAATACCCAGATCAAGCTTGATAAACCAGTGTGAGGAAAACTCAATAATAACTGACAATGTCATGTATCAGCCCTTGAATAAAATCCTTTGAAAAGAAAGAGTATCTCATAAGACTACGTACACACATAAACTCGGATGGGTTTTTACCTTATGATAACTAAATTACTTTTACATATCAAAACATTTGATATTATTTCTAATGGCATACTTTTGAAAACATTTGAAAGTAAACATATTAATCTTAGCCAAAATTGTTACATTATTTAATTCCAGCATACTAACCGCAAATGCGGGTTCTACAAACAAAATGGCAGACACTTATTGGAGAATGGGTTTCCAACCAGGTGGAGGGACTACCTTCCGATGGGTACACCTCTAGATGGATGTCCCGAGAACCACAGAACATCTGCTCCCCGACCAATACAAGACCGGCCTACCATTATAATTACTAGTAACAAATATAACATCCCTCGGTCGTTACCGACCTTTATCCGAGATCTCTCTTTGCGCACATCCACATTAATTTACATCCTGAATGTTATAGCGGGAAGAAATATATCAAGAAGAGAATGATCATACCCTAATGGTTGCGAACCACATAGTTTTACCGCACCTAACGCTGTTTCAGTCATTTCCCGATTGATGAGGCTTGAGGTAAAAATTACCTTTACACATAGCACATCTCTTTCCTCTTTGAACGCCACATTGCCATTCTATAGTCACATGACTGATTTCTACAAAAGTATAATTTCCTAAGCTCGAATGTCTCAGAAAAGGGTATTAAGCTAAGAGAAGGTACCTTCTCTGCCACTGATTGATATACATTATATAAAGACCACTCATTGTGATTTAGAATGCAAGGTCGTTCATACAAGTTGTCCAGGAACAGAAAAAACCGAAGGCACTCTCCTACCACATCATAAGATTAATAGCGAATAGTCCTTTTGTTTCAGGGATTTTTCATAAAAAAGAGACCACCACTATTATAAGTATTTAGGGAGTTATCCCTAACAAATCAACAAGCATTTCTCTGTCACTATTCGTCTCAAGATCTTCAACTTCTGATCTTTCACTTTGAATACGTAAATTGGTTCAAAGTGGTCTTCGGATATGAATCACCCAAATCCGACCTCGATTCTCTCGAAATCCAATGTCGATAAACATTGAAATATGAGTACACAGGATTTATTAAGCCTCTTTTCTATTAATTCCTCTTGGTTCGTTACAAAAATCCATTTTTTTTACCTTAGATCAATTCTAAGTTAATTCACTTTCTCTTAGAATTATTTTTTAATTTTCTTACTAATATTCGATCAAAATTCAATTTTCTAAAAGATAAAGCATAGGCCAGGTAAGTTCAGGGCACTGGTTGCTTCATTCCTAACCTTGGTTACACACCTTGTTTTATCGTTTAGCTCTCACAACGGGACAAATTGACTAATCGTTTCCGCATACTCAATTATTAATTAAATCATCTTAAAATTACTTTATTATTCATTTAATAACATTTCAAATTGATCCGAGAAAGAATTTCCAAGTTTAGAATCATATTTTTAACGCTATAGAAAACTGCTGCAATAGCATTGCAAATAGTATTTTAAAGCTAAATTGACCAAATTGACTTTTTATCACTTAAAATTCCATTTTTTCGATTTATATCACTTTTAAAACATTTTAAAAGATTTATCAAATTTATTTCATATTTTTAAAATATTAAAAATTTCAAATTTCAACTTTGGCCATTTTACTGCAAAAATGCGATTTTTCTAGAAAATTGTTTTGAACATATTTCAAAATATACAAGACGAAATCTTGATTTTCTTTCTTCACCTAAAAACTATGGATATAATAGTTAGGACATTTCTTTTTCGAAGAAATCCGAGTTATATTTCATTCTGTACATTCATTTAAATTTTCCGACGCGAAATTAGGAACTACCGTTGCACGACGTCCTAGTTTTGACTTATTTTGCTAAACTTGAAATAAATTCTTCAAATTTAACTTAATTACTTATAAAACATTTTAAATCAATATTTTCACTTATTAAAGTATTTAAAGTATATTTTCACTATTCTCATTATAATATTATTATATTCTCATTATTTTGATATTAAACTTTTTTAAAATCTAATTTCAATTTTACTTTCAATTCTAACTTCAAATTAAACTTAATTATAACTTAGATTTTCAATCAAATTTCAGTTCTTATTTCAAAATAAATTTCAATTTCAGTTTCAAATCGATTTCAATTTTAATTTCACTATTCATCTCAATTTCAATTTTAGTTCCCAATTTAATTCAAATTTCGATTTCGATTTCAAACTTAATTACACTTCAATTCCAGTTTGATTTCATTTTCAAATTCAAATTTGTTTTCAATATTCAAAAGAGGCTTAATAATTCCAATACATATCATATTAATAAAATTGGTCATATTTAACTAAGGTGATTACTTAATCACAAATGAGCATAATCGCTTTCAATATTCATCAAGAACATAACATCTATTCTCATAGCATAATGATTATCAACAAGTAAATATATTATCATAACTTAACCATTCAACCAACATATTCAAACATTCATTTAAGCCAAACGTCCATATTATAAAATGGTGATAATTAATATAACATATAAATGAGATAATCATGATTATTATAAAATAACAAAATATGATTTAAAAAGCGATGAGAATTTCTCACCTTTATTTTCACTCCGTCGATCTTTATGCAAACTGGCGTGCTTACGTCTAACGAACTAACACGTGTTCCTTTCTTTCCTTCTTTCCTTTCTTTTTCTTTCTCTTTTTTTTCTCTTTTTTTTCTTTTTTTTCTTTTTTATATGGTCGTAGGTACATGGAGGGGATGTAGGCTTGGCTAAGGGTGTGTGGCCTCTAGAGGAGGGTGTGTGAGCTTAGGGGGTCGAGTTTGGGCTTCTGGTTGGGGGTTAATGGTGGGGGAGATGGGTCGGCTTGGGGAAGGAGAGTTTAGCTGATGTCACAACCCTGACTCGACCTTCGAAAATGAACATCAAATACATCACTCGCATTCGAATGCCGGAGATCCAAACGTTGAGTCTGGTTCGCCGGAGCTTATAACACATTAAATGAATAACAACATAGTAGAAACAAAAGAAGAATTTTTATTGATACAAAACATTTATTACAACATGATACAACAAGAAGTGATCAACAATATCGGAGACAAAATACAACGGCGGAAAGAAAAATCTCCAATATGCTCTTCAAGAGAGAAAGAAAATCCAACAGGTTAAACTTCCAATGCCAAAGCTCCAAAGATGCCAAACCAACAAACTCGAATCACCATCATGCTGAACTTATAGCAAACTTGGTGCACAATGTGATCGCCAAACCAAAGATTCCAAAGATTGCCAAAAGCTACACCTACTAGCTGACTATCTGATAACTGGACTCTAGTCTGCCCGTGTGGAAAATTGTGGGCACCCAGAGTTTAGAAAGGGAACAATAAACTCCAGGTCAGTCATAGGACTAGTGTGAGCAAACAAAAATAGTTTATTTGGACAAAAACAAATAAAAAGAAATAAAAAGAAATTTTCTATGCTTTTTGGAAAATGAAACTACCATAAGGCCTCCAACCACACACACAATACAATCGCACACTTGGGGTAGGTTTCTCCTTATGATAGACAAACATGCTTGATACGCAAAATCTTTTTGATATTATTGTTAGTGCATAGTGTGAAAACATTTCAAAAGTATATTAATCTTAGCCAGCATACGTACCATTATAGTATGCCTACTATAGCTACCATGTTAAATGGAAGGTTCAACAACTAAAACCGTACAGGGCTCGTATTGGGTGATTTGATTTCCAACAAATGGCCAAGTCTAAGGAACTTCCTTTCCGAATGGGTACGCCTTTGGAGGGACATCCCGGGAACCTAACCGGATCTCTGCCAACACAAGGCCGGGTTACCTCTGTAACAAGGTAACTAACTGTCACGAGTATGCCATCCCTCGGTCGTCGCTGAGCTTTATCCGAGGTACCTCTATCACCAACAAAGTGCAACAACCACATGAGTTAAATATCTGGGATCCATACCATGATACCACTTTTTATCCAGAAGGAAATGCACATACCCTAAGGGGCGCAACCCCCGTAACCTTGCTGCATCCTTCCCGTTTCGACCATTTCCGGGGTGTGAGGTTTGACGAATTCTCGTCCATAAAGCTATTCTTTTCACAAAAGCCATGCTTCGATCGCATGCCACGTTACCAAATTGGGAATATATCACTAGTAACCATCAACTACATAACCTCTGAGCTTATACATCTTAGAGAAGGGTGTTAAGCTAAGAGAATAAATTCTCCGCCACGAAACAAAAATGTATTTGATAGAAACCAGCTTTACATCTCAAAGTGTAACGTCAGACATACGTCCATACAGGTCCATTCCGGGTTCGAACGAAACCGAAGGCACTTCCAAAGAAGCCCTTGCAAATCCGGGTATCCACAATCCCGATCGGATTCCCCATCACATATGAATATCTCTATACCGGAGCAACTCAGGGAAGAGACATTCGATAGGTAATCCTTTCGTTCTCGAAAATACTCGGCCTTCACCACCGTCTTCAATTGCTATCCCTTTCTATGTATCATTTATTCGGAACAGGTTTTATGGCATAAAGTCATCTCCCGGCTAAACCGAATAATGAGAGCATATTTTAAAAAGCATATGGATATATTAGGATCTTAGTTAAGTCACAACTTTTCAACACTTGTTTCCCAAAACCTTTCTTATTGAGCGGTTAAACAAATTTCCATTTTTAATCTTTTAAACAAAAGATTCACCCTTTAAGATCCTCTTCAATTTGAAAACAAAATTCACCAATCTTTAATAAAGATTCATTCATAGCTTTTAAAACTATTTCAATTTCAAATTTGAAATCCTTTCAACAAGACTGGAAATTCATTCCTTTATATAAAAGCTATTATCATTTGAAAACAAAGGTTTTTCGTTTTGCGAAAATCCGATTAAATTTGCTTAAGTTAAAGCCTTTTAAAGTATAAGTCGAAAAATCATCGAACTGCCGTATCCTAGGCAAATTCTATTTGAGTTAAATTCAAACTCCCAAAATAATTTCCTTTAATATCCTTCAAAAATGGTTTAAAATCCATGTGTGTGTGTGTGTGTGTGTATATATATATATATATAATTGTATAACTTGTATAACCCTTTCAAACCATAATTTCCAAAATAATTTCAAAACTTAAACAAGAAATATTATATTCAAACTAAATTTCAATTTCAAACTTCCTTTTCAAAAGCTTTTCATATTCAACCCAATTCCATTTCCAAACCATTTTGGATACAAAATTCAACTTTAAAATCATTTGACCATTTGAATAAAATAATATTAAATTCAAAATACCCATGACTTAACCAATTTCCCGTGAAATCCATATTTTTGTGTATGTGTTTTGTGTAGTCCAAGGGTTTCACAAGCAACAATAAAATATCAACCATCATAAATTCAAGCACAACAATATCAATAAGCAGTATAATCCCATAACGCTTATCTTTCATTCATAGATAAATATGTAAATTCATCACAGATAAATAAATCACAGTTCACAGCTCCACACAATTCATATCATAGAATATCACATATCAGAGATATCAAACAATTCAAGGCATTCAGTAGAATCCAATCATCCATAAGTAAGATCAATTAATCACCTGATTATAATTAATTTAATTATCTCAAAATAGATTAATTACTTATGAATTAATTTTGAAACCCTACTTAATTTTTTTTTTTTTTTTTTTTTTTTTTTTGCAAAGCAAGCCGGTTTTATAGTGGACCGTCCACTATTTATTACGTAAGTAATAAAGTTGAAGTACAGGAGTAAGGTATACTTAATTAATTGGCCTTAAAATTAATTACATTAATTAGTTAACCCTTAATTAATTACATTAGCAAATTAACCCTTAATTAATTACCATTTAATTATTTAATTATCCTTAATTAATTTATACTAAGTCATTAGCCTTTAAGTAATTATCATTAATTAACCTTTAATCATTAACTAATTCACCTTTAATTATTTATTAATTAAATTTTAATTAATAAATTATCTTTAATTATTAAATAATTAACCTTCAATCATTAAGTAATTAACCCTTTAATTTCTAATAAATCAACCTTTAATCATTAAATATCTTTTCATTACTTACATTAAGTAATTAATCTTTAAGTAATTAATTATCCCTTAATTACTTACATGAATTAATTAACTTTAAATAATTAATTAACCTTTAATTAACCTCATTTAGTAATTACCCTTTAATTACTCCAATTAATTTATCATCCTTTAATTTAATTACATTAAGTGATTATCTATTAATTAATCACCTTAATTAAAAGATAGAATAAAATTTTAAAAGCTTGTTTTTATTTTAAATTTCAAAACCTAGTAATACTTTAACCTGACCCGAGCCATCTACCAAAATTCCCGAGCCTTGCACCGAGTCAAATCCCAAAATTCCCTGAGTCATTTCTTTTTAAAACTTTGCTATGTGTTTAAAATTTAAAACCTGTAATACCCACGAACAGGCTCGCATTCATACCCAAGCCACCAACCTAATCCCTCGGGAGCAAACCCGAGGCACCCTTCTTCTTCTCCAAACCCAACAACAACTATCCCAAATATGCACGTACACGTGCACAGATGATCGGAGTTGCTACGACCATCGCCGCTACCTCACCCAAGTCACCGATGACCACCTCGACTCAAGAAAACACCCAAAACCCTTGACGACAACTAGAATCAAAATCGAACAAAATAGCATCGCCTGGAACCTAAACCTAAACAAGAAAATACCTCACCGACGATGATCCCGATCACCATCAACCTCGCCATCGCACTCAAAGCTGTGCCACCTTCCCATGCCTCGTTTCCCTCCGGTGCGTTCGACTCCGATCCATCCATTTCGGCGTAATCGTTTCGAGAACAGTATCGACCAAAACTAGTCGTCGAACCCTAGTTCGACGTCGTACGGCCACCACGTCACTCGAGAATTCCACTTATTATTTTTCCCATGATCGCCACCATCCACGCTTCCTCCCGCCTTGATCTCGACGACCATCTCCCCTCTAATCACCAAAAATCCACAAAAAGACCCTAGTCCGTTCAACTTACGAATTCTCGACATTCCTAATCCTAAAAATCTTGAAACATTTACCTAAAATCATAGTTTTCTAATATGAATCAAGATATAGAATCAAAATAAGAAATTAAGACGTTCGTTTTCTGACTTATTATTTGATCATCACTGTAAATCTTATTTTCCAAATAATTACTTAATAGATCCACTTGAATCTATTTTTAAAAATGATATTTCAATGTTACAATCATTTTCTTTTCAAAATCATAGCTTAAAATTGTTTGTATAAAGAGAAATCGAATTTTGAACTTGATTATCAACAACAGAGTTATTTACATATGCGCAGATATGCATATCCAAACCTATGCATATTTATACATATACAAACATATTCACATCAATGCAAACAATTTTTCACCACTTTACTTCATAGAATTAACACATATATCAAGGTATAACACATAACAGGTATTTAATAGGTTAGTTTGCTCACCTGGAAAAAGAATAGAGAGCTTATGAAGCCTTGAAATGATATCTGGAAACTTTGATTGAACCTGAAGCTTGATTGATGATCCTTGAAACTGAATTTGATAGTTGATTCTTTGAATTAGCTTGTTTTAATTTGGTTGAAGCTGAAGTTGAACTTTGAATCTGAGGTATTTGATTTGAAACTGAAGCTTCAGGTTTGATATTAGCTTGCTCTTTGAAAACTGAAATTGTTTTGAATCTTGAACTGCTTCAGGTTTTTGGACTGAAAGAGTTGCTTGTTTTATATTTTCTGGTTTTGCTTTTGATTCTTGAGTTTGATTTTCTTTTGCACAGCTTTAGGTTGGACTTGAAAACAGGTTTTTGATTTTGATTTAAGCTTCAGGTTGAAGTAGTTGTGTGATTTGTATTTTAATTCTCCAGTTTGTGTTTTAATTTTCTAGGTTTTTATCTTCTTTGATTTGAATGCATGAAAAAAAATGAGAAGAGAGGGAGATAGTATATATACAACTTGTTTTAATTCTATTCATTATTTTGAAAATAAAAAGTCAAATGACACTTGTCTATTTTGCATATCAAAATTATTACACTTGTTTACTATATATTGTACAAAATTTACAAATGTCTTATTGTATGTTAAAATCTTCACACTTGTTAGCTTATATATCATTAATGTTACACATGTCTTTTTCATGTATTTAATGTTTTAAATATGTTTTTATGTAATTTTCTGTTTATATTTCCTTTTATAACTATTTATATAACTTTAAGAAAATGATTTTAGAATTTAATTATACATTAATAAATAAACATACACACATATATATATTATATATGAGTCTTTAAATAATAGAAATTAACTTTTAAATAGCTTTTGAAAATTTATTATATCAAATTCAAAATATAATTTCTAAATCAATATATATACATACATATATTATAATTCCAAAACAAATTTTTATTAGTTTTAAATTATAAAGTTTTCAAATTCAAATTCATTTATCAGATATTTATTTTTAAATTTCAAATCAAATTTCAAATTACAATCTATATATATACATATATATAAATAACACATATATTATTTATTTTCGAAAAATTTCAAATTAATTCACAAGTTAATCCTAAAAATTGTATTAATTATCAAATTAGATTTGGCTTAAAAACGGGATCGTTACAGCTAAGGAGGAGCTTGGGTGGAGGAATGTAGGGCACGACCAGGGTAGAGGAAGGAAATGGAGAAGGAGAGAAGGAGATGGAAGAAGATGAAGTGAAGAAATGAAGTGAGTTTGGCCATTTTTATTAGATTGGATCTGATAATCTTTGAGACTTCATAGGCCCGATAAATATGTAACAATTTGTCATTTCGACCTCCAAATGTCGAAACTAATACATCTACGGTATTCTCGTGTAGAGCACTCAACTGTCGGATAGATAAATTATTAGAGTAAATAAAAGGAAAACGACGAAAAAGAAAACAACATCAGAATATCAAAGTGGAACAATAACATATAATATCAAAAGATAGTACAAATTGTGACTCTAAGATACACAACATTTCAGAATTACGGTCCTAAGTATTATCATTAACCTGGATGTTTATAATAGCATGTCCTCACAAATGATGATATATACATAATAACAGTGCAGTAGAAAAAAATACTACTATGGGTGAATGAAATTATCCAGCTTATCTCATGAAGCTCCAAAGAACATCAACGATACCCTGCCTTCCTCAGACTACTCGAAGGAGCATCTATGTAATTAAAGGAAAGTTAAAACCACGAGTTAGACATAAGTCTGCTATAAGAAAATCAAGAAATATGAAATTAACATATAATAATATTTTTGAGACCGTTTGAATCACCGTAATGGTTATCCCCTTAAAAGAACCAAATACTAACCGACTATTTGACTAAGCAGGTTTTTAATTTGATGTAGAAGGTCAAAACAAAGACAAAATGATTCACGAGCTTGGAAACAAGTACAGATGAACAAAAGGAAGGAATTCAATCAGTTTCAAGTAATATGGTGCTAAGTGGACCAACACCGAGACAACCTCTTGGTACCGAGATGTATTTCTTCCACTTAGCACCCCCCAAACTCGTTTTACATGATGCACAACCTCTAGCAATCACCATAAAGAACATTCCCCTAAAGAAAAGACGAGCAACTCTAAGGATTTATGAGAAGTAAGCAAAGAAAGTAGGAAAATAAAAGTGTTATCAAAAGAAATGTTGGGATCAACTCAAATTCTATGGGAAATAATTTGAATACATCAAGTTTGAGATAGAAGATCAAAGCAAGTGCAATAGTTAAGTTACCGTTAAAGAAAAGCTCTTGGTATCGAGTGGCCAATTTCGACTATAGGGCCACGTGCTCTCTCCTACACCTTTGGCCTTGCGTCTAGGCCTTAGACTTCATAGGCTTCTGACTCAAGTGGCGATTTGTTCCATAAATTCAGACCATATGGGTGCTGTAAAAGGACTTCTGGTTTTTCTTCATCTCTTACCACTCTTCCATTAAAATTACTTAGGAATACTATTTGCTATTCTAGGACTTAGATTGGTAAATTCCTTATACTAGTGACTCTCAAACATATAATAAATAAAATATAAAGTGGATGTAGGCCAGAGATTGTCGAACCAATATAAAAATTCTTGTGTCTCTTTACCTTTCGCATACATTTTTCGTAAATCTCTATAGTTCAGTTGATATTTAAGTGTTGATGCCATTTTTGGCATCAATATTTTAGATCTTTCATTAAAAATGAGCTAGATTTCACAATCCAAAGCTTGGATCTAAAGTTTAGAGAAGATACAAGGCCTAATACCCGATCTAGGATTGGAGGGGTCAACTAGAGCATGGGGTCAGCTAAAAGGTGTCCTTAAATTCTAACCATTCTATCTACATAACCAGAGGGGAGATAGAGAGAATGATGGTAAAAATGAAAGATGGAATAATGGCTCGACAATAAAAGATGCTAGATGGATTTTCTCCAAAGGTTAGGACAATAAGGATTAACTGGATGCACTGGAATTTAGAACCAAAGAAAAGGAACTAATGTAGAGGCATACAGAGTCGGAGGGGAGCAAGTTGGAACAATTCCCCCACGAACAAGACCTGTCGGTATCGATCACAATCCTCTCGATACTGAAGGGATTTTACCCAGGGGAAATGTCGGTTCAGGCTTAGGGCGAACTAGGATACCAAGAACGGACGACGTAGAAGCTAGAACTGCAATTCAAAATGCAAATGCACAGTGATTGGAGGAGTATATACCAGAGTTCCCCTATAGAAATAAGGGGCAGAATAAACCCAAAGGTGTGGATTAGAATGTAAGCATGCAGCTAAAGGAGTATGTGTCGGAGTTCCCCTATGGGAGCAGGGGAGAATGCAGCTATTGATCTAAGATCTTCGTTGGATGACAACAACCAGATAGTTGAGTTGGTCAAAAGGAAAGTGAGGATAGACCACTAGAGCAGAGTTTGGAGGATGTAAATTGTAACAACCCATACCTTAATGGGCCTAAATTTCCATAGAAATTGAAACCCAAGTCTATCAAAGCACAGATCGTTAGATTTGGTACCTCCAAATAGGCACGAGCATTATCAGAGATTGATAGAAATCTAAACCCATAGCGGAAACAACAATAAGATGAGAATACTGACTATGACTACTACCTTGGAATTAACGGTATTCCTTGGATATCAAATTATCACATTAACATAGACCATGAGAAAATGAAGACTTTCTAACAACAAAGCACCTCCAGCTCCAATAGTCTATTCCTCTAAATCTATTCTATCGGTTGTAATGTCCGATGACTAGAAAAATATAAATTGTCCATAACATAAACTTATACCGATAGGTTTTTATTGAATTATTATGTCCAATAAGGTTAGCAATTATAATCTAATCTTGCGTTTCACATACGATTACATACCTCTTCCCAGGGTACAAAATATTAATGAAGCCATATCAACCACCCTATACTTCCAAACCTATTAGACACTTAGTACTTTTAAATATGAAGGGGCTTCTATAATACTTTTTGTTAACAAGAAAAGTTGTCAACACCTCAAAGTTGATTTAATAGGAAAGATTAATCCTTTTTAGCCTCTTTTGATTTGTTGGAGAGAGCTAGCATGTGGACGTCATCCTTTGATCACCTTTCGAATCGAACCTTATAGTATAATTTCCTTTTTATTGTCCTTTTGAAGTAGTTGCAGGATTTTAAAGGATAGGACAAAGGGTTTAAGGGTGAAGTTCAGCTAGGTGGGTTTCGACCTTGTGGAAAGCTGAATCTTTAGTGATTTGTGTCTTCGCTTGGAATCTGAGGTGAAACAGGTCAGGTCTTATGTTTCCATCCACTTGTAGGCAGATGTTTTGTTAATGATAGCCTAGAGTTATGAATTGTAATTACTTAGAGTTGAAGGGATTTCGACCAAGTCAAAAGTTGTCTTTCGATGGGGTCGATAACTGGAAAACAGAGTTAGAACTAATAAAAGCTTTTGAAACAACTAATAATCAAAAATATTGGAGTCTTCCCTTTGTTAATTCAATGAAGCCTTTATTGATCAATTTTCCCCAGTTTAATTTACAAATTAGGGTTTACAACTTTGTTGAATTAAGAAAATACAAGTGTGGAGTGAATCAATTTGGATCCCTAAAACCAGACCCCCATGGGTCTTATTTATAAATGTGGGTCAACATCTTTTGATCCAATGCTTTCGATCTGGTCTAAAGGTGGCTTTAGAATTTTCTTTAGAATACTTCCATCTTTGTCGAGGGGATAGTTACGCCTTTCTTCTCTATGTTGCTTTGTAGGAGCTTTCGGCTTTGGCGATAGGCTGTCTCTAGGGGTTTCGAAGGCATTAAAATGCTATTGGTTTCGACTCTGTTAGTTGCTTCTGAACTTATGCTTGAGACTTGATGTGGAACCTTCCTTGGATATATTAAAAGGCATCACCTTGTCGAAAGGCTTGATTAGGCTTTCGAATGGGTTGTTCCGACCAATATATGTTTCTGAGTGGTTTGAATGAAAACGAAACCTTTGATTTCGAAAGGTTTGGCATGCATATGAAGAGTTGTCATTCCTTGTCTTTGAAAATGTTGCTTTAACTCATTCGAAGGGTCTTCATGCATGTAAATGCACCTGCTTTGAAAGGTGTTCGCTGAAGTGGAAGTTTGCTTTCGACCCCTTCGAAAGGTTGTGGTACTCTTGGACTTTAGCTGTAGCATCCCTTCGAATCCTTCGAAAGGTCTTGCCGAAGCTTCTTTCTCTTGTTCTTCTTTGTCTTCCATTCAATCGGGTTTCAACAAGGTCGAAAGTATGTTTGGTACTAACATTTGGCCCCCTTATGAAGGGATGCCCTTGACTTTTCAAGTCAATCATTTCAAAACCCTGAATGTTTACCGCCATTTGGTATTCCTGCATGAATCTAGACCATCCATTTATATTTAATCAAACGGCTTGCCGTCTTTGTTGACTTTTCTTATAAACCACGTTCTATTCTTCTTTTCTTTCACTCATCAGCAATTGAAATAAACTTCAAGCAAAAATTAAAAATTCCCAAACCCCTAAATCATTTTTATCTCAAACAAAAAGAGAATCAAGATCTAAAGTAAGTTGAAAATATCCCACTTATTAAATATTTTTCTTTTACATTGAATTTTGAATTCTCAAACTTTAATATTTGGGATTTCGATTTTTAATTTTGATTTACTAGTAACTAGTTGAGTTCTTATTTGTTTGAAAGCATCATTCAATTTAGTTTTATGGTTTGTTTCGATTTACTTTTCTTATTAATTCTCGTTTTAATCTTAGCCGATTCAGGTTCCATTGTTATTGTGTGTTTTTTAGAGAACTCAAACCTTTATCTCGAAGATTTCAAAGTTTTAAGTATTAGATTCGTGTTTAAACCCATTTGTTTATTAGCTTTTAAATTTCTGGGTTTTGATTGGATTTGGGGAAGAAGGAGTTTTCAATTTACTTTTCCTAGAAGTTTTGAGTTGTACGAATTAAAATTTGAAGCCAAAATTTTAATTTTCTACACCTTCGATAGGGATTAAGGCGGTATTTTACTGTTTTGCTTTTTCAGCCTATTTCGATGATAGTCGAAAGGTAACCTAGCACCAAATCTAATTGACCTTGTCGAAAGGTTAAAGAATTAGTATAAAGTTGACCTCTTCGAAAGCAATTTTACATTTGAGAATATCCCAATACCTTTCGAAGAGGTTGGCTAACATGTCCTTCTAAATATTTATCAAGTGCATCCTTTCGATGGCATAAACTTTGTTTGTGGGTTTTGCAGCCTTTGATACATACTTATTGTCATATATTTTGTAAATTGAATTAGAGAAAGCATACTTTGTATAAGTTGCACATCAAGTAAAATAATTCGATTTAGTCGAAACCGGTTGTGTCGGTTGAAATTCAGTTGTTGGTATGCTCTCAAAACCATGCAATCCTTTTGATTCTATAGAAACCTTCTGTAACTAATGAGACGAATCCTCTATAATCATCTAATATCGTCGAAATGTCCCAAGTCCTTTTAATTTTTCTAACAATACGACTTCAACTTAAAAACTTTCGACCTAATTGGTATATAAGATTTCGGAAGCATTTAAATTTCCTTAGAAAAACTAAGGTTATGGGTTTCGACAGTGTCGAAGGGTCTTTTTCCCTAGTTTGTCAAATATTGGTAGTGTGTACTTTGTTCTAATTTGTTGTATAGGTTTTAACTATTTACCTTCAGCGACAAAGCTTTTATTGAGCTTTTACATTGCTGAAGAGGGTTGGTTGGACATATATTTCCTTCCTCTCTTTTGACCTTGTCGAAAGCTCGATAGATGTTTACACTTGGGATTTCGACATTGCTGAAGGGTGTTTGTTAAGTGTTAACTTTTGTTTCCCTTTCAACTCTGTCAAAAGCTCAGTAAATCTCATTTTTAACTTTAAATTCTTTCACGAATTTGAAGTTTCATGCTTTATTTGATGTTCAAATTATTGTAATAAGTTTTATTAATTCTCGAAAGAATGTTAATTTCATAAAAAACTACAATTTCTAACTAGAACATTTTCACCTAGCAGAATTAGAATTCACTCAAGAAAGTTGAAGCCACCTCCAAGCATTCCTTGATATCCACTCAGGATGAAGTGGACGTGATCCTTAGTGACTTTGGAATTTCTAGGGCAGAAGCAATCCCCCCATTGAAAATGACACCATCAACAGCCCTCCTGAATGGTATTTTGCCTACACTGCTATTCATATCTAACATGGAGGATTCCTTCCTTTTCCAAACTTCCTATCTAAGTTCCTAGCTTATCTTGGAATTGTTTTGATACAATTTTCATCTAACATGTACACTTATCTTTTATCTTTGGAGTTGATGGCACTAGAGTCCGGCATTCCCTCTTTGAATGCTGAAGTGCTGAATCATCTTGTCCGGTTGGTTAAACTCAGCAGCCTAAATACCCAAATCTTCAGGTAAAATCCTCCCAAGAAATTAATATCTGAGGGTTTGAACAAGTTTAGAGATTGGGAGAATCGGTTCTTTTTTGTTAGATGTTGCCCTAGTATTAGCGGGACTTTCTCTTCTCCACCTAAGCTCACATTTTACTTTTCCATTTAGTTACTTTTCTTCATCGGTCTATGCTTTATGTCAGTTTCTCCAGCTAAAGAACTAAATAAAGAGGATAAGAAAACAGTAGAGACTTTAATTGTGTCTTGAAACAGGATCGAGAACCGATTGAAACTGCAGAATCCCACCAATTTTCGAAAGTACTCTATCTTGCTAACCGATCAAAGGATTCTTGGCCAACCTTCTTTGATCCAACATACATCCTGAAGCAAATGCTTCCTTTCTTTGGGATATCCTACAAATTTCTCTCCGATGTCACCTATCTGCCCCGACCATTCTGGTAAGTTGTAAACGTTGCGCTTGTCTTCTATCGCTGAGTTGCTTTTCAAATTTCTTTACTACCTTATAATCTGTTTGAACGTTCTATAACTGCTCCTCGAGTTGAAAAACCCACCAGTGGTTCGACTCCTCCCCCTTGGACATCTCGTGCGCCATCCTTTTCTCAGGCCCTTACTAAGAAAAAGATGGCAGTCAAGAGAAAATTGGTTAAATCAACTGTGGTGGAACCACCTCTAAAGATAGCAAAAATAGTTGAAGTCTCTGATTCTTCACTACTAAAGGAAGTGGAGTCTTTAAATATTGATAAAACTTTGGAGAGTGCGTCTATTGAAGTTCCTTCTAACAATCTAAAAATACTTCCACCGTGGTTGACCCACTTTCGCACATTGTTTTTTTGAGCTCTCCAAGTGCGATTGAGCAGATGCGGAAGGCTTTGGAGATTTTGACCCCTTGTCAAAAGTTCACTCCTTCCAGAATACCCTCTCCTACATCTTCAAATTTTTTTGAAGAGATAGTCTGTTCTATCTTGAGTTTTACATCTTTTGCCTACATTCACCAGCCTACTACTGCTTCTGTCTTGGTGGGTAACTATCGTTCCTTAATAGAACAACTTTTGTTATGCTTCACCTTTTTGGACTCTATTATTGCTGCCTTTTTTTAAGTTTTCTACTTATGTTGTACTTTTCTTTCGGATATTCAAGAGTTGGCTTCTTTGCAAGAACATGCGTCAAAATCTTTCGCCAAAATCCTCTAAGCTTCTGGAGGAAATTTCTGGCATAAAGAATCAAGTTTACACTTTATCTTCAGAGAAAAATAAAGCAGCAAACGAATTGAAGCGATTAAGGGCTTCCCTTGCCCATGCAGAGTCTATTATTTCTAAGCAGAAAAAAGCTCGCAACCTCCTCGCCGATGAAAATTTAGCGCTAAAAATGACTCTGAAAGAATCCGATGAAGAAAAGAATCGAAGGGTAGCCAAACATTCTTCATTAAAAGAAAAGTTGAAGAAGAATAAAGCTTCCTTAAAGCTAGCCATTAACACCATTTCTGATGCCAAACAGCGAGTGTCCTAATGTAACGACTCGGATTTTTCCAACATTTCATTTTGAATATTTAAATGGTTATATTGGGTTTGGAACATAAGTTAAGTTTGAATAGGAAGGTTTCGGTTGAAATTATAGAATGAATTTAATTTTCAAATATAGCGGTTATTGAAATTCGAAAATGGTGAATAACTGAAATTTGAGTTGGATTTGAATCGAAAACAATTTCTAACGTTGATATAAATTCTATTTGGACTAGAATGGAGTTAATAAGTTTTTAAAACTGGAATTTCAATGTATTTCATCGATTTTGAAAAATCATCGATTAAATCGACGCATTAAAATAGCGATCCGGGAATATACTGGAAGAGATTTAAATATATATCTTTGTAAATATGTTTTGGAATGAACATTTGAAAGATTGATAAAATAGGGCCTAGTACTGCTGATGGATGTTATATTGATTGTTAAATAACCGACTTTCAATTTTGGCCAAATTTGTAGATTGTTTTGAAGAGACCGGGATCGGATTGAATTATCCGAAAACCACTTAGATCTAGTGTGTGCGTACGAATTATGATTTCTCGAAGATAATGGAGATGGTGATTTTGGAGGAAATTCGGTTTGTTCAGTCCAGAACAACTTGTCTGGATAAATGCTATCATTGCATTTCTTGCTTGGAAGGTAGTGTTAGCATTCCAAGTATGAATGCTATTCTAAAAGGTAAAACGTAGCCTTAAGCCTCATCAACCGAGAATGACTAAAATAGGAGAGATGTAGCAGGGCTAAGTGGGTCACACCTATGTAGGGTATGCAATCACTTTTCTAGATACCCTCGGATATATTGTAAATTATGGATATGGTTGTGCATGGAAATGAGAGCGCTCGATTAGGATGGTAACACCCAGGGTGATAATATATTCGGTACTATCAAGTAAGGGGTAGGCCGAACCTGTGTTGGCAGAGATCGTTAGGTACGATCTCGGTACACTTTTCTAGATGTGTACTATGACCGACGGTACCCTAGTAGCCCAATCATTGTATGAATCCAATATCTACAACCAGCCTTTATGATTTTGATTGTAGAACATATTATGCCAAAATTTAATTAATGTAACAATTTTGGCTATTTTGATAAGTATTTGTACTTAGACACTATTATAATATCAGCCTTTACAGTTTTTGATTTTGATAGAAAAGGATTTTTGAAATATAATTAAATTCAAATTTAGTGTGTTTTCTCTCGTTGGTTTTCCAGACTAACTCGGGTGTAATTTTATTATAATACTCGGATCAGACAGAGTATTATAGATTCAGGTTTGGATGATATGAAGCTCAGGAGATGAAGCTGGAAGACAGAGACGTATTCCATGTACTTGATTATATTTCTGCTGTGTGTGTTAGGCTATATAGTCAGTATTGTTAAGGACAAGTTACTATAATTGTCCACTATTCATTTGTTGATTTGTTGTATTCTGATGATGATATATATAAATAACAGTTATAGTTCTTTTTGTATAAAGACATGTTATTATCTATTATATATTGTTCCGCTGCGATTGTGAGATTCTATGTTGTTTTCTATTCTTCTTCTGTCTCTTTCTTCTTCACCCCTAACAATCCACCTTTTTGTTCAATTTGAGTTGACATGTGCGGTTTATTGTCAGCTTAGGCTGTACAGAAAGGTGGGTTGTTACACCCAAATTCTGGATTCTTCTCTTGAAGAAATTCTAATTAAATCTTTCGAAGATGCATTGATGCTCGCTTACGCCGATAACATTGAGAAATGCTCAGATCTAAGCTTCCCCTCGTTCGACCCTGCTCTTGTTGATAGGGTCATGGATAAATCAAGAAGATGGAGCAGGGGATTAAAGCCCCGAAAGAGAAGAAATTGACGCTTCCAACATTCTATTCTTTGAAGTTCCTTCCTTCGAAGTCAAATCTGACACCGAAGACGAAGGTGATAAAGATGAAGTCGTCAAAGAAGAGGGTAGCGGTGATGATGATGACAGCGATGATGATGATAAGGATGATAATAACATTAATGGGGGCTAAGGTTCAAGTGGTGACAAAGGTTGCTTGGCCCTCAAGAGGGGCTTGCTTTCATTGACATTGAAGTGCCAAAGGAGAAAGAGCAGGTTTCCTAAGCATCAGTCTCGGTAACTCAGGTATGCGATTCTTTGTTTAAACATCTTTCGCTTTCAAGATAATAATAGAGTAATTCATTTATTTTAGGTAAGGAAGAAATCTATTCACCCCTGTAAAACCAAGCTTGAAAGAAAACAAGTGGAGATAAATAGTTTATATAGGGAGTTAGAGAAACAGTTGAAAGAGCATAACATCCTCTTTGACAAATATCATAGACTTAATAGAAGTGTGGCATAGTTATCATCTTTTAAACATTAAGAAGCTGCCCCATGGCTGAGGAGAGTGTGCCTTCGATATGATGCTCTTTTGAAAGAAAACCGGGAATTGATTAGACGCTTTTGGGTGTAGATCGAGGAAAGAGATATCTTGGTAGATTTCTTATATATAGCCTATTATAGACACCCAATCAATGATTTCTAATATTTAGGTGGTTTTAGTGGGGGTCTACTTAGGCATCTGAACAAAAGATACTTGGATGACTTTGGATCTGACCCGCATCCTGGAGCATGTTGGAACTTGTCACGACTCAGATCGATTCTCCATGATTTTCCCTCTGATAAACTCAAATATTATAAGGACAGATTTATTTTAGAATTTTTTACAAAATCAATTTTGTATGAACCGGATGAATAACCGTGAATACGTAATAATATTGATTTGTAAATATTTGCTTTAGTTTTCCTTTTCATACTTTTCTACATTTTATATGTTATCACAGAGAGAATGTTCTTCGAGCAATCTTGTCTCTAGAGATTACTTGAGCCAATATGTTAAATTAAGAAGATTTTATCTTAAAAAGGCATCAGTTTTGAAATCTTCAAAATTAGCAAGATATTTCTTTCTTAATAACTTGCAAAAAATTTACATGGAACATCCTCATCTCCTCTTCGATTTCCTTGGTGATAAGAAAAAAAGCTACTTAAGGAGATCCGGACATACCATGCTAAACTAATTTGCGGTCGTGATAGTCTTCAGCCGGGGAATGGGACTATAGCCAATATTCCCCTAGTATTACTTTTGAAGATACTTAATATCCCTTTTGGTTCTATAGTTATCCTTCTACTAATTCGTTGAATAAAATTAGAAATGCAGTTTCTCATCTTTATATGCAAAACAAATGTCTAATTGTACCTTTTAGTTTTATTGTCACTTGAGTTGTAATCTTTTATTGTAGTAATAAAGAGATCGATCATTCTCGTTTTGACTTCAATCTTTTCCTTTTATTTAAATAGGGGTTACAGTTATCTGCGGCGCCTCTCTCACTAGATTCAGTATTCGCTTTATTAATCTTAAGGATAAGCTGTTAGCAAAACTTGAAAAAAGTAAACTTCTTGAACATACTCTACTTGCTCGTTTTCATGGTAATACCAAGGCTTTAAGATGGCATAAGCAATTCATACTCTTGAAAATAGTTGTCCGAAACCTTAAGGATCGGATTGCCAATTTAGAAGCAGATGTTAACAGTGAAAATGAAGCGATTTCCATGCTGAAGCGTCAAGTTAAATCAAATCCTTCAATTGACTTCGATCACAAAATGTCGGATCTCTTCCAACAGATAAGCGATTTGGAGATGAAGTTGAAGGACAATCAAGCTCAGTGCGAGTCGCTGGAAATTATTATGGGGAATAATATCTCAAGTATTGATTTATCAGTTCCTCATGCTACTCGATATGTTGCTAAATCTACAAGGTCTACTTCCCTCGCAATTTAGAAATTCTCCTCTACGACTAATCCTCCCTTTTTCTTCGATGAGAAGGTAGAGGGCGAGTGGTGTAGGAAAGTTAAATTTGAAATGATGAAATATTTGGAAGACCAGCAAAAGGTTAAATACTCACAGCGCATAAATGAATATGCTGCTAGAATTGAAGAACTCGAACGTGACAAATATTTCCTTTTAAAGCGCGTTGCTGATTTGGAAAGGGAAAAAAACCCTTAGGGAGCAAATAGCGCTTTTAATCGTGCTTTGAAAGAAAGAGAAGAAACTTAATAGGTCCTTTGCATCTTTATCCGTCACATTGTAGACCCTTTAATCGTTGAGAGTCTAAACAAAGCTATTCAAGATATATTAAAGATTTATATTTGTGAAATGTATATATTTGTTATGTATATTTGTAAATAATTTCATAAGTTATGTAAATCATGTAAATTTTGTAAATATCACTTGGTTTGTTATCCTTTCCTATAATGTTATTTCTGAAACACTTGTTTGATAACTATACCATAATTCTTGTATTTGTTGGATCTTTCATTCTTCTTTACTATTCCGATTCCCCTGAAAATATGAAGCAAACAACATTTCTTATTGTTAGCTTGAAATTGATATAAAAGACTTTCTTTATTGTTTGCGAAGATTAATAAATCATTATGCCAAATATATGAAAATATGTAATTATGTTTGATTATACGTCTTGAAACCCATCTTTGGTCATAATGAGATAATGGAGACTTTAATTTTAACCATATTGCTAGAATATCCGAAGTCTGTTGGCAGAAATTCTTATGCTCAACCAAGGGTATAAATGTTTTTGAATAATCATCCTCTAGAGATAGTTAACAAAGAGTTAAATATGATCAAGTAATTGAAATCCAGAAATCGTTATATAAAAGAAATCCAATGGCCCATATTCGGGTAATAATGAATGAAGTTTAAAAGTTTAGAAGTCTGAAACCCAGATTTGGGTATTAGTGGATGACAACCGAAAATTCATAATAATGATCTTCTTGATAGAAGCCTTTGACCTAGATTCGGGAATTAGTAGTGGATAATCAGGAATCCATAATTATCTTTATAATAGAAATCTCAAGCACAGATTAGGGCATTTATAAGTGAAGTTAAGTAATAGTCCTGAAACCCAAATTCGGGTATGATAAAGACTATAAGTTATTAATAAAGACCCGAAACCCATATTCGGATATTAAAATATAAAGTCCAGTAGTAGGAGTCCAGAAACCTAGATTCGGGTATTAATAAGCGGAGTTCTATTCTACTCCTTAAATTCCGCCATTTTCGACATGTATGATCCCTTTAGGCCTTGTATATAGTTGCTATTTGATAGGCTGCCTCTCGAGCTAGGATGTCTTAGTCCATCATTTGATATGCCACTTCTTAGTCTTGGACATCTTAGCCCTTTTAGATATGCCACTTCTTAGGCTTGGATGTCTTAGTCCTTTGTTTGATGAGCCACTTCTTGGTTTTGGACATCTTAGTCCATTGTTTGATGAGCCGCTTCTTGGTATAGAACGTCTTAGTCCGTTGTTGGATGAGTCGCTTCTTGGGCTTAGACGTCTTAGTCTGTTATTGTCCGGTGCTCTTGGTTAGCTCATTCGCGAATGCTGGAACCAAGGACTTACCCAATCACCCTCTAGGAGGCACTTTGACCTAACCAGAAGCATGGCCAAGGGATTGTACATGGTTTAAACTGGCCATAACATGGCATGGTTAAAGGCTTACACTCCTCCCTTCATAAGGTGCTCTGCCCTGGCCAACTCGACACAGACAGAGGCTTTGACCGATAAAGGCAATGTCCAAAAGAAAGGAGTATTTCACTCTCAATTATGTAGATCTTTCTTCGAAAAGCAATTCTTATTGACTTATTCATGATCTCTTTACAAATTCATTTATTTTTCTTTGACAAAAAATGCTGATTATCATCCCTTATAGGGTGCTGTAGTGGTTATTATCATGTCTATTCATCATGTGGTAATGGCAGTAGGATCTCTCTAAATTTCTTTCATACGTTTATTTCTTTTTCAATGATGGACAATAATTGAGCTCGTCCCTAGTTAACAAGTAGATATTCTCTGTGGACGTTGTTAGGTTGCATTCTTTAGGTAGTTTAGACTTGAAACTTGTTTTCTGAGGATGACTTCTAAATCTTTATTTGGAATTGCCCCTTTAATAAATGGTTTTCTCTTTAAAATTCTTTGGGATTTCGGTGTAGATATTGTCTCACTTGTGACTTAACCCCATTTGTGTGCAAAGGCGTTGTAATCAGTCATTATTCCTTCTTCAAAGATCATGCCTTTGGCATAATGCTAAAAAAAATTCTTACTTGGTCAAATAAATTGTCACTCCCCCTTTTTCTTTTCTCCTAAGGAAAAGATTGGAGAGGGACCAAAATGGAAAGGGTTTACACTCCATTTAAGTAGATCATTGGCTTCAACTTTCTTTTTCCTATGATTCTCAAAGCCTTCATCCTTGGTAGTTTTTCTTCTTGGAGATTCTTATCATTAGCTATCTCTAGGGAGAATCCACTTAAGTGTGATTTCGAGCATCCTTGCTTGGATTTTTTGATTCTGGTGGCCGTGATGAAGTAAGTCCTAGAGTAGTCAAGTTTAGAATGAAGTTGTGTAAGAGGTAGGTGGTGTTGTGTGTTCAACATAGCGGTGGTTTATGCCCTCCTTCTAGCACCGAAATGTTAACAAGAAAATTTGCCAACAACCAAAGTTGATTTAATAGGAAAGGTTAATCCTTTTTTGTCTCTTTTGATTTGTTGGAGAGATCTAGGATGCGGATGTCTTCTTTAGATCATCTTTCGTATCATACCTTATTGTGTAATTTCCTTTTTATTGACCTTTCGACTTGGAAAAAAGGCTTAAATTCGCCTTTTTGGTCTTTCGAGCTAAATGAAGTAGCTTGATTATCCCTTCGAAACAGTCCTTTCAAAGTAGTTATAGGATCTTAACGGATAGAGCAAAGGATTCAAGGGTGAAGTTCAACTAGGTGGCTTTCGACCTTATCAAAAGCTGGATCCTTAGTAATTTGTGTTTTGGGCTGGAATGTGAGTTGAAATAGGTCCGGTCTTAGGTTTCGATCCACTTATAGGCATAGGTTTGGTGAATGATAGCCCAGAGTTATGAATTGGAATAACTTAGAGTTGCAGAGGTTTCGACCAAGTCAGAAGTTTTCTTTCGAAGGGGTCGATACCTGGAAAACAGACTTAGAACTAATGAAAGCTTTTAAAACAACTAATAATCAAGAATATTGGAGTCTTTCCTTTGTTAACTCAATGAGGCCTTTATTGATCAATTTTCCCCAATTCAATTTACAAATTAGGGTTTACAAATTTGTGGAATTAAGAAAATACAAGTGTGGAATGAATCAATTCGGATCCCTAAAACCAGACCCCTTTATAGATGTGGGTCAGTACCTTTCGACCCAATGCATTCAACCTGGTGAAAGGTGGCTTCAAAATAGTCTTTAGAATGCTTCCGTCTTTGTCGAAAGGTATGGTTGTGCCTTTCTTCACTATGTTGCTTTGTAGGAGCTTTAAAGTTTGTTGATAGGCTGTCTCTAAGGGTTTCGTAGGTGTTGAAATGCAGATGTTTTCGACTTTGTTAGTTTTTTCTAAAATTATACTTGTGATCTGATGCGGAACATTCTATGGATATATCAAAAGACTTCGATCATTTCGAAAGGCTTGATTTGGCATTCGAATGGGTTGTTCCGACCAAGCTATGTTTCTGAGTGGTTTGAATGAAGGCAGAACCTTTGATTTTGAAAGGTTTGGCATGCACATAAAGAGCTGTCAATACTTTCTTTGGAAGGTGGTTCTTTAACTCATTTGAAACATGCATGCGGAATCACCTGCTTCAAATGATGTTGACTAAAGCAGAAGCATGCTTTCGACCCCTTCGAAAGGTTGTGGTACTCTCGGACTTTGGCTATAGCATCCCTTTGACTCCTTCGAAAGGTCATACTAGAGCTTCTTTTTCTTATTCTTCTTTTTCTTCCATTCAATCAGGTTTCGATAAGGCCTAAAGAATGTTTGGTAGCAACACTTTTAAAAAAAGAAATATGAAGCCTCTGTCATTTATGACCTTAATTGAGGTGGACTTTGTCATTTAACACCTATTCCCAATGTGGTTTCCTAATAATGCTATCAATGGTCAATGGGTCCTAGCTACAAGACATCTAACCACTATTTGAAGCTTCTGGCATTTGATGTCCAACTATTACCGCATTAATCACCGATAAAATTTTAATCATGTAATAAACAGTACCTAAGCCACTTAATACCTTTTTTTTAGGAAATAAGTAGACTCTGGTCATTTAAGACCTTAACTAAGGCAGACCCTATTATTTAAGATCTATCCCAAAGGCATGCTCCTAAATGGTATAATTATTATTATGGATTTAGCAATGTAAGAGACTGTACCCAAGCCACTTAATACCTCCCAGTGGAAAATAGGCAGAACACATCATTTAAAACCTATTTCCAGAAGCGTGCTCCTCAATGGTACTATCTAGCTGTCATTGTATGGAAATTTCATTAGGTTACTTAATACTTCATTTTTAGGAAAGAGGAGGACTTTCATAGTCACTTAGAACCCAAACCTGAAGCGAACCTTCACCAAGATATCCATTCTCACTCTTTAATTATAAATATGGCATCTCATTAGGTTACTTCTTTTGATAGGGAGGCGAACCCTTCAGCCACTTAAGACCTAAACACTGAAGTAAACCTTTTTTTACAAACATCCTTAGTTATTTATTTGGAATCTCACTAGGTTACTTAATACTTCCACTTAGGAGAGACGCGGACCCTTCAGCCATTTTAGACCTCAAACCAGTAGCGAACCCCTATGAAGATATCCCTTACCGCTCCTAATTCCAAATTTGGACCATTTAATACTTTCTAATTAAGAAAGTGGGCCCAATCTCTCACATCGTCATGGGTCGTTGAATTAGTGATATCTCAAATCAGTAGTAAGTACACCTGACTGCTGGTAGCCTCAAAGTGAAGGGCAATCCTCTATCGAGTGACTCTACTGACCTTGCATCAATAACCCTGTATTATCTTAGGTAGAAATTGGATTTATCTTACTAATTCCCTTATTATTAAGCAATAGATTTACCTTAGATATTTATCTACCCATAAATCTCCATTTAATGCTCATAAATGTCAATTTTTCTATAAAATCCAAAAGGATATTTTCTATGATATTTATGTATGATTAATAATTTCAAATTATTAATCTTTTATATCTATTCCATTTTATCAATTCAACTTCTTTATTTATCATCCCTCTTAATCCATTTACCTTATAAAATTATTGCAACTCCCGTATTTGTTAACATTTATTGGAGATCACCCTTTTAAATTCTTTTCTCATTAGTTAATTATCCTAAACGCGAATATTACATGCAAGTGTCATTATTGGTTTTTATTTAATTATTATAAGCGCAGTGATTGCATACAATATTTACTTTTATCAAACATGTTTGGGTAATATACCTTTACCAGAATATACCTTTCCATGTTAAATTATTGGAATCATATCTAAAAAGATTATCCATTATAATTTCCATAAATTAGTCCAAAACAGAAGATTTAACTTTAAAATATAAAAGTTTGCGTCGTTTGAAGTTAAAAGGAATGATCATTTCCTTTTAATATTGAAATTGACGGTGTAAACTATAATGAATTCATACTTTACACATCTCTTTCTATTTGCATCTATTCCTTGTTAGATCGAACGCTGTATCTTTCTAAAAGGGAAAGAAGTCAAACTAATTTACAAATATTGAACAGATCTAAATTCCAACAATTCCAAGTATAGAAAAGTTTATAATCTAACAAGATTAGGTAATAATCCAAATTTATAACATTATTATACAACCTATTTCAGATCTAGAATAAATTTCCATCAAATTAATATTCTAAATTCATACTTTTGGTACTTATTTGCAGATCAAGCTGTATACAATGCTAAATCAATTCATAAACAAGAATACGTATGCGATGTTTATTATTTCAAGATCTATTGAATTCGATGCCTACAACCCGTATATAATTATCCAATTAGGCATAAAAATCAAATAAACACTAATCGGCTAATTTTTATATTATAATCATTTATAAAAATTCCCACTCACCTCATTATAGTGATCCAAATCTCAAGATCTGAAGTAAAACCTTTGATTCACCCCCAAATCTTTTTTAATCCAAGAGATATGTATAGCAAGGTATATACATATATTATAATTATCTCTCTAAGAAGAGATTTGGAATTGGAAGAGAAAATAGATACAAATATTTAAATGTACACCTTACCTCAAATACGCGTATGGTTGATTCTCTTCTCCTTTTTATCAAATTTCTACCCTTCTTCAGTTTGTATGAATACAGATACAAATATCTTGTCATTTATAATTTATAATTTATAAAGAAAGTGGAGAAGAAGAAATGGCAGAGCTTCTTTATTGCCTCCTTAAAAATATGAAAAGAGAAGGGAGGGTTAACCTTGAATTGATAGGCGCAAGAATCAACCAAGCCATTCAATCCAAATATATTAAATTCAGGCTATTGCGGCATAAGTCCACTAGAGCCGCCAAGTCACCACCAGTGGATCGTCGTTGGGTGACCATTCGACCGCTAGGGGTCGACCGTCCACAATGGTGTGTTAGCCCGTGGGTCCAGTTAATTAATATAAAAAAGTTAATTATTTATTATTTAATTATTTTGTTTTGAATTCGTTTTTCGTTCGTAACTTCTTCATTTGGACTAAGATCGCTAAACGCCAAATATGAAAGTTGCTCGGAATTTCACCATAAATGCAATGGTGCAGTTTCATGGTCAAATTCCATGGTTTGCACAAATTCCATTTTTGCAGCTTAATTAATTTACTAACTGACTAATTAAATAAATAACGCCAAATTACGGGGTGTTACATAAATAGGAATCCATTCAACTCTAACATCTGAAACATGAGGAATCCTCTTGATTTAAAGCTTTCAAAGTAGGAAATGTAGAGGGAAGACGATTCCAACAGTTCATCTAGTGAGGTACATCCGGCATATAGAAGTGTTGGGCATGTCTGAGGAGGTGATGGGATAGTGATTTCTATTATATCAGGTAGATTTCACAGTGATGTGGTTCATACAGCTGGAGAATGGGTCCAAAAGGCTATGGACCAAGGTAGTGAATAGGTTCTTGAGGTAATTCATGGGTTCATATCTCTTGATCAAAGAATGTGACGATGTTATCAAGCGTAAAGTAAGGAGTTGGAGGAACTGTAAGAAGCTATTTGACAAGATTTAACATGGTGGTCGTCGCATTCGATAAGCTAGATTCATCGATAATCCTGATGGCGGCAATGTCTAGAGTTGTAAGTAAGACCAACTTCAAGATTGCATTAGAAACGGATCCACGGATGGATCTCTTGGAGTATTACCATGAAGCTAAGAGGTATCTGTGTTAAGAGGATGCTAAGGCCAACAATGATAATATTAATGTTGTGGATGATGGAGGACAATCCAAAGCAGGATATGGAAAAGACAAGGGAACGCAAACGGCTGATAATGACTTCAAATGACCGAAACGGTAGAGATGGGAATTTAAGTTCTCTTATTACACTGACCTAACCAAAACCCTGGAGAGGATATATCAAGATATTATGGGGGCAGATCCTCTACTTGAGGCTAGCTAAGAGGGAACCCCTGGATTAGGAGAGAAGGTTTGGAAAGTTTTGCCTATTCCATGAGCTAGAAGGACATGAAACAAATGAGTGCAGTTACCTTTGCAATATAATAAAAAGAATTAGTTTAGACCAACTAGCTGCAATAGTATGAAAGGAATCGAACTGTAATGGTACTGCCAAAGCAGTCATCGGTTGCAAAGAATGTATCAAGACGCGATCAGGGACATGGGGTGGGGGCAGTAATCCCATGATCGGGATGGACAGTAGTCAGGTTCGACTCCCACTCTTTGCTTTCCATTTTGAATAGAAAGGTGATAATAAGCTTGGACCATTTGCATGAGTACAAGACCTCAATTGGTCTTTAGCCACGCTCTGAATTGGATGTGCGAGATGAATATTTAAGATGTTTGCTTATTTGTTTTGATTCAAATATTTGATCTTTGAAATCCACTTGAGCGTAGTGACTGATATGATCATGGTGGTCCCATTCGAAGGGACAGGGTAGCGACTATAGGATGTAAGTCCTTTTACCAGAGAGTAAGTGGATGGACTTGCTTGTTGTTGACTCCCTTTACTGGAGAGTGAGCAGGTTAGGCTCAACAAGGTCTGAAGAGATCAAAAGTAAGTCCTCCCACTAGAGAGTGAGCAGATGGACTTGCTTATCATCGAGTTCCCTCACCGAAGAGCAGCGGATTGGGCTCAGCAAGGATCTGAAGAGATCAAGCATAGATTGGATGGTTAAATGGTCTTGAGAGATTAAACTCTAGATTGGGAGATTGAACGATCCGGAGAGATCGAACCCTAGATTAGATTATTTAGTCGTCCGGGGAGATCAAACCCTAGTTTGGATGATATACGATCCGGTGAGATTGAACCTTAGAATGGATATTGACCTAAGATAAGGATTTGAACATCTTATAATAAAAATAAAATAGATAAATCCTAGGTGAACATGGGATTATTTTGATATCCAGTATGATAACATTGGATGAAAATGGACTAATTATGATTTATAGCTAACACTTAAGCAAGGACAAGAGTCCTTAGCTGTAGCACATTTGGAAAGACCTTTAGCTTGTAAGGGAATCCAAAGGAACCAGATGATTCATCACAATTTGGATCGATGGATAGATGAAAATCTTGACCGCCAGAATTCGACTATTGCCAAAACTTGTTCGTGAGTAAAGCACACCTTACATTCATAAGGCATACTTTGGGGAGTAAGTATTAAAGGCATACTTTGGGGAGTAAGTATTAACCAGATTTTTGAGCAAGCAATTTTCAACTAGAATTATAAGGTCAAAACCATGCTGAAATGGTTCATGAGCTTGGAAACAAGTCTGGATGAACAAAAGGAAGAAATTCAACAAGTTTCAAGCAAAATGGAGCTAATTGGACCACTCAGCTCCAAGAGGACCTCCGGTACCGAGAGGTATTTTTTCCACTGAGCACTGCCCGAACTCGTTATACTTGATGCACAACCTCTATCAATCATAGTGAAGTAGTTTCCTCAGAGAAAAGACAAGAACTCTAAGGATTTATGAGAAGGAAGTAAAGAAAGCCAGATAATACAAGTGCTATCAAAAGAAACATCGAGATATACTCAATCTCTATGGAAAATAGTTTGGAATACATCAAGTTGGAGATAGAAGAGCAAAGCAAGTGAAAAAGTTGAGTTATTGCTAAAGAAAAGCTCTCGATACTGATAGGTCGATTTGGACCATAGGGGCTATGTTCTCTCTCCTGCACTTCGGGCTTGTGTCTGGATCTTGGACTCCATGGGCTTCTGACTCAACAAGCGATTTCCTCTATAAATATAGACCCTATGGCTCCTGTAATGGAATTTTGGTTCTTCTTCATCATCTCTTACCTCTCCTCCATTAAAGTCACTTAGGACTACTATTTGCTTTTCTAGGACTCGGATCAGTAAATTCCTTGTACTAGTGACTCTTAAACCTCTGATAAATAAACTATAAAGTGGACGTATGCCAGAGATTGCTCAACCACAATAAAAACTCTTTTGTCACTTTAGTTTTTGCATACATTTTCTACTAGACATCTATACTTCATCTGATACTTGGACGTTGTTGCCATTTTTGGTGTCAACACAAAACCTATCTAATGAATACATAAGTTGATATAATAGATAATGTTTATGGTATAGAATATAAATCAAAAAATAGTTGTGCAACTTGCATCTCACAATACAACAATATTAGAAGTACAACTAAAACTACTAAGGTATGTTCACATAAGTATTATCATTGGAGCCGCTCTCAGTACATCAAGGTGGACCTCCTGACATGGGTCAGAATCTACCTTCCAAAACCATATACATCTCTAGATAAAATATATCGCTAGGAAAACATAGCAGTGCCCGAACACATCATACTGAATACATCAACTCCCGGATCCCTCAATTGAAGGCATCTTTAGAAATTTGAAGTTGATGTACCTATAGTTAGCTAAACCCACTAGCTGTAAGGCCTCTTCTATTTTCTACTGTTGCTGATAGTGAAGTCATGTTCAATATCTCAACACACAAGTTTTCTTCACTCGAACATATCTTAAATTTCTCTTTGGATTCTAACATGTCGAATAGTTCACATATCTCTCCATGGACCCCTAGCATAACTCATCCGACGAATGCTAACTCTGTCCTCTCCCATAGAATCAACAACAAAATAGACAGTATAACACGATATCATTGCTTGAAATGTCAATGCTGAAAATGCATGATCTTTGTGGCTTGTTTTAACAACATAAACAAATGATTTTTGATCTAATTTTTTTATAGTAATCATTATACAAGGATGCAAGAATATCATCAGACATTTGTTTGAATACTGCTATACTTACTGGATTATGAGCATTCTTTTGGCAGTTTTTGTGATAACCTGAAATTTTGGGCAATGGCAATTTAATAATCTTTGTTAATAAGTATTTAAATTGGTTTAATAATCTTCTTTTATAAATATTTAATTGGTAAAATTAATATTTTTCAAAGCTAAATAACATTTGTTTTCTATTTATAATGTATATATATTGGTATATACATATTGCAAATAGAAGTCTTTGGTTTTAATTTAATAAAAGATATGTTTTCTGATGTAATTTGAAGTTATGTTTTTAAATTCAACATAATGATTTTCAAGACTTATATTAAATGTTTTCTGTTTATAATGTGTGTGTATATATATATATATATATATATATATTGTAAATAGAAAAGCTTTAGTTGAAATTAACAAATAAAAACATGTTTCAAATTTAATATATATATATATATTGTGATTTGGAAAATTATGATTGAATTTAATACAATACTTTTCAAAAGCTATTTAAAAGTTTATCATTTATTTTCAAAACATTTAAAGTAAATGTTTATTTATCTAAAAAGTATAATAGTTTTTATTTGAATAAGATTTAATAAAAAATTTATTTTGCTTAATCTAAAATGGTTTATAAATATATATAAAGGTTTAATTATACTTTTTTTATATCTTATGAACTAAAGAATAGTTAGAAAACATATAATACATTAATTTATGCAAAACATAAGTAACATATAAATAAATATATTCATAAATTCACATTTGTGTGTGTGTGTGTGTATATATATATATATATATAAAGATTTAAAAGCTTATTAATAAATAGATAATATAATATACATTTAAAACATAATGCATATATATATATAATTAAATAGTTAGATAATTAAACAAAAGAAATCTTAAACATGTGTAAACATATTAAGGTGGTTTTTGGACATTTGTAAAATAAGTGAACATGTGTTAGCCAAGTAACAACTATAATGACAAATGGCATAAATTTTTCTTAATAACTTATAATTATAAAATAACACGGAGAAATCTGTTTTCCTTTTTCAGTTCTAAATCCTTCTTCTCATCTTCAACTAAAAACTGATACAAAATCAAAGAAAGAAAAATAAAACTGAAAACCCAAAATCAGAGAAAAATCAAAAGCTTCAACCTGAGATCTATAGAAACATCAGTCCAAATCTTCAACCTCTAACCTGTGCAATGCAAAGAATCAACTCAAATACAAGATGTAATTCAATCATCAGCAAGCTAACAATAGTACATCAACTCAAGAAATTTCATAGCAGGCTAAGCAAATTCAGTTTCAGTTAAATGCAGGTTCCAAATTAAAACAAGAAATCTTTTTCTTTGGTGAGTAAACTTTTACCTTAAAACAGTTAAAACTAAGCGATTAAACTTGTTGCATGTAATGGAAATTGGTAGAGATATAGCATACAATGATTACTTGAATGTCTGGTTGAGCATGTATGTATGAACATTAGATTTGTTTGAGATTGTGCTTGTACATGTATATATATCTACTCTGTTCTTATTCACAGATTCAAGAACAACTTTCAAAATTTTATATCTTCTCATAGATTTGATTTCAGGCTTAGATTCCTAAATGAAAACTGTTCCTAACTATATAATATCAATTTTAAAAATAATTTCAAAATTTTATGTTTTGTAATTAATTTAAATTTGGGAAAATTCAGTGGAAAATCAATTTGGGTCAAAAATCAAACATCTTGATTTAATAATCAGAATCCATAATCAGATTAGTTATTGTAATTCATGAATTTAGGTAAAACAATTGTGATTTTTAGTTTGGGAATTGTCGAGAATTAGGAGTTGACCAGTTTCCGTTTCATCGTCAAATTCCGATGATCGGCATGGTGGATGGAGTCGAGATCATAGTCGAAGCTAGCTGGAGGGTTGCCGATAGTAGGGAAAATGGTTTTATATTTTACCAATGGACGTAGCGACTGGGGCAGGGGGAAGTAGGGTTTTCCCTGACGATACGATAGCCGATTTAATCATGACAAATGTGGCAACGATGGTGCTCCGGTCCCAATCGCGATGGGGAGGATAGGTGCAAGAGGTCGAGGCAATTCATTGGTAAGGTCGGCGGGGTTTATTAATGTCGGGTTCATCCATGATTGGAGGAATTCCGATGGTGGTATTTCCATACTTTTGAGTCACGGGTTCAATTTTCGTTCGTTGGTGGATGTGGCGATTTGGGTTCACGAGAGGGACCGCGAGGCTATCAATGACTGGCACATGATCGGAGGAAGGGTCGGAACAAGATGGTTCGTCGGCGTGCATGCACCACGTGCATATTTTATCAGGTAAAGCTTGGCTGTGCATTTGAGTTTTGGGGTTCTCGGGGATGAGCTCGGGTAAGTAGGTGGATCGACTCGAAGTAACAGCGATTCGTGAGTGTCACAAGTTTATCTCGGGATTTTTAAAATTTTGCTCGGGGTTTTGGATATTTTTATCGGGTTGTTTTTGTTAAGTGTTCTGGTTTCAAAATTTTTAAAAGAAAAGTGTTCTAGGTTTTAAACAAAGAGCTTGGGTTTTGCAATTGTTTCAAGTTCAAAAGCAAAGTAAAACAAGTTTTTAAGTTATGAAAATAATTTGTTTTCAAAGATAAATATTTAACGAGTTTTAAAATATATATTAAAGTAGATAAGTTTTAGAAGATTTGATAAGTAGGTTTCCAAAAATAACTATGTATTAAAATTTATTAAACAACTTTGAAAAGTTTTCAAAGATTTAAATAAGGTTAAATTAGATGTTTAAATTGTTTTTAATATTAATTGATTTCTAAATGTTTTACTTTAAAATAAGGTTTAATGATATAATTAAGTAATCAATTATAATAAAGAGTTTATCTTTAAGTAATTAAGATTTTGATTAATTGAAGATAATTAATAGGTGATGATAATAAAGGTTAATCAATTATTGTTAATGATTAAAGAATAGTTAATTAATGTAAGTAATTTTATTGATAAGTAAGAGTTTAATTAAGATAAATGATTTTTCTTAATTAATTGAGGTCTTTTAAATATAAGGAGTTAAGTAATTATTCAATTAATTTTAGATGATTAATCAAAATAATTAACTAAAGACAATTAATTAGTTTGGCTAATTAAAGATAATCACTTATGAATTAATTAAGTATGATTACTTAATGAAGTAATTAGTAAATAGTTAATGTAAGGTGAATCATTAACTAGTGATTAAGTGATAATTAATTAAATGAATGTGATTAATTTAAGTTAATTAATAAGTTTAATTAATTAAAGATAATCACTTGATGGTTAAATATGTAAAATTACTTAATTAATGAAGTGTAATTACTTGGTGTAAGTAATTAATGGGTAATTACTGGGTGTAATTAATTAAAGGGGAATTAATTAATTGAAGGATAATTACGCAGTGGAAGTAATTAAGGATTAATTATTTTGTGTAATTAATCACAGATTAATTAATATGGTTAATAAAAGAGTTAAGTAACTAAGGTAATTAATTACAGGATGGTTAATTACAATTTGTAATTAATTAAGGTTAATTAAAAGAAAGTGATTAATAAAAGTATAATTAATTAATGTTATTAATTAAGGACCAATGTAATTAATTATAGTTAATTAATTAATGAAGTAATTAGAGGATCATTAATTAATGTAATTAATGAGAGTAATAAAGGTTAATTACTGCAAATGGTTAAGGATAATTAATTTGTGAAATTAATTAAAGGCTAATTACTTGATGTAATTAGAGAATAATCAATCAAGGATGATTAATTAAGGTAGATAATTAAGAGATGATTAATTAATTGGTTTGTAATTAATCAATGTTAAGTAAGCGGGATTAATGTAATCCAAGTGATTAAAAGCTAGTAATTAATTTAATTGGTGATTAATTAAATTAATTAGGAATTGTTAAACTTAAATATCTTTCTTACGGATGATGAATGATATTGGATGATTTGGATGTGATATCTCTAATATGTGTTATGTGCTGCTTGGTGATATGAGATGCATTGGTTGAATTGTGATAATGTGGAATATCTATATATTGTGATAAAGTGAATTATCTATCTGTGTGAATATAGATAATAAATTGAATTGTTTAACCCTTAAACAATTTGGAAATTAAAATGGCATTTTGGATTTCGGTGAGACCGGGATGGATTTCCAAATTTGGAATATCCGAAAACTACATCGATTCAAATTAAGCGATAGGTCATGAAATCTCTAATGAATTTCAAGATGAATAATCGAAGTGTAAGAACTATGTGTCGTTAAAACTCTGAGGGTGATTCCAAGATGAGTTTAACGGAGATAATATTTTCAGGTTCAAGATGGAGATTGTAACGACCCGTAATTTTTGATAATTAAAATTCGTTAATTTAATAAGATTTTGGTAATTAAATCTGGAATAAATAAGAATTTGTAATTTTCCAATGAATTTATAACAGAAATGAAATGTAAGAATGTTAATGCAAGTTAATAGATAACTAATTTAGTGCAATCCCAATAAATTGAACAATTGTAAGGTGTAATGGTTGGTAGTTAGTAAATTGGAAATAATGTAGATGTTATACCTAGCTACAAATTGAATATAAGAAAATAAATGCAAGCATTGAATTAATTAATGAATTTAAATTATAAGAAATGGTAATTAAATAAAATCAATGTTCTGGAAGTAATTATAATATTTGTTTGAAAGCAATAAAGTTAAAGGTAATTTAAGTTTAATGGTAACAATTGTTATAAGTGACCTATTTGTTTAGTTCATAAAATTTAATTTGAAATCAATTGCAGTTAATTGACTTAATTAGTGCAGTTAGGGTAGATTTAATTTGTCATTGAAGATTGTTAATTCGACAAGAAGTAACCAATGTAAACTCTATCCATAATATGGCAATTGATTGAATGAAAACAATTGAAATTCATGGTTGATCAACTTAATGGATTTTGAACTGTAATAAATGGATTATTGAAATTTAATGAAATAAAATATTACGTTAATGGGAATTAATATGAAATGAAATATACATTAATGCAATGTAATATAAATCAATGTAATTATACCCATAAGACGTCAATTTATTAGATATCAAGATTTCAAATCAAATAAATGGATTTATTGAGATTTCAATTGATAATTAATAAATTTATTTAAATTGAAACTAAATACGGTAATGGGTAAATTTATTAACTTTAAATTGATATCTGAATTGTTTAAAGGATTGTAATGGTGTAAGAAATCAAAAATGATAAAATTTGTAAATTATGGAATTGGAATTTAAAATTTGATTTTTTTATTAATTTAATATTTATTTAATTAACTAACGGGAAAATAGCCATTTCGGCCACCGACTCGGATTTCGACAAAACCAGTTTCATCGGATCCGTAACAGTGAATTATTATTGGATTTCAGTTTCATAGCGATCGGACTTGCCGTTTGATCGTACGGGATCGAAACGCCTAGAAATCAATTAAATTGAAATCAATTTGAAATAACTTGATTTTAGCATAACTTCTTTATACGATGGAATTTGGACTTGAAACCTGTTCCATCGATTTTTAAATATTTTAAAACATTTACTTTGATATATGGGTTGACCCAATTTCGTTCCGGAGTCGAAACGGGCTTTGTGGGCCATTTATCGTTCAACGTGTAATTCAATCTTCCCCATCTATTCTAATTTCAGCCTTGCATATATATACCTCATTATAAACCCTAATTGTTCCTCATTGTCATTTGTCTGTACGTATAATTCATTATGTTCCTTCTCTTCCTCAATGGCAAACAAACAAATTCTCACTTTCAAATACAATTGCAATTCAAAATCAAATCAAAATTTCAAACTCCATAAACTATATCGAATTATATATGGATTTGAAGCTCTCGACGAGCACAAGTCAAATATATGATTCGTTTTTCAATCTGGATTTCGATGTGGCCGAAAATCGATGATCTATCCATGGCCGTTCATCACTTCGCGACCAAAATCGTCCGATCTTCGAATCTATTTCTGGGTATTGTACATTGGACTTCATCTACGCAGTTTATTTGGCGAATCGACGGTTGGATTTTCATGAAAAATTAGATTAGGGATCGCGGAGGAGGTGGCGGCCGCGTTTTTTTCCAGCGACGTGCTGGCCGTAGGGGGCACCGTTGGGTGCGGCTTGGCATGTAGGTGGCGATGGTGTAGGTCGGCGCTGCTGTAGATGGCCGTGGCGACGAGCATTTGCGGTCAAAGCTTCGTTCAACTGTAGGGTAATGGGTTCAAATGAAGGTGGTCTGAGGAAGATAGCGTGCGCGTCTAGAGCCTGATGACGTGGCTGCGTTGAGTAATTTCTTTTATTCTTTTTCTATTTAATTTTGGTTTCCAAATCGTCTAATTATCGTAACTTTTGCATACGAACCCTGATTTGGGCGCGGTTTTCTCCATTGGGATCGTATCGGAATTCCAGACATTCTGGCATACGTTTGGACGAATTCTGAGACTGTTCAAATTTTGGGTTTAAATTGGATTTAAATTCAATTTAAATTCAAAAGGTGAGTGTTCTAACCCCCTCACAACTTCTAAAATTTCTTATGTTTGTTAAATTAATTTGTGATGTGATTAGAAATTTATTTATGACTGTTTGGCATATTTTAATCATCATCTCAGTTAAATTGAATTTATTTAAATTAAATTGTTATTTAATTTATTATTGCATATATACTGCCAGTTAAATAGTTAGTTAATTTATTATTGAATATAAACTGCCAGTAAATGCCTGTGATTTATTATATGTTATAATTGATGCTATTTTTTGAATTGGATGATGATTGTGATAAATGGTTGATGATTGATATTGGGTGAGTGGATGTTGTATTTCATATTGTTATAAACTGCAAGTTGTTATGCATTTTTATTTCATTCGGGATTGCGGTTTGAAATAATATATTACCGTATTTTTATTTTTAATTATGGATTGAAATGAAAAATATATGTATCACTTGACCATAGGGTAGAAAATTATATACAGACACCGCGGTCTATATATAAAAATATTTTGAAATGATTTCTATGGTGTGTAAAGAAGTATATGGGTTATATAAATATTGATTTTAGATGTTATATAAATGTTATTTTATTATTGATTTTTTGCTATGTATAAACTTGTTTTGAAATGAAAAATAAGTTAAATAATAAAGTTTGATTGTTTTTATACAATATGATTTAAGTATCTATTAAATTATATTGTATATAGAGTGTATAATGGCTTAAATAACATTGAGGTTGAAGATAAATATGAAATTGATTTGGATTAAATTATGTAAGAATTATGCTCGAATAAATTTGATTTGAAATTTGAATAAGATTGAGATTTTAAAGGGTATGATTTTTATAACTTGATTTTGGATTAGAGTGATTTAAATGAATATCGAGTTGATATAAATGAATTTATCAAGTTAAATAAATTAAAAGAAGATCCAGTTATTTGAAGTTAAAAGTTTTACTTAAATGATATTGGATTATTAAGTAAACATTTCAAATCTAAATTATAGTATCTGAATTTGATATATATGGAATTATCAAAGAATTGGTTTTGAAATGGTGGAATAATTAAAGCTTTGAAATATGGGGAAATTGAAATGGGTTATTTGGGGTTTCAAATCTGTATTTGGAATTGATTTGTGGAATTGAAGAAGCTACTTTATTATATAAATTAATTTAATATTTAAGCCATTTAAGTGGTGTAATTATGTTTCAAAGTATGAGTTTCAAAGTATTATGATTTGAAAGTGTTATACTTCAAGTGTTTTGTTTTCGAAGTGCTATAACTTTGAAGTGCTATGATTTTGGATAAAGGATATATTTGGAATAAAAAGGATATTATATTGATTTGGTTTTTATAAAAATGATATCATAATGGTTTGGTTTTTGAAATGGAAATGACATCGTATTTATATGGTTTCAAAATGGTTATTATATTCTAGTTTTGAAATATAAATTATTTTGAAATGACCGCGGTGTTATAATAACGTTTGGTTGTTAAAGAGACCAGGATCGGAAGTTGTCATACTCTCTGCTAACTCTGAAAACTACTTTAACAACCGTGTACGCGGTGGAGATTCCAGAACGAAGTAAGATGGCGGCGGCGTTTCCTTTGAGGTATATACATGGACCCGACTCCCGTGAGTTGGCATAAGGTGGCCAAAACAGGAGCAATTGACGGGCTAATGAGGTCATTCCTCTGATCGGACACACTCCTTCGTTATTATATTCTGACTTTGAGATTTATTCGGTGGCCACTTTTGATTTTTTTGATTTGGGGTGTGGCTCGAGGTGGGCGATAGTAGCTGCTACAGATTACCATCGGCCCGAAAGTGTAATTGGTATATCTACCCTGGCATTGCCTAGTTGTGTCGTGTCACATACCATATCGCGCCTTGTACGAGTATGAATTTCTCCCGTAGCCCATGGAGTACCCTCTAGTAGCCTCCCAATCAGGAGGTATTATTGTACTGGATGGACTACTGGGACTATTACGTGTTAAGGTGGAAAATGTAAAGCCTTAACGCTATTTAAAAGTAAGTTTATTTTACTACTAGGCACTATTATAGTAGCGAAATATTATTACATAGTAAATAGTTTAACGGATCCTTAAGGGATGTGAATCCCGATCATCCCTTAAGTTACTGCACTCACGTTAGACACTAGATAGGAGATGCCAAATCCCGTAAACATCTCTGACGCCGTTTACATTCATACTATTTACCATTGATTTAACTTACATAAAATCTTTTAGTTCTGACTCGAGTGTTTTGTCTTTTCAATTCGCTCGGGTGAGCCTGAGCATTTCAGGATTTGGAAGACTGTATTCTGGAGGACGAAGACGAAGATTTATTATTATTTACTATAGTATTCAACTACATTCATACTGTTCCACTGCATTATTTATTGTTCTCTGGTATGTGTATCTCCGATACGTATTGTATAAGTATAATCAAATATTTTGAAAAACAGCTTCACGAAATGTATAATGATTATTATATTTTATCGTTCCGCTGCAAGATTCTGTTTTGTTCTTTTTCTTTCTCTGCTTTTTCTTATCTACCCCATAACAATCCGCCCTTCTGTATGGTTTAAGTCTAACGTGTGTGGTTTATCATCGATTTAAAGCGTATAAAAAGGCGGGATCTTACAGAGATTCAGAGTGCAGGGCTATTGTCATTAACTCTGAGGGTGATTCCAAAATGAGTGTAGCGAGACAGTGCATTCGGTTTCGTTCGAACCTGGAATGAACTTGTATGGATTGAATGCTTTCAGAACATCGTCATTGGAGGATGACGAGCATTCTAAGATAGATGTGTTCTATAAAGGTAATCGTTGCCTCAAGCCTCATCAATCGGAAATGGCTAAAACAGGGGAGGTGCGGCAAGGCTAAGTGGGTCGTGCCCAAGTAGGACGAGATTTTCCCCTGTCTAGAGGTCCCTTTTATTTCGGCTTAGTGTGTGGTTGGTCGCGCCAACTGCGGGGTTGTCTTGTTCGGGACTATCCAGTAAGGGATGGTTCCGGGCTTGTGTTGCAGGGGATTTAGGGTGGATCCTCGGTACTCTGATCTAGATCAGGTACTATGACGGGCGGTACCCTAGTAGCCCTGCCATTGATGGAAACCCATTTTCCCTACGTGCCTTTACGGTTTTGATTGTAGAACCCACTTTGTGGCTAGTATGCTGGAATTTAATCATGTAACAATTTTAGCTATTTCTTATTTACTTGAAAACCCTAGACACTATTATAATATCACTGGATTTCCTATCAAATGTTTTGGTTATCGTAAGGTAAAAACTTTTCCATGTTTATGTGTGGGAAGTCTTATGAGATACGTTTTGTTTTCAAAGGTTTTTCAAAGTTAAGCAACTTTAACCCGTTTACTCACACCAGACCCATGTCGGACCTGGAGTTTATATTCTGTTTTATTAAACTCTTGGATACTCAAATTTTTACGAGTAGCCAAGGGATTCAGGTTTGCTTTGACGAATTCTCGAGGAGATTTGGAGCAGGAGGCCTCAACATTTAGATATATAATGGTTTCGCTGTGTCTGTATCTCTGTGTTGATGTCTGTATTGTACTTGAGTTGTATGGTAGATAGACCTTTATAGTTGTCTAATTTGTGATGTATTAAGCTGTGTTACTCTAATTGATGTTGTATATGTGTAATAACTTATGTGATTAATATATTTTATTCGTTCCGCTGTGAGATTCTGATACTATTTAGTTCTTTCTTCTTTATCTTTTCCCTTCTCTATCCCTTCCTTTCTTACTCATGATGCATCTTTCTTATGGTTGAAAGACGGGTCGTGACAATTTTGCATTTGAATATAAAGTAGGAACTAATCAAAAATTAAGAAGATGTTTCATTTAATAAAATGAATTATTTTGATCCACAAGAAGTGGAATCGACTAGGCCATAAGAGAATTGATATATACCTAAAAACAACATGTGTGCAGCAAGCATATACTTCTCTAGCTCCTTCCTGGTGAAGTAGTTCTGCGCCTTTAGTAATAGTTCCTAACCACCAAACATGCCTAATATAAATACGAATAACATTAAAGATAAAACAATACATATAAGCTGATTGATAAAGAAAATTATTATGGTACTTAAAAAAAGGATAATAATATGAATAAATTACCAATAGTATCAATCATATCATCCACCATCACAACCACTTTCCCTCTTAATCACCAATCAGGTTTAAAAACTACAAGTACCAAAATCTTAAACTTTACGTCCACCATCACAGACACTTTCCCTCTTACATCACCAATCAGGTTTAAAACCTACAAGTACCAACATCTTTAACTTTACACTTTGCACCACTAAAAATAAAATTTTAGTCCTAATGCTACAGCTGTAATAAACATTTTATATCTCTCTAAATGATTACGTGGTAAAGAAAAAGAAAATTCCTCGACTAGCTAAATGAATACGTCTTCTGACACAAACAAATATTCGGGTAACCAACTCTTGATTTGTTATCAATTTCAAGTTTTTTTCCTTTATTTCTCTCCTTATCTCGTATATATTCAATATTTTGATGCTACCTGCATAAGTAGGTAGTATTATTGAAGCTAATAAATTGTATACGCCAAAAAGTAAATATGAATCTTATCGTGTTTATATGGCATAAGATGCCACAATGTTTAAACAGGGTTACAAGTACCTAAGGTTTCTTGGATAGTGATGATTCTAGGCTTGCCAACTTAATTTTCGTAAATTTTATTCAACTTAGTCAATTTAACTTAATATTTATAGAACTTGGTTAATTTTTATTAATATATTAAATTTTTATAAAACTTAGTTAACTTAGTTAATTTTTATAAAGCTTAGTTGATTTTTAGAAAATTATTTAAATTTTCAGCTTACTAAAAGACCTTACACAAAGAAAAAAAAATTGTCTATTATGTAGCAAACTAATTGATACATAATTCTATGGTAAGCCATGTAATCTTCCATGTCAGTATATTCATTTTAAAACCATCCTCCATGCATTTTAAACCTGATCGCATTCATTTTAATCTAATTAATAGATTTTCTATTAAAATTGATTTTTAAGTTATTTTATATTATTAGACTTTTTTTCTTTCTACAGTTGTATTTTGTTGGCATACAATCAAAATATATGACTAAACAACAAACATAAATAGTGGCTAATGTTAATTACATAATTATAGGATAAGATACATCGTAGGATACTAGCAAATTCCATTCTTTTAAAACTGTTATGTATCTATTGCTACTGACTTATATAATTTTAGAAGATGGTACTTTTAATCTATTAGTTTTACAGACCATATATACTATGAGAACCTAATAGAATATTTTTACATCCAAGATTAATATAAGATTGTTCAGGCAAAAATAACTAAGTATGAACAAGTTTATAAGAAATTTTTGTTTAAATATAATGAAAGAACTGGAAAGGGTAAGAGAAAAGTGGTATTAAATAGATTCATACAGATCTTCAGACATGGCAAGTAATACAAATGCTTTGTGCACCATGGCGCGCCTTTCATAACTATGCGAGTTGGGGTCATACATATTTTCAATTTTTTTTACAATTTGAAAGCAACATGTATAATCTAGTTCATTCTTATAAACTTAATTACTTTTTATAAAACTTTGTTAACTTGGTCAAATTTTATATAATTTAAATAATTTTTATAAACCTAACTAATTTTTGTAAAACTTAGTTAAATTTTATGAACATAGTTAAATTACATGAACTTAGTTAATTTGGTTAATATTTTATCAAAACAGTTAGCTCTAAAAAACTTAGTTATTTTTAAAAATTTAGTCTTAGAAATACTTGCTAACATCAACATAAAGCATATCATCTACCAAGAAAAAAAGTTAGTCTTAGAAACAAAGTTATGACATATCCCAGCAGTGTTTAACCAGCTTGCTAATCAAGAAGCAGCAATAGACAATATGGTGAAGGTACAATCATGCATATGCTTAACAAAATATTATTTGACTAACTGATGATTATATATATTGGGACGACATTGTTAGATTTCTTTTTATTTATTTAACCGGTAAACACAAAGTGGTAGCATTTTATTATCTAATTAGGTTGTGTTAAATGATCTACTTTAAGTATTAAAGGAAATAGCAGTGAATTATCAAGATAATTAGTACATCATATGCTTATATATATTCATATCTTTTAATCTTCGGTTTTCTGATAAATTATATAATATGTACGGGTTGTTTTAAAAGACAAAATATGGTTTAATAGTTGACTAATGTACATATATAATTCCAAATTTTATTCTTGTTTTGCACACGTCTTAGTTTTGTCAAAATTTTTAATAGTCCTATTGTGACGACCGGGCAATTTTCGACCCTTGAAAATCGACACGAATACATTCACCGTATAGAGTGCCGAGCAATCGAGTGTCAGAAATACCAAGTTGTTAGGGTTTAAGAATAAAAGAGATAGAAGAAATAGAAACAAAAATAACAAAAACACAGAATCTCGTAATCACAACGGAACAAAATATAATATACAATAACAGCTTTTATACAAAGAAACCATATCAGCTAAAATACATACAAATTATTAGAGTACAACCATCAACATAGATATCTGGACAGTTATAAGAACTTGTCCACAAAAGTGCTGAATATACAGCCTACAATACATAGCGGAATATAATCAAGTACGCGTAATACGTCTCTTCCATTCAGCTCGTCTCCTGAGCTCCAAAGCATCCTAACCAGAATCTGTAATACTCGATCTGATCCAAGCATTATAATAAAGTAACACCGAGTCAGGCTGGAAAACAGCATGAATAAACACACTTAATTTGAAATACTTAATTAACCAAAATCCTTTGAAAAACAAAGGTAACTCGCAAGATCACGTCACATATAAACACGATGGGTTTTTATCTTATGATAACCGAAACACTTTTACAGAAAATCCGATGATATTATAATCGTGTCTAAGTATGAATACTGATTAAAATAGCCTAAATTTGTTACATTAATTAAAACCCAGCATATTAGATTCCATAATCAAAACCGTAAAGGTTACTGGTGGTTATTTGATCGAAGTGGTTTTCAGATAATGTAGATATCTGATTTCCAGTCACGTCAAATCCAAATGATAAATTTTTAAAAGCCAGGTCGTTTAAATAACAATTTCACAATCGGGGTGTTAATATTTACATATGGAAATTCATCCCATATGTTCACTTTATCAAGACCAATCCATCGAAAATAATTTGCTTGTAATCATTCCATTTTTTCGGAATCGGAAGAGCGATCAGTTCCAATCGATGTACTTGTCAATAAAACGTATTAACATTTTATTTTATTTACTTTAATTTGTTTGCCTGTTTAATAGCACAGACTGTAGATAATTGAAAGCAATATCTAAAAACGATTTTTAGTTAACATAGATCATTAACTCGATCAACGTTTTATAATTAATATTAAATCGGTTAATGAATTCATAATTGAATTAGTTTTAATAATTGAGTAGAATTTTGTATTTTAATCTAAATTACTTGTTAATCAAAGAAATTAAATAAAATAATTTATTCTTAAAATTTAACAGATCATTTAATAATTAACTAATTAATATACAATTAATTAAATAATTAATTACCTATTTATTCACTCTAAATATTAAAATCTTTAAATTTCAACATTGCATTAATTTCGAAAATATTAGTTCAGACGAAACTACTAGACGGTAGGATCTTGATGTAACGAACTGCACATCGATTGGGTTCAAAACGAAGTAGGAATAGAGTTTTTAATTTTGGATTTTTTCAAAAATAAAGATAAATTCAATTTCTTTAAAAAACATACCAAGCCCAATACACGTTAAACCTAGCCCATCAAAATCTAACCCACCTTCTTCTCTTCCCAATTTCTTCTTCCCTCCAGTTTCCTTCCTATCTCCCTCTCATTTTCAAATACACGAAGATGTGCATTCACGCATGCACATACACGAAGCGGCCGACCCTCCATCCACGCCGCCGACCACCCACACACATCACCATCCCGTCATGTCCAACCACCTAGAACGCGACAAAACACTTGTTTGAAAAAAATTCGACTTCAAACCCAAACCTGGAAATGACCAAGCCCACCAAAATGCCTCACCTTGCTGCTGAAGACCGCCGTTCACAACTAAACTTCATCCCAAGCATCACCGCGACCTCCTCTTTCTTTTCCCCTCGGACCGCACACTCCTCTTCCCTTATTTCCCTCGCCATTGATCAAAACCCAAACCCAAATAAAACTCACCCTAAAACCCTACAGTAACCTCGCCTAGCTACCACAGGCCCTAGAAAAGTACTACTCTATTTTTCCTAGGTGTCGCATCCCCTAACCCTCTTCCATGTCAAACGGCAAGCCACGAAATCGAGCCCCTCGCTGGAATTTGATAAAAGTCCCAAATCCGTTCATCTCAATATATCTCCTACCACAGACATCTAGAAATCTCCAAACCACTTTCAAAAGTCCTGTTTTCAACAACGGACTCGATCGTTTAATCAAATCATTAAATCATTATAGTTGAAACTCGATCGATATAGAGTCACTTACTATTATAACTATTTTGAATCATGATCTAAAACTAATTGGATGACGATATATTAAATTTTGAAGTTAAAGGTTGTAACTGTTTTGACATAAACAAAGAACAGAAGAGGAGATCAGGGTTTCTTTGAGTTATAGGTGAACTATCTTACATACATACATACACAGTTTCACATACAAATCCATATTCACTTGTCAAAGATAAAAGATTCAATCAAAAACATAGTTATATAAGTATGTAATACCAACAACAAACAAGGTTTTTTTACTCACATTTTATAAGATGGTGAACACACTGATCCTTATCTTCTCCCCTGCTTCAAACTTTTACAGTCTTGATTAATGGCAGCTCTTTGTTTTTTTTTATATGTGAACAAGCAACTAGTAGCTCTACATATTTAAAGAAGAAGTAAAAGAGACAGTGAGGCAAAAAGGTGGCTATGCTTTTCATGTTACAGGCTTTTACATTTTTTTTCTTTTTTCCTTTTGATTTAATTTCATGGTTTGGTTTGGTTTTTAGGGTTGGTTTTATTTATTATGTGAGATTTGATTTCTTGAGTTGAAGTTTTATGTATGACTAGATCTCGCCATCATGATGCTTTCTTATGTTTATATATACATTTATATGTATACACACACACACACACAATTACACTATTGTTACCATATATATTCACATACTTACTTATTTACAAAGTCCTATTTAATATAACATATACCGATATATATATAACACATAGCCAAGAGTTTGAAATTTTGCCATTATGAAGTTTTATACATTCAAGTATATATATTTATTTACATATACAATATTTTTATAAACATATGTACACATATATAAATATATATAAATATAAATGTTTATATATATATATATTAAACATCATAAAGCTTGTATATATTTATATATACATATTTGGATATTCTATCTTAAATTTTAATGGTGGAGTTTATATACATATATCTATAGAATTTATCATATCCAGAAATTTATATTTTAAAATTAAATATAGTTTAATCAACTTATAAATTCAGATAGTTTAAATATCAGATATTTTAAATATCAGAAAATTTATCTATTCGACTAATAAAAATTAATATTTAAGTAACTAAAATTAGTTAATTTCCCAATATAAGATGGCTAAAAATCCGGGTCGTCACAATCCTCCCCACTCAGAATTTTTTGTCCTCGAAAAGGATTGAAGCAAGAACTAGAATTTTGACGTATATTACTAAATTTACCATCATTTAGACATTTTAAAGTCCTTACTCTTTTATTATAAATTTGCGATATATCCACTTTAAATTACATATTATTTCCAAACTAGTTTTTATATTAAAACATTTTTCCATAACTTGATCTCTCAACAAGTCCATCATTGTTCTTACATAAATTTAGTCATACATTGGTCAGGTATAGGTGTAATGACCTGGATTTTTGGATGGTTTAAATTGACGATAAACCACACATGCCAGACTCAAACTATTCAAAGGGACAAATTGTTATGGGGTAAATAAGAAAAAAAGAGAAAGAAATAACACAAATACAAAATCTCACAGAGGAATGACAAAATATAATAATCAAATAACAGTTCATGAAGCTGTTTTATAAATACATTTGATTATTCTTTTACAACACAGAATCAAAGTTACATAAAACAGAAATAAGTAAATAAATAATGCAACGGAATAACATGATGCAGTGGAATAAAAATAATAAATAATAATACTGCAAAATCTTCGTCTTCATCCTCCAAAAAGTAGTCTTTGGTAAACTGAAAAGCTCAGGCTGACCCGAACGAATTAAAAAGATAAAATACTCGAGTCAAAACTAAAGGATCTTATGTAAGTTAAATCAGCAGTGAAATATGAGTGTAACGGTGTCAGAGATGTTTACGATGTCTGACATCTCCTATCTAATGTCTCATGTGAGTGCAATAACTTAAGAGATGTTAGAGATTTCCATCTCTTAGGAATCCGTTAAACTATCTACTAGGTAGTACAATACGCTATTATAATATGCCTACAGTAAAGTAAAAGTATTAAAATAGCATTTAGGCGTTACCCATATCCCCCTTAACACATTTTATATATTTCCATAGTCTATACAGTACCGTACGCTCCTCCATAAGGTTTAACCAATGGGAGCTCCATTGGTATGGTACAAAACAAACTCGTAGAAGGCGCGATAGGGCATGTAAACATAGCACTCGAGGCAATGCCAGGGTAGATATACCAATGGCGGATATGGACTGGTGTTAACGCATAGCAGCTACTACCGCCCACCTCGGAACACACTCCTAAATCAAAATCAAGGGGTGGCCATGAAATCAATCACAAAGTCATAATATGGTATCGAAGACATGTGTCCGATCGAAGGTGCGACCTCACTTGGCCCAGCGTGGCTCCTGTTTAAGTCACATCTAAGCTGACTCACGGGAGTCAGGGTAACATAAATACCTCATATAGAATCATTCGCCAAACTATCCTACTTCATTTCTGGAATCTCCACCACGTACACAGTTGTTAAAATGGTTTTTAGTATTGGCCGAGAGTATGACAATATCTGATCCCGGTCACTTTAACAACCAAACATTTATTTCACATCGGATTGTTCTTTTACATTTCAAAAGTCAATTTATAATTAATATCAAAATATCATATTCAATTTCAAGCCATATCACTTTCGATATCTTACTCACTTTCAAAACCATATTCACTTTCAAAACCATATTCACTTTCAAAATCGTCTTCACTTTCAAAATCATATTTACTCAAATATGTCATTTCATAAAAAGGTATCAATTTCAAATTCCAACTTAAGTCGTATCATCATCAAGGATTTAAATACAAATACTTCAACTTTCCACAATTTGAAATTTTAGAAAATAGTTTCGATAGTCATAAATAGTTTAATAGTCCAAAATAGTTTAAATAAATTTAAATAATTTAAATAGTAAAATAATTCAAATATACTTAGATTTGGTTTAACTAGATTTAAATTGTTTTGAATATATTAAATATAGATTTAATAAGATTCAAAATGTTCAAATAGATTAATTATAAATTAAATAGAGTTAAATTATATTAAGTAGATTTCTAAATAGATTAAATAAATTTAAAATAGTTTTAATAGATTTAAACTATATTAAATAGATTTAAAATAGATTAAATAAATTTAATTAGTTTAAAATGGGTTAAGTAGACTAAATTGTATTAAATAGGTTATAATAGATTAAAATAAATTAAGATGGTTTAAATTGATTAAAATAGTTAATTTAATTAAAATAGTTTTGATTAGTTCAAAATAAATTTCAAAGTTGTATCCAAACATTTACAGTAACTCAATTTCGATAAATTCATTTATATTTGACACTTCAACTTTGAAATTCAAATTTAAATCCTTTGAACAATTCATTAAATCAATTCTAATTTCAACATCAACACCTGGATTATCGAAATTAATTCAGTTTATATAAATCAGTTTCTATTTCAAAATATCAGTTAACTGAATAGAAATTTTAAGGAATTAAAAATCATGTAATTTAACCAATTCGGTGTCCGTATATAATTTTCTACCCTAGGGTGAAGTGATACGGATATTTATCATTTCAATCTGCAATTTAAAATTTTACGGTTATATATCAATTCAAACCGCAATCCCGAATTAAATAGAAGTCCATAAAATCGCTCGAGACTATCATTTCAACCCATAACGATTTTTCCATAATCTATAGATCATTCGGGTATGTATCATTTCAACCCATAGGGAATTTGCAGTGTTAAAAAAATATAAAATACTACATCCAGTCATCCAATATCAACAATCAAACATTCATCACTCATCATTCACATCAACCAATAAACATAAATAGATAACTGATCATCAATAACAGATATTAAATTGGAAATTTAAATTCAATATTAAACTAAACGATGGTTAAATGCTGTAAAAGTCAATTTTAACTAGAAAGAAAATTTAACATACCAAACATCAACCAATAAATTTTCATCATAAATTAATCTTAACTAACATAAGATAATCTAGTAGTTGTGAGTGGGTCAAAACACTCACCTTTGAATTTCAAATCGATTTGAAATTCAAATAAAGGCCCAAAATTGAACAGTCTCATAATTTGTCCTAATCAACGTCAAAATGTCCTTAATTTCGATATGATCTCAGTGGATCAAACCGCGCATGAATCCGAGTTCGTATGCAAAAGATATGTATATTAGCACATTGAATATCAAAAATTAAATTAAAAAACAATATAATCGTGATACCTCCGTTGTTTGTCACGTGCCCTATGCTTGCTCAAACCCTAGCCTCTCACGAACAAACAAAGACAGCCGCCAAAAACAATGATCGAACGCTGACCACCAGTCCATGACCATGTCCATCCGACCTCGCCAACCAACCGCCTTCCTCCGACTGACCATTGTCCCCCCCACGCGCATGCTCCCCAAGGTACAGCGCCTCCCCTATCTTCGTTAGCTAGGTCACGAAATTCTGGCCGATTCGCTCGACTTCACGACAAACCAACCGCATGGATGTGAGCTGCTCGATGACCCCTACAAGCCTATGTCCTTCGATCGTCGATCGTACAACGATCCACCGTTGGATCGTCAAAACCCTAAAACGAACGACCGAGGTTCAACCTCGATTTCTGGACAAATGGTGAATCCGATTGGAAAACAAATTACACCAGTGAATTATGCTCGTCGAGAACTTCGAATCGATATATAATTTGATATGGTTTGGAGGAGTTTGATTTTTCGATTTGATTTTAGGTTGCAATTGAATTTGGAATTGGTTTTGATTTGTCTGCCATTGGAAAGAGAGAAACAAATAGAATTGTACGTAAAGACAAATGGAATAAGAAATAGCTAGGATTTATAACGGGCTATAAATAGGCAGATAAGAAATAGAAATGAATGAACGAGATTGATTTGAAAGTTGAACGATAAACGACCCAAAAAGCCCGTTTCGTTCCTGACGCAGAAATGGGTCATATATCAAAATAGATGTTCTTGATATTTTAAATTCAATGGAACATGTTTCAGGTCCTAGTTCCATCATATGAAAAAGTTGCTTTAAAATCAGCTTATTTCAAATTGATTTCAATTAATTTTAATTAAATTGATTTCTACGCGTTTCGAGTCCGTACGGTCAAACGGCAAGTCCGATCGCTACAAAACTTAGGACTTCACAATAATTCACTGTTATGATCTGATGAAACTGGTTTCGTCAAAGTCCGAGTCAGTGGCCAAAATGGCTATTTGCACGTTAATTAAATAAATTAAAATTAAATTAATTAAGTCACTTTTTTCCATTCGAATTTGAGAATTAAAAAATTCCATCATTTTGATCACTTAGACATTTACAATAATTTAAAAACAAATTTACATGTCAATTTAATTTTATTTATTTTTCTAAATATAATGTTCGGTTTCAACTATAATAAATACAGTAATTATTACTTTAAATTCCAATAAATCCATTTTTTTGCCTTTCCATCTTATTATTCAATCAATTAGCATCTCATGGTTGTAATTAACATTTGTTTATATTCTTATTACACTAATACTTTACCATTACCATCTTAGTTTTCATTAACGTTATTTAATTGCATTTAATTGCAATAAATCCATTTATTATAATTTTAAATTCCAATAAATTGATCAAACTTGATTTCAATTCTTTTACAATTGTCATATTATGTATAAAATTTACATTGGTTACATCTTATTGAATCAATATTTTACAATTATCAATTTAATCTACATTAACTGCACTAATCAGGTGAATTAATTGCAATTGATTTCAAATTAAATTTAACAGGCTAAATAAATAGGTAACACATAATAATTGTCACCATTAACTTTTAGTCACATCTATAAGTTTATTATCCACAACAAGTGTTATAATTACTACTACAATACTAATTTTATTCAATTACAGTTTATTACACATTATTCCATTAATTAATCAACATTTAAATTATCAATCGCTCTTTTAATCCAACATAAATTAACACATGATTACTATAAATATATTTACAACCTATATCAATTATAACTCATTAATTCTTTTAATTAATTGGAATTACATTTAAAGCAGTTATCAGTTACCTTAAATTAATTCTATTTCACTTTATTTCAGTTATGTTCTTATTATTAAATAACAAATTTTTATTTCTTCCAATGTTAAATTACAAAACCTTATCAAATCGACTATTCTTTTGTTATCGAAAATACGGGTCGTTACACTCTCCCCCACTCAAAACTTTTCGTCACCGAAAGGGAAAAAGAAGGGAAAAGAAGGAATTAAGTAATCAATATCTGTTATTCAAAATATTAAGTTTATAAATAATTAATTTACATAATTAAATAATTTCAATAAAATATATGCATTTATAACCATTAAATCCTTTTATATTCAAGTTAAATAAAAGTTTCGACAAATTTCTAAGTCCAAATTTCACGGAAAATTTTGGCAGAGTCTCCTTTGCACGGAGAGGTCTGGGAGATAAAAATAATATCGAAAATGACAATATATATCATATATTTCAAACTAATATATCCCAAACCATAGGAAAACAACATAATATCACTATAGAAACCGTAATTCGAGAATGTGTCTATTTTTCGGGAAATCAACGCTTAATTTATAAAATCAAAAGCAGTAGCTATTGCTTCCATAAACCTGTATTTTACTTATATAATCCAAAGAAGTTAATAATTATATAAAAGGAAAATATTTAAGTTGTTTCAACTAATAACAACAAATCATCACAATATAACAATAGTCATTTGCAAACAATAGTACAAACCTCATTTTCAACAAAGAGAGCAATCATCCATCCATAGCAACCAAACAAATGGTTTGTTCAGGTTGAGAACTTCTAATCGAAGTATTATATACATTTTATTTCAGTTTACTTCACATTCGCAATTTAGTTTGATTTTTTCATTTACCTTTCTTTTCTCATTCGTATACTGTTTGTATTCATTAATTTACATTCATTATTACTTACAAAAATTCATTTCTCCTTTATTCGTACAATGTCGTTTTCTTTCATCTTATTACTTTATATTCATTTCTTAAATAAGTTATTTTTATTTCAATTATTGGATTATACATTATTAGGTAAGTTTCTTTCCAATTTAATTCACCATTTATAGATCATTTCCTTTTCAAATTTATTCTTCCTTATGTAGTATTACTGAATATTAACTTCATTCCTAAGTAATTTCCAATGTTCTCTGAAGTTATACTCATTCAATATATATAGTACCCATTATAATTATAAATGGTTTTGGTATTAATTCAAGTTTGAAATTATTTACTTACAGTGTTCACCTTTTACTATTCAGTCTGATTTTAAATAGCTTAAAATGTCAACTTAAGTTTATAATCATTTTTCTTACATTATTCACTTTTATTACATTTAATTAGTAGCATTTCAAACTATTTACTTTAGTTTAAAACAATTTATAACATTAAAATTATTATTTATAGAAGTAGATCCATAGAACACTTTCATTATACTTAAGCTTTACTTGTATAATATTCTATTACATATTCATATTAACATTTCAACTCTGAATAATTTTGTAAGTTATATATATATATGTCTTTTAGAATGCAATAGAAAGTCACACAAGTTTCTCTTATTTATTTAGTTAAAAAAATGTTCAATAGTTACCATTTCTTATTTTCTTTTTATTTACAGTTTTCTAAATTTCAGTTTCTTATCTATTTCATTAATCAATTTAAGTTCAAATTTCTTATTTTAATTTTAGAAGTTTCCAATTATTAATATAGCCAAGATTCCATTCATTACAATAATTTCAATTTCTAATTTATAGAAACTTTTAAGAACCAAACAACTGGGTTTCATTTCAATTATTTTAAAATAATATATATAATCATATCTTACATATATATTGATATCAAACCGAACTCCAGAAATAAAAATTAAGTTTCATTTATCAAAACGGATATACAGTAAAATTACTACAGCAGTCTTCCCACTTTGAAACTCGAAAATGAGCGTCGATGATGCATGCACTCATCACCGAAATTATTTTTCAGTGACAGAGAGGGGAGTACATAACTTATTTCCTTCCATAATTCCTTTAAAACATTTCTTTCAAATCATCTTGAAATAATCATATCAGAAAAAACTTATAAATAGTACTAATATTATATTCCAAACCCTTTTTGAAATAAATTGTCAAAATCTCGGAACCTAAGTTCTAAAATTTCCAATTTATATTTATTTTATTTACAATTTCATTTTCCAACCAATATTTATAAATTTCACTACCTAATAAACAACATATTACATCCAACTATATTATTTAAAAAAATTAGTATTTTATATACAAAAATATATACTAGGTAAAATAGTTTCATTTACTGATATTTCAAAACAAATATTGTGTCGGTTTGTCCTATTAAGTGTTTAAAGATCCCTATCGATGCATAACGTCCTATGCACCGACCAAAATTGATAAATACAAAACGAAACAAATTACACAATACAAAAATCCTTTACAACACTAACAAATACGCTCTCTCATATATACACTCAGCGACTCACTCTAGGGTATTACCACCCTATCTTATATGAGTCAAACCCCACAAAGCTAAGGTTATCGGTAAACCAAGCTCTGATACCAACTGTAACGACCTGCCTTTTTGGACGGTTTAAATCGATGATAAACCACACACGTCAGACTCAAACCATTCAAAGGGGCAGATTGTTATGGGGTAAATAAGAAAAAAGAAGAGAAAGAAATAAAACAAATACAGAATCTCGCAATGGAATGACAAAATAAAATAATCAAATAACAGTTCATGAAGTTGTTTTATAAATACATTTGATTATTCTTTTACAACACAAAATCAGAGTTACACAAAACAGGAATAAGTAAATAAATAATAATAACACAAAATTTTCGTCTTCATCCTCCAAAAAGCAGTCTTCGATAAACTGAAAAGCTCAGGCTGACCCGAGTGAATTGAAAAGACAAAACACTCGAGTCAGAACTAAAGGATCTTATGCAAGTTAAATCAGCTGTGAAATATGAGTGTAACGGCATCAGAGATGTTTACGGGGTTTGACATCTCCTATCCAGTGTCTAATGTGAGTGCAATAACTTACGAGATGTTCGGGATTTTCATCTCTTAAGGATCCGTTAAACTATCTGCTATGTAGTACAATATGTTATTATAATATGTCTACAGCAAAGTAAAAGTGTTAAAATTGCGTTAATGCGTTACCTAAATCCCCCTTAACACATTTTATATATTCCCATAGTCTATACAGTATCGTATGCTCCTCGGAGAGGTTTACCCAGAGGGCACTCCATTGGTACGGTGCAAAACAAACTCGTAGAAGGCGCGATAGGGCATGTGAACGTGGCACTTGAGGCAATGCTAGGGTAGATATACCAATTGCGGATCCGGACCGGTGGTAACGCATAACAACTACTACCGCCCACCTCGAAACACACTCCCAAATCAAAATTAAGGGGTGGCCACTAAATCAATCACAAATTAATAATATGGTATCGAAGAAATGTGTCTGATCGGAGGTGCGACCTCAATTGGCTCGGTGTGGCTCATGTTTTAGTCACATCTAAGCTGACTCATGGGAGTTAAGGTCACGTAAATAACTCGTCCTACTTCATTTTTGGAATCTTCACACATACACAGTTTTTAAAGTGGTTTGCGGTATTGGTAGACAGTATGACAATATCTGATCCCGGTCTCTTCAACAATCTGACACTTATTTCACACCGGATGGTTCTTTTACATTTCAAAAGTCAATTCATAATTAATATCAAAATATCATATTTAATTTCAAACCATATCACTTTTGAAATCATACTCACTTTCAAAACCATATTCACTTTCAAAATCGTCTTCACTTTCAAAATCATATTTACTCAAAAATGTCATTTCACAAAAAGGTATCAATTTCAAATTCCAACTTAAGTTGTATCATCATCAAGGATCTAAATATAAATACTTCAACTTTCCACAGTTTGAAATTTTAGAAAATAGTTTCGATAGTCATAAATAGTTTAACAATTTAAAAATAGTTTAAATAAATTAAAGTAGTTTAAATAGTAAAATAATTCAAATATATTTAAATTTGGTTTAACTAAATTTAAATTGATTTAAATAGATTAAATACATATTAAATAGATTTAATTAGATTAAAAATGTTTAAATTGATTAATTATAGATTAAATAGAGTTAAATTATATTAAGTAGATTTTTAAATAGATCAAATAAATTTAAAATTGATTAAATATATTTAAATTATATTAAATAGATTTAAAATATATTAAATAAATTTAATTAGTTTAAAATGGGTAAAGTAGATTAAATTGTATTAAATAGGTTACAATAGATTAAAATAAACTGAGATGGTTTAAATTGATTAAAATAGTTAATTTAATTAAAATAGTTTAGATTAATTTAAAATAAATTTCAAAGTTATATCCAAACATTTTAAGTAACTCAATTTCGATAAATTCATTTATATTTGACATTTCAACTATGAAATTCAAATTTAAATCCTTTAAACAATTCATTATATCAATTCTAATTTCAACACTAACACTTAGATTATCGAAAATAATTCAGTTTATATAAATCAGTTTCTATTTCAAAATGCTAATTAACTAAATACAAATTTTAAGGAATTAAAAATCATATAATTTAACCAATCCGATGTTCGTATACAATTTTCTACCCTAGTGTCAAGTGATACGGATATTTATCATTTCAACCCGCATTTTAATATTTTACGGTTATATATCATTTCAAACTGCAATCCCGGATTAAATAGAAGTCCACAAAATTGCTCGAGTCTATCAATTAAACCCATAATGATTTTTCATAATCTATAGATCATTCAGATATGTATCATTTCAACCCATAGGGAACTTGCAGTGTTAAAAAATATAAAATACAACATCCAGTCATCCAATATCAGCAATCAAACATACATCACAATCATCATCCACATCAACCAATAGACATAAATAGACAACTGATCATCAATAATAGATATTAAATTGGCAATTTAAATTCAATATTAAATTAAACGATGGTTAAATTCAATAAAAGTCAATTTTAACTAGAAAGAAAATTTAACATTACAAACATCAACCAATAAATTTCTAATCACATAATAAATTAAAATTAACTAGCATAAGATAATCTAATAGTTGTGAGTGGGTCAAAACACTCACCTTTGAATTTCAAATCGGTTTGAAATTCGAATGAAGGCCCAAAATTGAATAGTCTCAGAATTCATCCAAAACAGCGTAAAAATGTCCGTAATTTCGATACGATCCCAACGGATCAAACCGCGCATGAATTCAGGTTCGTATGCAAAAGATATGTATATTAGAACATTGAAAATCAAAAATTAAATTAAAATAAATATAAACGCGATACCTCTGTTGCTTGCCATGTGCCCTATGCCTAGTCGAACCCTAGCCTCTCACGAACAAACAAAAACAGCCGCCACAAACAATGATCGAACACGGACCACCAGTTCACGACCACGTCCATCCGACCTCGCCAACCAACCCCTTCCTCCGACCGACCATTGGCCCCCCACGTGCATGCTCCCCAAGGAACAGCGCCTCCCCCACCGCCGTTAGCTAGGTCACGAAATTCTGGCTGATTCGCTCGACTTCGCGACAAACTAACCGCATGGATGTAAGCTGCTCGACGACCCCACAAGCCTACGCCCTTCGTTCATCGATCGAACGACGATCCACCATTGCATCGTCAAAACCCTAAAACGAGAACAGCCGAGGTTCAACCTCGATTTCTGGACAAACGGTGAATCCGATTGGAAAACGAATCACACCAGTGAATTGAAAGTGAATACTATGTGGCTAGTTTGTTGATACGCTATATTTTGATCAACGACAATGTGCTTCAACAAAAAGGAGGAGATATGTGCAAAGCTAAAAGAAGGACTATGAAGATCAAGGATATCATGAGTAATTATTATATATATATATATAGGTCCTAGTCATACTTTTTTTGTTAAAATCTATCCTCAAGAGACTTGCATAAACATAAAAACACATAACACAACTTCATATTTCAGTAAAAGTGTTCACTATGCATACTCTACCAGTTCAGTCGACTGAGCAGGATATTTCAGTCGACTAAATCTGTTACACAAATACAACATGCATAGTTTCAGTCGACTGAAATCTCTGCAAAGTCGACTGAATTTGAACCTGCGAATTTTTTATGAAGGGACACCTTCTTCTTCCTAAGAGTTGCAACCATTCTCCAATGGTAATGGATGCATCTCTTGCCTGAACCTTTTGCAAATAGACACACCTCTTCTACACCTATAAATATATATATTTCTATCATTTTAAAATCACCAATTTCTAATTGCTTTAATCTCTCTATTATATTTTCAGATTACTCAAGTTTTCAAAAGCATTCACAAACCACTTCAATTGCTTGAATCTCTGATTTATTTTAAATACTCTTTTGATTCATAGCTATTTATATTTTCTAAATCTTCATAATCACATTTCATATTCTTGAGGATTGGATTATAGGAATGTTGTACTCAATTAGACTCATTAGTGTTATCAAGAACACAACAAGTCAAATATACTTTTTGTACCTAGTTGAAGTCCTCTTCGGTAGTTGAGGCAAGAAATCCCGTTCGGTTGTTCGGGTAAGTTGTAAACCTATTCCTTTGGGTTAAGTGAGGGTTGTTAGTTAGTATTCCTAAGAGGAGCTTAGGGACTGGACGTAGGACAAGAGGTCCGAACCATTATAAAGTCATGGTGTCTACTTTACTTATTACTTATTGCTATTTACCTATACCATTCCACTATTCCATATTATACGATCCTACCGCATAGCTTCTTTCATAGTTCTCACTTATGATCGTGTAATATGGAATGTATTATAATCTAAATGCGAAAGTAGATAATAATAGTAAAGTACATAAGAATAAGCACACCAGGAGTTTTTATACTGGTTCTAACTTCCCATTCTACGTCCAGTCCCAGACATTCCTCTGGAATTTCTCATAATAACCCCTCACTTAACCCGAAGGAATAGGTATACAACACCTGAGCAACCGATTAGGATTTTTCTGCCTCTAACAACTGAAAGAGGACTTTTTACCGCCTGAACAACCGAACAAGACTTCAACAGTTTTAGTAAAATTGTTTTGACACTTTGTTTTCTTGATAACACTGATTTGTCTTTGATAGTACACTAAAACATAACCATCCATTTCAAAGAAAATTATTAACCATTAATTTAATTTCTGGTTCTAAATCCTTAATGATTTTACACTACCTTTTGTTTATATAACTCCAAACCTATATATACATGTTAAAATTTTAAACAAAATACAAATTCTTTTTCAAAACGATCAATCTCTGTAGAAAAATGTCTTCCAACAAATCAAACTCTCCCATCATCATAACTTTTTCAACCGATAGCTCAGCTAATTCACCTCAACTTCCTATGCCAACACCAACACACGAGCCTGTGTATAAATGGGAAAATTACCGAACCGGGTATACATCGGATTCCAAGAAGGCCAAACGTTCGCTATTTATTTCTCTTGACACGAAGAAGAAGATCGATGAAATTCATCGTTATCAACAACAACAACTAGACCTTCAATGAGAATTGTATTTTGAACAGAAAGTAACAGCTAAACGCCTAAGCTTTCTTGAACAAATTGGTTTGAAGTTTTGTAGCTCGAAGAAAAAGGATGTGAGTGAACCTTTACCACGACCAGTTAATATGTATGATCCATCTTCGTCGTATCGTACATCAAACGACCCAATACATCCTTGGGTCTCGCCTCAAAGACATCACTATAGTCCAAATTCATGGAACAAAAACTATATGGCGAATGAAGGATATACAACACCAAAGAAGAAGACTCCATCCCCCAAGGCTCCAACTCCCAAGAAATGATATATTTTAAAGGTTAAAATAATGTTGTTGTATTGTAATATTATTATACAATTGTAAAAATTTCATTAAATAAAACATTTACATAATTTTCAACATAAAACCAAAAATGAAAAATTCAGTCAACTGAATTTTTCTTCTCAGTCAACTGAAATTAACACATAAACATTCAGCCAAAAGTTCAGTCGACTACACATTTCTGCTCAGTCAACTGAACTTTACACAGAAACTCCTCATTCACGAATTCAGACGATTAAAAACTCTGTTCAGTCGACTGAATCTTACCCAGAAAATTTTCGGGTGCCTTTTCAGTGGACTGAACATACAATTCAGTCGACTGAACGTCGTTTCCCAGATTAATTTTTCTCTTTTTACCCATCAGTTTTTTCACTTTACCTTTTAGTTTTCCAATTCTCCAAACTTCATCACCATTTCTCCTAAAACCCTAGCTCCTAATCTTAACTTTTTATTTCAATTTCTCCTACATACTTCACAAAAATGCCTCCCAAACGATCAAGAGCTTCTACTTCAACATCCTCCGAGCCAATTGATGCTCAAATTGCTCAATGGCTTTATGATGGAGTGGCCATCACTAGATGGAATAAAATGAAAAATTCAAGGATTTTCGAACACTCATTCGTCTATTTCCAGAGTCTTCAAACTTACAACATTCAAGCCTTGACCGATCAAGCAGGTTTGACATCCCTACTAGATAATAAATGCAATGATCTTGCCATTAATCATATTATGGTAAAATTGTTCTACGCTTATCTTAATCTTGGACACCAAACTCCACGAAATCCAAACGATAGTGTTTGGAGTATGGTGTGCGATAAAAAGGTATGGTTTTCTCTAGACCGCATTGCATATATTCTAGGATCTCCTAACATTGGTAGAAAGCTTGAGGAAAAAGAATTTAATCCTCATATTCGAGAAAACATCAATCATCAATTTTTGGACGATAACATTAATATCCGGGATGTCAAATCAACTTCTTTATGACCAAAAGTTAGGCTTCTACACAAAGCTCTTATGCATACCATCACTCCTCGCACAGAGTCATATGAAATCGTATACCCAAATAACTATCGGGCACTTTATGCCACTTGGGGTAATATTAAAGTTAATTGGGTTCCATTAATTCTTGATGAATTTCTTACATTCAATAATGGAAAAATGAGAACAATATACTATGGAAAGTATATCATGCGACTACTCCTTAATGTTGATTCGCCACTACCAGAGTCCGAATCTACAACAGTTCACCAAATCAACCAATGGACTATAAGCCTCATGCAACTCCCGGCATGACCTCCTCGCATCATGTCTCTAGCCGAATGGGAAGCACGTAATCAACAACCTCACCAATCTCCTCAGGCCCAACAAGAAGAATCTCATATTCAAGATGATGGTATTCGTCTTGTTCAACCGGATTATACTACAAATCAGTCGTTAGGAATTCTATCAAGAAATCAACAAATTCTTGATAATCGCCTCAAAAAGGTTGATCACAAACTTGATAGAATAAAAGGTTTCTTCAACAAGCTATGGGATGACATCTCATGCACAAGCTCCACTTCTGCTTCGACCTCACGCGGCAAGCGTCCGGCTCCAACGTTCACATGGACATCTTCTGAAGAAAATCCAAGCAGCAGCACTAGTGGTAACAGTGTGGTCAAGGAAGTAATGCTTTTCAACAACCAACCGGTGGCCCGGTTATTCGAGAACCAGAGGGAGGACGTGAAGGATGTTATGATTGGGACAAGGATCAGTGATCATTTTTATTGGTTTGATTTCCAGAAACTTTATTTATTCTCAAACATTTTTGATAAGGCTTGTATAAATGGCCTTCTTTTATAATACTCCATGGTTTGTATAATTCATACTATGGTTATGTATGTATGTGATTGCTTTGCTTGACAAATTTTATACTACTACATAATATTACTTCCTTTTTGTCGATGACAAAGGGGGAGAAAAGTCTATGTCACTAACCTTGTTTTGTAGGAAAGATAGTGCGCATATTCAGGGGGAGGAAACATAATTACATCTCTACAAACATAGGTATTGTCATCAATCAAAAAGGGAAAGAATGTCGATATGCTATATTTTGATCAACGACAATGTCTTTCAACAAAAAGGAAGAGATATGTGCAAAGCTAAAAGAAGGACTATGAGGATCAAGGATATAATGAGTAATTATTACATATATACGTCCTAGTCATAGTTTTATTGTTAAAATCTATCCTCAAGAGACTTGCACAAACACAAAAACACATAACACAACTTCATATTTTAGTTAAATTGTTCACTATGCATACTCTACCAGTTCAGTCGACTGAGCATGATATTTCAGTCGACTGAACCTGATACACAAATATAACATGAACAGTTTCAGTCGACTGAAATCTCTCCTCAGGCGACTGAATTTGAACCTACGAATTTTTGATGAAGGGACACCTTCTTCTTCCCAAGAGTTGCAACCATTCTCCAATGGTAATGGATGCATCTCTTGCCTGAACCTTTTGCAAATAGATACACCTCTTCTACACCTATAAATATATATATATATATTTCTATCATTTCAAAATCACCAATTTATAATTGCTTTAATCTCTCTATTATATTTTCAGATTACTCAAGTTTTCAATAGCATTCACAAACCACTTCAATTGCTTGAATCTCTGATTTATTTTAAATACTCTTTTGATTCATAGCTATTTATATTTCCTAAATCTTCATAATCACATTTCATATTCTTGAGGATTAGATTATAGGAAAGTTGTACTCAATTAGACTCATTAGTGTTATCAAGAACATAACAAGTCAAATATACTCTTTGTACCTAGTTGAAGTCCTCTTCGGTAGTTGAGGCAAGAAATCCCATTCGGTTGTTCGGGTAAGTTGTAAACCTATTCCTCCGAGTTAAGTGAGGGTTGTTAGTTAGTATTCCTATGAGGAGCTTAAGGACTGGACGTAGGACAAGACGTCTGAACCATTATAAAGTCTTGGTGTCTACTTTACTTATTACTTATTGCTATTTACCTATACCATTCCACTATTCCATATTATACGATCCTACCGCATAGCTTCTTTCATAGTTCTCACTTATGATCATGTAATATGGAATGTATTATAATCTAAATGCGGAAATAGATAATAATAGTAAAGTAAATAAGAATAAGCACACCAGGAGTTTTTATACTGGTTCGAACTTCCCATTCTACGTCCAGTCCCAGACATCCCTCTGGAATTTCTCACAATAACCCCTCACTTAACCCGGAGGAATAGGTATACAACACCTGAGCAACCGACCAGGATTTTTCCGCCTCTAACAACTGAAAGAGGACTTTTACCGCCTTAACAACCGAACAGGACTTCAACAGTTTTAGTAAAATTGTTTTGACACGTTGTTTTCTTGATAATACTGATTTGTCTTTGATAGTACAACCTTCCTATAATCTTTTCCTCAAGTATATATTGTGTGTGTAAAGATTAGAAAGGAAAATATTACTTTGAATCGAAGAATAAGTTAATTGATTCAGAGATTCAAGCAACATATGTAAATTGTGATTGCTTTTCAGAATGCAGAGATAGTAGAGAGTATGATCAAAGAACAAAATAAAATTCGATAATTTGAGAAGTGAATCTCAAGTGTTTATATAGTAGATAAACAGCTGCAACTATTCACGAAGGGTTTTGACTAAAAGAAGCAACCACAACTCTTCAAATTGGGTCATATCTCTTGGCAAATGGAAGTGTCTGTTCAGAAAAATAGCTGTTGGAAAAGTTCAGTCGGCTGACCCAAAACGACCAGTCAACTGAATATTCAAAGTTGGTGCAAAACAGAGTGTATCTGTGCAACAGAGCAGGTTCAGTCGACCGGTCATATTTGGTCAGTCGACTGACCTGGCTGTCAGTGCATAGTTCACATATAATATGAAGAATTTGAAGTTCAGTTCTTATTACTATTTACCTATACCATTCCACTATTCCATATTATACGATCCTATCGCATAGCTTCTTCCAATTGGTATCAGAGCAAGGCCGTCCTATAACCATAACACCGTTATTTGACATATTGATAATATGGAAAATAACATAAGCACAAGCACAACAACTGCCTATAGCTCTACATTTGCAGAAGGACAAACTACCCAAAGACCCCCTCTATTCAATGGACTGAACTATAATTATTGGGCTACAAGGATGAAGATTTATATGCAAGAAACAAGCTTTGAAGCCTGGAATGCAACTCAAGCAGAGTTCGTTGTACCCACAACCAATTACCCTACATGGACACAAACTCAGAAGAATGAAGCTAGTGCAAATGCAAAAGCTATGAATATGCTATTTTGCGCTTTAGATAGAAATGAGTTCAATCGTGTTAACATTTGTACTACTGCACATCATATATGGGATACACTTAGAACCATACACGAAGGCACAAACAAGGTCAAACAAATAAAGATTGCCATGCTAAAGAACCAGTTCCAAAACTTTGGAATGTGACATAATGAATCTATCAATGACACTCGAGATTTCAAGACATTCATCATGCCTTAATAGGATTAGGAGAAAAGTTTACGGATTTTGATATTGTATCTAAGGTCCTAAATTCACTCACTGATGAATGGGAGAGAAAAGTATTAGCAATCGAAGAAGCAAACGATTTGTCTACAATGATACCAGAAGAATTAATTGGAAACCTTATGTCTTATGAAGTTAACATGCAAGCTAAGAAAGATCAAGCATAGGAAAGAAAAAATGTGGCTTTTCACGTAGAAAAGGAAGAATCAGAGTCTGAAGATGAGGATCTAGCATTCATTGCTAAAAATTTCAAGAAATTCTTAAAATATAGAAAAGGAAATAAAAACGGTTTCAAAAAGAATTTCTTAAAAAAACCTTCATCCTCAAATATAGAATGTTTCATTGTCACAAGAAAGGACACATGCACAAGGATTGTCCAAAACAAAAGAAGGAAAATCGAAAAAGCTTCAACAACAAAAACAAGAAGAATAAATTCAAAAAGAAGGCATTTTCTGTAACCTGGGACGATTCAGATACATCTTCATCCGAAAATGATAGTGATAGCGACAATGAACAAGCAAATGTGTGCTTCATGGCTCAAGAATTTGAGGTTAGTGATTTATTTTATGATGATTTAATAGAAGTAAACACTTAATTTTTAAATACTACAGAAATTCTCAAAAAGAAACTTAAAGAGACACGTGAAAATCAGAACAAAGCTGAATTTGAAAGAGATATGTTAAAAGATGATAAAAATTTTTTGGAAGAAGAACTTGAAAAAGTTTAAGAATTTCTCTCAAACTCGGATAGTTAACTTTTACTTTTGATCCAAGAAATTGAAACTCAAAAAGCAAAAAACGATGAAATTATTTCTGAAAATCACAAATTAAAAAATAAAATAAAACAAGTTGAATTAGAAAATACTAGTCTTCAAATTAAATTAGACAACATTACTAAAAATGTTTCAAATTTTAACAAAGGAAGAGAAAATTTATCTAAGATTTTATAAAATTCTCAATCTTCATCAAATAAACATGGATTAGGATATAAAAAGAAGTCAAAAATTCGTCACAAGAAAAATATTAATTTTAAGAGGAATAATGATTCCAAACATAATATATCATTAAGTGCACCTACTAAAACAAAAGTAGAAACTAAGATAATTAAAATTTGGGTTCCAAAGACTAACAATAATTTAATTAGGAACAAATATGTTAAAACATTTATGAATATTGTTCATAACAATAAAAATTATATTCATAAAAGGGATACTAAACCCACTTGGGTTTGGCTTCCTAAGATCTTACTCTTAGGACCCTATTAAAAGGTGGGTACCAATGTATTTATTAATATTTTTTGCAGGTCCCACTCAAGAAAAGAAAATGGATTTCGGATAGTGGTTGCTCAAAACACATGACCGGAGACAAAGAAATGCTTACAAATATTTCATATATTGATGGTGGCTCTGTTACCTTCGGAGATGACTCAAAAGGCTTCATCATTAGCAAAGGAGATGTGTGCAACTATGGTATATCAAATTTACCCATTATTACAAATGTTTCTTTAGATAAAAACTTAAAACATAACTTATTAGGCATAAGTCAACTATGCGACAAAGGTTTTAAAATAACTTTTTCTAAAAATAAATGTTGTATGTTTGATCAAAATCAAAATCTTATTTTTGAAGGAAAGAGAGATAGAAATATTTATGCTTTAAACATGAAAATTAATAATAACAAAGATATGTGTTTAGTGGTCAAAGATAAAGACCCTTGCTTATGGCACAAAAGATTTTGTCATATTAATTTTAAGACTATTCAAAAACTTTCAAAAAATGAATTAGTCAAAGGCTTACCAAAAATAAATTTAAAATAAATAGTATTTGCGATGATTGTCAACTAGGTAAATTAACTAAATCATCTTTTAAATCAAAGAAAGTCATTTCAACTTTACAACCATTAGAATTATTACATATGGATTTATTCGGACCAACACAGGTTCAATCTATTAACCATAATCGATATGTTTTTGTAATAGTTGATGATTTCTCAAGATATACGTGGACGATATTTATGAAAACAAAAGTGATACTTTTGAATATTTCAAAAATTTTGTCAAAAGAATTCAAAATATTAAGAATTTAAAAGTCAAAAATATAAGGAGTGATCATGGAGGCGAATTTGAAAATGAATCATTTGAATTATTTTGTAAAAAGAAAGGAATAAATCATAATTTTTCATTTCCTAGAACTCCACAACAAAATGGAGTTGTAGAAAGGAAAAATATAACTCTTCAAGAATGCGCAAGAACGTTATTAAATGGAAGTACATTACCAAAGCATTTTTGGGCAGAAGCTGTAGCAACTGCGTGCTATGTATTAAATCGTATTTCCATAAGACCTTTAACTAAAAACACGTCATATGAACTTTTTAATGGAAGAAAACCTAATATTTCATACTTAAAAATCTTTGGATCAAAATGTTTTATTCTTAACACAAAAGACCAACTTAGAAAATTCGATTCAAAAGCTGACCATGGTATTTTTGTAGGTTACTCAGAACGAAGTAAGGCATATCATGTTTTTAATAAACGAACAAATGTAATAGAATAAACTTTACATGTATCTTTTGATGAAAACTTTAATAAAAATACAATCATCAAAGATGATGAAGAAATTATATCTAACACAGAAAATATAAGTTTTGAAAATAATGAAAATATTAATCAAATCAATAATAATCAAATTAGATCTCCTCCTAGAATTCTATGAGATCATCCTACACAAAATATAATTGGAGAAATTGACTCACAAGTTCAAACAAGAAGTCAACTAAACCAAATGGGACACGTTGCCTTTATTTCAACAATAGAACCTAAAAATCCTAAAGAAGCATCAACGGATGACTACTGGATTATTGCTATGCAAGAAGAATTAAATCAATTTGAACGTAACGATGTTTGGGAATTAGTTCCTCGACCTACTAATCAAGCAGCTATAGGAACTAAATGGGTTTACAAAAATAAAGTAGATGAACAAGGAAATATAACTAGAAATAAAGCTAGACTAGTAGCACAAGGATATAATCAAGAGGAAGGTATCGACTTTGAAGAAACATTTGCTCTTGTTGCAAGATTAGAAGCAATACGTATTCTATTAGCTTACGCTTGTTTTCACAATTTTAAACTTTATCAAGTGGATGTTAAAAGTGCTTCTTTAAATGATTTTATAAAATAAAATGTATATGTAGAACAACCCCCTTTATTCACTCATGAAAAATATCTGGATCATGTATATAAATTAAAGAAAGCCTTATATGGTCTTAAACAAGCACCTCGTGCTTGGTATGAGAGACTTAAGAGCTACCTACTAGATTCGAGATTTCAAATTGGAAAAGTAGATCAAACTTTATTCATTAAAAACACTACTAAAGATATTTTAATAATTCAAATATATGTAGATGACATTATATTTGGTTCAACTAATGAAAAATTGTGTAAAGAATTTTCAAATATAATGACTAAAGAGTTTGAAATGTCACATATGGGAGAATTATCTTACTTTCTCGGTCTTCAAATTAAACAATTAACAAACCGAATTTTCTTAAACCAAGAAAAATATTGCGCTAATCTAATTAAACGCTTTGGAATGGAAAACACTTCTGGTAAACCTACTCTTATGAGTACCACAACTCATCTCGATCGAGATGAAAATGGCAAGGGTGTAGACCAAAAATTGTTTAGAAGTATGATAGGCTCTTTACTTAACCGCTAGTAGACCAGATATAATGATGAGTGTATGTTTATGTGCACGTTTTCAAGCTAATCCAAAAGAATTGCATTTAAGAGCCGTAAAACGAATTATGCGTTATCTTAATAATACTAAAGATTTTGGTCTTTTCTATCCAAAAGATTGTCCATTCGAGTTAGTTTCATTTAGTGATGCTGATTTTGGTGGATCTCGAATAGATAGAAAAAGTACAAGTGGTATGTGCCATTTCATTGGAAAATCACTTGTATCTTGGTTTAGTAAGAAACAAAATTGTGTCTCGCTTTCGACCTGTGAAGCGGAATATATATCTGCCACATTAGCTAGTACCCAAGTCATAAATATGCAACAAACACTTAAAGATTTTAATATAAATTTAACAAACTCTAAAATATATTGTGATAATACAAGTACAATAAATTTATCTAAAAATCCAATAAATCACTCTCGTATAAAACATATTGATATTCGTCACCATTTTCTACGTGATAATATCGAAAAAGGAATTATCAATTTAGAATATATTTCTACCAAAAATCAAATTGCCGATATATTTACTAAACCATTACTAGAAAACTCATTCATAAAATTACTACGAGAAATTAGGAATAATATCTTTCAAGGATATTTAACAACAAGAATTATAATGGCAAGGAACCTAGTAACATATCTCATACTTTAATTCACTTCATTTAAAAGGCAGACATTATTTTAGTTTACATAACTATAGGTTTGAAAAACTTAATCATTTATACATTTGAACTAGCTAATATTTCATACACTAAAACATAACCATCCATTTCAAAGCAAATTATTAACCATTAATTTAATTTATGGTTCTAAATCCTTAATGATTTTACACTACTTTTTGTTTATATAACTCCAAACTATGTATACATGTTAAAATTTTAAACAAAATACAAATTCTTTTTCAAAATGATCAATCTCTGTAGAAAAATGTCTTCCAAAAAATCAAACTCTCCCACCATCATAACTTTTTCAACCGATAGCTCAGCTAATTCACCTCAACTTCCTACGCCAACACCAACACACGAGCCTGTGTATAAATGGGAAAATTACCGAACCGCGTATACATCGGATTCCAAGAAGGCCAAAGGTTCGCTATTTATTTCTCTTGACACGAAGAAGAAGATCGATGAAATTCATCATTATCAACAACAACAACTAGACCTTCAACGAGAATTGTATTTTCAACAGAAAGTAACAGCTAAACGCCTAAGCTTTCTTGAACTAATTGGTTTGAAGTTTTGTAGCTCGAAGAAAAAGGATGTGAGTGAACCTTTACCACGACCAGTTAATCTGTATGATCCATCTTCGTCGTATCGTACATCAAACGACCCAATACATCCTTGGGTCTCACCTCAAAGACATCACTATAGTCCAAATTCATGGGACAAAAACTATTTGGCGAATGAAGGATATACAACACCAAAGAAGAAGACTCCATCCCCCAAGACTCCAACTCCCAAGAAATGATATTTTTTAAAGGTTAAAATAATGTTGTTGTATTGTAATATTATTATACAATTGTAAAAATTTCATTAAACAAAACATTTACATATATTTTCAACATAAAACCAAAAATGCAAAATTCAGTCAACTGAATTTTTCTGCTCAGTCAACTGAAATTAACAAATAAACTGTAACGACGCGGATTTTCGTCCTCGAAAATTCAACATCGACACTCACTTTATCGACTGCCGAGAAATCAAAGGCCGAAAACCGAGATGTTATGGGTTTTAAAAAGAAAAGAAAAGAAAGAAGAGAGAAAAAGAAGAAAGAAAAAGAAAAATAGAGGGAAAAGAAGATAGACGATTTTTTTAGAAAACAGAGAATTTTAAAATAGAAAAAGAGAATTTGAAAATAGAACGGACAGAAAACAACAGAACAACAACAGAATCTCACAATTCGCAGCGGAACAACATATAATAATAAATGAATAATCTTTAAACAAAGAACTATATCAGTTATTACATTTCATCACATTATATTACATTACATCAAATCATCAGAGTGTACAACAACATACAACATCAAACAGTGCAGCGGAAAAAGAAATACTATATAAACTAGTAATACGCCATGCCATCCAGCTTGCCTCCAGCAACTCCAGAATATCCAGAATATCCTGATAAACCTAACTCTTGACTGCCCGTGTGGAAATTGGTGGGCACCCAGAGTTTAGGAAGGAAAACAATAAACTCCAAGTCAGTCATGTGACTGGTGTGAGAACTCAAAACAGTTTATTTATCTTTAAAATCAAAATAGAGGAATATTTTTAATTCAATTCGAAATGCTTTTAAAAATGAGACTACCATAAGGCCTCCCGCACACACACACATGCAAACGCAGAATCGGAGGAGATTTCTCCTTATGATAGTCAAAGATGCTTGATACGCATTTAAAATAACATTTGATATTATTATTAGTGTATAGTGTATAACAAATTCATTTCGAAAGTAGAATATAAATCTTAGCCAACATACGACCATTATCGTATGCCTACTATAGCTACTATCCAAATAGTGATGACCACCATAAGTGAATAGCAGGTTCTACAACTAATACCGTACAAGTTTCGTATTGGGAATTGGATTTCCAACGAATGATCAGGCCAAGGAACTTCCCATTGCCACTGAGAATGCCTCTGGATGGACATCCCCGAGAACCAAACCGGATCTCAACCAACACAAGGCCGGGTTACTCCTAACTGAGCAACAACTGACCGAATATGCCATCCCCCGGTCCTTTGGGACCTTTTTCCGAGAGCGCTCTCTAATCAATTCACACAATCATAACAAAGTGTTTTCAACATGAGTAAGTATCTGGGCTCCATACCATGATACTACCCTTTTCCAGAAGGAAATGGACACATCCTAAAGGGTGCTACCCCTCATAACCTTGCTGCTTCTTTCCTGTTTTGACCATTCACGGGGTGTGAGGCTCGACGAAGTCACGTCCACAAAAACATACTTTATACAAAAGCCATGCTTTGGGTCAACAAATGATCAACACAATGATCACTAAGATAGACGATCAAATAAATGATCCTATCACAACAATCAACACAATGATCATTTCAGCATCACTCAGCATATCACATTACCAAATTGGGAATATATCGCTGATAACTTCAACTATATAACCTTTGAGCACGTACGTCTCAAAGAAGGGTGTTAAGCAAAGAATAAATTCTCCGCCACCAACAGAAATATATTTGAAAGAAATCGGCTTTATATCTCAACTTGTAATGTCAGACATACAATCCATACAAGTCTGTTCCGGGATCGAACAGAACCGAAGGCACTTACAAGAAGTCCTTGCAATCCGGATATTCACAATCCTGATCGGATTCACCATCACATATGGAGAACTCAATACCGTAGCTACTCGGTGCAGAGTCAATCGATAGTTCATCCTATCACTCTCGCAAATACCGGTCTTCAACACCGATCTTCAAATGCGATTCACCACGACGTATCACATATTCGGAGTGGGTTATACGACCCCATGGTCCTTTCCCGGTTAACCCGAATAGTGAGCGCTTATTCAAAAATAAGTGTGCATTCAAATTCAATCAATTCACATCAAATACCCATTCCAAGGGAAATATTGATAGTCGGCTATCGAACTATCAATTGATATGCATACATCACCAGATTCCAAATAATTTTCCCAAATTATTTATTTTCCAAGATATCTTTACTAGATATATAGTTTCAACACTTCAAAAATAAATCAATATTTATTTTTTTTACCAATTCCACTTTTCACTTATAAATTCCATAATGAATTTATATTTCAAAATATCCATGCATATACGATTTCACTTATCCATTTCAATTTATCTTCAAAAAGATAATTTCTAAATATTCACTTCATATTGGAAAACGTTTCCATACTTATTTATTCATAAGTAATTCACAAATCTCTTTTATTTTCAACACTTAGAAAATATTCAATATACTTAAATCAAATTAAGTATATCTTTCATTCTTTTAAGGAAATCATTCACTTAACATATTTATTTGGGCCAAAACGAATGTTGCGTAAAACATCGTTACGACAACCCAAAATCACTAGTATAGGGATTCGAAATTAAATAGATATATAAATCCCAATACTATACAAAACATTTCCTTTCGGAAATTATTTACTATATCAACAGTGTTATAGTCCATTATTTCCTTCTATTTCTCGAAAACGTCTATTTCAACAATGAATGTTGAAATCTATTATTTCGAATCTCAATGCATTTAAAAACATCATTAGATCGTTTTAATTCTATTTAAAATATCACATTCAAAACATTTTCTTTAACGTATTATTCACCATTCAAAAACGTGAATATACTATGTTAACAAATTTCATCCTTTTTATACTTTTTAACTTAAAGGATTATTCACAGTCTAAAACGTGAATATAACTCCATTTATAAGTTATAACAATTAACTTATCAAAATAAGTCGTTTGCGAATTTATAAAACAACGTTCATAAATTCCATATCTATTTATTTATAAAAAAACTTCTTTTTTTATAAATTCCTTTATTAACCTATTTGATTTCATACCTCAATTATAAACTAAAAGTTCATATTATAAGTCAATTGCTTATAAAACGATTATTTTACAAAATCGTTCTTTTAACTTCCCAAATTATTAATCTTAACTTATAAGATTGTTTATTTATCCAAAATTCATTCTTTCGATAACTTTATAAATTTTATAAACCTATTGCTTATAAAATTTCATTTATAACTTCACAGTTTATAATTTCATAAATTTCATTCATTTAGGAAATTCATTTTCACTACGTTCAAACACTTATAAAAACTCGTTTTATAATGTCCATAATTCAATTTATAAATATCCATTTATAAATCTCTTAATATAAATTAATTTATATTATTCTTTTAAACGTCTTTAAATTCCTTTAAAATTTCACCGTTCTCTTGATTTATAAAATAATCAAATTTTATAAATCTTATATTCAAACTTTTAATAATAAACTCAAAAATCCAGTTTAAACTATTTTATAAAATCATTGGTTCATATTTCTCAAAAACCAGCTTTTAACTATATTTCACAAAAACCATAATTTTATAACTTTAAAAATTATAACGTTTATTTATTTATAATGGATCAATTCCAAAAAATATTTTATCTTTTCAAAAATCACTTTAAAAACATTTTAAAATCCCAAAATCTGGGTCCAATGATGCTACACACCAAATAGTCAATCACGACTAACAACGATATCATATATCGATATGATAATCCATCAAATATCAAAATATCTGAAATAAAATAAATACTGTTGAGGAATCCAGTTGGATCCCTCCAACCTGTTTCCTGCATCCAAAAACATTAGCACAATACCAATTTCGCTCCAGTACGAAATTATCGCGGTATATGTTCTTAATAAATATTATCCGCTTACTAACGGCGTAATAGGGTCTCATCCGCTAAACAAAAAATGCGGGAAATCAACAACTGCAATATATACATATGCCAATATATATATATTGATATTATATATAATACCAATTTCACTGTTTATGAAATATTCGCGGTATATGTTTTTACTAAATAACATCCGCTTACTAACGGCGCATAATGTCTATTTTAACAATCAATAGATACAATTCATCATTCAAACATGCATTCAAATATTTTAAATCTAACTATTTAAAATAAAATCGAAACTGATTCGATTGAGTGAGAAATTCTCACCTTGGTTTTAATTTCCGTTTTCGCGTTCGTTTCGAATAAAATTAAACGAACGTTTAATTTTACCCGAAATTCAAACGAGCTCCAATCGACTCCAAACCAGTTGCATTGCGAAGAGCACGACGATACGAAGCCAACGCAAAAAATCTCGTTCGAATCCGACCTCGCATGCAAAAGTTATACTATTTTAAACGCTGTACACTATTTGAATTTCAAATTTAAACTAAAAAAAAAAACAAAAGAAAATACCCATTCATATTCTTCACGCGCGTGGCCCCCACCGTGCTTCTTCCTCCCGTGCATACGTTCCCAGGTAAAATAATTCGAACGCAAATGAACCCATAGGCCGCCCCCTAGGGCTCCAAATCACATGCAATACCCTCCATTCCCCATCGATCAGAACACGCCATTAGAACGGCCTCGCCAAACCCCACTTTCGCCCCCGACCACGTGCCACTCGGTGGTCCCTGGCGCACGCAAAACGAGGTGAAACGCGCCTCCTTCTCGAACGATTTGCCAACGATTCGCTGAGTTATTCGCCACTCCACCGTACGGATCTGGAGATCTTGGAACGCTCTACAATCTTGCTTCAGAAAATTTTCGAAATCGTTGAGTGGATTTGTCGCGATTTGGAGGAGAAGATCGCTAGGTTTCGGCCATTAAATCGTTTAGAACGACGGCTGATAGCAAAGGCTAGGGTTTGGAAAAAATTGAATATATATAATAGTTATTATATTATTAAACTAATAAAATTCTCTTTTTAATAACTTATGCAAACGAACTCCAAACGACGCATTTCGACAGGCGATTCTAAAGTTTTTCTGCATTCCGGACACAATGGAACAGGTTTCGTAAGCTAATTCCATCGTATGTGTGAGATACGGCAATAAACAATCAATTTGAATTTAAACCGATTTAAACGATTTCTAGGCGTTTTAGCTTGTACCGGACAAACGATAAATCCGATCGACTTGAAATTTGAAACCTTACAATAATATCACATTACGGATCCGATGAAACTGGTTTCGTCGAAATCCAAGACTTTTTGAAAAATGGCTATTTTGACTCGCCAAATTTAAATTAAAAATAATTCGATGCGTTTCGAGCTGCCACGATCAAACGATAACTCCGATTGACACGAAAATTGAAATCCGGTAATAACTAATTATTACGGATCCAATGAAACTAGTTTCGTTCAATTCTGAGACGGTTCAAAAATTGACTATTTTACAGTCGATTATTAAATATTAAAATATTCAATTTTCACAAATTAACTTTTAATTCGATTTTAAAAGTTCTAAAATATTTCTATAACTCCAGTATGATAAAATAAAATTTTCCAAATTATTTACAATCATTTTTAACTCAATTTTCAATTATTTTCATAATTTAACATATTAAATTATCGATTTAATTATTCAATTAAATCCAATAATTCAAATAAAAATTTATTTGACTTAAAAATTCACTTATAAATATTTAAAATTAATTAAATATTCAAATTTAAACTTATAAAAATTCTGGGTCGTTACAATCTTTCCCCCTTAAAAGAATTTCGTCCTCGAAATTACAAGTAAGAAAGGTTACAAAATCTATTAACTTTCCAAAATTCATAATTAAACTTCTTACAAATCTTTACTAAGTTTTCAAATCATACTTAGTTATCTTTTCAAAACAACTATCTATTGTTTAACTTTCAATTCCAAATCAAAGTTTAAAGTTTTCAAAATTTTCCAATTTTCTCAAATTTTTTCTAACGCCTTAAATTTCCGGAAAAATTCGCCATAGTCTCCTTTGCGCGGCTCGATCCGAAAAAAAAAATGACAGTATATATATCACAAATATACATCTCATCAAGTAATGAGGCATCCCGAAGGGAAAAAAAGTGTAAAAGTACGATATTTAATCCGAGATATGTACCTTATATTTTATTAGCAAGCATATACGGCTAATATAGCGCGAAAGCGAGCTCCAAATGCGAAGCAAACGCGATCCGCACCTACTAAACTCAACAAACAACATGAGAATCATGTATATATGCAAATAATCTCAATATACAACATATAGCAACATAATAACTATACATGTCACATAGCAAATGCAACCAAACAACAAATGCAAATATCAACCAACTACCATTCATAATCAAATGAATTTTCATTCATATTCTATGAATTTGGGTTTTCACTTTAAATCATATTTGATTTATCAACATTGGATTTTATCAACATTCATTCTCAATTCAATTAGTTTACATTTACTAATTAAATCTAATTCACTTTCAATTCTATTCAAATTTATTTACTTCTAATTTGAATTCAATTTACTTTAGCTTTCCACTTCATTAATACTTAATGAATTTATATAAAATCAACTACAATCATATAACAACCAATGTATATATAATTACAACCAAATTACTTTGCTTATATTAATTTTTACTTACAACTCATATTCATAAATATATTCATAAAGTTTCACTTCTTATATATATAAGTTTTATTTCATAATTGTAATTCACATTAATTATAATTCAATTCTTATAATTCTTTTGCTTATACAATTATTCTTTAATTTAGATTATTCAAACAACCTAACAATCAACTTATACACTTTAATAATTCTGAAAAATTATTCCTTCATATATAAAATATACTTAAGGTAAAATTATTTCATTCACCCAATTTAAAACAATATTATGTCGAATTGTTCTATTCAAGTGTTTAGAAACCCCTTCGGCTCAGTTTCGAGGCTGTGCTGACGAAAGTTCATATGCCACTCAATAAACCAATCATCACAATATAAAACAATTTTATATTCACTAACAAATACGCACTCATAGCTATTATTACACTCAAATTCATTCTAGAGTACTACTGACTCTATCTCTAATGAATTATACCCAACAGAATCATGGTTGTCGCTTAACCATATGCTCTGATACCAACTGTAAAGACCCGTAAGTCCGTACTCCTTGAATAGACACTAATCTCCTTTGTTTAATTCAAGATGAACGAAAATACGAACCCTTAGGGGTTTTAAGAAAAATTTAAGAAAAGAAAAGGTAGAAGAAGAGAGAAAAAGAAGAAAGAAAAAGAAAAATAGAGGGAAAAGAAGATAGACGATTTTTTTAGAAAACAGAGAATTTTAAAATAGAAAAAGAGAATTTGAAAATAGAACGGACAGAAAACAACAGAACAACAACAGAATCTCACAATTCGCAGCGGAACAACATATAATAATAAATGAATAATCTTTAAACAAAGAACTATATCAGTTATTACATTTCATCACATTATATTACATTACATCAAATCATCAGAGTGTACAACAACATACAACATCAAACAGTGCAGCGGAAAAAGAAATACTATATAAACTAGTAATACGCCATGCCATCCAGCTTGCCTCCAGCAACTCCAGAATATCCAGAATATCCTGATAAACCTAACTCTTGACTGCCCGTGTGGAAATTGGTGGGCACCCAGAGTTTAGGAAGGAAAACAATAAACTCCAAGTCAGTCATGTGACTGGTGTGAGAACTCAAAACAGTTTATTTATCTTTAAAATCAAAATAGAGGAATATTTTTAATTCAATTCGAAATGCTTTTAAAAATGAGACTACCATAAGGCCTCCCGCACACACACACATGCAAACGCAGAATCGGAGGAGATTTCTCCTTATGATAGTCAAAGATGCTTGATACGCATTTAAAATAACATTTGATATTATTATTAGTGTATAGTGTATAACAAATTCATTTCGAAAGTAGAATATAAATCTTAGCCAACATACGACCATTATCGTATGCCTACTATAGCTACTATCCAAACAGTGGTGACCACCATAAGTGAATAGCAGGTTCTACAACTAATACCGTACAAGTTTCGTATTGGGAATTGGATTTCCAACGAATGATCAGGCCAAGGAACTTCCCATTGCCACTGAGAATGCCTCTGGATGGACATCCCCGAGAACCAAACCGGATCTCAACCAACACAAGGCCGGGTTACTCCTAACTGAGCAACAACTGACCGAATATGCCATCCCCCGGTCCTGTGGGACCTTTTTCCGAGAGCGCTCTCTAATCAATTCACACAATCATAACAAAGTGTTTTCAACATGAGTAAGTATCTGGGCTCCATACCATGATACTACCCTTTTCCAGAAGGAAATGGACACATCCTAAAGGGTGCTACCCCTCATAACCTTGCTGCTTCTTTCCTGTTTTGACCATTCACGGGGTGTGAGGCTCGACGAAGTCACGTCCACAAAAACATACTTTATACAAAAGCCATGCTTTGGGTCAACAAATGATCAACACAATGATCACTAAGATAGACGATCAAATAAATGATCCTATCACAACAATCAACACAATGATCATTTCAGCATCACTCAGCATATCACATTACCAAATTGGGAATATATCGCTGATAACTTCAACTATATAACCTTTGAGCACGTACGTCTCAAAGAAGGGTGTTAAGCAAAGAATAAATTCTCCGCCACCAACAGAAATATATTTGAAAGAAATCGGCTTTATATCTCAACTTGTAATGTCAGACATACAATCCATACAAGTCTGTTCCGGGATCGAACAGAACCGAAGGCACTTACAAGAAGTCCTTGCAATCCGGATATTAACAATCCTGATCGGATTCACCATCACATATGGAGAACTCAATACCGTAGCTACTCGGTGCAGAGTCAATCGATAGTTCATCCTATCACTCTCGCAAATACCGGTCTTCAACACCGATCTTCAAATGCGATTCACCACGACGTATCACATATTCGGAGTGGGTTATACGACCCCATGGTCCTTTCCCGGTTAACCCGAATAGTGAGCGCTTATTCAAAAATAAGTGTGCATTCAAATTCAATCAATTCACATCAAATACCCATTCCAAGGGAAATATTGATAGTCGGCTATCGAACTATCAATTGATATACATACATCACCAGATTCCAAATAATTTTCCCAAATTATTTATTTTCCAAGATATCTTTACTAGATATATAGTTTCAACACTTCAAAAATAAATCAATATTTTTTTTTTTTACCAATTCCACTTTTCACTTATAAATTCCATAATGAATTTATATTTCAAAATATCCATGCATATACGATTTCACTTATCCATTTCAATTTATCTTCAAAAAGATAATTTCTAAATATTCACTTCATATTGGAAAACGTTTCCATACTTATTTATTCATAAGTAATTCACAAATCTCTTTTATTTTCAACACTTAGAAAATATTCAATATACTTAAATCAAATTAAGTATATCTTTCATTCTTTTAAGGAAATCATTCACTTAACATATTTATTTGGGCCAAAACGAATGTTGCGTAAAACATCGTTACGACAACCCAAAATCACTAGTATAGGGATTCGAAATTAAATAGATATATAAATCCCAATACTATACAAAACATTTCCTTTCGGAAATTATTTACTATATCAACAGTGTTATAGTCCATTATTTCCTTCTATTTCTCGAAAACGTCTATTTCAACAATGAATGTTGAAATCTATTATTTCGAATCTCAATGCATTTAAAAACATCATTAGATCGTTTTAATTCTATTTAAAATATCACATTCAAAACATTTTCTTTAACGTATTATTCACCATTCAAAAACGTGAATATACTATGTTAACAAATTTCATCCTTTTTATACTTTTTAACTTAAAGGATTATTCACAGTCTAAAACGTGAATATAACTCCATTTATAAGTTATAACAATTAACTTATCAAAATAAGTCGTTTGCGAATTTATAAAACAACGTTCATAAATTCCATATCTATTTATTTATAAAAAAACTTCTTTTTTTATAAATTCCTTTATTAACCTATTTGATTTCATACCTCAATTATAAACTAAAAGTTCATATTATAAGTCAATTGCTTATAAAACGATTATTTTACAAAATCGTTCTTTTAACTTCCCAAATTATTAATCTTAACTTATAAGATTGTTTATTTATCCAAAATTCATTCTTTCGATAACTTTATAAATTTTATAAACCTATTGCTTATAAAATTTCATTTATAACTTCACAGTTTATAATTTCATAAATTTCATTCATTTAGGAAATTCATTTTCACTACGTTCAAACACTTATAAAAACTCGTTTTATAATGTCCATAATTCAATTTATAAATATCCATTTATAAATCTCTTAATATAAATTAATTTATATTATTCTTTTAAACGTCTTTAAATTCCTTTAAAATTTCACCGTTCTCTTGATTTATAAAATAATCAAATTTTATAAATCTTATATTCAAACTTTTAATAATAAACTCAAAAATCCAGTTTAAACTATTTTATAAAATCATTGGTTCATATTTCTCAAAAACCAGCTTTTAACTATATTTCACAAAAACCATAATTTTATAACTTTAAAAATTATAACGTTTATTTATTTATAATGGATCAATTCCAAAAAATATTTTATCTTTTCAAAAATCACTTTAAAAACATTTTAAAATCCCAAAATCTGGGTCCAATGATGCTACACACCAAATAGTCAATCACGACTAACAACGATATCATATATCGATATGATAATCCATCAAATATCAAAATATCTGAAATAAAATAAATACTGTTGAGGAATCCAGTTGGATCCCTCCAACCTGTTTCCTGCATCCAAAAACATTAGCACAATACCAATTTCGCTCCAGTACGAAATTATCGCGGTATATGTTCTTAATAAATATTATCCGCTTACTAACGGCGTAATAGGGTCTCATCCGCTAAACAAAAAATGCGGGAAATCAACAACTGCAATATATACATATGCCAATATATATATTGATATTATATATAATACCAATTTCACTGTTTATGAAATATTCGCGGTATATGTTTTTACTAAATAACATCCGCTTACTAACGGCGCATAATGTCTATTTTAACAATCAATAGATACAATTCATCATTCAAACATGCATTCAAATATTTTAAATCTAACTATTTAAAATAAAATCGAAACTGATTCGATTGAGTGAGAAATTCTCACCTTGGTTTTAATTTCCGTTTTCGCGTTCGTTTCGAATAAAATTAAACGAACGTTTAATTTTACCCGAAATTCAAACGAGCTCCAATCGACTCCAAACCAGTTGCATTGCGAAGAGCACGACGATACGAAGCCAACGCAAAAAATCTCGTTCGAATCCGACCTCGCATGCAAAAGTTATACTATTTTAAACGCTGTACACTATTTGAATTTCAAATTTAAACTAAAAAAAAAAACAAAAGAAAATACCCATTCATATTCTTCACGCGCGTGGCCCCCACCGTGCTTCTTCCTCCCGTGCATACGTTCCCAGGTAAAATAATTCGAACGCAAATGAACCCATAGGCCGCCCCCTAGGGCTCCAAATCACATGCAATACCCTCCATTCCCCATCGATCAGAACACGCCATTAGAACGGCCTCGCCAAACCCCACTTTCGCCCCCGACCACGTGCCACTCGGTGGTCCCTGGCGCACGCAAAACGAGGTGAAACGCGCCTCCTTCTCGAACGATTTGCCAACGATTCGCTGAGTTATTCGCCACTCCACTGTATGGATCTGGAGATCTTGGAACGCTCTACAATCTTGCTTCAGAAAATTTTCGAAATCGTTGAGTGGATTTGTCGCGATTTGGAGGAGAAGATCGCTAGGTTTCGGCCATTAAATCGTTTAGAACGACGGCTGATAGCAAAGGCTAGGGTTTGGAAAAAATTGAATATATATAATAGTTATTATATTATTAAACTAATAAAATTCTCTTTTTAATAACTTATGCAAACGAACTCCAAACGACGCGTTTCGACAGGCGATTCTAAAGTTTTTCTGCATTCCGGACACAATGGAACAGGTTTCGTAAGCTAATTCCATCGTATGTGTGAGATACGGCAATAAACAATCAATTTGAATTTAAACCGATTTAAACGATTTCTAGGCGTTTTAGCTTGTACCGGACAAACGATAAATCCGATCGACTTGAAATTTGAAACCTTACAATAATATCACATTACGGATCCGATGAAACTGGTTTCGTCGAAATCCGAGACTTTTTGAAAAATGGCTATTTTGACTCGCCAAATTTAAATTAAAAATAATTCGATGCGTTTCGAGCTGCCACGATCAAACGATAACTCCGATTGACACGAAAATTAAAATCCGGTAATAACTAATTATTACAGATCCAATGAAACTAGTTTCGTTCAATTCTGAGACGGTTCAAAAATTGACTATTTTACAGTCGATTATTAAATATTAAAATATTCAATTTTCACAAATTAACTTTTAATTCGATTTTAAAAGTTCTAAAATATTTCTATAACTCCAGTATGATAAAATAAAATTTTCCAAATTATTTACAATCATTTTTAACTCAATTTTCAATTATTTTCATAATTTAACATATTAAATTATCGATTTAATTATTCAATTAAATCCAATAATTCAAATAAAAATTTATTTGACTTAAAAATTCACTTATAAATATTTAAAATTAATTAAATATTCAAATTTAAACTTATAAAAATTCTGGGTCGTTACATAAACATTCAGCCAAAAGTTCAATCGACTACACATTTCTGCTCAGTCAATTGAACTTTACACAGAAACTCCTCATTCACGAATTCAGACGACTAAAAACTCTGTTCAGTCGACTGAATCTTACCTAGAAAATTTTCGGGTACCTTTTCAGTCGACCGAACATACAATTCAGTCGACTGAACGTCGTTTCCCAGATTAATTTTTCTCTTTTTACCCATCAGTTTTTTCACTTTACCTTTTAGTTTTCCAATTCTCCAAACTTCATCACCATTTCTCCTAAAACCCTAGCTCCCAATCTTAACTTTTTATTTCAATTTCTCCTACATACTTCACAAAAATGCCTCCCAAACGATCAAGAGCTTCTACTGCAACATCCTCCGAGCCAATTGATGCTCAAATTGCTCAATGGCTTTATGATGGAGTGGCCGTCACTAGATGGAATAAAATGAAGAATTCAAGGATTTTCGAACACTCATTCGTCTATTTCCAGAGTCTTCAAACTTACAACATTCAAGCCTTGACCGATCAAGCAGGTTTGACATCCCTACTAGATAATAAACGCAATGATCTTGCCATTAATCATATTATGGTAAAATTGTTCTACGCTTATCTAAATCTTGGACACCAAACTCCACGAAATCCAAACGATAGTGTTTGGAGTATGGTGTGCGATAAAAAGGTATGGTTTTCTCTAGACCACATTGCACATATTCTAGGATCTCATAACATTGGTAGAAAGCTTGAGGAAATAGAATTTAATCCTCATATTCGAGAAAACATCAATCATCAATTTTTGGATGATAACATTAATATCTGGGATATCAAATAAAATTCTTTATGACCAAAAGCTAGGCTTCTACACAAAGCACTTATGCATACCATCACTCCTCGCACAGAGTCATATGAAATCGTATACCCAAATAACTATCGGGCACTTTGTGCCACTTGGGGTAATATTAAAGTTAATTGGGTTCAATTAATTCTTGATGAATTTCTTACATTCAATAATGGAAAAATGAGAACAATATACTATGGCGAGCATATCATGCGACTACTCCTCAACGTTGATTTGCCACTACCAGAGTCTGAATCTACAACAGTTCACCAAATCAACCAACGGACTATAAGCCTCATGCAACTCCCGGCATGACCTCCTCGCATCATGTCTCTAGCCGAATGGGAAGCACGTAATCAACAACCTCACCAATCTCCTCAGGCCCAACAAGAAGAACCTCATATTCAAGATGATGGTGTTCGTCTTGTTCAACCGGATTATACTACAAATCAATCATTAGGAATTCTATCAAGAAATCAAAAAATTCTTGATAATCGCCTCAAAAAGGTTGATCACAAACTTGATAGAATAAAAGGTTTCTTCAACAAGCTATGGGATGCCATCTCATGCACAAGCTCCACTTCTGCTTCGACCTCACGCGGCAAGCGTCCGGCTCCAACGTTCACATGGACATCTTCTGAAGAAAATCCAAGCAGCAGCACTAGTGATAACAGTGGTGGTCAAGGAAGTAGATCTTTTCAACAACCAACCGGTGGCCCGGTTATTCGAGAACCAGAGGAAAGACGTGAAGGATCTTATGACTGGGACAAGGATCAGTGATCATTTTTATTGGTTTGATTTCCAGAAACTTTATTTATTCTCAAACATTTTTGATAAGGCTTGTATAAATAGCCTTCTTTTATAATACTCCATGGTTTGTATAATTCATACTATGGTTATGTATGTATGTGATTGCTTGGCTTGACAAATTTTATACTTCTACATAATATTACTTCCTTTTTGTCGATGACAAAGGGGGAGAAAAGTATATGTCACTAACCTTTTTTGTAGGAAAGATAGTGCATATATTCAGGGGGAGGAAACATAATTACATCTCTACAAACATAGGTGTTGTCATCAATCAAAAAGGGGAAGAATGCCGATATGCTATATTTTGATCAACGACAATGTGCTTCAACAAAAAGGAAGAGATATGTGCAAAGCTAAAAGAAGGACTATGAAGACCAAGGATATCATGAGTAATTATTATATATATAGGTCCTAGTCATAGTTTTATTGTTAAAATCTATCCTCAAGAGACTTACAAAAACACATAACAAAACTTTATATTTTAGTTAAAGTGTTCACTATGCATACTCTACCAGTTCAGTCGACTGAGCATGATATTTCAGTCGACTGAACCTGTTACACAAATACAACATGCACAGTTTCAGTCGACTGAAATCTCTGCTCAGTCGACTGAATTTGAACCTACGAATTTTTGATGAAGGGACACCTTCTTCTTCCCAAGAGTTGCAACCATTCTCCAATGGTAATGGATGCATCTCTTGCCTGAACCTTTTGCAAATAGATACACCTCTTCTACACCTATAAATATATATATTTCTATCATTTCAAAATCACCAATTTCAAATTGCTTTAATCTCTCTATTATATTTTCAGATTACTCAAGTTTTCAAAAGCATTCGCAAACCACTTCAATTGCTTGAATCTCTGATTTATTTTAAATACTCTTTTGATTCATAGCTATTTATATTTCCTAAATCTTCATAATCACATTCATATTCTTGAGGATTAGATTATAGGAAAGTTGTACTCAGTTAGACTCATTAGTGTTATCAAGAACACAACAAGTCAAATATACTCTTTGTACCTAGTTGAAGTCCTCTTCGGTAGCTGAGGCAAGAAATCCCGTTCGGTTGTTCGGGTAATTTGTAAACCTATTCCTCCGGGTTAAGTGAGGGTTGTTAGTTAGTATTCCTAAGAGGAGCTTAAGGACTGGATGTAGGACAAGAGGTCCGAACCATTATAAAGTCTTGGTGTCTACTTTACTTATTACTTATTGCTATTTACCTATACCATTCCACTATTCCATATTATACGATCCTACTGCATAGCTTCTTTCATAGTTCTTACTTATGATCGTGTAATATGGAATGTATTATAATCTAAATGCGGAAATAGATAATAATAGTAAAGTAAATAAGAATAAGCACACCAGGAGTTTTTATACTGGTTCGAACTTCCTATTCTACGTCCAGTCCTAGACATCCCTCTGGAATTTCTCACAATAACCCCTCACTTAACCCGGAGGAATAGGTATACAACACCTGAGCAACCGACCAGGATTTTTCCGCCTCTAACAACTGAAAGAGGACTTTTACCGCCTGAACAACCGAACAGGACTTCAACAGTTTTAGTAAAATTGTTTTGACACTTTGTTTTCTTGATAACACTGATTTGTATTTGATAGTACAACCTTCCTATAATCTTTTCCTCAAGTATATATTGTGTGTGTAAAGATTAGAAAGGAAAATATTACTTTGAATCGAAGAATAAGTTAATTGATTCAGGATTCAAGCAACATATGTAAATGGTGATTGCTTTTCAGAATGCAGAGATAGTAGAGAGTATGATCAGAGAACAAAACAAAATTCGATAATTTGAGAAGTGAATCTCAAGTGTTTATATAGTAGATAAACAGCTGCAACTATTCACGAAGGGTTTTGACCAAAAGAAGCAACCACAACTCTTCAAATTGGGTCATATCTTTTGGCAAATGGTAGTGTCTGTTCAGAAAAATAGCTGTTGGAAAAGTTCAGTCGACTGAGCCAAAACGACCAGTCAACTGAATATTCAAAGTTGGTGCAAAACATAGTGTATCTGTGCAACTGAGCAGGTTCAGTCGACTGGTCATATTTGGTCAGTCGACTGACCTGGGTGTCAGTGCATAGTTCACATATAATATAAAGAATTTGAAGTTTAAAACAACTTTGATTAGCATGGACTACTTGAGGATAGATTTTTAACAATTCTAAGACTAAAAAACTTCAACAAATAAACATACTATACTCAGTTTTGAAGTCTTGTCTCCTTTGTAGTTTTGATAACATATCTCTTTTTGTTGCTCGTTCACATAGTCTCATCACTGATTTGTTTAAGCTCTTCGTCATGAATCAAAACTTATGATTCAACATGAATTACGCTCGTCGAGAGTTTCTAATTGATGTATAATTTGATATGGTTTAGAGGAGTTTGATTTCAATTTGATTTTGGTTTGCAATTGAATTTGGAAATGGTTTTGTTTTGTCTTCCATTGGAAAGAGAGAAACATATAGAATTGTAGGTACAGAAAAATGGAATAAGACATAGCTAGGGTTTATAACGGGATATAAATAGGTTGATCAGAAATAGAAATGAATAGACGAGCTTGATTTGAAAGTTGAACGATAAACGACCCGAAAAGCCTGTTTTGTTCTTGCACGGAAATGGGTCATCCCATATATCAAAGTAGATTTTATCGATATTTTTAAATTCAATGGAACAGGTTTCAGGTCCTAATTCCACCGTATGAAGAAGTTGCTTTAAAATCAGCTTATTTCAAATTGATTTCAATTGATTTTAATTAAATTGATTTCTACGCATTTCGAGTCCGTACTGTCAAACAACAAGTCTGATCGCTACGAAACTTGAAACCTTACAATAGTCCACCGTTATGGATCCGATGAAACTAGTTTCGTCGAAATCCGAGTCAGTGGCCAAAATGACTATTTTCACGTTAATTAAATTAATTAAATCAATTAAATCACTTTTTTTCATTCGAATTTGATAATTAACGAATTCCACCATTTTGATCACTTAGACATTTACAATAATTAAAAAACAAATTTACATGTCAATTCAATGTTAATTATTTTCCTGAATACAGTGTTCAGTTTCAACTGTAATAAATACAATAATTATTACTTTAAATTCCAATAAATACATTTATTTTCCTTTCCATCTTATTATTCAATCAATTGGCGTCTCATGGTTGTAATTAACATTTGTTTATATTCTTATTACAATAATACTTTACCATTACCATCTTAGCTTTCATTAACGTAGTATTTAATTACATTTAATTACAATAAATCCATTTATTATAATTTTAAATTCCAATAAATTGATCAAACTTGATTTCAATTCTTTATTTTTTACAATTTCCGTATTATGTATAAAATTTACATTGGTTACATCTTATTGAATCAATATTTTACAATTATCAATTTAATCTACATTAACTGCACTAATCAGGTGAATTAATTGCAATTGATTTCAAATTAAATTTAACAGGCTAAATAAATAGGTAACATGTAATAATTGTCACCATTAACTTTTAGTCACATCTATAAGTTTATTATCCACAACAAGTGTTATAATTACTACTACAGCACTAATTTTATTCAATTACAATTTATTACACATTATTCCATTAATTAATCAACATTTAAATTGTCAGTCCCTCTTTTAATCCAACATAAATTAATACATCATTACTATAAATTTATTTACAACCTATATCAATTATAAGTCTTTAATTCTTTTAATTTATTGGATTTACATTTAAAGCAGCTATCAGTTACCTTAAATTAATACTATTTCACTTTATTTCAGTTATATTCCTATTATTAAATCACAAATTTTTATTTCTTCCAACGTTGAATTATAAAACCTTATTAAATAAACTATTCTTTAATTATCAAAAATACGGGTCGTTACAGTAGGACTGAATATCTATAAGTACTTAGTAGACCCATTTAACCACCCAATGAAAATACTTGAAAAACCTTTTCAGAAATGATATGGAAAGTATCACCTCCATTTCCTTCTTTACCACCATGGATCGCCATTAACACAATGATTGCATAGCCATCCCTGCGAAATTAGATTTAAACTATAGGCATCAACAACCCTCGACTTACCCCTTGGGAACACGATAGATCACATCTACACAAAGGTTGTGTTGCTGTCACAGCAAAACCGTAAGTAGTATGTAGGCAATCTCTGACCCTCGAATTTCGCTATCAAAACAAAACCACATAGATCGCAACTACACAAAGGTTGCATCACTTTCCAATGAAACCAAATAGACTGTAGGCAATCTCTGCCTCCCGCATTATGCTATGGAACCAAACCACATAGATCGTAATCTACTGATGTTACATCGCTATCCCAGCGAAATCAAATATAGACTATTGGCAATCTCTGCCTCCCGAATTATGTTATGGAACCAAACCATATAGATTCCAATCTACCGATGTTACTTCGCTATCCCAGCGAAATAAAATGTAGACTATAGGAAATCTCTGCCTCCCGAATTATGCTATGGAACCACGATAGATCGCAATTACACAAAGGTTACGTTGCTATCACAGCAAAACCATACATAACTGTAGGTATAATACCGCTCGATTTACGTTATGCAAACAAATGATCACCGGGAACTTATGAGTTTTTGTCCGAACGCCCTCTAGGATCCCAATTCTCATTGAACCCACCATGTGCATTCCTAGGTAGACCGACCCAGTGGATCTCCTACTCCAAATTTCAACTTTCATGGGGTGTCTTTCCATACTTTTAGTTTCAAAACATATCATACTATATATATGCAGTATCTTTCAAATCATACATTTCATATGTTTCACATATAAATTTTATCTTTATAAAATTGATATCTTCAAAATCGATAGTTTTTGAATTTGTTTACTTAATTTCCAAAATCGACCTTTTGCCAAAACCAAATGACTTTCAGAAATCAGTAGGTTCTAAAACTATTTCAGTTTCATTCTCATATACACATAAGATCATTCTTTCCAACTCAAAAATTTTAGGATCAATAATTTTTGGCTCCGCTTCATATTTAAATAAACTCCATTTAGTATTTTTCAGATGCCTTTCAAGGGTCATTTCCTTCTGGTTATAAATTCAACAAGGGGAGTTAGAATATATAACTAACATATATAATCTCATTAGTGCCAAATCAAAAATTTAAGAGTTCGATTACTTTACAAAGTTATTTGTAACATTTCTTACTTTTTATAATGTAAATTTTAGTTATAATAACTATTTAATCTTCACTCTAATAAATTTCCACATTTGTGATTTAAGTAATTATAAATTTATTTTCAAATCAATATAAAAAGTGGTTTTATATAAGATCATATTTCTACAACATTTTTCACAACATTGGCAGACTACGATAGCTAGTGGGTTTAAAAATTACATCCATTCATCCACCAATTTTTTTATTATTTAGTTTGCTCCACAAATCCATCTTCGAATATCGTTGATTAGATTTCCACAACCCAAGTCTGTATTTATTACACGAAGTTATTTCAATTACAATTCAATTCCATTCGGCTTCAACTCCATTTCAATATTCAATTCACTAATTAATTTAACCAATTTGTTCATTTCCATCTTTCAAAATCTGATTTTTTTTCCTCAAACAACACTTCATTTGGGTTTTACTCGGGTTCAGTTTTATTTTATAATCCAAATCAAATTTCTATTTCTTTAACCAACATCTAACCATTTTTAAATTATTAGTTCATTCAATTTGTTCATCTCGATTTACCGTTAATACCTTTCATTAACATATTCACAACGTATTTAGTTGCTAGCCCTTTTTAGGTATAATTATATCCATGACCCAAGTCCACATTTATTCCTTTTAATTCATCACAAGGTAAATTAAATTTCCTTTGACTTCCTTATTAGTTAAATTTCAATATCCAAGGTTAAATTTTAAAATTCAATCCACTAATTTAACAATTTGTGTAGCGACCCTGACTCGACCTTCAAAAATCGGCACCGAATACGACACCCGTATTCAAATGCCGTAGATCCAAACGTCGAATCTGGTTCGCCGGGGCTTATAACACATTAAGTACAACACGGCGGAAAAAAATGAATAATACATATGATATACAACATTTGATACAATACTCAGATACAATGATGATACAATGAATATCAATATACATCGAAGATATGATACAGGACAATAGCAGCGGAAAGAAAAGATAACACCAGCAGCGGAACAATATCTCCAATATGGTCTTCAAGAGAGAACTCCATTATCGATAATCTCCATCTCCAAGGCACAAATCCAGAAATAGCTCAAACTCCCAATAATGTTGCACAAAGATAAGCAAGTGCATTCGTCCAAAGACTGAAGAAGACTCCAAAGATTGAAAGCTACCAAACCAAAGACTTCGAAAACTATCGAATATACACCTATTATTGATTATCTAAAAAACCCAACTCTAGACTGCCCGTGTGGGAAAATTGTGGACACCCAGAGTTTAGGAAGGGAACAATAAACACCAGGTCAGTTGTGAGACTAGTATGAGCGAACAAAAAACAGTTTATCTTTTAAAACAAACAACAAAAAGAATTTAAAATAAATCCGTAATGCTTTTTGGAAAATGAAACTACCATAAGGCCTCCCGCCACACATACAATGCAAACGCAGAAGTGGAGGAGATTTCTCCTTATGATAGTCAAATATGCTTGATACGAGAAAATTTCTTTGATATTATTACTAGTCCATAGTGTAGAAAAACCATTTCGAAAGTATAATATTAATCCTAGCCAGCATACAACCATTATTATAAGCCTAATATAGCTACCATGTTCAATAGCAGGTTACCGCCACATTCCATGGCAGGTTGTACAACTAAAATCGTACAGGGCGCGTATTGTTTTGTTTGGATTTCCAACAAATGGACAGGCTAAGGAACTTCCTACTGTCCATGGGTATGTGTAACGACCCGCCCTCCTTCTCCCAGGAAGACGTTCCGTCATTAAGAAAGAAAGGGATGAGAAAATAGAAAAGATAGAGAAGAAAGAACAACAACACCAGAATCTCACAGCGGAACGAATAAAATATAATAATCACATAAATATTTATTATTATACAACATCAATCAGAGTTATACAGATAATACATCATATACTAGACAGTTATAAACACCTGTCTAGTATACACAACTCAATACAATACACAATACATCACAGAGATACCACACAGCGGAACCATACAAATATCTACAGCGCTGAAGCCTCCTGCTCCATTGCTCCTTCAGAATTCGTCAAAGCTAAACCTGAATCCCTTGGCTACCCGTAAAAATTTGGGTACCCGAGAGTTTATGAAAAATAAAAATAAACTTCGGGTCAGACACGGGTCTGGTATGAGTAACAGGTTAAAGTTGCTTAACTTTGAAAATCTTTTGAAATCAAAAAGGTATCACGTAAGACTTCCCACACATAAACATGGAAAAGTTTTTACCTTACGCTAACCAAAACATTTGATAGGAAATTCTGTGATATTATAATAGGTCTAGGGTTTTCAAGTAAATAGAAAATAGCCGAAATTGTTGCATGATTAAATTCCAGCTACTAGCCACAAAAGTGGGTAATACAATCAAAACCGTGGGCACTTATTGGATTGTGGATTCCATATAATGGCAGGGCTACTGGGGTACTGCCCGTCACAGTACGGGGCCTAGATCACCGTACCGAGGATTACTCCCTTCATCCCCTGCAACACAAGGCCGGAACCATTCCTTACTGAACAGTCCCGAACAAGATAAACCCCGGCAGTTGTTGCAATCAACCGCCCACACAGCCGAAAAATAAAGGGACATCTAGACAGGGGAATATCCTTGTCCTGCTTGGGTATGACCCACCTAGCCTTGCTGCACCTCCCCTGTTTTAGCGATTCCCGGTTGATGAGGCTTGAGGCTACGATTACCTTTAAAGGACATATTTCTTAGAATGCTCATCGCCCGCCTGACGATGTGTTGAAAGCATTCAATCCATACAAGTTCGTTCCGGGTTCGAACGAAACCGAAGGCATTATCTCGTTACACTCGTTTTGGAATCACCCTCAGAGTTAACGACGATAACCCTTGCATTCTGAATCTTCATCTTCACTTCAGATTCACGACCTATCGTTAATTTGGAATCGATGTGGTTTTCGGATGTTCCTAATGCGGAAACCCGATCCCGGTCTCATCGAAATCCAAAACGTGTCTTTTAAGGCCAAGTTGTCTATTTAATCTTAACAGTTTAATTCAATATAATCAACATACACACAGAAGGATAGTTCATAATATCACAGCAAATAATCACAGATAATCTCATAAACAGATAATCAATATTATCATCCAAACAGATAATTAAAATATTATCATACTTAAACCAGGCATCCATGACACATAGATATAATGTATGCCAGATCACATCATCAAATGAAATATCAATATCATTCATCCATAAGCAATGATTTATAATCATACAATCTATAATTAATTTTAAAATGAATTAAATTAACTACTTTAATCTCTAATTTATTTAAATTAATTATTTCATCTATAAATCCTGCTTATACGACCATTTAATTAATTATAAATCAAATTAATTAACCATCTTCTAAATAATTATCTTGATTAAACATCTTGGTTAATCATTCACTAATTACAATTGGTTATTAGTTCACAAATTCATTTTCCTAAATCATTTATAGTAATTAACATTAAATTACTACATTTAGAATTGATTACATTTATTCTTAATTAATTACATCAATTAATCACCACATTATTAAGTATTTCTTAGTTAACCAATTCTTAATTTACATCATTAATTATATTAATTAATTAATGATCTCTAATTTAGATTTAAATAAATTACTTTATTTAAATTAATTACATCAAGTGATTAATCTTTAATGAAACACAATTATTAATCACCTTTGATTAATAACAATCCAGTAATTAACTACCCTTAATTACCATAATTAATTATCTCCATAATTAATCCCCTGATTAATTTCGAAAGTAATTACCCAAATTACTTTACCTACAAATCATATTGTATTAATTACATTCAGTAATTATCATCTAATTACTTCCCTAAGTAATCCTGCTCCATTAATTACATCAGGTAATTTCATATCTCAAACCATCAAATGATTTGCTTAAATTAATTAAAATAAATTAATTAACTTAATTCAATCATATCATCAAAATTAATTACAATAAGTAATTAATTTCTTAATTACTTTTATTAAGTAATTACTCTTAACAATTTACAATAGATTTATCTAAATTAATTAATCTAATTAATTAATAAAATTAATCACATTAATTAATTAAATGATAATCCTTAGTTAATTTTCTTCATTTACTAATAACATTTCTTAATTTATTCCCAAATTAATTTCTAATTATAAATTAATCTAAATTATTAATTAGAGAAATATAATACATAAGTCATTCCCTAATTTACTTATCCATTTACTCAACTAAATACCTTAATTGTTTCTAAGATAATTTATCTCTTTATTAATGACTTTATTAATATTAAAATGTATTAGAACGTTTTAAGTTCAAATTCAAATTCCATTTTGAATTCAAGATTCGAAGTGGTTATTGTCTAAACATTTACCCAATTTAAATTCAATTTATAAATATAAATAACCTTTATTACTTACATATGAACTTATATAAGAAAAGCTTTTAAACCCAACCACTTAAATCTTTATTTAAATTTAAACTTCCAATTACATTAATATTTTAACTTACGAATTCAAATTAAAACAATTTGTTTAACTTCCTTTAAAAAGATCTATGTCAAAATCAATCCAAATGTTTATTTGAATCAAATTACCTAAAAAAAAACTATTTGATTTAATCTTGTTCCAGATTTAAAACTGATTTGAATTTCAGATTTGAATTCAAGAAAACTTGAATTCATTAGTTTAACCTTGAATTTAAAACCTTGGTTTTTAACTTGCTTTTGCTTTTTAATTCTTGATATAATCCAAATTCATTTTAAAGCTTATGATGCAAAAGTTTATTTGAAACTGAACTTAACTTTTGAATTTTACCAGTGGCTAATTTATGTTTCCAGATTTTAGAATAAAATTCAAAATGTAGCAACTGACAGGTTTTTAAGAACCTGAAAAACCCACTAAACATTTGCATTTGTTTTCATTTCAGTTTGAGTTCAAAATAATTTGAATTCACACTTCTAATTGGTTTAACTTTGTTTAAATCTTGAATACAAATTTAAAGTTTCATTTGGATTTGTTTTAAAAACTCAAACAACATGCTATCAGGTTTTAGAACTGGGACTAGGTAATTCCATTAGCATTTTCAATCAGGTTATAGAACTGGAACAAGATAAACCATTTAAAACTTGCTATCAGGTTCCTCTGCTCATATCAAAACTTCACTGCATTGCAATGGCACGGTGCACGTGCACCGAGGCCTAAGCCATCTCCGGTCACCCACCACAACTGCTAACCATCGGCAACCATCCCCAGATAACATCACAATCACCAGAACTCATCACCACAACTCGAATCAAAATCGAGTTCTCATGTCCCAAACCTGGAACCACACACGCGCCCATACACGAAACCTGTCAACGTTTTCCCCACGATGCTCCGACCACCAGAAAGTCGACAGCTCCGGCTACTGCTTCGTCTACATCCTCTCCAGCGATCCCCAAACCCTCATTTAACTCGATGCCCCACGGAGTTCAAACGAGACCAAAATACGAACATAACAAAAACTAGGTTTAGGAAAAGAAACCCACCACCGCAACTTCTCTGATGATCTTCATCATCATCCACTATTTTTCTCGGCCTCTCCGGTCACATCTCCACCTCCATGAAGAACTACAACCACTCAAATCCACTGTGTTGCCAGCGGCAACCCAAAATCTCCAATTCAAAGAAATCAGAAATGCCAAAACAAAACTCAACTAAAAATTGTGAATTTACTCTTAAAAATCCTTATTTCTGATAAGTATTCAAGTTATGAACCTGAATTGATATTTCAAGATGTTTGAAATTATCACTTAATTTAACCCTTAACCGTTTTTAATGTTTTCAGAATTAACTCTACTTTGTTTAACTTAAATTTTAATTTTAAAATTTACTTTATAAACAAACAAACACATTTTGTTCAGATACTAAGTTCTATCAACCAATAGATTAAGCTCTAATGATTTTTGAAAGTAAAACAGGAGCTTAAATTCTAAATACAGAGATGTTTTTCAAGTCATCATCACACATACATGCAGAACACATATACTCAGAAATGCAATAAGATATATATATATATATATATATATCTTAGACAATAATTAAGCAACATATATATTTAAGTATTGTAAAAATCTAAGTTACTCACCTGATAGACGATGAACAGAGCTTTTGAAAACTTGAAAACAGATTTGTACTTGAAATCTGTAAACTGAAATCATTGCTTTGGAACTGAGATGCTGAATTGTTTGGAAATGATTACAGGTTTGGCTTTGGAGATGTTAAACTGGAATGCAAACTTTGATTTGAAAACCTTAAACTTGAATTGCTGTAGCTTAAAAACTGATTTTTAAAAAGAACTTCATGCATGCTGGCTTGCTTGTTAGTTGTATGATGTTGTTTAAGTTTTGTAAAAGAAAAGAAAAGGCTTGCTATAAAATTTTCTTGTTTGCTGTTGAACGAACTAAACAAAACATTACATATATAAAGAAGACAAGATATGTAAAAAAAAGAGGTGTTTACTGGTTTAGGTAATTAGTTTGTTCAGAGATATTTTCTCTAAATGGAGGCTGAATTTAGCTTTATACAATTCGAAATGACTTGTTTGCTGCAAGAAATGAAAGCATTAATTATTTGAGTACTATATGTTTCTACTAATCTTATATATAGATATTCTTTTTTCTCTTGCCTGAGTCTTTATCTACAAGCTATCTTTACTTTGCATTTCCATGTTGACTTTGCTTTGCATTTCTATCTATCTGCATATTATTTCTATACTTTGTTTTAACCTTAGCATTTCAAACTCTACAGGCATATTTATTTACAGCTACAAATTTGCATTGCCTTGTTTTCTTTGTTTTGTACCTACCTGTATACTTATCTTTTTACTTTGCTTTAGAGTACTTTATGCTTTTATTTATTTTGCTTTACTTATTTGTTTTATTACTTTATTTACTTATTGTTTATTTCATACTTATGTTAATATTTATAAGATTTATTTTATTTTATTTTTAGTTTACAAATCATAGCTTCTTCCAAAACATATGTAACAATTTCTATTTAAAAACCATTTGTAAAACATTACATTGTTAATATTGTTAAATATAACATATTATTAAATTAAAATAATTTATAAAAGAAATTATCACTATATAAATAAATTACTTACTTTATCAATCTATATTTAAAACAAGAACAAAACAACCTTTGTTAAATTCAAAATTAAGTTAAAATTGTTTAAACAAATCCTAACTTTATCTTGAGTATATTTTAAAGCCAAATTGTTTTTTAGTATCAAATTTCCAAATTATAATTTCCCAAAAAGATTAAAATAAGAAAATATGTTTTACTTGTTAAATTAAAACAAAGCTTACTATTTACAATATATATACAAATATATATATATATATATATATATATATACACACATTATAAATAGAGAACAAATTAAATTAGCTTTTAAAAGATAAATTGTCAGTTAAATATTTGTTTAAAAGAAGATTATCAATATTATTAACAAATATTATCAAATCAATTTAATTTTAATGCAGATTATTAAATTGATATTGCCCCAAATTTCCGGGATGTCACATTCCTCCCCCCTTAAAAGAATTTCGTCCCCGAAATTTAAACAAAGGTAATTTAATAATCTAGTTAAAGATTTAATTCTAAAACACAAGCATATATCAATCATAAGCTAACAACCATAGCAACCAATTCATCCAAACAAACAAATCTAACTATCCAAACAAGATTCCGGATAGAATTTTCTCGAGTTTCCCCCAGTATAAATACCGGGTTACTCGCTCTACAGAATCCAAACGACAATACTACTAAGCTACAGAACTCCCACTCATCTAGATCTTCAAAACAAGACGGGATATCAGACTACAGACAAGTCTGAAACAACAACCAAAACTCCCTGAACTGCTGGTTCTACAACCAGAGATAGATCTCACACGTACTCCCTCATAGATACGTGAAACACAACGAATCTCAGTTATCCAAACTGACAATTCACTCCTGAAAACCAAACACTTATTCGAAATCAAATCTCTGACTTCAGAATCCAAATTCCTCCGTCGCTCATCCACAAACTCTTCGGACGATCCTGGGCTGCCTACATCCTTCCGGATCAGCTCAATCCTTGCTGATGCCTCTCGCATCAAACTGGACCAAAAACAATCCAGCAAAATGATCTTTCCAAGATCGACCAAAACTCAGAACACAAACTCTATTCCAAAATCAGAAGGCAAATCTTACTTCTCATCCAGAAGAGATAAAACGGATGCATCTGCTAATCTAACCTTAAGATCCTGAAAAATTTCCAGTAGAAAACCTTCCAAATCCAAACACTGCAACTTCCAGTTGCTTCCGCTTAGAAATAGCTGCCACCATGCTTCCACTGCGCAACTCTGACTGAGCAGATGAAAATGCTGATGATCATGAGCAGAAACTGGACAACACATCCTAAAACTATGGTTCAACAGATCAAAAAATAAAACTCAGAAGATACTTCAAAACTAAGCTGCTTCACCTAACTCACTCTCCAGGAACCATCGGTGTCACTTTTGGAATCCAGTCGATACCAAACTCAATCCCCAGATGCTAGCAAAACTCTGACCTCCTGAAGATATCCAGAAAAATTACTGACAACCTAAGAGAACTCTCAGCTATCGCAAGTCACTTTTGCGATCAACCCAGCCTAATTCCAAATATATTGTTCTCTCTTTACCAAATAGAACAACTTACACCAATCCACCGAGGAAATGGAATCACTCTGCTGCTTCTGAATTCACTTCAAGAAAAACTACCAAGCCAGAAGACTTCCTTGACAGCACATAGAACACTCCGAGCTGCCACTGCTGACTCAGATGCCAAAGAATTCCTAATCCAAGGCTCTTCGAGAAACTCGGTCCACAGGCCAAACATAAACACCCTGCTGAACGCAGCCACAAAATCAAAGCAGACACACTTCCTAACTTGTTCCAAAGAAACATCTTCGGAGACATCCATAGTCACTGTGTCTCATCACACAGCTACTACATCCTGAGGTATCAAGATAACATCACTTGCTTCTGTCCAACCGACAGATCCAAATTCTAGCTCATCCAAACTTACACTTCAAAATGAACTCCGAACCTTAACAGGTTTCCTTCAGAGAACACTGAAATCCTTACACCATCGAAAGTCTACTCGAGACGGTAATAGGTCTACAGTCTCGACAAATACACTTTCAACCATTAGCAGTCGTGTTACACACACCACTACCCAGTCTACCTTTATAATTCATTGGAAAACCTGAACAGGTAGCCCAACAATAGGTAGAAATATATATATATATATATATATATATATATATATCAAAATTACAAATACGCTCTCTTAAGAAAGAAAACACTTTAGAGCCTAGGTATTCACTCAACCTAGCGCTCTGATACCAACTGTAACGACCCGCCCTCCTTCTCCCAGGAAGACGTTCCGTCATTAAGAAAGAAAGGGATGAAAAAATAGAAAAGATAGAGAAGAAAGAACAACAACACCAGAATCTCACAGCGGAACGAATAAAATATAATAATCACATAAATATTTATTATTATACAACATCAATCAGAGTTATACAGATAATACATCATATACTAGACAGTTATAAACACCTGTCTAGTATACACAACTCAATACAATACACAATACATCACAGAGATACCACACATCGGAACCATACAAATATCTACAGCGCTGAAGCCTCCTGCTCCATTGCTCCTTCAGAATTCGTCAAAGCTAAACCTGAATCCCTTGGCTACCCGTAAAAATTTGGGTACCCGAGAGTTTATGAAAAACAAAAATAAACTTCGGGTCAGACATGGGTCTGGTATGAGTAACAGGTTAAAGTTGCTTAACTTTGAAAATCTTTTGAAATCAAAAAGGTATCACGTAAGACTTCCCACACATAAACATGGAAAAGTTTTTACCTTACGCTAACCAAAACATTTGATAGGAAATTCTGTGATATTATAATAGGTCTAGGGTTTTCAAGTAAATAGAAAATAGCCGAAATTGTTACATGATTAAATTCCAGCTACTAGCCACAAAAGTGGGTAATACAATCAAAACCGTGGGCACTTATTGGATTGTGGATTCCATATAATGGCAGGGCTACTGGGGTACTGCCCGTCACAGTACGGGGCCTAGATCACCGTACCGAGGATTACTCCCTTCATCCCCTGCAACACAAGGCCGGAACCATTCCTTACTGAACAGTCCCGAACAAGATAAACCCCGGCAGTTGTTGCAATCAACCGCCCACACAGCCGAAAAATAAAGGGACATCTAGACAGGGGAATATCCTTGTCCTGCTTGGGTATGACCCACCTAGCCTTGCTGCACCTCCCCTGTTTTAGCGATTCCCGGTTGATGAGGCTTGAGGCTACGATTACCTTTAAAGGACATATTTCTTAGAATGCTCATCGCCCGCCTGACGATGTGTTGAAAGCATTCAATCCATACAAGTTCGTTCCGGGTTCGAACGAAACCGAAGGCATTATCTCGTTACACTCGTTTTGGAATCACCCTCAGAGTTAACGACGATAACCCTTGCATTCTGAATCTTCATCTTCACTTCAGATTCACGACCTATCGTTAATTTGGAATCGATGTGGTTTTCGGATGTTCCTAATGCGGAAACCCGATCCCGGTCTCATCGAAATCCAAAACGTGTCTTTTAAGGCCAAGTTGTCTATTTAATCTTAACAGTTTAATTCAATATAATCAACATACACACAGAAGGATAGTTCATAATATCACAGCAAATAATCACAGATAATCTCATAAACAGATAATCAATATTATCATCCAAACAGATAATTAAAATATTATCATACTTAAACCAGGCATCCATGACACATAGATATAATGTATGCCAGATCACATCATCAAATGAAATATCAATATCATTCATCCATAAGCAATGATTTATAATCATACAATCTATAATTAATTTTAAAATGAATTAAATTAACTACTTTAATCTCTAATTAATTTAAATTAATTATTTCATCTATAAATCCTGCTTATACGACCATTTAATCAATTATAAATCAAATTAATTAACCATCTTCTAAATAATTATCTTGATTAAACATCTTGGTTAATCATTCACTAATTACAATTGGTTATTAGTCTTTAATTAGTTCACAAATTCATTTTCCTAAATCATTTATAGTAATTAACATTAAATTACTACATTTAGAATTGATTACATTTATTCTTAATTAATTACATCAATTAATCACCACATTATTAAGTATTTCTTAGTTAACCAATTCTTAATTTACATCATTAATTATATTAATTAATTAATGATCTCTAATTTAGATTTAAATAAATTACTTTATTTAAATTAATTACATCAAGTGATTAATCTTTAATGAAACACAATTATTAATCACCTTTGATTAATAACAATCCAGTAATTAACTACCCTTAATTACCATAATTAATTATCTCCATAATTAATCCCCTGATTAATTTCGAAAGTAATTACCCAAATTACTTTACCTACAAATCATATTGTATTAATTACATTCAGTAATTATCATCTAATTACTTCCCTAAGTAATCCTGCTCCATTAATTACATCAGGTAATTTCATATCTCAAACCATCAAATGATTTGCTTAAATTAATTAAAATAAATTAATTAACTTAATTCAATCATATCATCAAAATTAATTACAATAAGTAATTAATTTCTTAATTACTTTTATTAAGTAATTACTCTTAACAATTTACAATAGATTTATCTAAATTAATTAATCTAATTAATTAATAAAATTAATCACATTAATTAATTAAATGATAATCCTTAGTTAATTTTCTTCATTTACTAATAACATTTCTTAATTTATTCCCAAATTAATTTCTAATTATAAATTAATCTAAATTATTAATTAGAGAAATATAATACATAAGTCATTCCCTAATTTACTTATCCATTTACTCAACTAAATACCTTAATTGTTTCTAAGATAATTTATCTCTTTATTAATGACTTTATTAATATTAAAATGTATTAGAACATTTTAAGTTCAAATTCAAATTCCATTTTGAATTCAAGATTCAAAGTGGTTATTGTTTAAACATTTACCCAATTTAAATTCAATTTATAAATATAAATAACCTTTATTACTTACATATGAACTTATATAAGAAAAGCTTTTAAACCCAACCACTTAAATCTTTATTTAAATTTAAACTTCCAATTACATTAATATTTTAACTTACGAATTCAAATTAAAACAATTTGTTTAACTTCCTTTAAAAAGATCTATGTCAAAATCAATCCAAATGTTTATTTGAATCAAATTACCTAAAAAAAACTATTTGATTTAATCTTGTTCCAGATTTAAAACTGATTTGAATTTCAGATTTGAATTCAAGAAAACTTGAATTCATTAGTTTAACCTTGAATTTAAAACCTTGGTTTTTAACTTGCTTTTGCTTTTTAATTCTTGATATAATCCAAATTCATTTTAAAGCTTATGATGCAAAAGTTTATTTGAAACTGAACTTAACTTTTGAATTTTACCAGTGGCTAATTTATGTTTCCAGATTTTAGAATAAAATTCAAAATGTAGCAACTGACAGGTTTTTAAGAACCTGAAAAACCCACTAAACATTTGCATTTGTTTTCATTTCAGTTTGAGTTCAAAATAATTTGAATTCACACTTCTAATTGGTTTAACTTTGTTTAAATCTTGAATACAAATTTAAAGTTTCATTTGGATTTGTTTTAAAAACTCAAACAACATGCTATCAGGTTTTAGAACTGGGACTAGGTAATTCCATTAGCATTTTCAATCAGGTTATAGAACTGGAACAAGATAAACCATTTAAAACTTGCTATCTGGTTCCTCTGCTCATATCAAAACTTCACTGCATTGCAATGGCACGGTGCACCGAGGCCTGAGCCATCTCCGGTCACCCACCACAACTGCTAACCATCGGCAACCATCCCCAGATAACATCACAACCACCAGAACTCATCACCACAACTCGAATCAAAATCGAGTTCTCATGTCCCAAACCTGGAACCACACACGCGCCCATACACGAAACCTGTCAACGTTTTCCCCACGACGCTCCGACCACCAGAAAGTCGACAGCTCCGGCTACTGCTTCGTCTACATCCTCTCTAGCGATCCCCAAACCCCCATTTAACTCGATGCCCCACGGAGTTCAAACGAGACCAAAATACGAACATAACAAAAACTAGGTTTAGGAAAAGAAACCCACCACCGCAACTTCTCTGATGATCTTCATCATCATCCACTATTTTTCTCGGCCTCTCCGGTCACATCTCCACCTCCATGAAGAACTACAACCACTCAAATCCACTGTGTTGCCAGCGGCAACCCAAAATCTCCAATTCAAAGAAATCAGAAATGCCAAAACAAAACTCAACTAAAAATTATGAATTTACTCTTAAAAATCCTTATTTCTGATAAGTATTCAAGTTATGAACCTGAATTGATATTTCAAGATGTTTGAAATTATCACTTAATTTAACCCTTAACCGTTTTTAATGTTTTCAGAATTAACTCTACTTTGTTTAACTTAAATTTTAATTTTAAAATTTACTTTATAAACAAACAAACACATTTTGTTCAGATACTAAGTTCTATCAACCAATAGATTAAGCTCTAATGATTTTTGAAAGTAAAACAGGAGCTTAAATTCTAAATACAGAGATGTTTTTCAAGTCATCATCACACATACATGCAGAACACATATACTCAGAAATGCAATAAGATATATATATATATATCTTAGACAATAATTAAGCAACATATATATTTAAGTATTGTAAAAATCTAAGTTACTCACCTGATAGACGATGAACAGAGCTTTTGAAAACTTGAAAACAGATTTGAACTTGAAATCTGTAAACTGAAATCATTGCTTTGGAACTGAGATGCTGAATTGTTTGGAAATGATTACAGGTTTGGCTTTGGAGATGTTAAACTGGAATGCAAACTTTGATTTGAAAACCTTAAACTTGAATTGCTGTAGCTTAAAAACTGATTTTTAAAAAGAACTTCATGCATGCTGGCTTGCTTGTTAGTTGTATGATGTTGTTTAAGTTTTGTAAAAGAAAAGAAAAGGCTTGCTATAAAATTTTCTTGTTTGCTGTTGAACGAACTAAACAAAACATTACATATATAAAGAAGACAAGATATGTAAAAAAAAGAGGTGTTTACTGGTTTAGGTAATTAGTTTGTTCAGAGATATTTTCTCTAAATGGAGGCTGAATTTAGCTTTATACAATTCGAAATGACTTGTTTGCTGCAAGAAATGAAAGCATTAATTATTTGAGTACTATATGTTTCTACTAATCTTATACATAGATATTCTTTTTTCTCTTGCCTGAGTCTTTATCTACAAGCTATCTTTACTTTGCATTTCCATGTTGACTTTGCTTTGCATTTCTATCTATCTGCATATTATTTCTATACTTTGTTTTAACCTTAGCATTTCAAACTCTACAGGCATATTTATTTACAGCTACAAATTTGCATTGCCTTGTTTTCTTTGTTTTGTACCTACCTGTATACTTATCTTTTTACTTTGCTTTAGAGTACTTTATGCTTTTATTTATTTTGCTTTACTTATTTGTTTTATTACTTTATTTACTTATTGTTTATTTCATACTTATGTTAATATTTATAAGATTTATTTTATTTTATTTTTAATTTACAAATCATAGCTTCTTCCAAAACATATGTAACAATTTCTATTTAAAAACCATTTGTAAAACATTACATTGTTAATATTGTTAAATATAACATATTATTAAATTAAAATAATTTATAAAAGAAATTATCACTATATAAATAAATTACTTACTTTATCAATCTATATTTAAAACAAGAACAAAACAACCTTTGTTAAATTCAAAATTAAGTTAAAATTGTTTAAACAAATCCTAACTTTATCTTGAGTATATTTTAAAGCCAAATTGTTTTTTAGTATCAAATTTCCAAATTATAATTTCCCAAAAAGATTAAAATAAGAAAATATGTTTTACTTGTTAAATTAAAACAAAGCTTACTATTCACAATATATATACAAATATATATATATATATATATATATACATTATAAATAGAGAACAAATTAAATTAGCTTTTAAAAGATAAATTGTCAGTTAAATATTTGTTTAAAAGAAGATTATCAATATTATTAACAAATATTATCAAATCAATTTAATTTTAATGCAGATTATTAAATTGATATTGCCCCAAATTTCCGGGATGTCACAGTATGCCTTTGGCGGGACGTCCCGAGAGCTTATCCAGCTCTCTGCTAACATGAGGCTTGGTTACCTCTGTAACTAGGTGACTACTACACGAGCGTGTCATCCCCTGGTCCTTTGGGACCTTTATCCAAGGCGCCTCTCAACCATAAAGCAATCACAAAGTAATAGATCTGCAGTGTCCACATGAGTTAAGTATCTGGGCTCCATACCATGATACCACCCTTTTCCAGAAGGAAATGACACACCCTAAAGGGAGAGACCCTCATAACCTTGCCGCATCTTTCCTGTTTCGACCATTTCCGGGGTGTGAGGTCCTGATGCAGTCTCGTCCACAAAGCTACGCTTTATACAAAAGCCATGCTTTGATCATAAATGATACACAGTAGCACTCAGCACGCCACACTACCAAATTGGGAGTATATCATTGATAATTATCAACTACATAACCTCTGAGCTCGTACGTCTTAGAGAAGGGTGTTAAGCTAAGAGAATAAATTTTCCACCACCAAACAGAAATGTATTTGATAGAGATTAGTTTTATATCTCAAAGCATAGTGTCAGACATACAACCATACAAGTCCGTTCCGGGTTCGAACAGAACCGAAGGCACTTCGTCCAATAAAGGAAGAAGCCCTTACAATCCGGGTATCCACAATCCCGATCGGACTTCCCATCACTTAGGGAATCTCTATACCGTAGCTACTCGGCGTAGAGACAATCGATAGGTTATCCAATCATTCTTGTAAATACCCGATCTTCAACACCGGTCTTCAAATGCAATCCATAACGTCGTATCATTATTCGAAATGGGTTATATGACACAAGGTCCTCTCCCGGCTAAACTGAATAATGAGCGCAATATTTAAAAACATATGGATATGGGATTTCAGTTAAGTCACAACTTATTATCCAAAACCTTTCTTTCAAATGGTTTAAACAAATCACCATTTCCAAATCTTTAAACAAAAAGATTCATTTCACAAAGTTCACTAAATTCACAAATATCCATTTACGGATTTCAAAGCAATTTCCATTTCAATTGGATTAACTCATTCAATTTTTAAATTAAAGATTTAACTTATAGCGTTCAAACTCGTTTCCAAAGAATTATTCATAACTTGGAAGATCATTTTTATTTTAGACTTGAAATCCTTTTAACACAAATTGGAAGTTCATTTCTTATGTGAAAGCTTTTATTATTTGAAACAAATAGTTTTCATTTTCGTAAAAATCCGATTTCATTTATACAAGTTAAAATCTTTGGGTTTAATCCAAGTTCCCAAAACAATGATTTAAAAATGATTTAAAACCCATATAAACTGGTATACCCTTTTTAAATCATAAATAGGATTTAATTTCATTTTTTTTGAATTCAAATTTAAATCAAAATTCAAAACTAAATTAAGTTATCCAAAAATAACTTTTATCTTTGAATTCCTTTTCAAAAGCTTTTCACTTTAAACTCAATCCATTTTCATAACCATTTGGATTCAAAAATTCAATTTTAAAACAATTTCAAAATCTGTGACTTAACTCATTTCCACGTGCAATCCATACTTGTGTGTGTATAAGTGTGGTCCAGGGGTATTACACAATAAGAGTGCAACATCATCAATCAGTACAATTTCAATCATATCAATATCGATAAGCGGTATAATTTATAACGCTTATCTTTCATTCACAGATCAAGATATAAATATCACAGATAATAAATTACAATAAACACAACTCAGATCAAAACAGAGCATCACAATAAGGGATATCAAACAATTCAATCATCCAATAGAATCCAAACATTCATAAGTAAGATCAGTTAATTGTCTGATTAATTCAAAATCAGATTAATTACTTATGAATTACTAAGCCTGGTTAATTAACATTAATGAATCACAAATCATTTTGATTAATTATTCTTTAATCATTTATTAATTAACCATTTATAATAAATTAATTAACCTTTAATTATAATTCATCAATCTTTAATTATTAAATAATTAACCTTTAATTATTTAACTCACCTTTTAATTAATTATCTTTAATTAATTAATTAACCCTTAATTAATTATCCTTTATTAATTTCACTAAGTAATTAGCTTTTATTTAATTACACAAAGTAATTATCTTTTAATTAATTACACAAAGTAATTATCTTTAATTTACTTTCATAAATAAATTTATCTTTTAATTAATTACCCTTTATTAATCTTAAATTAATTGCATTAAGTAATTAACCCTTAATTGTTAATTAATTAAATCTTAATTACTTTTATTAATTTATTATTCCTCAATTAATTAATAATTAACAACAAATTAATTTCCCTTCAATTACAATTTAATTAACTTTTAAATTATTACTTAATTATCCTTTAATCAATTAATTATTTCTTAATAAATTAATTATTAATTACAAATCAATTAACCTTAATTATTTACTTAATTAATCTTTAATATTTAGTGATTGAATTAATAGTTATTCTTTTAAATAATTTATCAACAAATCATTAATTATTTAATAAGTCTAAAAGATAAACCTTTTACCTTTGTTAATCATTTTTATTTTCTTGTAAACCTTGTTTAATAAGTCATCTTTTTAACTTAAAGAATTAAGATTTAGTTTAAATAACATTTTGTCTTATTTATCTCGCTTAACTAAATTATTCAATTAATATAAATAATCTTATAAAATGATGTAACAAAATTTAAATTAAATTTAATTACTCTAAAAATATCTTATTTAAACCTTAATTATTTTAGACTTAAATTAAAACCATCATTTGAAAAGAGGCATTTAAAATTGTTTAAAAATTTGAATTTTTTATTATTATTTTAAGGTGAAACTGTTTTGTGAACTCCACCCGTATGCCCCAAATTTTTAAAACTAATTTTTTTTTGTTAAGTATAAATCCGTGTATCCTACGACTTCGAGACAAGCACTGATCTCCTTTGAGTACAACACGAACAATTACAAACCAAACCCGAGAAAACTCTACCTCTCCTTCTTCCTTCACTCGGCACTGATACAATAGCCACTGGTGCGTGTGCACACTCAAATTGGTTGACTCTGATGAACTACGACACCATCAGCACGTCATCGCCGACCACCACTACACCATCGACCTCCCAGATCCTACAATCTCACCGCAAAATCGACATTTAGCCTCTCGACCAAAAATTTGAACCTGACTTGTTCCGCTAAAACCATTCGCCACCACGATTCCGACCATCAGAGCTGTCATCACCCAAGCCATAGTTGCACCACTGAACCACTCTCCTTTTCCCCCAGATCCCATTCAACTCGATTCCCTGAAGACGACGAACTTCTCCTTTCAACCTCATCGAGAAAAATTATGCCTAAAACCCTACCAATCCATCACGTTATCGCCACAGCACGTTATCAATTCAACCAACATTTTTTCTAAGTTCCCTGATGCATCATCCATCTTCACCAACAATCACGACCTTCACGGCTCACGTGATCGCCATATATTGACTAAAATCGATTTCTGATCATCTCAAAAAATCTCAATGCATACGAATCTAAAAATCTTGATTTTGTTGTTAAAATTCATATTTCTCCATTACGAATCTAGTGGTATAATCTGAATTTGAAATCGTGATCATCGATTTTGGACTCAAATTGATTTCTTACTGTATTTTCCTATTTTAAATTAAATTCTTAACATAAATTGTTTGAAAACATTTTTAAAATTTAACTCAGGTGAGTACAATCAAATGTTACTTAGAGATTATTACCTAAATCTTTACAGATTTGGAGGTATGATTTGAATTCTTGAACTAAAATTTTAAAATGTGTAAGCTAAACAGAAGTGTTACTCTTCTGTTTCCATATTTACCCTCATGCTAACATATGTCACAACACACATTCAATATTTGACCACATGCAAACATATATAGATATGGATTCAAAGTTTTCTCACAAATAACAATAAACAGATTCAGGGTTGGAGGTTTGCTCACCTGTATATTTGCAAACAGAGAAGCAAAGATGAATTTGAGCCTGTATTTCTTTTTCCTTCTTTAAATCTTGAAGTTAAATCTGCAAAGTTTGAATTTCGAACTGTAAGCTTTTGTTTAAGATCCCAGGTTGACTTTGGTTTGGTTGCTATTGATTTCGAACTGAATCCAGATCGGGTTGAGCTTGATGAATATGAATTGATCTTTGTTTTTAAAGCTGTGATGATTTCCAGATTTCTAAATCTTGATTTCTTTTTCTTTTTTTCTTTTGTTTGCCTTTGATTCAGGTTTGTAATTTGATCTTTAACTTGCTTCCAGATTGCACTTGAAACAGATCTTGATTTTTTTTCTGGTTTTCATTCTGTTTTTCAAGTTTTGTAAGTTTGATTTCCTTTGATATTGAGATGTGTGATTCTCAATCTTTTTTACTGTTCTTTTCAGATTTTCTGAAACTAAATAATTCGAATATGCGGAGATAAAAAGTTTTTGTGATTTTTTTAAATTTATTATTTTATTCAAACAGTTATAGTGAATGCCATTTGCAAGAAATAATCATGAGATCTCAATGTATGTTGATTTCTTTACTCCTTAATGATTTTAAATGCCACTTATTTTTAAAAACATTTATTTTAAATTTAAATTCAAATTTCAATACAAACTTGAAACAAAAATCCATTCATATATATTCATACATACACTTGTACAATTTTATACTTATATATGTATATTTTCCAATTATACTTATTATGGTTTAAAGGTTACACACTTTAAAAATCTTATTTTATAAATTTACAACCCAATGTTATATATATATGCTTTCTTATTAATTTCTAAAAGATAAAACTTCTTACTAATTTTTTGTTTTGATCTTATATATATACATTTTTTCTTCAATTACTCATACTTATACAATTTATAAAGAAAATGAATTGAAAATAATTAATAAATAATCATATATATATATTTTCTTAGAACATAGAATTTTTTAAATCAAATTTTATTTTCAATATATTTATTATTAAATTCCCAAATAAAAATTTCTATTTAGAATACATATCTTTCTTTACTCTGGAATTTCCATATTAATCCACAATTAATTTCACAATTAAATCTAAAATTTTATATTAATTTTAAATTATTTCAAAGTTTAATTCCAAAGATTAAATTAATTATCAAATTATTCTTAGCTAAAATTCAGGAATGTTACAATTTGGTCCATTACTAATTTCCAGAATTCTTTTATTTCAAAAATTGTTTTTGGTCCATTACTAATTTCCAGAATTCTTTTATTTCAAAAATTGTTTTGAAATAATTTATACATACTTAACTTCTTTTTCATCTTTTAACAAATCTATACCCTTCCGTTTACAATTTAATTATATTTAACTTGCATAAGTTAAATTTTAATTTCATCTTGAAATTTTCAATTTCAGGTTATAAGTTCAAAATTTATTTAACTTAGCCTGAGTTTATTTCCAATTCGTTCAATCCATTAAACTTAATCAATTTAAGTTTTACATTCCAAAATTCAGTTCTTATTAATATCACTTCCCACTTATAAGTCAAAAAACTTACTTTCCCTTTGGATCTACTTCTCATTTTAAATGGGAATCCTAGAATTCAAACACCCAATGTTTATTTCAAATCACCTTGAAATCATACACATACACACACACACACATATACATATATATCCCTTTATATACCAAATCACACTTTTAAATTTAAACCACCCTAGGTTTCTATCCAAAACAAATTCCTTCGAAATTTTCAAACAACCCTTGTTTTCAAAATAAAATTCCCATATCAAAAATATTCTAAATAATATTATTTATTATTTCCTCAAACACTTTGAAACACATTTCAAATTTTACGAGACTTAGATTCAAAACTTCTTAATTTAAATCCATTTTAATTTATGAATCACATTTTCAAATTATGCTTATATAATTCCACTTCCTTAAAACATCTCATAATGGTTTATCATTTTTTATTTTGTAATAAACAACTTTAATTAAGGCACAACCACCGATTTATGATAGTAATCAATATTATCATAGCTAGAACCCAAACAAATTTTATATTCCATAATAATTTTCTAAATAATTATTTCCTTATAAATATAATTAGGATAAATTTATTTCATTTCAAAATACTTTCGAAATTTTCGGAATTTAAATTCTGATTTGGATCTATTTTTAGCTTAACTTATTTGTATAGTTCATTTTATCAAATTTCTATTTGGTTATATATGTATATATATAACTACTTAAATTTTATAATCTATTTTGATTATAATAATTAAAACCAATCACCTCAACATACTATAAAAAATTCAGACAAATTATTTACATTCAAATCAAAATATAAATTTATATAAAACCCTTTTAAAATTGTTTATGCCTTGAAATTACTATATAAGAAAATAACAAGTACGCTCTCATATATCATACATCCAACTCATTCTAGGGTACTACTGACCCTATCTCTAATTAGTAAACCCTACCAGAGCCAAGGTTCTCATTAACCTTCAGCTATGATACAACGTGTGGCGACCGGGCGATGTTCGACCCTTGAAAATCGACACTAATACATTCACTATATAGAGTGTCGAGCAATCGAGTACCGAAAATACCAGGTTGTTAGGGTTCAAGAAGAAAAGAGAGAAGAAATAGAAACAAAAATAACAACAACACAGAATCCCACAATCGCAGCGGAACAAAATATAATATACAATAATAGCTTTTATATAAAGAAACTGTATCAGCTAAAATACATACAAATTATCAAAGTACAACCATCAAAATAGAAATCTGGATAGTTATAATAAATTGTCCTCAAAAGTGCTGAATATACAGCCTACAATACATAGTGGAATATAATTAAGTACGCGTAATGTGTCTCTGCCATCCAGCTTGTCTCTTGAGCTCCAAAGCATCCTAACCTGAATATGTAATACTCGGTCTGACCTGAGCATTACAATAAACTAACACCAAGCCAGGCTGGAAACCAGCGTGAGTAAACACACTTAATTTGAAATACTTAAGTTATTAAAATCCTTTGAAAAAAAGGCAACTTGCAAGACCATGTCACACATAAACATGATGGTTTTTTATCTTTTTTTTTGGCAAAACAAGCCGGTTTTATAGTGGACCGTCCACTTTTTATTACGAAAGTAATAAAAATTGAAGAACAAGAGCAAGGTAAAAGCACCTTAACTACTAAGAAATAAAAACGGAAAATACAGCACAGGTACGAGACAGCTATGTCACTGTAACTAAATAGAAAAAACAATCACTCCTCCGAAGAGGAAGAGGCGCCATCATCCCCAGCCACCAGAGAAGAATCCAAAGGCACGGACCCACAAAGTCCAGCAAAGGGTCGGAAAAGAAGAGCAAGACAAGGATCATAACCTATTGCGTCAGAAGAGTAGATAAACGAACGATCCCAGGAAAAATCAGCTAGCATGGCAGTATTCGAACTTGCATAGAACCCGTCCAAATCAAGAACTAAGGAATCACCAGAAGGTTTGTAGCGAAGGCATCGAAGGTCCAGATGATCATCAGAAACAAAACGGTAGAAGGATCCATTCACCGGGTTAAATCTCATATCAGAGATGGGATCAATCCAACACCCCTCGGGCCCATCCCAAGCAACAGGCAACAGCGACGAGCCAGGGACAGGATCAATAAGGGGCATATCAGGAACATCAGTAGGAACCACAGAAGGAGATGAGCCAGGCCTATCTAAAGGCAATGGAGGCAGACACAAGTTAGACGATGGAACAACCAAAGTAGGGGATAACAGAGTAATAGGGGATGAAACCTTGGGGACCCAAATCCTACAAGGGGGGCGAGGCAAAGGTATCTTCCGAGCAACCGCGACGGCTTCCGAATGGATGCAGGCGATAGCCAGGTGGCCAAAGGAGTGATATGAGGAACAAATTTCCGGAACCCAACCATAGCGAACACGAACTTCCACAACATGACCAACAGCTAGCTGAACTGGGATAGAGGAAGGGAGAGGCTTGAAGGGGGATATCTCAATAAGAGCCTTAGCATACATCAACTTATCGCGAGCCACTGTATTTGAGTAAAAACATTTTAATTTTCCAACGTTACAGGATAACCAATTCAGACCAATAAGAGGTTGAAGAGCAGAGGGAATTTGAGAAAAAAATACCTACACAGGGATGGAAAGTACTTGTTCACGCGCACATGCCACAGTTGGGGTCCAAGGAGTTACAATGAAAGGCCTACCATCAAAAAATGAGGGCTCAACGTCAAGAAATATCCGACGATCCTCAAGAGAGGAAAATTTAAGGTAGTACATGGAGTCAATCAACTTCACATGCAAATTACCACGAAGCTTCCAAGCCCTCCGAAGATCCAAGGTCACATTTTTAAGACGGTAATTAGGTTCAAGAAAGAAGCCTACTAAATAATCAGGCTAAAATTCCACACCGGCTTGCAAAACAGAAGGGGGAGGGATCATCACTCCATTTTCTTCGACCATATCAAATTCAATCGGGATGTAATTACCCGCATTACGGGGCAAGGACGAGAATAGAGAAGACCAAGGTTTGGAGATTGGCATCGAAGGAGGAGAAGGACCAGGGCGCTCCAGAACGATGCGGGAACCATTAGAGACCACTGGAATAGATACACCAGAGCCATCCATACTGGAAATAGGAACAGATTTCATAGGGGCTTTATCACAAGCACCTGGAGTGCAATGACCAGTACACTGTTTGTCAGTATATTCACTCCTCAGAACACACTCAGGCATTCTAACATCGATCACAACATTCGATACCAACTTCCCCACATCACAAAACATTGGGCTGTGGAAACTAACGTTGTCACCAAAAACATCAGGTCGAGGCTCACCAAAATCAAACTCACAATCAACATGTAACGTTTCCGATTTTTCGTTGCCGAAAAACCGAAATGTTAGGGTTGAAGAAGAAGAAAAAGATAGAAGAAGAGAGAAAAGCAACAGAAACAGAACAGAACAATATCAGAATCTCACAATTGCAGCGGAACAACATATAATAGATAAATGAATAATCTTTAAAACAAAGAACTATATCAGTTATTACATTACATCACATCACATTACATTTCATCATCAGAGTGTATAACAAACAACAGCGGAAAAGAAATACTTTATACTAATAATATGCTACGCCATCCAGCTTGCCTCCTACAACCTATGAATTCCAGAATATCCTGATAAACCTCACTCTTGACTGCCAGTGTAGAAATTGGTGAGCACCCAAAGTTTAGGAAGGAAAACAATAAACTCCGAGTCAGTCACGTGACTGGTGTGAGAACTCAAAACAGTTAATCTTTAAAATAAAGAATAGGATAATTGTAAAATAGATTCGCAATGCTTTTAAAAATGAGACTACTATAAGGCCTCCCGCACACACACACAATGCAAACGCAGAATCAGAGAAGATTTCTCCTTATGATAGTCAAAGATGCTTGATACGCATTAAAAATAACATTTGATATTATTATTAGTGCATAGTGTAGGAAAAATTATTTCGAAAGAAAAGATATAAATCTTAGCCAACATACGACCATTATCGTATGCCTACTATAGCTACCATGTTCAATAGCAGGTTACCACCACATTCCATGGCAGGTTATACAACTAAAACCGTACAAGATCGTATTGTTTCTTTGGATTTCCAAAAAATGGTCAGGCCAAGGAACTTCCCATTGCCACATGGAAACGCCTCTGGAAAGACGCCTCAAGAACCAAACCGGATCTCTGCCAACACAAGGCCGGGTTACCCCTAACTGGGTAACAACTGACACGAATATGTCATTCCCCGATCGTAACCGATCTATCCGAGGATCCTCGATTTCCAACAACCACAAAGCAATAAATTTGCAGTAACCACATAGATTAAATATCTGGTCTCCATACCATGATACCACCTCTATCCAGAAGGAATGACATACACTAAAGGGGCGCTATCCCCTAATAAGCTTGCCGCATTCTTCCTGTTTTGACCATTTTCGGGGTGTGAGGTCCGACGAAGTCTCGTCCACAAAGCCACGCTCTATACAAAAGCTGTGCTTTGGGTCAACAAATGATCAAAGTAATGATCACCAAGATAAATGACCAAACAAATGATCATATCACAAATAATCAACAATGATCATTTCATAGCAACACTCAGCATGCCACACTACCAAATTGGGAGCATATCACTAATAACCTTCAACTACATAACCTCTGAGCTCGCACGTCTCAGAGAAGGTTGTTAAGCTAAGAGAATAAATTCTCCGCCACCAACAGAAATATATTTGAAAGAAATCAGCTTTATATCTCAACTTGTAATGTCAGACATACAATCCATACAAGTCTGTTCCGGGCTCGAACAGAACCGAAGGCACTTACAAAGAAGTCCTTGCATTCCGGATAATTTCTAATCACGTCCGGACTTCCCGTCACTAAGGGTGATAAAACGTCTATATCGGAGATCAGCCGATGCAGAGTAACTCAACGGTAATCCTTCCATTTTCAAAAATATCTGGTCTTCAACAACGGTCATCAAATGCAATCCATTACGACGTATCACATATCGGAATGGGTTATACGACCCCAAGGTCCTTTCCCGGTTAACCCGAATAGTGAGCGCTTATTCAAAAATAAGTGTGGCATTAAAATTCCAGAAATCACAACAAATACCTATTTAAAGGTAAATATTGATAGTCGGATTATTTAACTATCAGTAGGCATGCTCAACATCACCAAATTCCAAATAATTTTCCAAATTATTTATTTTCCAAAATATCTTTACTAGATATATAATTTCCGCACTTTAACCATTTGAAAACAAATTTTCAAATCACTTTTCAATCCTTCATCACTTTTGAAAACAAATTTCAATCATTTTCCTTACTCGGAAAAACTTTCATTTCAAAATGGTCCATTTAAACTAATTAAATAAATCCTTACCAATTCACTTTATATTTACGTTCCAAATCCATAAATTTATTCCCATACTTTAAAAATAAATCAACGTTTACTTTTAAACAAATTCCCCTTTTCATTTATAAATTCATAGTGAATTTACATTCCAAAATATTTATGATTATATGATTCCCAAATCGATCTCTAATATTCATTTTCGATTTATCTTTACAAGGATAAATTCTAAAACGTTCATTTCACATTGGAAAAATATTTCCATACTTATTTAATAATAAGTAATTCACAAATCTATTTATTTTCAACATTTGAAAATATTCAATATACTTAAATCAAAACTAAGTATATATTTCATTCTTTAAGGAATCATTTTCTTAACACATAAATTTGAGTCAAAACGAATGTTACGTAAAACAACGTTACGACGACCCAAAATCACTAGTATAGGGATTCAAAGTTTAAATAGATATATAAATCCCAATACTATATAAAACATTTCCTTTCGGAAATCATCTACTATAACAACAGTGTTATAGTCTACCATTTCCTTCTATTTCTCGAAACGTCGATTTCAACAATGAATGTTGAAGTCTATGTTTCGATGTTTAATACATTTTAAAGCATCGTTAAAACGATTAACTTCATTTTATAATATCGCTTTCCCAAAACATAACCATTTTATTCAATAATATATTCACTGTCCAAAATCGTGAATATACCTTATCTACCCAATTTCAATGTTTACTACACGTTTTATTTCAAGAATTTATTCGCTATCCAAAATCGCGAATATATTTCCTTTTATAAACTTCTATATTCAATTTATCAAATTCAATTGATTTCGAATTTATAAACGTTGTCTATAAATTCCATTTCTATTTACAAACTTCGATTTATAAATCTCCTTTAAAAATCAATTCCATTTATATTTCGTTTATATGTCAAATCTAACTTATAAGTAAATTACTTATAATCCATTTATTCACAAATCCATTCTTTTATATCATCATTTGTTTATAAATCTAAAATTCTTATTTACTTATAAAACTAGATACAACTTTATTTTAACACTTATAAAAGCTCGTTTCATAATTCAAATATCTTTAACTTATAAAATATAAATTTTATAAATATTTTATATAAACCGTTTATAATAATTCAGAAATCTCAATTTAACTATTTTATAAATTAATTTACTATTTATTTCTAAAATCTTTTTCGTTTATATTTCTCAAAAATCATAACTTTATAACATTAAACTTATAACGTTAATTTATTTAAAATAAATCAATTCAAAATTTTAATAAACATATACTTTCAAAAATCACTTTAAAAATTCTTTTTAAAAAATCAAAATCATTCTTTTAAAACTTCAAAAATGGATCCGATGATGCAACATCACCAAATAGTCAATCACGACATCTAAACATCATATATCAATATGATAATCAACAAATATCACAATATCTGTAAATAAATCAATACAGTTGAGGAATCCAGTTGGATCCCTCCAACCTGTTTCCGTGCATCCACAAATGTTAGCACAATACCAATTCCGCTCCAGTACGGAATTATCGCGGTATATGGGATTTATAAATATGATCCGCTTAATAGGCGGCGTAATAGGGTCTCATCCGCTATACAATGCGGGAAATCAATTCCAATATATACATATGCCAATATATATATTGTTATATATAGATATATCCTACTATGTATACTATCACAATCAAACAGCAATCAATAACTGCAATCATCATTCAACATACATTCAAGCAAATTTTAAATCTAACTATTTAAAATATAAATCGAAACTGTTCGATTGAGTGAGAAGTTCTCACCTTGGTTTTCCGATAGCAATTTATAGCGTTTTATTTCGAATAAAATTAAACGTGCGTTTAATTTTACCGAAATTTTCACTAGCTCCAAACGACTCCAATCCAACTCCATCGCGTAGTATTCGCGAATACGATTCCAACGCACTTCATTTCAGCATTTTCCGATCTCGCAGCAAAAGGATATCAACTTTTAAAGTTTGTACACGATTTAAATATAAATAAATCAACATTTTCTTTTTATATTTTCAACATCAGCTACATCCAGCCGTCCATCTCAAGTCAAACAAATCAAGGCCGCATCGACCTTTCTTCTCCTTTCCATCACGCATGCATTCTACAGCAAGAAACCTAACCCAACTTCGTACCAAACCCAAGCTAGCCGCCCCCTCTACGAACGATTCCAGGATGATCAACCACCGCCGTTTGAAAAGCCATCAACCACTCCATTATCGGCCTGAGTAGCCTCGAGCTCGGTCGTGCTGTCTTGGGGAAAAACGTGGGTGAAGTCTCACGTTCGAACTTATTTTGTCGTCCATTCCCTCGACTAAAAATGATCATATCCGTATAGAATTAAAGCCCTCACGAATCTCTACAGCATTGCAGTTAAGCATTTCTCTAATCGATGTGTGGATGAGAAGAGATTGAAGAAAGAAATTCATGCGTTTCTAGCGTTCGATTTTGAAAATGGCGGCCAGGCTGAAATTAGGGTTAGGCAGGTGAATTTCTATGGATATGGGCTCCTATTTATAGCCGATGAGATTACTATTCACGTTTTATTATTTAACTCAACAGATTCCGAATTTGATGAAACAAAAGTCGTTTCCTAGGTTAAACCTCTATTCCGGATACAATGGAATAGGTTGCAAAAGCTAATTCGATCGTATGTGTGAGTTACGGCAATAAACGATCGATTTAAATTAAACCGATTAAACGATTTTCTATGCGTTTTGGCTTGCCCCGGACAAACGATAAATCCGATTTACTTGAAATTTGAAAAATTATAATAATATCACATTACGGATCCGATGAAACTGGTTTCGTCGAAATCCGAGACTGTTTGAAAAATGGCTATTTTAACTCGCCAAATTAATATTAAAACAATTTCGATGCGTTTCGAGCTGCCATGGTCAAACGACAACTCCGATAGCTACGAAAATTGAAATCCGATAATAACAAACTATTACGGATCCAATGGAACAAGTTTCGTCCAATTCTGAGACTGTTCAAAAATTAGCTATTTTTCAGTCGATAATTAAATATTAAAATATTCAATTTTCACAGATTAACTTTAAATTCGATTTTAAAAGTTCTATAATGTCATTATAACTCCAATATGATAAAATAAAATTTTACAAATCATTTTCAACCATATTAAACTCGTTATTAAATTATTTATGTATTTCAACTATTAAATAATCGATTTAATTATCCAATCAAATCCAGATATTCGAGAAATAAATTATTCGACTGTTTAATTTCACTTATTAATATTTAAATTCAATTGAATATTCTAATTTTAATTGACAGAAATTCTGGGTCGTTACATACTTCCCCCCTTAAAAGAATTTCGTCCTCGAAATTACCAAGTAAGAAAAATTACAGTATCTATTAACTTTTCATAACAAACCGTTCAAATTAGATTTTTCAAATCTCTTAAGTGTTTAACTTTCCCAAAATTCATCGTTAAACTTCTTACAAAATCTTACTAAGTTTTCCAAAATTTTCAAATTTCTCAAAAATATTCTAACGCCTTAAATTTTCGGAAAATTTCGCCATAGCCTCCTTTGCGCGGCTCGACCCAAAAAAAATGACAGTATATATATCACAAATATACATCTCATCAAGTGATGAGGCATCCCGCAGGGGAAAAAGTGTAAAATTACGATATTTAATCCGAGATATGTACCTTATTTATTATTAGCGAGCATATACGGCTAATATAGCGTGAAAGCGAGCTCCAAATGCGAAACAAGCGCAATCCGCACCTACTAAACACTAAATCAAACATATGAGAACATGTAGATATGAAAATAATACCAATATACATCATATAGCAACATAACAACTACATAATATAGCAAATGCAACTAAAGCAACAAATGCAACCGTCAACCAACTCAATATTCATTCATGTTCTCATTAATATTCAATGAATTGGTTTTCAATTTAAATCACATTTGATTCATTTACATTGGATTTTATCAACATTCATTCATTCAATTAGTTAACATTCACTAATTTACATTCAAGTTCATTTCCAAATCAAATTCAATTCTATTTAAGATTCACTTAACTTCCAATTTGATTTCAATTACATAGCTTTTTAATGAATTAACACTTCATCCATTTTTCCATATCAATTTTATTTACATTCAGTTGATTAACATCCAATTCATTAGTTCAATTCAATTTCTAATTCCTTTAACAATATAAAGTTGAATTTCATTCATATAACTCAAGTTCAAATTCTTAATGACTTCACTTCATTAATTCACTTATTAATTTACTTTGACACCAAAATCAACTTTATTCAACTTATTTAAGTTATGTTCCATTTCAAACATCTTATCAAATCCAAATCAATTTATTTAACTTTCCTTTTGTTAAATTTCAAATCACATGTCTTTGAGGACAACTCAAATTTATTTCAACTTGGATTTTATTGATTTACTTATACTTCCTTTAACTTAACTCCATCCTTCAAGTTAAATTTACTCTATTAAAACTCAAACTGTATAAGTTATCAACTCATTTATCATTCTCATAAATATTTCAAATAGGATTCCAGAGTCTTTTCAACCTTTCAAAACCAAATCCAAATTTTTCCAAACAACCTTCTTTTAAACAATTTGGCAGCAATCCCTCTTTTGGAAACCCGAAAATGAACACCGATGATGTCATGATCATCATCGGAATTATTTTCCAGCGACCGAAAAGAGTTTAGAGCTTTAATTTCTCCAAAACAAATTTCCAAAATATCAAATCCTTTCAAAACACTTCTTTGGAATTTTATTTTCAGAATATAAATCACATTTATAAGTCTTTTACTTATATAGTTTCACTTCTTGTATATAAGATTATTTCACAATTGTAAATCACATTAATTATAGTTCCATACTTATAATTCATTTTCTTATACAATTATTCTTTTACAATTGTCGTTTTTATTTAATTTATTCAAACAACTTTCATTGACTTATATATATATATATATTCAACAACCAAACAATCAATTCATATACACATTAATAATTCTGAAAAATTATTCCTTTATATATAAAATATAATCGAGGTAAAATTATTTCATTTACCCAATTTAAAATGATACTATGTCGGTTTATATCGTTTAAGAGTTTAGAAACCCCTATCGATAATATGGCGTCCCACATACCGACCAAAATTCACAAACAGCTCAACGGATAAGCAAACACAATATAAAACAATTTCTTATTCACTAACAAATACGCACTCGTATATATTATTACACTTACACTCATTCTAGAGTACTACTGACTCTATCTCTAATGAGTAATTCCCAACAGAGCCATGGTTGTCGCTTAACCATAAGCTCTGATAACAAATGTAACGTTTCCTATTTTTCGTTGCCGAAAATCCGAAATGTTAGGGTTGAAGAAGAAGAAAAAGGTAGAAGAAGAGAGAAAAGCAATAGAAACAGAACAGAACAATATCAGAATCTCACAATCGCAGCGGAACAACATATAATAGATAAATGAATAATCTTTAAAACAAAGAACTATACCAGTTATTACATTACATCACATTACATTACATTTCATCATCAGAGTGTACAACAAACAACATCGGAAAAGAAATACTATATACTAATAATATGCTACGCCATCCAGCTTGCCTCCTGCAACTTCTGAATTCCAGAATATCCTGATAAACCTGACTCTTGACTGCCCGTGTGGAAATTGGTGGGCACCCAGAGTTTAGGAAGGAAAACAATAAACTCCGAGTTAGTCGTGTGACTGGTGTGAGAACTCAAACCAGTTTATCTTTAAAACAAAGAATAGGATAATTTTAAAATAGATTCGCAATGCTTTTAAAAATGAGACTACCATAAGTCCTCCCGCGCACACACACAATGCAAACGCAGAATCGGAGGAGATTTCTCCTTATGATAGTCAAAGATGCTTGATACGCATTAAAAAGAACATTTGATATTATTAGTGCGTAGTGTAGGAAAAATTATTTCGAAAGTAAAGATATAAATCTTAGCCAACATACGACCATTATCGTATGTCTACTATAGCTACCATGTTCAATAGCAGGTTACCACCACATTCCATGGAAGGTTATACAACTAAAACCGTACAAGATCGTATAGTTTCTTTGACTTTCCAACAAATGGTCAGGCCAAGGAACTTCCCATTGCCACATGGAAACGCCTCTGGAAAGACGCCCCGAGAACCAAACCGGATCTCTGCCAACACAAGGCCGGGTTACCCCTAACTGGGTAACAACTGACACGAATATGTCATTCCCTGATCGTAACCGATCTATCCGAGGATCCTCGATTTCCAACAACCACAAAGCAATAAATTTGCAGTAACCACATATGTTAAATATCTGGGCTCCATACAATGATACCACCTCTATCCAGAAGGAATGACATACACTAAAGGGGCGCTACCCCCTAATAACCTTGCCGCATTCTTCCTGTTTTGACCATTTTCGGGGTGTGAGATCCGACGAAGTCTCGTCCACAAAGCCACGCTCTATACAAAAGCTGTGCTTTGGGTCAACAAATGATCAAAGTAATGATCACCAAGATAAATGATCATATCACAAATAATCAACAATGATCATTTCACAGCAACACTCAGCATGCCACACTACCAAATTGGAGCATATCACTAATAACCTACAACTACATAACCTCTGAGCTCGTACGTCTCAGAGAAGGGTGTTAAGCTAAGAGAATAAATTCTCCACCACCAACAGAAATATATTTGAAAGAAATCAGCTTTATATCTCAACTTGTAATGTCAGACATACAATCCATACAAGTCTGTTCCGGGCTCGAATAGAACCGAAGGCACTTACAAAGAAGTCCTTGCATTCCGGATAATTTCTAATCACGTCCGGACTTTCCGTCACTAAGGGTGATAAAACCTCTATATCGGAGATCAGCCGATGCAGAGTAACTCAACGGTAATCCTTCCGTTTTCAAAAATATCCGGTCTTCAACACCGGTCATCAAATGCAATCCATTACGACGTATCACATATTCGGAATGGGTTATACGACCCCAAGGTCCTTTCCCGGTTAACCCGAATAGTAAGCGTTATTCAAAAATAAGTGTGGCATTCAAATTCAAGCAATCACAACAAATACCTATTTAAAGGTAAATATTGATAGTCGGATTATTTAACTATCAGTAGGCATGCTCAACATCACCAAATTCCAAATAATTTTCCAAATTATTTATTTTCCAAAATATCTTTACTAGATATATAATTTCCACACTTTAACCATTTAAAAACAAATTTTCAAATCACTTTTCAATCCTTTATCACTTTTGAAAACAAATTTCAATCATTTTCCTTACTCGGAAATACTTTCATTTCAAAATGATTCATTTAAACCAATTAAATAAATCCTTACCAATTTACTTTATATTTACGTTCCAAATCCGTAGATTTATTCCCATACTTTAAAAATAAATCAACGTTTATTTTTAAACAAATTCCCCTTTTCATTTATAAATTCATAGTGAATTTAAATTCCAAATATTTATGAATATATGATTCCCAAATCGATCTCTAATATTCATTTTCAATTTATCTTTACAAGGATAAATTCTAAAATGTTAATTTCACATTGGAAAAATATTTCCATACTTATTTAATAATAAGTAATTCACAAATCTATTTTTTTTCAACATTTGAAAATATTCAATATACTTAAATCAAAACTAAGTATATATTTCATTCTTTAAGGAATCATTTTCTTAACACATAAATTTGAGTCAAAACGAATGTTACATAAAACAACGTTACGCCGACCCAAAATCACTAGTTTAGGGATTCAAAGTTTAAATAGATATATAAATCCCAATACTATATAAAACATTTCCTTTCGGAAATCATCTACTATAACAATAGTGTTATAGTCTACCATTTCCTTCTATTTCTCGAAACGTCTATTTCAACAATGAATGTTGAAGTCTATGTTTCGATGTATAATACATTTTAAAGCATCGTTAAAACGATTGACTACATTTTATAATATCTCTTTCCCAAAACATAACCATTTTATTCAATAATATATTCACTGTCCAAAATCGTGAATATACCTTATTTACCCAATTTCAATGTTTACTACACGTTTTATTTCAAGAATTTATTCGCTATCCAAAATCGCGAATATATTTCCTTTTATAAACTTCTATATTCAATTTATCAAATTCAATTGATTTCGAATTTATAAACGTTGTCTATAAATTCCATTTCTATTTACAAACTTCGATTTATAAATCTCCTTTAAAAATCAATTCCATTTATATTTCGTTTATATGTCGAATCTAACTTATAAGTAAATTACTTATAATCCATTTATTCACAAATCTATTGTTTTATATCATCATTTGTTTATAATTCTAAAATTCTTATTTACTTATAAAACTAGGTACAACATTATTTTAACACTTATAAAAGCTCGTTTTGTAATTCAAATATCTTTAACTTATAAAATATAAATTTTATAAATCTTTTATATAAACCGTTTATAATAATTCAGAAATCTCAATTTAACTATTTTATAAATTAATTTACTATTTATTTCTAAAATCTTTTTCGGTTATATTTCTCAAAAATCTTAACTTTATAACATTAAACTTATAACGTTAATTTATTTAAAATTAATCAATTCAAAATTTTAATAAACATATACTTTCAAAAATCACTTTAAAAATTCTTTTTAAAAAAATCAAAATCATTCTTTTAAAATTTCAAAAATGGATCCGATGATGCAACATCACCAAATAGTCAATCACGATATCCAAACATCATATATCAATATGATAATCAACAAATATCACAATATCTGTAAATAAATCAATACAGTTGAGGAATCCAGTTGGATCCCTCCAACCTGTTTCCCTGCATCCACAAATGTTAGCACAATACCAATTCCGCTCCAGTACGGAATTATCACGGTATATGGGATTTATAAAAATGATCTGCTTAATAGGCGGCGCAATAGGGTCTCATCCGCTATACAATGCGGGAAATCAATTCCAATATATACATATGCCAATATATATATATTGTTATATATAGATATATCCTACTATATATACTATCACAATCAAACAGCAATCAATAACTGCAATCATCATTCAACATACATTCAAGCAAATTTTAAATCTAACTATTTAAAATATAAATCGAAACTGTTCGGTTGAGTGAGAAGTTCTCACCTTGGTTTTCCGATAGCAATTTATAGCGTTTTATTTCGAATAAAATTAAACGTGCGTTTAATTTTACTCGAAATTGTCACTAGCTCCAAACGACTCCAATCCAACTCCATCGCGTAGTATTCGCGAATACGATTCCAACGCACTTCGTTTCAGCATTTTCCGATCTCGCAGCAAAAGGATATCAACTTTTAAAGTTTGTACACGATTTAAATATAAATAAATCAACATTTTCTTTTTATATTTTCAACATCAGCTACATCCAGCCGTCCATCTTAAGTCAAACAAATCAAGGCCGCATCCACCTTTCTTCTCCGTTCATCACGCACGCGTTCTACAGCAAGAAACCTAACCCAACTTCGTACAATACCCAAGCTAGCCGCCCTCTCCACGAACGATTCCAGGATGATCAACCACCGCCGTTTGAAAGGCCATCAACCACTCCATCGTCGGCCTGAGTTGCCTCGAGCTCGGTCGTGCCGTCTTGGGGAAAAACGTGGGTGAAGTTTCACGTTCGAACTTATTTTGCCGTCCATTCCCTCGACTAAAAATGATCATATCCGTATAGAATTAAAGCCCTCGCGAATCTCTACAACATTGCAGTTAAGCATTTCTCGAATCGATGTGTGGATGAGCAGAGATTGAAGAAAGAAATTCTTGCGTTTCTAGCCTTCGATTTTGAAAATGGCGGCCAGGCTGAAATTAGGGTTAGGGCAGGTGAATTTCTATGGATATGGGCTCCTATTTATAGCCGATGAGATTAATATTCATGTTTTATTATTTAACTCCACAGATTCCGAATTTGATGAAACAAAAGTCGTTTCCTAGGTTAAACCCCTATTCCGGATACAATGGAATAGGTTTCGAAAGCTAATTCGATCTTATGTATGAGTTACGGCAATAAACGATCGATTTAAATTAAACCGATTAAACGATTTTCTATGCGTTTTGGCTTGCCCCGGACAAACGATAAATCTGATTGACTTGAAATTTGAAAACTTATAATAATATCAGATTACGGATCCGATGAAACTGGTTTCGTCGAAATCAGAGACTGTTTGAAAAATGGCTATTTTAACTCGCCAAATTAATATTAAAACAATTTCGATGCGTTTCGAGCTGCCACGGTCAAACGACAACTCCGATTGCTACGAAAATTGAAATTCGATAATAACAAACTATTACGGATCCAATGAAACAAGTTTCGTCCAATTCTAAGACTGTTCAAAAATTAGCTATTTTTTAGTCGATAAATAAATATTAAAATATTCAATTTTCACAGATTAACTTTAAATTCGATTTTAAAAGTTCTATAATGTCATTATAACTCCAATATGATAAAATAAAATTTTACAAATCATTTTCAACCATATTAAAATCGTTATTAAATTATTTCTGTATTTCAACTATTAAATAATCGATTTAATTATCCAATTAAATCCAGATATTCGAGAAATAAATTATTTGACTGTTTAATTTCACTTATTAATATTTAAATTCAATTAAATATTCAAATTTTAATTGACGGAAATTCTGGGCCGTTACACAACAGGGGAAACACAAACATTATTACCAGCTCCATCAAATCCCGATTTACTTCTCAATTCCACATCAGAAACAAAACTACCACCGCAAGTAACAGGAGATAACGTCTGCAAAGTGGCCACTGTCGAAGGCGCAACACCAAGGACTGATTGATGTCGAGCACAGCCAGGCGAAGAATTCGCAACAATTGCCGGAACTGAAGCAGGGAGTGGAGGGAACTCAGCGGCGGAAAGGAGTTGAGGCATTTGGCGTTCGGGGGGGGGACGACTGGAATTTGAAAACTCGGCCAGATCTAGTAGAGGAGGGGGAAGAGTGAAGCGAAGAGGAAGGGGGAGCGAAGGAGAGACGGGCATGGAAGGAGGAGAGCGTGGCGATGGGAACGGAAGGCAGAACAAAGTCAACGGGGAGGAATGCTGGAATCGCGGAAGCAGGAAGGCATTATGTATGATGGTTTTTTTATCTTACGATAACCTAAACACTTTTATAGAAAATCTGATGATATTATAATAGTGTATAAGTATAAATACTTATTAAAATAGCCGAAATTTGTTACATTAATTAAAACCCAGCATATTAGATTCCATAATCAAAACTGTAGAGGTTAGTAGTGGTTATTTGATCGAAGTGGTTTTCGAATATTGCAGATATTCGGTTTCCGGTCTCATCGGATCCAAACGATAAATTTTTAAAAGCCAGGTTGTTTGAATAATAGTTTCATAATCGGGATGTTATTTTTTACATATGGAAATTCATCCCATATGTTCACTTTATCAAGACCAATCCATCAAAAATAATTCGCTTGTAATCATTCCATTTATCCGAAATCGAAATAGCGATCAGTTCCAGTCAATTTACACATCAATAAAATGTATTAACGTTTTATTCTATTTACTTTAATTTGTTTAGCTACTTAATAGCACAGACAGTAAAAAATTGAAAGCAATATCTAAGAACAATTTTCAGTTAACATTGATCATTAATGCAATCAATGGTTTATAATTGATATTAAATCGGCTTATAATCCAAATTACTTGTTAATCAAAGAAATTAAATAAAAGAATTTATTCTTAAAATTTAAAAGATCATTTAATAATTAACTAATTAACATATAATTAATTAAATAATTAATTACCTATTTATTCACCCTAAAAATTAAAATCATTAAATTTCAACATTGCATGAATTTCGACAATATTAGTTCGGATGGAACTACTTGTGATTGGGTTCAAAAGGAAGTAGGAATAGAGTTTTTAATTTTTGATTTTTTTAAAAATAAAGATAAACTCAATTTCTTTTGTAAACATACCTAGCCCAATACACGGTAAACCAAGCCTATCAAAATCTAACCCACCTGCTTCTCTTCCCAATTTCTTCTTCCCTTCAGTTTTCTTCCTTTCTCCCTCTCATTTTCAAATACACGAAGGCGTGCATTCACGCGTGCACTTACACGAAGCCGCCGACCCTCTATCCATGCCGCCGACCACCCACATACATCACCGTCGCGTCATGTCCAACCACCTAGAATGCGAAAACACGCTCATTTGAAGAAAAAAATCGAGCCCCACGCCGGAATTTGATAAAAGTCCCAAATCCGTTCATCTCAACATATCTCCTACCACAGACATCTAGAAATCACCAAACCACTTTTCAAAATCTAGTTTTTCAACAACGAACTCGATCATTGAATCAAATTATTAAATCATTATAGTTGAAACTCTATCAATATAGAGTCACTTACTATTATAACTATTTTGAATCATGATCTAAAACTAATTGGATGACGATATATTAAATTTTGAAGGTAAAGGTTGTAACTTTTTTGACATAAACAAAGAACAAAAGAGGAAATCGGGGTTTCTTTGAGTTACAGATGAACTACCTTACATACATTCATACACAGGTTCACATACAAATCCATATGCACTTGTCAAAGATCAAAGATTCAACCGAAAACATTGTTATATGTAAGTATATGTAATACCAATAACAAACAAGGTTATTTTACTCACATTTTAAAAGATGATGAACACACTGCTCCTTATCACCTCCCTTGCTTAGATCATTTTTAAAACATTTTAAAAGATTTTAAAATTTTATTTGATATTTTTAACATATTAAAAATATCAACTTCAAACTTTGGTCATTTTACTGCAAAAGCGCGATTTTTTTGGAAAATTGTTTTAGACATATATCAAAATATACAGGAAGAAATCTTGATTTTATTTCTTCACCTAAAAATTATGGATATAATAGTCCGGACATTTCTTGTTTTGAAGAAATCCAATCTATATTTCATTCTATACATTCATTTAAACTTTCCGGCGTGAAATCGCGAACTACCATTGCGTAACGCACCTAGTTCTGACTTATTTTACTAAACTTGAAATAAATTCTTCAAATTTAACATAATCACTATAAAAACATTATAAATCATTTTAAATTAAAATTTTCACTTACTAAAGTATATTTTCATTGTTCTCGTATAATAATATTATTATATGTCCATTATTTTAATATTATATTTTTTAAAATCCAATTTCAATTTTATTTCAATTTTAACTTCAAATTAAACTTAATTACAACTTAGATTTCCAATCTAATATTAATTTTAATTTCCAAATTGATTTCAGTTTCGCTATTCATCTCAATTTCAAAATCAGTTTCAATTTCTAATTCAATTCTGATTTCGATGTCGATTTCAAATTCAATCACACTTCAATTCCAATTTGATTTCATTTTCAAGTTCAAATTGATTTCAGTATTCAAAAAGAGGCTTAATAATTGCAACATTTACCATGCTAATAAAATTGGTCATATTTAACAAAGGGGATTACTTATCACAAATGAGCATAATCGCTTTCAATATTCATCAATAACATAACATCCATTCTCGTAGCATAGTGATTATCAATAAGTAAGTATATTATCATAACTTAACTATTCAGCCAATGTATTTAAACATCCATTTCAGCTAAACATCCATATTATCAAATGGTGATAATTAACATAACATATAATAGGATAATCATGATTGTTATAACAAAACAAAATATGATTTAAAAAGCAGTGAGAATTTCTCACCTTCGTTTATGCGAACTGGTATGCTTAAGTCTAACGAACTAACGCTTGTTCCTTTCTTTCCTTCTTTACTTTCTTTTCTTTCTTTTCTTTCTTTCTTTTCTCTTTTTTTTTCTTTTTTTATATGGTCGTTGGTATATGGAAGGGGTGTAGGCTAGGCTAGGGTGTGTGTGGCCTAGGGAGGAGGGTGTGTGAGCTTGGGGGCTCGGGTTTGGGCTTATGGCCGTGGGTAGATGGTTAGGGAGGTAGGCACAGCTTGGGGAAGGACTGTTTGGTCATGATGGAGCTCGGATGGGGGGATGTAGGGCACGACTAAGGTAGGGGAAGGAAATGGAGAAGGAGAGAAGGAGATGAAAGAAGATGAAGTGAACAAATGAAGCGAGTTTGGCCTTGTATTTATAGTTGGAGCTTAAGTGCTTAATGTCATCCTATCCTCTTCATATTTGCAATAAAATATACACTCTTACTTATGCATGAAAAGAAAGAATTGATGGCTAATTAATGCGATGTTAAGGATGCAAATCATTACTCTTCTAATTTTCTTGACTTTGCTTTATTTAAATGGAAGACTTTAGCATGGATTTGATCCTACATGACATATGTTAACAAATTAGCATATGCATTAATGGTAGAAATGATGTTAAGAAAAAGTGTATAAGTAGTAAAGAGAGGTGTCACCATTTCCATGTTTACTGATATTAAAGCATATAACATTGCATGTTTTCCATGTATATGCATACCATCTCATTAATGAGATAAGAGATGTATGATGTAACGACCCATAAATTTTAATGGTTTAAATAACGTACTTAACTGAATTTTTGTGAAAATTTAAACAATTGAATTGGGTAATAAAAATTTGATATTTGGTATGCATCTATTCAAACATAGCAAATGATAAATTTTTATTGGAAATTATAAAGGTTAGTTATGTTGTGTAATTTTTTAATTTCAATTTAAAATCAGTCAATTCAATGAAAATAAAATATTTCGAAATCTGAATATTTTTACGTAATAAAAATGTTTATCATTTTCTGAGCAAGACGTCATAATTAGTTTTGTCAGATTTGGACTTCTCTAGCCCAGTTTATTTTATTTTCGACAAATTAGCAGCATTTTTGGCAGTGAATATCGACTTTTGTTAGGATGATCGTATCGTTGATATTTGTGTACCATTCTGTTCGTTTCATCGTACTGATCTTGTTGTATATTCATTTGTGTATTTCGGAGTCTGGTACGCGGCGAAATCCATGAAAATGATTAACCATATCAGTACCTATTTTTGAGCTTTGATATTCTGTGTCCATTCAAATTTCAAACGGCTGAAATAAACAGCCACTAACATTTGTTTGTCTCAGTTTTGCCTTTCACTATTCCCTACATCTAATATATTATTCCCTGGTTTGTGACATTTCCTATTCTCTACCAATTCATTTGTTCTGTGCTCTTTTGAGAAAAAAAAGAAAAAAAAGAAATATAATATATATGAAATTTTATGCGTTGTTTCCTTATTTCATAGTTCGTTCTGTTCGAGAAACTTTGCTCATCTCCAGCTCCACCTTCTCACCGCTTGCCGTCCACACTCACTTCACCGAGCTTGAACCACTAAACCCTAAAGTACATGACTCTCTCATAACCAGAACCTTCATCCACCAAGCGCCCATATATCCCCTCCGACCAATCGTCCTCGACCTGAGCCGACCCGCTCCTCCTTTTTCCCTTCACAACTCGGCCAGCTACGCACTATCGCTTCACTAGAACGTTGCCCCACAACAAGCATCACCGCCCCTCACCTTTGCCATGCGAGCCTATTGACCAGCCTCCCTCTTCCAATGTCGTCCTCTTCCCTTCGTACCCAAGCCTTCACCATCCTTCGCCCTGCAGCCTGCAGCCTGCGCCTTCCACTCATCCGCTATCCTCCGCAACTCTGCCACCTTCTGTAGATTCGAGCACGCAGCAGACTCGCCTCCGCCAGAAACTCCAGATCGCCACTATACACTCTTCCCCTGACAGCCGCATACCCTCCGCCCTTAAACTCGCCCATCACTTGTTGTGTCCCATCACCTTCCCTCCGCCTATCACCTTTCTGCAGTACCATGAGCAACCTGCGACTTTACTGGTTTGTTATATATGTAGTATATATGAATTATATTATATATATAAATTGTTTATATTATGGGTTCTATGGTTATATATTTTTCCTTATTTACAGTTTATATATATATAGTTATATTTTATTCATGTCTTCATATATTAGCCTGCGCATGTATAGGTTTGGCTATATTATATATTTAGTTATAGGTTTGCATATATGTTTTATATTTAAATACGCTTGCATATATGTACATTCATATATAAGTCACATAATAAATATAAGGTCTGTTGGTTTATGCATATATATTTGTATTAGTTATATATAATATGTTAGTTTGAGTATATATGTGTTTCTATAAGTTTATAAAGGATCTACTGAGTATACATATATACATGTTACAATAAATAAGTCATATTGATTTTATAATAGATATTATTTTTTAATATAATATATGTGTTAGTCTATATATTAGTTTATATTAGTTTACATGAGTTTGGTCTTCGAAGATATATAAAGATATTTTATGTCTTTAAATTTAATTTTGATTCGAAAATATGTATAGAGAAATTATTTTTAATATATGTTTTTAAAATTGATTAAGAGAAATTATATATATATATATAACATATATTTTTCTCAGTTTATATTAAGCTAATTTTGATTTGTCTCCCGTCAATTCCAAATTTGCAGCTTTGCTTTGATGGTCAACTTCGTGATCATCGTATTTTACTTTGGAATTCGTTGCTCGGATTCGTTGCTCGGTTCGTTATCAAAGTACTCTAGCCTCGAAAAGTGAGCAATCACTCATGATTAACATTCTAATATTTAATAAATTTAATTCACATTGAGATGGCAATTGAATATAGGGTTAAATTTGAACTGCTTATTATTCAATTGCTATATATGATATGCCGTTATCTATAACTGTTCACCTATAACAGCTGACACCATTACCTGTTATTTATATTATTATTAAATTTTTTACTGATGATATATGTGTGTTGTTGATATGTTATATTTTATTATATTTTTTCTCACTGTACAAGTTCCCTGTTAGTTTAGAAATATCTAAGGGTTGAAATGATACATAACCGAACGATATTATAGATTAGGGAAAATCGTTATGGGTTGAAGTGATAAACCCAAGTGATTTTCATTGATTTTGAAAGTTTGGGATTGTAGGTTGAAATGATATACACCCGTAAATATTAAATTATTGTGGATTGAAATGATAAATACCTGTATCACTTGACCATAGGATAGAAAATTATATACGGACACCGTAGGTCAATTTTGAAAAAAAATGATTTCCAAAGTTTGAAAGAAAATATATGGGTTTTAATAAATATTGATTTTTTAAAATATAATATATATAAGCTATTTTTATATATGTATAAAATTTAGATTTTAAAATATGTTTTGGAATTTTTTATTTATAAGTTAATTTTGAAAATATAATTTTTAAGATTTTTCTTATAATTTTATAGTTTAAAAAATATACAAAATATGATTTAATAAAAAAAATACATTTAATAATAAGATTTAATTTAATAAAATTTAATTTAATTAGTTTATAATATGTTTAAGTGTTTATTTAAATTTATATTGATATTTTAAAAATATATTTTCAATAACTTTAATAATAGAGGTTGGGAAGATAAATTAATGTTGACTTAGAATTTAAATTGGTTAATAATTGAATTTAAATAAGAATTGATTTAAACTTATTGATTTTTGAGGTTTTGAACGATATGATTTATAACTTGATTTGATAAAAAGTGATTAAATGAATATTCTCAACTTTAAATAAAATTGAGAATGAATATTTAATATTGATTTAAATTTATAAGTTGACATTTTATTTAATTGTTATTAAAATGATTAAGTGAATATTTTCCAATTTGAATAAAACTAAATGTTGAAATATAAATGAAATTTATATTGAAATTATTTGAATATTTAAACTTTGAATCTTATTGGAACGGAAATGATAGTTCAAACATGAGATTTGAAACCAATATAATATAAAATGGTTCATTGAGAATTTGAATTGAATCTTTAACCTTTTAAATTGAAAGTGTTGAACATGGATTGATTTAAATTGAATTTTTTGAATTTAAGTTGATTTGAATCGATTTGTGAAATTGGATGAAACAATTCTAATTGGGAAACTATTTCGGTATAGTCTCTTTAAATAGATATTAACTATTTTAATATATATACTAATTTCAATATCTAAACTGTTTAAGTTCGAACTGTTATGATTACGGAAGTGTTGTGATGTCAAAAGTGTTATGATCTTGAAAGTGTTATGATTTCAAAAGGGTTATGATCTCGAAAGTGTTATGATTTTGAAAGTGTTATAATTTTGAAAGTGTTATGATTCTAGAAATGAATATTATATAAAGTGAATAAGGATATCGAATTGATATGGTTTTGAGATAAATATGATGTTTTGATATGAAGTATGAACTATTTGAAATGAAATGACCCGGTGTGAAATAAGCGTTGGTTGTTAAAGAGACCGGAATCGGATATTATCATACTCTCTGCTAATACCGAAAACCATTTTATCTACTGTGTACATGGTGGAGATTCTAGAACGAAGTAAAATGATTTGGCGACGATTCCATATGAGGTTTTAGCGCAACACTAACTCCCGTGAGTCATCTTGATGTGGCTAAAACAGGAGCTATACCGGACCAAGTAAGGTCGCACCCTCGATCAGGCACATTTCTTCGATACCATTCTATTACTTTATGATTTGATTGGGTGGACCTTTGATTTAGGAGTGTGTCTCGAGGTGGGTGGTAGTAGCTGTTATGCGTTATCACCAGTCTGGGAGTGCAAATGGTATATCTACCCTGGCATTGCCTCGCATGCTTTGTTACATGCCCTGTCGTGACTTTTGTGAGTTTGTTTTGTACCGTCCCTATGTGTTGTCCTCTGGGTAAACCACCGGTTTGGTGGAGCGTAAGGCATTGTATAGACTACAAGAATATATAAAATGTGTTAAGGGGGATATGGGTAACGCCTTAATGCTATTTTAATTACTTTACTGATAGACATACTATAATAACGTATATTACTACATAGTAGATAGTTCCACGGATTCTTGGAGGATGGGTATCCCCAAACATCCTTTAAGTTACTTTTATTTCAGTTGACATTTTACTTGAGTTAAATTTACTGATATAAGAATGTTAATCCCAACTCGAGTGTTTTGTGTTTTGCTTTATACTCAGGTCAGACTGAGTGTCACATCATTTGTGACCCACCTTTGAAGATTGGAGCTTTGTTTGAAGATCTATCTATCCAGCTTTCGGTTATTTCAGTTTATTCCAGTCATTTATGTTCACACTAGTCAGTTGCTTATGTATTAGATATTCATTTTTATTTGAGATTCTGTTGTATTTTGTTTCAGACTCTGATGTTTTATAGTAGCTTCATGAACTACTATTTACTTATTCTGCTACTTATTTGTTGTAATACTCTGTGTCTGTGATTCTGTGATTGATTTATTTATTGTATATGCTAGGTTTTGTCAAATATAAATTAACAATCTGTTGTTTTGAGCAATTCAAGTCCGACATGTGCGGATGCGAATGGTTTGAAATACCAAGTCGTTACATATGAAATGATGTTGTATTATAAAGATAAATTTAAATTAGTCAAATCATGTTTTATAAACTTTATTTAAACATATTTTAATTATTTTCTCTTTATTATGGTAAATGAACATGTTACACAGTTTGTTAAGTGTATACATGAATTAGGAAACATATCATATTGCAACAACTTGACAACAACTTGTTTTTATCAAAAATAGTGTTTTTATTGGCATATTTTACAGTTAAAATTTGATGTTTTTGCTAAACTATATACTAAAGTAAACCAAACTTAAAAATGGATTTTTTATTATACTAAATGAATTAAAACAAGTTTATTTAGGTTAAAATTTCATATCATTTGGGTTACTATCAAATATTGAATTTTGGAGTTGCATTGACAAAATGCGACAAATTTAGAATATTTCTGTGAAATGATTATAAATATATTTTTCAAATTTTATTATAATTTTATCATCTTTATTAAGTGATTTTGATATAGTTTTACTTTTCAAATCAATATTTAAAACTATTTATTTAAGCATTTATTCATTTTTAACAAAACTTAACTTTTGTTGATTTGTGATAAAAATCCAAATTCTTTATTTTCCATTATCAATCATAAGATAAATAACTTCCCCTTACTTATTCACTGTTTATAACATATTTACTTGAGTTCTAAACTTTTTTTATATTTAAAATAAATAAAAAATCTCATTTTCGAAGTAGCGAAATTATGGGTCGTTACATTATCCCCTACTTAAAAGTATTTCGTCCTCGAAATAAAAGACTGATTTATCAGAAAGATTACTTTAGAGAAAATGCATATGAAGTAAAGGAGAACAACCATACTGATACTATATCAGCATAAACAGATACATCCTATATATCCCGTCCCCCAAACTGAGCATGTTCTACATACTTGGGGTCTATATATACATACAGAAGCATAAGTCTAACCCCCATATCTTAGTGCCTACTATCCAACTACTATGTGGGCAGACCCAAAATATTACTATATACACAAAAAAAGTACCACTAATCATCCCAACATCATCACTCATCGGATCCTCCAACTGATGTTGTTTCGAGATTAATCTCATTAGGTAGAACTACAATCGTTGCATCATCCTCCACCTCCTCTGTGTCCTCATCAAACTTTGGTGCTACATCCTAACCTGGTGGGTGCCACTATGGTTCCTCTTTAACACAAGCATGTGCTGACCTAGAATATAGTCATCAAGTCCCTTCTCGATCTCCTCTAGTCCTAAATCCTTAACCATTTCGAGAACAGGTGACTCAATCTCTAGAATAGGTGATACTATCTCCAAGGAGATAGCATCCTCCTCACTATCCACTGAACTCCCACTAAGCGTCATGAACTCCAAAATCCTCCTTTGATATCTCTACCTCCATAGGCTCATCCTCCTCTAATATGGCTCTATCTCAATCGGGTTCTCTTCTATAAGCTCTGCCTCAGCAGGCTCATCCTCTTCGGCTCCTCCTCTTGATCCTCCTCACTCAACGGATCAGAGAATCACAAATCAGAATCGTACATCTCATCGTCATCCTCAGCTCCATTGTCCACAATCTCTCCGTCCTCCACAAGCTTAAAAGTGTCACCATCTCTAATATCGTCATCGACCCCAGCCATGACTGCAACTTCATCCATCATCTACTTGTTATCAGAGATGACTATCGTCTCCTCATAACTCAAAATACAAATCGGCTCCTCATCGTTTGAAATATCGATAAGATATTCGAATGATCCCACTACTGTCCCTGATGGCTCGCCTTTCTGAATGTCTTCCTCGTCACTAGTAATAACGGTGTCTAATACCTCTAAATCCTCGTATTTGCCCAGTGGCTTCCTAAATTTTCCTTTAATGCTAGTCTCTCTGCCTTTATTACTTTCTATAAATAGAAAATTCAAAATTATTCACTAAGTTTTTTCTTATATTGATCTATTTGTTTTCACTTTTACTTAGTATACTTTCCTTCTTAAGTCATTTCATTATTACTTAGGTTTATTTTGATTTATGAACACAGTTATGTAAACCAATCATTTATTCTTAGTTCCATAATTATCTTTTCTTACTAACTTTTTATTAACATTGCCTAAATGTATAACCAATTCAAAATTCTGTATTAGGATAATATTTCTTTATACCTTATGAGTAAAATCCTAAATTTAACATTGATTTTACCTTAACCAAAGCGTTTAAAATCCTTTTATCCCATTTAAAAGCTATAAAACTTATCTTTTCATTTAAGGTCTTAACTTAGGCTTATCCTTTTATATTGGCAAGAGATTTACTAACCTTGCATTTCCTTTTGAACATTCAGAACTTCTTTTCTCTTACTTTCTCTAATTACAACTTCTAATCTTACTTCATCAAATACCTTGTAATCAAATTGCGAACCTTAATTCACATGGTATTCCAATAATCAACCTGCTAACCATATTATTCCAAATTTTCTTTTAAAGACTTTTTCCTAACTTATCAACTTTTAATCTTTTCACTAAAATACTCTTCTGTAAGTTTGTGAAATTCTAATCACAAAATGATTAAATTATATTTACTAATTTTGATTCCAATAATTCCTTGACTCTTTTCATGGAACATCTTATAGTCAAATTGTGCAATTCTAATCATAAGATGTTCATATTTTACTAATCTATATTCTAAACAATCATTTATTTCCTACTATATAAAATAATTCTTTTTATATAAGATATAAACCTAGGTAATATTATTTCATTTACCATCTTTTTAAAACAAAACCATTTTTATAAAATTAACAATTACGTGCTCATATATTATACACTCAACTCATTCTAGTGTGTTACTAACCCTATCTCTAATGACTTACTCATCCTAGGATATTACTAGTCATATCTCTGATGAGACATACCCTTATAGGCTTCGGCGTTCGCTAAACCAAAAGCTCTGATACCAAATTTCACGGCTCATATTTTCTATACCCTTTAAGTTGACAATAAACCGCACATGTCCGGCTCAAATTGAACGGAAAGACAGAAGATGAAGTGTGGAAAGAAAAATAAGAATAGAATAGAATCTCACTAGAATGGATTAACATATAATATTGAATAAATATCTTTAGAGCAGAAAACTTTTAAAATACATATATCAGAGTCTAACCTAATTTCAACTTGGACAGTTATAAAAATCCATCCTTACAAATGCTGATAACCATCAATCAATGCAGGATAAGCAAAGTGAATAATAGAATACGTAAATGGATATCTCTAGCTCCCCTCTGGAAACTCCAACCATCTTCAACTAAACCTGAAACTACTCGTATCTGAAACGAGTATTGAAAATACCCGTTCAAGTTTGATAAATCCAATGTGAGGAAAGTTCAATAATAAATTATAGTGTCATATATCAGCCCTCGAATAAAATCCTTTGAAAAGAAAGAGTATTTCATAAGACTATTTCCATACATAAACACGGATGGGTTTTTAACTTATGGTAACTAAATCGCTTTTATATATCAAAATGTCTGATATTATTTATAATGGCATATTTTTGAAAACATTTGAAAGTAAATAATTAATCTTAGCCGAAATTGTTACATTACTTAATTCCAGCATACTAACCGCAAATGTGGGTTCTATAAACAAAATGGCAGGCATTTAATAGAGAATTGGTTTCCAACCAAGTGAAGGGACTACCTTCCGATGGGTACATCTCTAGATGGATGTCCCGAGGATCACAGAACATATGCTCCCTTGCCAACGCGAGACCGGCCTACCTTTGTAACTAGATAGTACCGAATATGTCATTCCTCGGTCGTTATCAACCTTTATCCAAGAGCTCACTTCGCATAAATCCACATTAATTTACATCCTGAATGTTATAGTAGAAAGAAATATTTCTAGAAGGGGATCATCATACCCTTATGGTTGCGAACCACATAGTTTTACCGCACCTAACCCTGTTTCTGTCATTTCCCAGTTGATGAGGCTTGAGGTTACGATTACCTTTACACATAGCACATCTCTTTCCTCTTTGAATGCCACGTTGCCATTACATAATCACATGACTGATTTCTTCAAATGTATAACTTCTTGAGCTCGAATGTCTCGGGAAAGGGTATTAAGCTAAGAGAAGGTGTCTTCTCCACCACCGACTAATATACATTATATAAAGACCACTCATTGTGATTTAGAATGCAAGGTCATACTCTTGTTGTGACGACCCGGAATTTTGAGCAATATCAATTTAATAATCTTTGATAATAATTAAATTGATTTGATCATTTTATATTATAAATTGACAAGTTAAATTTATTTTAAAGATAAATGATAATAAATTGTTAATATCTATCAATAAGTTTCTTGACTATATGAATTGGCAAGATTAAATTCTTTTGAAATTTATAATAATCTGATTTGGAATTATTTATTTTGGTAAATAAGAAGTTTTAATGTAATAAAACTTTGTATTCAAATTATAATATATATGAATGTATATATATTGTGATTTGATATTTAATTTGGAAATTAACAAATTTAATGTTAAAATACTTTTCTATTTGAAATGTGTATATATATTTGTATATATATATTTGGAATAGGAATTGCATTAATTTGAATTTAATAAGAATTTTCAAAATTGAATATATTTGGTTTTGAATTTAAAATGATAATTTGATTTAATGACTTTAAATTGATAATTGAGATTTAAATTTTAAAATAACAAAGTTAATTCATTATTCATGATAAATATGTACCTTAAGCTTTTAAATAAGATTTAAATTAAAATAGAAATTTCAAACATATAAACATTTAATAGAATTAAAATGTAAGTTACTTGTTTCATATGAATATTACATAGTAAATAAATAATTAAACCTTAAAATACATTATATATATATTCACCTTTCATACAAAATTTAAAATAAATAAAAATAAAATATAAATAACACTTGTTAAACTTTTGAATATGTGTTAAGCCACTTGTAAATTAATTGCTTAGGTGTAAATAGATTAGAGTTCTTTGTGACAAATGTCTTCTTCATTTTTGATAATTAAATTTAAAATTTAACTTGTAAATATAAAACAAAGTTTTACTTCAGCTCAAACATTTTCTTCAAACTCAAAACTGAAAACAAAAGCAAAATACAAAGATAAAAATGCATGCAAATCAAAAGAAGAAATCACTTTCTTCTTTCAAACAAGATGAGTACAAATGCAGAAAACTGTAAATCTGGATTTAAAACAAATGCAAGTTCTTCATCAACATCTGGAAACTCTGTATTCAACTACAAGATAAACACCAACATGCAGCATCAATTTAATCAACATGCAAGAACCTGGAAGTAGATCAAACATGAAAGTTTCAACATGCAAAGAGTTCTGTTTTCAGCATGCAGTGAATTCAAATGCCTGGAAACAATCATGCAGTTCTTTCTTCCACTTAAATACATGTGAGTAAAACGAATTTTAAAAACAGTTTTAACTTGATTTCATCTCTGTTTATATATGAAAATGTTATGGTTCTTTGAATTATTGGATTTTGAATGAATGCCTGAGAAGTAAAATCATTTGCTCTGTCTTCTGTTTGAATCTAGTGAGTAAATAAATTTAAAAAAAAAAAACAGATTTAAACTTGAATCTTATCTTGGATTGTGAATGAATATCATGCTGTTACTTGATTGAATTAAATGTATGTTGTATGTGAGTGTTTAAGGGCATGTCTGGATATAGATTTAATGCCTGTAGTTTATTGTGTGGTTTTGAAACAATTTCAATATCTATAATAAATTCAATATCTTGTTCTTGGATTCAAATTCGAACTAGGATTGTTAATAGAAGTTGTTTGAATCTAAGTAAACTATCATCCAGAAACAATTACCAGTTTTTAAAGTGAATAAATGATTTAAATTACTTGAATTTACAGTAAAATATAAATTATGGTCAGAAATTTATTAAAACAATTTCAAGTTTTGATTTCACAATTGAATTGCAAATGGAAATTGATGAATTTTAGAACTTGAATCACAATTTCTAATGGAGTATTCAGTGAGCATTTTGGGATTTTCTAGTTTGGGGTTTTTGGCCGATTCTGGATGATAGTCGAAGAATCAAGCATCGTGGTTGAGTATGGAGGTAGAGGGGGTGTTGAAGTTCACCAGAAAAATGCAGAAGTATTTTTCTAATTTTTAAATCGATGGGAATGGATTGATGTAGGGTTTTGCTTCCTGTTCTTTCTTTCTCTGTTCATCTTTAAATCGCGACTTCGTGGGCAATCTGGAGGCTATCGCGAGGGGTTAGGGAGGTGAGGGGAAGTGAGATGAAGCTGCAGTGATGAAGGCGTGGTCTCTGGTGAAGGCAGTGACGGGCGGTGGTGGTTTACAGGTAGGGATTCTTCGAACTGTTTGGGTTCGAATGTTGTATTTCGATTTTCGATCGTGTTTGGATTTCTGGGTTGAGCATTGGGATGGAGGGGTTGAACGTGACTTGTCGCGGTCGGAATGATGGTCGTTGGCGATGGGGAACTCGGTGCACGTTGCACGGTGGTGAAGTATCAGTTGCTGTTGGGTTGAATGGGAGAAGATGGTGAAGAACTCGAAGCAGGCATCGTGTTTTGTATGATGGAACCCGAAGCAAGGGGTAGGCAGGGAAGACTCGGGTTGTTTTGCTTGTTTACTCGGGTGTGGCACGGGTTGTTGCTAGTTACTCGAGTATTCAGAGGGTCAGGTTTTAGAACTTTATGTTTAAGTTGTTAATTCAAAGAATATTTGTTTTTAGAAATAAAGTTTTTTAAAAACAAAGGTTGAATAAGTTTTCAGATTGAAATTGTTTTCTAAGTTATGTTTTAAACAAGTTTATATATTTTTTAAAATATGGAGTTTTAAAATAAAATGAGTGGATCTTAAAATAAAGTTTGTATTTAAACTTTAATAAATAATTTGGGAAAGGTTTTAAAGATTTCAAAGTTCAATTTAAAATATGTTTAAATTTAATTGATTTCTAAATCATTATATTTTATTTAAATTAAGTTTAATAATTTAGAATTTGATAATCAATTGTAATAAAGATTATCTTTAGTAAGTTTGAATTTAATTTAATTAAAGATAATTAAATTTGTAAAGATAATTGAGATAATTAAATTATTTTTAATTATCAAGTTTTAATTATGAATAAATGATTTAATTAAGATAAGGTTTCTTAATTAAGAATCTTTTAATATAATAAGTTAAGAATCATTTAATTAATTTTAAATGATTTAGTTAAATAGTTAATTAAGTAATTAACTTGTGATTAATTAAAATAATCACTTATGGATTAATATAATATAATTACTTGGGAAGTAATTAAAGTAATTAAGTGGTAATTACAGAAGGTAATTAAGTAAAAGTTAATTACTTTATGAAAAGTAATTAAGTAATGTGATTAAGAGTTAATCACTTTAGTTATTAATTAAAGACTTAATTAATAATTAGTTAAAGATTTAAATTATTTGATTAATGATTGATTAATTAAAGAATTAAGAGTTATTAATTACTTGTTTAAGTAATTAATTAAGATAGAATTTAATTAATGATATAATCATTAATTAATGGAAATAATTAATTAATTGTTAATTAATAATTTAAGAGCAATTAATTTATAATTTAGTTTTAATTACTAAATGTAATTAAAGTAATTAATCAAAGGTGATTAATTAAAAGTAATTAATTAAGTATGATTAATTAAAAAGGTAATTAATCAAATGTGATTAATTAAAAATGATTAATCAAGTGTAATTAATTAAAGATAATTAAGGAATAATTATCAGAATAATTAGAGAATAATTAATCAAGGTTGATTAATTTAGAAGTAATTAAGAGGTAATTACTTAATTTAATTTGGAAGTAATTAATCAGGATGATTAATTAATTTGGTAATTAAGTAATAATTACTTAAGTAATTAAGTGATAATTAATCAGGGAGGATTAATTGAAGTGGATAATTAAGTGATGGTTAGTTAATTAATTTGTAATTAATTAATGAATGAGAAGTTGGATTGAAGATAATCCAAGTATTTAATTAAGGATTAATTTAATTTAAGGATTAATTAAATTAATCAAGGTTGAATCAAATTTGTTTATGAATGGTTAATGATTGGATGATTTATATATCATTGGATGAGTTAATGATATTGATTGTTGTTGGATGATATTGATAGATGTGATGATGTGATTATGCTATATGTGATTGTGACATATATGCTGCTTTGTGATATGTATAGATGCATGTGATAATAGATGCTCATCTATTTGTGTTGTGAATACATCCATTTATGTTAAGTGATACTTATAAATATCTATTGTTTAAATCCCTTAAGTACAACTTGGACATTAAAATGGCGTTTGGTTTCGATGAGACCGGGATCGGGTTTCCATATTTGGAATCCGAAAACCACATCGATTCCAATTAAACGTTTGGACGTTAATCCAAGTGGAGCAAGTGAAGACTCGAGGTGTAAGGGCTATACGTCAGTATAACTCTGTGGGTGATTCCGTAATGAGTTTGACGGAATAGTGCTTATAGATTCGAGATGGTGAATCAGAGTGCAAGGGCTATGGTCGTTGACTCTGAGGGTGATTCCAAAATGAGTGCAACGAGATAGTGCCTTCGGTTTCGTTCGAACCCGGAACGAACTTGTATGGATTGAATGCTTTCAGCACATCGTCAGGCGGACGATGAGCATTCTAAGATAATTGGTCCTATAAAGGTAATCGCAGCCTCAAGCCTCATCAACCGGGAATGGCTAAAACAGGGGAGGTGCAGCAAGGCTTCGTGGGTCGCGCCCACTGGAGAGCAAGATACATCCCTGTCTAGAGGTCCCTTTATATTTCGGCTGTGTGGGCAGTTGGTCTGCAGCCAACTGCGGGGTGGTCTTGTTCGGGACTGTTCAGTAAGGAACGGTGCCGGCCTTGTGTTGCAGGGGAGTTAGGGTGGCTCCTCGGTACGGTGATCTAGGCCACGTACTGTGACGGGCGGTACCCCGGTAGCCCTGCCATTGATGGAATCCAAAATCCAATAAGTGCCTGTACGGTTTTGATTGTGCCCAACTATGTTGGAACGTGAGATGCAAGCATTCCAGCTATTTCTGTATTTTATTTTGAAAACCCTAGACACTATTATAATATCACTGGATTTCCTATCAAATGTTTTGGTTAGCGTAAGGTAAAAACTTTTCCATGTTTATGTGTGGGAAGTCTTACGTGATACCTTTTGTTTTCAAAGGATTTTCTAAAGTTAAGCAACTTTTAAACTATTTACTCACACCAGACCCCTGTCTGACCCGAGTGTTTATTTTCTGTTTTATTAAACTCTTGGGTACTCATATTCTATATGAGTAGTCAAGTGATTCAGGTTATCTCTTGACGAATTCTGGAGGAGCTTTGGAGCAGGAGGCTTCAGCGTGTAGATATATGGTTAGAGTTTCCGCTGTGTTGTTTCTGTATGATGTCTTGTATTGTATCAGACAGAAATGTTATAACTGTCTAATTTGAGATGTTTAGTTGTGTACTCTGATGTATATGATACTCTGTATATGTTCTATATTATATTTAAATCGTTCCGCTGTGAGATTCTGATGTGTTGTTTTCTCTTTCTTCTCTTTCTTTTCTTCTTCTATCCCTTTCTTTCTTTATTAGTGATGCGATTTTCCGGTAGTGGAATTTCGGGTCGCTACAGCTGGTATCAGAGCGTTAGGTTGAGTGAATACCTAGGCTCTGGAGTGGTGTCTATCTTGAGAGAGCGTACTTGTAATTTTTTTATAAATATATATTTATATAACTACCTAATATGTTGGATTATCTGTTTGGATTTTCCAACATAGGTTATAAAGGTAGATAAGGTAGGAGTGTATGGAACACGACTACCACTATTGGTTGAGGTTTATATGTTGTAGTTGGAGGTGTTTATCGAGATTGTAGACCTAATACTGTCTCGAATAAGTTTTGTGGATTGTAGAAAGGATTTCTTTGAGTCCAGAGGAAGTCTTTTTCCAAGAATTGGAGTATATTCTTGAAGTGTGAGGTTGATTTGCTCTCGAGTGAGCGGGATTTCCTTGAGTTGAGTTGTCCGCTGAGTAGAAGCAGTGGTGGTATCTTGATAGCTTCAAGAAGGAATAGCTGTGTGATGAGATGCAGTATCCATAGATGGTTCTGAAGATGTTTCTTTTGGAGCCAGATTAAGATGGTGTTGGAAGAGCATGGATGCCTGCTGCAGGGAAGGTTCAGATGTTCTGAGATTTTCTGGATCTCAAGTAAGGGTATCTTATCTTTATTAAAGTTTGAGACTAAGGTCGATGAGTTATCTCATTTCGGACATGGTCTCATTTGTTTTCTTAAGAAGACAAGTGGTTGGTGTTTAGTTTGGAGTCGAGTTTCTTTGAGAAGATGTCTACCCGTCTCAAGGATTTTTGGTGAATTGGGTGTTAGTTTTGTGTTGCAAGGAGCTTCTGGGTTAAGGAAGATCTTTGGCATAGCTGCATCATTGAAGTGAAGTTTGGAAGCAGTAGCGTGACCTGTTTCATCGATGAATTAGTAATTTTGGGATTCCGCTATCAGCAGACCGGGCAGATAGCAAAGGCTTATCCATTTCTTTGGGAAGGCTCAGCAGAGCAGGTTATTTGTTGGAAGTGATCTATCAATTTCTAATAGGTGAGCCATTCTTGAAGATTGGTCTTGGAAAGGAAAAGCTGTTCTGGTTGGGAGACAGTTCTTTGGAATCTGAACTGAGTGGATCGCAAAAGTGACTTGCGATTAGTTAGGGAATCTTGGAGTATTCTTGGTTTGATATTGAGGCATCTCAAGTAGAGGTGGAAGCTATGGAAGTAGTCGGAGATTCTCCAAATGTTTGAGGAATCAGAAGTTTACCCGAATCGGAGATTGAGTTTTCTTATCGACTTGGATTCCAAGAGTAATTTTGATGGTTCAACCTTATAGGAGGATGACTCCTGGAGCGAGAAGAGTTTGGTGTGGCAGCTCAGGATCCTTTGGATTGATCATCTTATTCTAAGTTAAGATTCTGTTGTGATGTTTTGACCAAGTGGAATGGTCGTTGAGATTTTTATGAGTCGGATGAACCGTGTATAGTGAAAGATTGTGCTTGTGTTCTTCGATAGCGTTCTTTTTTGCTCTAGATCAGAGTTGTGCAGCGGAAGCGAGTGGGCAGTTTTTCTAGTATGGAGCAACCGGATGTTGCAGTAAAGGAATTTCTACAGGAATTTAAGTATGAAGGAATTTTCTAAATTTGAAGGCAAGGTTGTCAAGTACAACTGTTGGCTATTCCAGATAGGAGAGGTATGTTTGAAGTCCATTGATGTTTGTGGTATAGAGCTGTGGATTGGATTTCAGCAGATTATGTTTGGGAGAGCCATTTGGTTGAGTAGGATCTGGAGTTTTGATTTGAGTTGGTGCTGTTGTTTCATGGAGCAATCAGCAAGGGTTAGGCTGATCAGGTATACTGAAGGTGACTCAGAGCATCTGAAGAATTGTGCAGTTTAGAATTGAGAATTTTGGGATGTGTAATTAGAGTTTGGATATTGATTTGGTTTTATCCAATCAAAGGAGATATGAGACTGAGTAAAACTGGAGAGTTAGCTCTGGAGGTATTTTGAGTTTTTCTGTGTCCTCTAGAGACTTGATTTTGGATCTACAGGATTTAATTGCCAGTTTGGATAACTGGAATTCATTGTATTTCACATATCTCAGAGGAATATGTGTATGATTCTTTGAGTGATAGAATCAGCGGTTCAGAAGGATCTGGTAGTTGAGTTGGTTTTGAGTTTAGTCTGATATCTTGTTTAGATTTGAAGAATCAGGTGAGGGAGTTCTTGGTTTTAGTAGTATAGTTAATTAAGATTCTACAGAGCGAGTATTCCAGTATAGGTACCTGGAAAACTCTAGATAATATTAGTAAGTTCTATTCAGAATTTTTCTGGAATAGATAAAATTGTTGTTTGAATTGGTTGCTATGATTGGTAGTGTATGATTGATTGTTTGATTGCTTATAGGAATTTAAATTCTTTAGCTGGGTTATTAAATTATCTTTGCTTTTAAATTTCGGGGACGAAATTCTTTTAAAGGGGGGAGGAATGTGACGACCCGGAATTTTGAGCAATATCAATTTAATAATCTTTGATAATAATTAAATTGATTTGATCATTTTATATTATAAATTGACAAGTTAAATTTATTTTAAAGATAAATGATAATAAATTGTTAATATCTATCAATAAGTTTCTTGACTATATGAATTGGCAAGATTAAATTCTTTTGAAATTTATAATAATCTGATTTGGAATTATTTATTTTGGTAAATAAGAAGTTTTAATGTAATAAAACTTTGTATTCAAATTATAATATATATGAATGTATATATATTGTGATTTGATATTTAATTTGGAAATTAACAAATTTAATGTTAAAATACTTTTCTATTTGAAATGTGTATATATATTTGTATATATATATTTGGAATAGGAATTGCATTAATTTGAATTTAATAAGAATTTTCAAAATTGAATATATTTGGTTTTGAATTTAAAATGATAATTTGATTTAATGACTTTAAATTGATAATTGAGATTTAAATTTTAAAATAACAAAGTTAATTCATTATTCATGATAAATATGTACCTTAAGCTTTTAAATAAGATTTAAATTAAAATAGAAATTTCAAACATATAAACATTTAATAGAATTAAAATGTAAGTTACTTGTTTCATATGAATATTACATAGTAAATAAATAATTAAACCTTAAAATACATTATATATATATTCACCTTTCATACAAAATTTAAAATAAATAAAAATAAAATATAAATAACACTTGTTAAACTTTTGAATATGTGTTAAGACACTTGTAAATTAATTGCTTAGGTGTAAATAGATTAGAGTTCTTTGTGACAAATGTCTTCTTCATTTTTGATAATTAAATTTAAAATTTAACTTGTAAATATAAAACAAAGTTTTACTTCAGCTCAAACATTTTCTTCAAACTCAAAACTGAAAACAAAAGCAAAATACAAAGATAAAAATGCATGCAAATCAAAAGAAGAAATCACTTTCTTCTTTCAAACAAGATGAGTACAAATGCAGAAAACTGTAAATCTGGATTTAAAACAAATGCAAGTTCTTCATCAACATCTGGAAACTCTGTATTCAACTACAAGATAAACACCAACATGCAGCATCAATTTAATCAACATGCAAGAACCTGGAAGTAGATCAAACATGAAAGTTTCAACATGCAAAGAGTTCTGTTTTCAGCATGCAGTGAATTCAAATGCCTGGAAACAATCATGCAGTTCTTTCTTCCACTTAAATACATGTGAGTAAAACGAATTTTAAAAACAGTTTTAACTTGATTTCATCTCTGTTTATATATGAAAATGTTATGGTTCTTTGAATTATTGGATTTTGAATGAATGCCTGAGAAGTAAAATCATTTGCTCTGTCTTCTGTTTGAATCTAGTGAGTAAATAAATTTAAAAAAAAAAAACAGATTTAAACTTGAATCTTATCTTGGATTGTGAATGAATATCATGCTGTTACTTGATTGAATTAAATGTATGTTGTATGTGAGTGTTTAAGGGCATGTCTGGATATAGATTTAATGCCTGTAGTTTATTGTGTGGTTTTGAAACAATTTCAATATCTATAATAAATTCAATATCTTGTTCTTGGATTCAAATTCGAACTAGGATTGTTAATAGAAGTTGTTTGAATCTAAGTAAACTATCATCCAGAAACAATTACCAGTTTTTAAAGTGAATAAATGATTTAAATTACTTGAATTTACAGTAAAATATAAATTATGGTCAGAAATTTATTAAAACAATTTCAAGTTTTGATTTCACAATTGAATTGCAAATGGAAATTGATGAATTTTAGAACTTGAATCACAATTTCTAATGGAGTATTCAGTGAGCATTTTGGGATTTTCTAGTTTGGGGTTTTTGGCCGATTCTGGATGATAGTCGAAGAATCAAGCATCGTGGTTGAGTATGGAGGTAGAGGGGGTGTTGAAGTTCACCAGAAAAATGCAGAAGTATTTTTCTAATTTTTAAATCGATGGGAATGGATTGATGTAGGGTTTTGCTTCCTGTTCTTTCTTTCTCTGTTCATCTTTAAATCGCGACTTCGTGGGCAATCTGGAGGCTATCGCGAGGGGTTAGGGAGGTGAGGGGAAGTGAGATGAAGCTGCAGTGATGAAGGCGTGGTCTCTGGTGAAGGCAGTGACGGGCGGTGGTGGTTTACAGGTAGGGATTCTTCGAACTGTTTGGGTTCGAATGTTGTATTTCGATTTTCGATCGTGTTTGGATTTCTGGGTTGAGCATTGGGATGGAGGGGTTGAACGTGACTTGTCGCGGTCGGAATGATGGTCGTTGGCGATGGGGAACTCGGTGCACGTTGCACGGTGGTGAAGTATCAGTTGCTGTTGGGTTGAATGGGAGAAGATGGTGAAGAACTCGAAGCAGGCATCGTGTTTTGTATGATGGAACCCGAAGCAAGGGGTAGGCAGGGAAGACTCGGGTTGTTTTGCTTGTTTACTCGGGTGTGGCACGGGTTGTTGCTAGTTACTCGAGTATTCAGAGGGTCAGGTTTTAGAACTTTATGTTTAAGTTGTTAATTCAAAGAATATTTGTTTTTAGAAATAAAGTTTTTTAAAAACAAAGGTTGAATAAGTTTTCAGATTGAAATTGTTTTCTAAGTTATGTTTTAAACAAGTTTATATATTTTTTAAAATATGGAGTTTTAAAATAAAATGAGTGGATCTTAAAATAAAGTTTGTATTTAAACTTTAATAAATAATTTGGGAAAGGTTTTAAAGATTTCAAAGTTCAATTTAAAATATGTTTAAATTTAATTGATTTCTAAATCATTATATTTTATTTAAATTAAGTTTAATAATTTAGAATTTGATAATCAATTGTAATAAAGATTATCTTTAGTAAGTTTGAATTTAATTTAATTAAAGATAATTAAATTTGTAAAGATAATTGAGATAATTAAATTATTTTTAATTATCAAGTTTTAATTATGAATAAATGATTTAATTAAGATAAGGTTTCTTAATTAAGAATCTTTTAATATAATAAGTTAAGAATCATTTAATTAATTTTAAATGATTTAGTTAAATAGTTAATTAAGTAATTAACTTGTGATTAATTAAAATAATCACTTATGGATTAATATAATATAATTACTTGGGAAGTAATTAAAGTAATTAAGTGGTAATTACAGAAGGTAATTAAGTAAAAGTTAATTACTTTATGAAAAGTAATTAAGTAATGTGATTAAGAGTTAATCACTTTAGTTATTAATTAAAGACTTAATTAATAATTAGTTAAAGATTTAAATTATTTGATTAATGATTGATTAATTAAAGAATTAAGAGTTATTAATTACTTGTTTAAGTAATTAATTAAGATAGAATTTAATTAATGATATAATCATTAATTAATGGAAATAATTAATTAATTGTTAATTAATAATTTAAGAGCAATTAATTTATAATTTAGTTTTAATTACTAAATGTAATTAAAGTAATTAATCAAAGGTGATTAATTAAAAGTAATTAATTAAGTATGATTAATTAAAAAGGTAATTAATCAAATGTGATTAATTAAAAATGATTAATCAAGTGTAATTAATTAAAGATAATTAAGGAATAATTATCAGAATAATTAGAGAATAATTAATCAAGGTTGATTAATTTAGAAGTAATTAAGAGGTAATTACTTAATTTAATTTGGAAGTAATTAATCAGGATGATTAATTAATTTGGTAATTAAGTAATAATTACTTAAGTAATTAAGTGATAATTAATCAGGGAGGATTAATTGAAGTGGATAATTAAGTGATGGTTAGTTAATTAATTTGTAATTAATTAATGAATGAGAAGTTGGATTGAAGATAATCCAAGTATTTAATTAAGGATTAATTTAATTTAAGGATTAATTAAATTAATCAAGGTTGAATCAAATTTGTTTATGAATGGTTAATGATTGGATGATTTATATATCATTGGATGAGTTAATGATATTGATTGTTGTTGGATGATATTGATAGATGTGATGATGTGATTATGCTATATGTGATTGTGACATATATGCTGCTTTGTGATATGTATAGATGCATGTGATAATAGATGCTCATCTATTTGTGTTGTGAATACATCCATTTATGTTAAGTGATACTTATAAATATCTATTGTTTAAATCCCTTAAGTACAACTTGGACATTAAAATGGCGTTTGGTTTCGATGAGACCGGGATCGGGTTTCCATATTTGGAATCCGAAAACCACATCGATTCCAATTAAACGTTTGGACGTTAATCCAAGTGGAGCAAGTGAAGACTCGAGGTGTAAGGGCTATACGTCAGTATAACTCTGTGGGTGATTCCGTAATGAGTTTGACGGAATAATGCTTATAGATTCGAGATGGTGAATCAGAGTGCAAGGGCTATGGTCGTTGACTCTGAGGGTGATTCCAAAATGAGTGCAACGAGATAGTGCCTTCGGTTTCGTTCGAACCCGGAACGAACTTGTATGGATTGAATGCTTTCAGCACATCGTCAGGCGGACGATGAGCATTCTAAGATAATTGGTCCTATAAAGGTAATCGCAGCCTCAAGCCTCATCAACCGGGAATGGCTAAAACAGGGGAGGTGCAGCAAGGCTTCGTGGGTCGCGCCCACTGGAGAGCAAGATACATCCCTGTCTAGAGGTCCCTTTATATTTCGGCTGTGTGGGCAGTTGGTCTGCAGCCAACTGCGGGGTGGTCTTGTTCGGGACTGTTCAGTAAGGAACGGTGCCGGCCTTGTGTTGCAGGGGAGTTAGGGTGGCTCCTCGGTACGGTGATCTAGGCCACGTACTGTGACGGGCGGTACCCCGGTAGCCCTGCCATTGATGGAATCCAAAATCCAATAAGTGCCTGTACGGTTTTGATTGTGCCCAACTATGTTGGAACGTGAGATGCAAGCATTCCAGCTATTTCTGTATTTTATTTTGAAAACCCTAGACACTATTATAATATCACTGGATTTCCTATCAAATGTTTTGGTTAGCGTAAGGTAAAAACTTTTCCATGTTTATGTGTGGGAAGTCTTACGTGATACCTTTTGTTTTCAAAGGATTTTCTAAAGTTAAGCAACTTTTAAACTATTTACTCACACCAGACCCCTGTCTGACCCGAGTGTTTATTTTCTGTTTTATTAAACTCTTGGGTACTCATATTCTATATGAGTAGTCAAGTGATTCAGGTTATCTCTTGACGAATTCTGGAGGAGCTTTGGAGCAGGAGGCTTCAGCGTGTAGATATATGGTTAGAGTTTCCGCTGTGTTGTTTCTGTATGATGTCTTGTATTGTATCAGACAGAAATGTTATAACTGTCTAATTTGAGATGTTTAGTTGTGTACTCTGATGTATATGATACTCTGTATATGTTCTATATTATATTTAAATCGTTCCGCTGTGAGATTCTGATGTGTTGTTTTCTCTTTCTTCTCTTTCTTTTCTTCTTCTATCCCTTTCTTTCTTTATTAGTGATGCGATTTTCCGGTAGTGGAATTTCGGGTCGCTACACTTGTCCATACAAGTTGTCCAGGAACAGGACAAACCGAAGGCACTCTCCTACCACACCATAAGATTAATAGCGAATAGTCTTTATGTTTCTGAGATTTTTGGTAACAAAGAGACCACCACTACTATAAGTATCTTGGGAGTTATCTTTAATCAAATCAACAAATACTTCTCTATCACTATTCGTCTCAATATCTTTAACTTTTGATCTTTTACTTCGAATACATAAATTGGTTCAATGTGGTCCTCGGATAGGAATCACCCAAATCCGACCTCGGTTCCTTGAAAATCCAATTATCGATAACCATTGAAATATGAGTACACAAGATTTATTACGCCTCTTTTCTATTCATTCCTCTTGGTTAGCTACAAAAACCCATTTTTTAACTTAGAATAATTCTAAATTAATTTATTTTCTCTTAGAAAAATATTTTCAATTTTCTTACTAACATTCGATCGAAAAATTTCAAATTTTAAGCAGGTCAAAAACAACGTTATTTAAGACATCGTTTACTGTAAACCCAAAAATAAATTTTAGAAAACATTATTGAGCAAATGAGATCATGGAAATTATTCAAATTTTCCTCAATATCAACTTCCGTATTAAACAAGTGCTACGTGCGGAATAACAATGAAATCATCTTTTAAATTCCACGAATAGGACGAGTTCCCTCTTCGAACTTTAATACCAGTTATAACAAGATCATTTCTATGTAATTTAAGTTGTAATTTATAAATCATAATCTTCTATATTTAAGTTGCTCAATTTCTTGAAAATAAAAATTCTCTTTTATTATGGGAGAACTTAATATGATCTTTTAAGAGCATCCGGACTTTCCCTTCGATCTGTTCCACCCCTCCTCTAAAAGATAAAGCGAAGGCTGGGTAAGTTCAGGGCAATAGTAGCTTCATTCCTAACTTTGGTCACGCCTTGTTTTATCGTTTAGCTCTCACAAACGGGAAAAATTGACTAGTCATTTCCACATACTCAATTATTGATTGAATCATTTTTAAATTCTTTATTATTCATTTTGTAACGACCCGCTATTTTGGACTACTCGCATCCGCACATGTCGGACTTGAATAATTCAAAATACCAAATTGTTAATTTAAATTTGGCAAAACTAAGATATACAGTAAATAAATAATCACAGAATCACAGACACAGAGAAATAATATGCAGCGGAAGCAAAAGATAGTAGTTCATGAAGCTACTATATATATAACAGAGTTAAATAGTTACAACAGAAGTCTCGAATACAATAGTCAAATACAAGAATCAGAATACATCACCGGAATCAACTGAATATCTAAAAGCAGGATAGATAGCTGGATCTCCAAGCGAAGCTCCAACTCCAAAGGTGAGTCTCGAAAGCTGGTACTCTCAGTCTGACCTGAGCGTAAAGTAAAACACAAAACACTCGAGTCAGGATTAACATTCTTATATCAATAAATCCAACTCAAGTGAAATAACAATTGAAATACAAATAACTCAAAAGACGTTGGAATAACCGTCCTCTAAGGACCCGTTAAACTATCTACTATATAATAATATACGCTAAACAGATAATGTCTATCAATAATATAACATATCAAAATAGTGTTAAGGCGTTACCATTATCCCCCTTAACACATTTTATATAAGTGTCATAGACTATACAGCACTGTAAACTCCACTGTAAACTAGTGGGATATCAAGGAGTACTCCATAGGTATGACACAAAACAAATTCGTAGTGGTCGCGTATATAGGGATACAAGTATGACAAGGCACATGAGGCAATACCCAAGGTAGTGAAACTACCGTTTACCTGATCCGGACTGGTGAGAACGCATCGCCGCAACAATCGCAACACCGCGAAACAACACTCCCAAAAGTACAAGGGTGCACCAATCAATAACTAGTAATGAGTAGTATCGAAGAAGTGTGTTCACTCGAGGTGGCTAACCTCATTTGGCCCGGCACGGCTCCTGTTTAAGTCATTTCCAATTTGACACAAGTGTCAAGGCTATCCGTTATCGTTCTCTTTCTTCAGTCATCACGTACATCATTCCAACCACTTCATTCTGTATCACACTCCGCGTATAGTTATTAAAGTGGTTTCCAGTTTAGACAGAGAGTATGTCCACAACCGATTCGAGTTTCTTTAATAACTTTCGTAATTATTACACCGATTGGTCGTTTAACAAATTTCAAAAACCAAATCAATTTAAATTTCAGTTAGAATTTATAAATCAACATTTCGTTTGACTTCTATATCAATTTCCATAATTACATTTAAAACATCCAAATTACCATTTCAAAATCTTATAATTCACATTCAGTATTTAATTTAAACAATTCAATTATTGAATCAAGTTAGTATATAAGCTTCATTCCGAAAACATTTAAATTAATTTAATTTAACATTCAAATCAATTTAAATTCATTTATCGATATCATTCAATATTTGTTAAAAAAATTTATCATTCAAAACAAATTTCTATTAAATTTACAATTCACTAAATCAATTACTCAAGTTCAACTTTATTATATCAAAACTTCAAATTGAATTAAATTAGATTCATCAAATCAAATTCTTTAAATTTCAAGTCTTAAATTTATTCCAATAAGTCACGTTTTATTTCTTGTTAAAGAAATTCAGTTTCACTTTTTTATTTACTTAGTTACAAATTTCAAACTCACTTTATAAAGAAGCTAACTTTCACATATTCGAGAAGTTCAATTTCACTTATTTACTTATTTAAATAATTTTCCAACTTAATAAATAAAGAAACCCACTTTTATCTATTAACGAAGTTCAAATTTACTGATTCAAAAGTTCGATTTCTCTTATCAAAGAATTCAAATTTTATTTAAATTATCAAATACTCCTATCTTATTCAATTATTAAATAATTTCGAAACTTAATTATTAAATAGTTTCAAAACTTAATAATATCAACTTAATTATAAATTCACTCAACTATCATATCATTTCAACTTAATTATATGAATAATTCCAAATTCTATTATCGAATAATTTATTTTAAAACAACATTCTTTCAATAACTACTATGTTAATATTTTGTTTCAGCTTTATTAAATATTAACCTTATTTTCATTAAAATTTCAAATTACAACTTCATTTCAAAAACTTATTCTTACTCAAATAAAATCATTATTTTATTTTTAAATCAAATTATTGACCAATCGGTTTTTATTTAATTCTCTATCCTAAGTCAAGTTCATTTGGGTATTTATCATTTCAACCCGATTCCATTTCAATTCAAAAATCAAAGCATAGCAAAGGGAACTTGCAGTGTGATAACTAGAATGGTGTCAAAGTAAATAAACAAGCAATAACTACAATCAATAACAATCCAAAAATAAATCCAAATAATCTCGAAATAATCGTATTAATTTACATTGTTGTTTGTGCAAATTAATATAATTATTTCTAAAATCTACACTATCATTTCATGTAGATTAAAGATTATTACACTAATTATTCTACTTGACACCAATTGTTCAATTTCATACTTCATTAATTAATACAACATAAATTCAAATGGTTCAGGGGTAATTAACATTTTTCTACGTGTCAAATAATTAAACATTTAAGGGGTCATATTATACAAATTTAACTAATCAAATTCAACACATATGTTATTTCAAAATTTTTAACTATCCTACATCCAATTCAATTGCATAATATTTATCACTTTATACATTACAATTTACATCCAATATAAACAACAAACAATCAATCAATTATCAACCAATCGGGATTATCATCGTATAATTAACAGATAATGGTGTCATATATCACAGGTGAACTAATACAGGTAATAACATATAAAACAGTGTAAATAACTAACAACAGGTATTTCAATTTGTCGTTTCAATTGAAATCGAATTTAATAAATAAAAGAATATTAATCGTGAGTGATTGCTCACCTTTCGAGGCTAGAGAGAACAGGAGATGACACTGATACGAACACAGATACGGACACTGAAATTTGAGTTACGAATCCAAGCACGAATTCGATGATCAAAGCTGATAACAAGGAATAGACGAAATCAAATCAAAATTGGGTCGATGAAGATAAATGGATATAAGTGAACTCATATAGATATATAACTATACATAAAATCATATTTTATATTCAACCGTTAATTTAAATATGTATGAATTTCAAAATCCATTGTTTCAGAATTAAGACACCTATGTTAAAACCAAACAAATATACATAATCCACTTTGAAATAAATACTTATATTTATACTTATATACATATGATATTAAAATTCAATATAATCTTACTTATTATAATATCCATATAAATTCAAATAGATCATATATAATCTTATATATGTACACTTATGTGTGCAAACAGATTACACACACATGTATAAACTTATACATATAACTAGTATAGTACTAATACATTATAATAACAGAATCCAAGATACAACATATTTATATCTGATACTAATATAACTTACCCAAACAGCTATCTATTTCTATACATATATTCAATATTATACCTATAATTTAAATCCACCCATAGTTTTTTTTTGAAAAAGCAAGAGCAGAGGCTCATTTTATTAACTAATATTCAGTTACAAACTATTACAACTCACACTACTCCAAGCTCTTAACAAACAGATTGCCTAAAGTATAACCAAAAATACAAACATAGATACAACAACTATGAACAAAAAACAAAAGAACTGGACCAGAAACATAAATCACTCCATGCAGCAGTAAACCAGACCCAAAGTGCACTTGAGAACCAATGTATACTGCAAAGTATTAAAACTGAATGGTAACAGTCCCAATAGTTATCAGTCTTCAAACATTGTCAATTCTAACATCCCTCAAAATGCTGCTATGAATCATGGAATAAATCTGAGACATGTTCATTATTCCAATACCAAAAATCATGTTATTCCTTTCAATCCAGACCGCATGAATCAAATTCTTTAAAAGCTTTAGTAAAAGCCTAGTTGAACGTGTCTTCCATCTAGTTGCTTTGAATATATTGAACCATTCAATAGAACTAACAGTAGAAGGCTTATAAAAACCACCATTAGATAATAGGCTATACCATATTTGATAAATAAAAGGACATCAAAAAAATAAATGGGTATTAGTTTCAGATTCTGAATTACAGAGCACACATAAATCTTCTGAAATAATACCCATTCTACAAAGCATGTCCTTAGTATTTAAAGCATTAGCCATTACCTTCCACAACATCAGATTCTGTTTAGCTGAACAACCAATGTTCCAAATTCTTGTATGCCATGGGAAGACAATATCACACTTACAAAGATACTGATAAACAAGTTTGATAGAATGACTTTTATGCTTACCTGACCAAATTAAAGCACTGTCACAAGTAGTAAATTGATAACTAGTGATGGTATTCCACAATTTTCTTAACTGAAAGGAGCTGGAGTATGGTAATACAATAGTACCATCATGAATGAATTCCTCAACTATAGCATCCTTTGAGATTCCAAAATTTCTTCTTAGATTGTAATCCACTAGAGAACTTAAAATCAAACCCTGTTTAGCCCATGAAGAATGCCAAAAAGATAGACCTTTAATCACTGCATAATTACATTGTATATAAGGTAGGAAAGTTTCCCTGAGCTTGAGTATACATCTCCAACCCCAACTATAATTCTGTGGTATTTTCATATTCCAGAAGTTCCTCTTACCAATAAGATTCTGATTAACCCATTGAGACCATAAGTTTGTATCAGATTTAAAAAATTTATTAAAGTAAACAGAGATAGCTGCCTTATTCCAGAGAAAAATATTAGTGATACCAAGACCACCATGCTTTTTATGTTCAAACAGTTTGAAGAAAGATATGGGTATAATTTTCCTCGAGAAAGGATCACCATGCCAGAGAAATTTATTAAGAGCACTTGAAACCATGTTAATCAACTTGATAGGAAGGATGTAATGTCTTGTCCAATATGTAGTCATAGCCACAGCAATAGATTGGATAATAGTGAGCCTACCAGCTTGTGAAATTTTATTACAAGGCCATAGCCGCAACCTTTCAATAATTTTTTCAAAAAGAGGCAAACAATTTTGGTTTGAAATTCTAGAGCTTAAAATTGGTAAACCTAGATAATAAGAATTTGTAGGCAATTCCCAAAGTCCAGAGCAATTAATAATTTCAATCTTCTTTGAAAGTGGCAAACCACCAACAAGAATATTAGATTTTGAAAGATTTATTTGAAGTCCGGTAATGGAATAGAATAAATGAAGAGAAGACAAAATACTCTGAATATTACTATGAGTTGGCTTTGTGAAAATTATGAGATCATCAGCAAAAAGAAGATGAGTGATTAGGGGATATTTACATTTAGGATGTAAATCAAAAGTTTTCTTCACAACTAGATCCCTTAAAATAGAATTGAGCAATTCCATAACAATAATGAACAAGTATGCTGATATAGGATCACCCTGTCTAACCCCTTGTGCACCTCTGAAATAACCATGCAAACCACCCTCTCTCGATATTGAGAACATAGGTGATGAAATACATGTAAAAATCCAAGCTAGAAAAGGTTTTGGAAAGTTCATCCTAGACATAATAGCTAAAATAGAACTCCATGCAGTAGAATCAAATGCTTTCTTTATATCCAACTTTATCATGCATCTAGGAGAAATATTTTTCCTTTCATACCCAAACAATAGTTCTTGAGTTAGGAGGATATTATCACTAATGGATCTACCCTTAATATAAGCAGCCTGATTATTGGAAATAATGAAAGGTAGAACTATCTGTAATCTATTAGCCAATACTTTTGAAATGATTTTATAAATGATGTTACAACAAGATATTGGCCTAAAATCAGCAACAGAAGTGGGGTTATCAATCTTAGGAATTAAGACAATTGTAGTGGTAGAAAGACTAGCAGGAAGGTAATTTTTGAGAAAAAAGAATTGAATGGCTTTGACAATATCATCACCAATTATATTCCAACTATGTTGTATGAAAAAAGCATTGAATCCATCTGGCCCTCCACAACTATGAGGATCCAAACTAAATACTGCAGATCTAATTTCCTTATGAGTTATGGCATTAATAAGAGAAGCAGATTGAGAAGAAGTTAAGACTGGAAGATTAATATCAAAGAGAGGTTTAATATTGGGAACAAAAGAATTGGAAGGAGCTAATATGGATGAAAAATATTGAACAAAAGCATCATTAATACCATCAGAGGATTTAACCACATTACCATTCATATCTTTAATCTGAAGTATAGATTCTCTGGCTCTCTTAACTTTTAAAAAATTATGAAAATACTTTGTGTTTCTATCAGCTTCCTTCTCAATTCTCAAGTGAGCTTTCTGTTTAAGTGATAACAGTTCCCTATCAATAACTTGTTCAAGATACGTTTTCATTTCCAATTCAGCATGTTGTCAACTAGCATTATGTGGTTTAGCACTCAATTCTTCCTGTACCTTAATAAGCTCATTCATAATGTGAGTAGATAACTTTGAATCCTTACCAAAATTTGCTGCAGACCAGATCCTTAATTGAAATTTAAGGGCCTTTATCTTGAGTAAGACATTAGCTAAAGGATTCCTGCCAAATTGCATATTCCAAACCTATTTAAGAATAATAGGATAATTTACATGCTTAGTCCAAAAATTAAAAAATTTAAAAGAAAAGTTACCACCACGATTATCATCAACTCCCCAGTGGAAAATTAATGGACAATGATTAGATAAGGATGGCTGAAGTGTATCATAAAATGGTTTGGGCCAGATTTGAAGAAATGGAATGTTTACAAAGATATGATCCAATTTACAAAGGGTTGTCTTTCCACTCCTGCTACTATTTGACCAAGTGAAGACTGGACCAAAAGATCTAACTGGAATCAAATTAGCTTGACTTATAGCACTATTGAAAGGAGCAATATCCTTTAGAGACAAGGGACAACCACCATATTTTTTATCACTAGCAAACATACAGTTAAAATCACCACCTATCAACCAAGGCTGAGAAGATGGATTTAGAGTGGGAAGATGATCCAAAAAAGACTGCCTCAATGAAATTGAGTTTTGAGCATAAACTAAAGTAAAAAGAAAATTCAAATTGGATGGTAAATGAACACAACTATAGTGTAAGAATTGATCAGTGGCAATGATCCTGGAGAGTTTAAAAAGAGATGGATTCCATAAAGTTAATAGTCTGCCATATTTTGATTCATCAAAATTATGATCAAATAACCAAGTAGGAGATATCAAATTAACAGCCTTAAGAGTAGACTGTTTATTTAACTTTGTTTTAGAAACACACATCAAATGAATATCATTGTCATTGATAAGATTTCCAATTTCAACTTGTTTAGAGGGCAAGTTAGCACCCCTGATATTCCAAAAAGCAATATTATTCATTTCAATGGGAGAGGGGGAAGTAAAGGGGATGGATTTTTCCTTGTATGTCTAGAATGGGAATTAATTTTTGTTGAAGTTAAAGGAAGTACTTCCTGAACTTTATAATCTATTCCATTATTCAAATCACCAGGAATATTAGCATTACTTGTACTTTCATCTGATTTAGAAGAAGGTGGAAGAATAATGTGATCAGGAGGAGATAAATGAAGATAAGGTGAGTTAGAAGAAGGAGATTGAAAGCTAAATTGTGAACTACATGAGGAAGAACTAGAAGAAGCAGATGAAAAGGGAGGTACAACCTTAGCTGCATTGTCAATTGAGGAGGTAGGTAAAGTATCAAAAGATAAAGATGAGGATGACATAGTGGATTCTGACTCTTTAGTAACAACCAGAGAAGGATCTGATAAAACTGAAAATGGATTTGAGGTCACCGTGGACAGAGATGAAGAATTAATAGTACTTCCTTCACTACCTTTCCCTTTTCCAACTTCCTCATTTATCATAGTATCAACACTCAATTGTTGTTTTCCTTCCATTATCATTTTTTTCTTCCATATTGCCTTTTTCTTCCTGTCTACATTTTTCCAGTTCTGATCAATAATGTTGTTATTGTTAAATCCACAGTCCTCTTGATTCCTATCTTCATTCTCACTCTGATTAACAATCTTCTGTGCATCATTCTCCTTGATCTTGTTAACTAATTCACATTTAACAGTATCGTGACCAAAAATTTTACAATTTGTACAAATTTTTGGCCTTCAATCATATAATTTTTTTACTTATGGACAGTTTCCACCCAAATCAGGTATTGCAATAGATTTCGGCAGTTCAAATTCAGGTGAAATCTCAACTAAAGCCTTGGCATATTTGAATCTTTGCAGTTTCTCAGTACTATTATCAAAACAGATTAACCTACCAACATGACAAGCTAACCAATTAATCCCTACAAGCGTCCATAGTAAAAGAGGAATTTTATGAAAATGAATCCACACAGGAACTCTTTTAATCTGAGCTTGAGAAATACCAATAGATGGATCCCATTTGGTAATTATGAACATTCTACCTCTTATAAAAATAGGATCAGAATTAAGAATTTGATCTTTATCTTCTTGATTTGAAAAAATAAAATAGAAGTTAAACCCATCTGATTTGAAATCAACCTCACCCTTGATCTTCCAATACCTTTTCAAGAAATTAACAACTATTAAAAAAGAAAGAGTACCATCCAAGAAGAAACCAACTAGGTGATTATTCCAGTACTTTACACCTTCCTCTTTGACTAGATCTGGTAAAACAATATGAGACTTATCCCTAGGAATATCAAAGTGAATCGGCTTGTAAGTCCCAGCATTACGAGGAAGAGACCTGAAAAGGGAAGACCAATCAGCATTTGGGGAAGATGAAACATTCTTGATACCAGGAGCCACAGTACCAAGTTGAAAAGAATCGCAAGAAATAGGAAGAGATGAAGAAACAGAAGGAACATTAGAAGAAGATAATGATGGAATGAAAGAAGATGATTGAGAAGATGATAAAGATGATAAGGAAGATGAAATCCACCCATAATTTCACGTTCAATAACAATTTTTTTATTTTTTATTTTTACATAGCATATATATTCTAGGGGTTACAGAATATATTTAAAGCTATCGACATAAATCTAAACAAAATATATGCCATATAATATATGTACACTCTCGGTTGCTATCAACTATACTACCAGCGTTCTATTCCTTTCAAACACATATATTTTATTATGATAACATATATGTACCTTTATATATATATATATATATATATATATACACACACACACTTAATAAGCTAATATACAAAACATAAAGTAACTACTTATAAAATATACACTTTAAACAAATAGAAAATACATAGAACATATTATACTGTAAATATAAGCGAATATATATATATATATATATATATATAATATAACTCAAAGAATTTCAATAGCAAATCCATACCGTACTACTTACATACATAACTATATTTTTTTTTAAAACAAAAAAATATAATACTTGCTATATATATAAACTGTTATGTTGTACATACTAATACATATATACTCTCTGTGAACTTACAAAAACAGAACAAATCAGAATATATGTATGTACATTCAAAGATGGGTGGAGACAGGTGGAAGAAAGCTCAGTTATTCAAAAGTTTGCATTCTACATAAAACAATATACATACCATACTTTATATATATATATATATATATATGTATATATATATATATATATATATATATGCAAATACAAGTATATACGCAACAGTTGAAATTATACTCAATTATATATAAGCATACATATAGTTTGCTTACCCATTAAAGAGTAAGACAGTCATCAAGTGAGTTCGGCCGAGATAGGGAGGAGCAGCTCGGGCTAGACAAAGCGGGTGGTTGTGCTGCATTGTGGAGAAGGCGGTGGCAGGAAGAGGACGGCACGGGTTCCTTCTGTGTGAAGGAGAATGTGTAGAAGGGTGAGTTTCGGTAGGGCGGAGGGTCGATGGCAGGGGATGATGAGCGTGTGGCGGATCTTGGTGATGGATGTGGGAGAATAGGTGGTCGGGGAAAGCTAAGTGGTTAAGGCATGGGTTCAGGGATGGTGGTGGGCGGTTCATTTGCATGGGTTGTTGGAGGTTGCTCGGGTGGGTAGTGACGTTGGTGCTCGATCAATGTGAAAGAGAGAGAGAATGACGAGAGCTTTTCTTTTTTTTTCTTTTGAAGGTTAGGCGAGCACGGAACTGAGAAGAAGGAAAGAAAAGATGAGAAAATGAATTGGAGGAAATGAGGAAACGAAGAGGAAGAGAAAAAAATTTTGAACAGAGAGACGTGAGCTGGCAAGGTGAGATGAATAGCAACTGTCCTGCTCTTAGATTTAGGTAAAATTTATTAAAGAAATTTATTGATGCTTGGAGTGCACGGCTACTAGGAACGTTGAACTTCAGAAACTATTTAAATTCAACCGATGGAAAATGAATGGTCATTGCAAACCAAAAGACGTACCGATGCAGCTGCCATTTTCACGGGTTAAGCTGTGGAGCGGACTTCAAAACACAGAAGTGAATATACCGTAGAAATCAGCACGACGAGATGACCAAAAAGGTATACAAATATCAGTGGTACGATTAAATTATAAAAATTCGAATTTCTACTAGCGGAAAATGCATGAAAAACGTAGAAAAATAAGAACGACGGAGCCAAAGAAGTCCGAATTTGAAAAACGAAAAATGATGTTTTCTCAGAAGATGGTTTAGAATTATTCTATGTAAAAATATTTAGGTTCCGAAAACATTTTAGTTTCATCGCTTTTTAACTGATTAAATTGAAGTAAATTTACGCACGAAATAAACTTTCATATTTTCGGATGAAAATTTACCAGTTGCTATGTTTATCTAAACGCATTCCAAATATCAAATTTATATTTCAAAATTTTATCGTTTAAAATTTCACAAAATTTCAATTAATAACGTTATTAAAACCAGTTAAATTTACATGTCGTTACACTCTCCCCCACTCAAAACTTCTCGTCCACGAAAAGGGAGGAGGTAGGAGAATAGAATCAGACAGAAAGAAAATAGATCGAAGTACATTATAACAATTAATTTAAACCATATAAATTTAAATTTTAAATCATTCATATTCAACAATTTGTTTTTAAATTCAAGATTTTCATTAAACTGATTTGATTTCACATTTACTAATGTTAGGTACAAAAGGTTTCTTTCAAAACGAAATTTAATTTAAATTCAATCAATTCAAGATGTCTCATTAAATTGATTTAATTTCAATTTTATTAACTTTCAAAACAAAATTTTTATTTTATTAATCACATTTATTTTTCAATTAACCTATTATTCTATTTATCTCCATAAACATTTATAATTTAAAATTTAAGTGAATAACATTTATTATACGCACTCACATTTTATTTATAAAGACAATTTATATGGTATATTATCCAATTTTCTTAAATTAACGATTTCTAAAATCACAAATTTGAATAGTCCATTATTATATCATATTTTATTCGACAAATTTAATTCTTTTTATTCCAAATTATTATTTAATTTATTTCACTTAATATATCTTATCACATTTATATTAAGTATATTTTAATATAACTACTCAATTTTTTTTAAAAATCCCTTTGATATCATTTATATTGTATAATATTCAATTTCGTAGTTAACTTTTGAAAATTTAGGTAAGTTACATATAATGCAATTGATCATTATACAAGTAAAATTTTCTAATTTAATTATTCAGGCTTAAACTTTATTCAGAATTCCGATTTCATTTTATAATTGAAATTATCCTTTAACATAAATTTAAGAATTAAATTTTGGAGTAACTTCAAATTTATTTCGAGATAAATGAATATATATTATATATCAAATCGAATTTAAATCATACATCAATATATATTACAAATCAAACCATGTTTTAAGAAATTCAAATCAATTCATTTTTCAAAACAAACCGTAGCAAGGCTACAGAATAGTCTCTCCACTTCAAAACTCGAAAATGAATGTCGATGATGCGGCCGTCGTCACCGAAATTATTTACCAGCGACAAAAGAGAAGAGCTCTAATTTAATCATTTAAAACTCTTTGAAAACCATTTCTATTCGAAAATATTTTAATTAATATACATTTTAAAACTTTCAAATCAAAGTTTGAAATCACTGGAAATTTAAATTCTCGGTTTCTTGATTTAAATTCATTACAATTTCCAAATAAATTTATAAACCATGTTTTTATTTCAATTATTTATATATGAGACAAAAGCCAATGGTTTAGGTGACATATTTAAAATCCAATATTATTTATTAACAATCAATTCAATTACTATCTAATTTCAGAAAACTATACTTATATATATAATATAATTATTCAAAATTTATTTCATTTTCCAAATTTGAAAATAATATTATGTTAGTTTGATCTGTTCAAGCGTTTTGGAAAACCAATCGATAGCGTTGATCAGACGAATCGATCGAAAACCCAAATCAGCATCAACAACTTAAACAACACAATATATATTAAAACATTTTAAATAAATCTTCAAATACACTTCCTCGCTCGACGATACAAAAATGGATTTAAAAACAAGGATAGACTCAAATTTTGATGGACTTCAAATCAAAGAGAATTTTGATTCGAATACAAGTTCGAAAGAAAAGATAAGATGATTCATTTAACAAAATCGGGAGATGAATAAGCTTATTTGATTCACGGACAACCCTAACCGGGTCGACCGTAACTTCAAGAATAAGATCGATGCTGAATTCCGAGGTAAATCAACATTCGATCTCAAGAGATGGAATTCAGGTATAGCGGGAGATAGATAGCATCGTAAACCAAGGATACAAAAATCTCTGGTAAATCAATGTCTATTGTAAAGGAGTTTAACCCATTTACAAATTATTCGACGATTGGTAAGACCGCCGGCCCACTGTAAAGATCATTCGGAGTGGAGTTATGGATACTCCAGAATTGAAAGAAGATAAATAGTGAGGGACAAGAATGAATTTTGGAACTGCAGGGAACGTTCCAAAATTCAGAAAAAATTGAGTCAAAAGGAAGAGATTGAAACTCGAGTGGGAGTGATTCTGTAAATACATTTACCATATATGCTAAGTTTTGCCTAGAGCTACCAAAGCTCTGATACCAACTGTAACGACCCACTATTTTGGACTATTCGCATCCGCATATGTCGGACTTGAATAATTCAAAATACCGAATTGTTAATTTAAATTTGGCAAAACTAAGATATACAGTAAATAAATAATCGCAGAATCACAGACACATAGTAATAATATGCAGAGGAAGCAAAAGATAGTAGTTCATGAAGCTACTATATATATAACAGAGTTAAATAGTTACAACAGAAGTATCGAATACAATAGTCAAATACAAGAATCAGAATACATCACTGGAATAACTGAATATCTGAAAGTAGGATAGATAGCTGGATCTCCAAGCGAAGCTCCAACTCCAAAGGTGAGTCTCGAAAGCTGGTACTCTCAGTCTGACCCGAGCGTAAAGCAAAACACAAAACACTCGAGTTAGGATTAACATTCTTATATCAATAAATCCAACTCAAGTGAAATAACAATTGAAATACAAATAACTCAAAGGACGTTGGAATAACCATCCTCTAAGGATCCGCTAAACTATCTACTATATAATAGTATATAATAATATACGCTAAATAGATAATGTCTATCAGTAATATAACATATCAAAATAGTGTTAAGGCGTTACCATTATCCCCCTTAACACATTTTATATAAGTGTCATAAACTGTACAGCACCGTAAACTAGTAGGATATCAGGGAGTACTCCATAGGTATGACACAAAACAAATTCGTAGTGGTCGCGTATATAGGGATACAAGTATGACAAGGCATATGAGGCAATACCCAAGGTAGTGAAACTACCGTTTGCCTGATCCGGACTGATGAGAACGCATCGCCACAACGTTCGCAACACCGCGAAACAACATTTCCAAAAGTACGATGGTGCACCAATCAATAACAAGTAATGAGTAGTACCGAAGAAGTGTGTTGGCTTGAGGTGGCTAACCCCATTTGGCTCGGCACGGCTCCTGTTTAAGTCATTTCCAATTTGACACAAGTGTCAAGGCTATCCATTATCGTTCTCTTTCTTCAGTCATCACGTAATTATTCCAACCACTTCATTCTGGATCACACTCCGCGTATAGTTATTAAAGTGGTTTCCGGTTTAGACAGAGAGTATGTCCATAACTGATTCCAGTTTCTTTAATAACTTTCGTAATTATCACACCGATTGGTCGTTTAACAAATTTCAAAAACCAAATCAATTTCAATTTCAGTTAGAATTTATAAATCAACATTTCATTTGATTTCTATATCAATTTCCATAATTACATTTAAAACTTCCAAATTACCATTTCAAAATCTTATAATTCACATTCAATCTTTAATTTAAACAATTCAATTATTAAACCAAGTTAGTATATAAGCTTCATTCCGAAAACATTTAAATTAATTTAATTTAACATTCAAATCAATTTAAATTCATTTATCGATTTCATTCAATATTTGTTAAATAAATTTATCATCCAAAACAAATTTCTGTTAAATTTACAATTCATTAAATCAATTACTCTAGTTCAACTTTATTATACCAAAACTTCAAATTGAATTAAATTAGATTCGTCATATTCTTTAAATTTCAAGTCTTAAATTTATTCCAATAAGTCACGTTTTATTTCTTGTTAAAGAAATTCAGTTTCACTTATTTATTTATTTAGTTACAAATTTCAAACTCAATTTATAAAGAAGCTAACTTTCACATATTCGAGAAGTTCAATTTCACTTATTTACTTATTTAAATAATTTTCCTACTTAATTAATAAAGAAACCCACTTTTATCTATTAACGAAGTTCAAATTTACTGATTCAAAGGTTCAATTTCTCTTACCAAAGAATTCAAATTTTATTTAAATTATCAAATAATCCAATCTTATTCAATTATTAAATAATTTCAAAACTTAATTATTAAATATTTTCAAAATTTAATAATTTCAACTTAATTATAAATTCACTTAACTATCAAATCATTTCAACTTAATTATATGAATAATTCCAAATTCTATTATCGAATAATTTATTTTAAAACAACGTTCTTTCAATACTACTATGTTAATATATTTAGTTTTAGCATTATTAATATTAACCTTATTTTCATTAAAATTTCAAATTCCAACTTCATTTCAAAAACTTATTCTTATCCAAATAAAATCATTATTTAATTTTTAAATCAAATTATTGACCAATCGGTTTTTATTTAATTCTCTATCCTAAGTCAAGTTCATTGGGTATTTATCATTTCAACCCGATTCCATTTCAATTCAAAAATCAAAGCGCAAAGGGAACTTGCAGTGTGATAACTGGAATGGTGTCAAAGTAAATAAACAAGCAATAACTACAATCAATAACAATCCAAAAATAAATCCAAATAATCTCAAAATAATCGTATTAATTTACATTGTTGTTTGTGAAAATAAATATAATTATTTCTAGAATCTACACTATCATTTCATGTAGTTTAAAGATTATTACACTAATTATTCTATGCAATTCTACACTTGACACCAATTATTCAATTTCATAATTCATCAATTAATACAACATAAATTCAAATGGTTCGAGGGTAATTAACATTTTTCTACGTGTCAAATAATTAAACATTTAAGGGGTCATATTATACAAATTTAACTAATCAAATTCAACACATATGTCCTTTCAAAATTTTTAACTATCCTACGTCCAATTCAATTGCATAATATTTATCACTTTATACATTACAATTTACATCCAATATAAACAACAAACAATCAATCAATTATCAACCAACCGGGATTATCATCGTATAATTAACAGATAATGGTGTCAGATATCATGGGTGAACTAATACAGGTAATAACATATAAAACAGTGTAAATAACTAACAACAGGTATTTCAATTTGTCGTTTCAATTGATCGAATTTAATAAATAAAAGAATATTAATCGTGAGTAATTGCTCACCTTTCGAGGCTAGAGAGAACAGGAGATGACACTGATACGAACACAGATACGGACACTGAAATTGAGTTACGAATCCAAGAACGAATTCTATGATCGAAGCTGATAACAAGGAATAGACGAAATCAAATCAAAATTGGGTCGATGAAGATAAATGGATATAAGTGAACTCATATAGATATATAACTATATATAAAATCATATTTATATTCAACCGTTAATTTAAATATGTATGAATTTCAAAATCCATTGTTTCAGAATTAAGTCACCTATGTTAAAACCAAACAAATATATATAATCCAGTTTGAAATAAATACTTATATTTATACTTATATACATCTGATATTAAAATTCAATATAATCTTACTTATTATAATATCCATATAAATTCAAATAGATCATATATAATCTTATATATGTACACTTATGTGTGCAAACAGATTACACACACCTGTATAAACTTATACATATAACTAGTATAGTACTAATACATTATAATAACAGAATCCAAGATACAACATATTTATATCTGATACTAATATAACTTACCCATACAGCTATCTATTTCTATACATATATTCAATATTATACATATAATTTAAATCCACCCATAATTTCACGTTCAATAACAATTTTTTTATTTTTTTGTTTTTACATAGCATATATATACACTAGGGGTTGCAGAATATATTTAAAGCTATCGACATAAATCTAAACTAAATATATGCCATATAATATATGTATACTCTCGATTGCTATCAACTATACTGCCAGCGTTCTATTCCTTTCAAACACATACATTTTATTATGATAACATATATGTACCTTTATAAATATATACTTAATAAGCTAACATACACAACATAAAATAACTACTTATAAAATATACACTTAAACAAAAAGAAAATACATAGAACATATTATACTGTAAATATAAGCGAATATATATATATATATAATATAACTCAAAAAATTTCAACAGCAAATCCATACCGTACTACTTACATACATAACTATATATATTTTTTAAAACAAAAAAAATATAATACTTGCTATATATATAAACTGTTATATTGTACATACTAATACATATATACTCTCTGTGAACTTACAAAAACAGAACAAATCAAAATATATGTATGTACATTCAAAGATGGGTGGAGACAGGTGGAAGAAAGCTCAGTTATTCAAAAGTTTGCATTCTACATAAAATAATATATATACCATACTTTATATATATATATGCAAATACAGGTATATATGAAACAGTTGAAATTATACTCAATTATATGTAAGCATACGTATAGTTTGCTTACCCATCAAAGAGTAAGACAGTCATCAAGTGAGTTCGGCCGAGACAGGGAGGAGCAGCTCGGGCTAGACAAAGCGGGTGGTCGGGCTACATTGTGGAGAAGGCGGTGGAGAGAAGAGGAGGGCATGGGTTGCTTTTGTGCGAAGGAGAATGTGCGGGAGGGTGAGTTTCGGTGGGGCGGAGGGTCGATGGTAGGGGACGATGAGCGTGCGGTGGATTTTGGTGATGGATGTGGGAGAATAGGTGGTCGGGGAAAGCTAAGTGGTTAAGGCATGGGTTCAGGGATGGTGGTGGGCGGTTCATTTGCATGGGCTGTTGGAGGTTGCTCGAGTGGGTAGTGACGTTGGTGCTCGATCAATGTGAAAGAGAGAGAAGGGCGAGAGCTTTTCTTTTTATTTTTCTTTGAATGTTAGGCGAGCACGGAACTGAGAAGAAGGAAAGAAAAGATGAGAAAATGAATTGGAGGAAATGAGGAAATAGAGAGGAAGAGAAAAAAAATTTGAACAGAGAGACGTAAGCTGGCAAGGTGAAATGAATAGCAATTGTCCTGCTCTTAGATTTAGGTAAAATTTATTAAAGAAATTTATTGATGCTTGGAGTGCGAGGCTACTAGAAACGTTGAACTTCAGAAACTATTTAAATTCAACCATTGGAAAATGAATGGTCATTGCAAACCAAAAGACGTACCGATGCGGTTGCCGTTTTCACGGGTCAAGCTGTGAAGCGGACTTCAAAACACAGAAGTGAATATACCGTAGAGATCAGCACGATGAGACGATCAAAAAGGTATACAAATATCAGTGGTACGATTAAATTATAAAAATTCGAAGTTCTACTAGCGGAAAATGCATGAAAAACGTATAAAAATAAGATCGACGGAGCCAAAGATGTCCGAATTTTGAAAAACGAAAAATGACGTTTTCTCAGAAGATGGTTTAGAATTTTTCTATGTAAAAATATTTAGGTTCCGAAAACATTTTATTTTCATTGCTTTTTAACTGATTAAATTGAAGTAAATTTACGCACGAAATAAACTCTCATATTTTCGGACGAAAATTTATCAGTTGCTATGTTTAACTAGACGCATTCCAAATATCAAATTTATATTTCAAAATTTTATCGTTTAAAATTTTACAAAATTTCAATTAATAACGTTATTAAAACCAGTTAAATTTACGGGTCGTTACACATTTAAAAATATTTCAAATTGATCTAGAAAACAATTTCTAAGTTTACAATCATATTTTTAAAGTTATAGAAAACTGCTGCAAAAGCATTGCAAATAGTATTTTAAAGCTAATTTGACCAAATTGACTTTTCTATCAACTAAAATTCCATTTTTCCAACTTAGATCACTTTTAAAATATTTTAAAAGATTTATCAAATTTATTTCATATTTTTAAAATATTAAAAATATCATTTTTTAACTTTGGTCACTTTACTGCAAAAGCGTGATTTTTCTGGAAAATTGTTTTGAACATATTTCAAAATATACAAGACGAAATTTTGATTTTCTTCCTTCACCTAAAAACTATGGATATAATGGTCTGGACATTCCTTGTTTCGAAGAAATCCGAGCTATATTTCATTATGTACATTCATTTAAACTTTCCAACGTGAAATCGTGAACTAACGTTGCGTGACGCGCCTAGTTTTGACTTATTTTGCTAAACTGGTAGTAAATTCTTCAAATTTTACTTAATTACTTATAAAAAATTATAAACCATTTTAAATCAATATATTCACTTATTAAAGTTTTTAAAGTATATTTTCACTATTCAAATTATAATATTATCATATTTTCGTTATTTTAATATTAATTTATTTTAAAATCCAATTTCAATTTTACTTTCAATTCTAACTTAAAGTTAAACTTAATTAGAACTTACATTTCCAATCAAATTTCAATTTCAGAATCAATTTCAGTTTCCAAATCGATTTCAATTTTAATTCCACTATTTATCTCAATTTCAAAATCAATTTCAATTTCAGTTTTCAATTCAATTCAACTTTCGATTTTGATTTCAAATTTGATTGCACTTCAATTCCAATTTGATTTCATTTTCAAATTCAAATTTTATTTCACTATTCAAAAAGAGGCTTAATAATTCCAACATATACCATTTTAATAAAATTGGTCATATTTAACTAAGGGGATTACTTAATCACAAATGAGCATAATTGCTTTCAATATCCATCAAGAACATAACATCCATTCTCATAGCATAGTGATTATCAATAAGTAAATATATTATCATAATTTAACTATTCAACTAACATATTCAAACATTCATTTCAGCCAAACGTCCATATCATAAAACAGTGATGATTAACATAACATATAAACGAGATAATCATGATTATTATAACATAACGAAATATGATTTAAAAAGTGTTGAGAATTTCTCACCTTCATTTTCACTCCGTCAATCTTTATGCAAACTGGTGTGCTTACGTCTAACGAACTAACGCGTGTTCCTTTCTTTCCTTCTTTCCTTTCTTTTTCTTTCTCTTTTTTTCTTCCTTTTTTTCTTTTTTTTATATGGCCACGGGTATATGGAGGGGGTGTAGGCTTGGCTAGAGGGTGTGTGGCCTCTAGAGGTGGGTGCGTGAGCTTAGGGGCTCAAGTTTGGGCTTATGGCCGGGGGTTGATGGTGGGGGAGGTGGGTACGGCTTGGCGAAGGAGTGTTTGGCTAAGGTGGAGCTTGGGTGGAGGAATATAGGGCACGACTAGGGTGGAGGAAGGAAATGGAAAAGGAGATAGAAGAAGATGAAGTGAAGAAATAAAGCGAGTTTAGCCTTGTATTTATAATTGGAGCTTAAGTGATTAGTGGCCATCCTATCCTCTTCATATTTGCAATAAAATATACACTGTTAAGTTTATCACTAAACTACCTATTTGTAAACATTTAATCGATTTCCTTAACTTTTCAAATTCTTTTTGAAATGATTGCCGCATAATTTCAGATATAGATCATGGTTTAATTTAGCAATTAAGCCCTTTCATAAAGCAAAACCAATAATGCAAATAAATCATTCTAAATAATTAAATTCCCATAGTAAATCACATAGAAAAAATCCCCAAAAATTATAGAAATTCACTTTCAATATGTTATGACATACAAAATTTCCATACCCAAATTCTTCCTAAATTAATCGAAATAAAATTTTAAACCTAATTATACCTATTTTCCTTTGAAAATTCATATTAAATTTTCCATAGCTTGGAAAATTACAAAAATTGAAACCCATCTTCAAAATCATATTTTACATAACATATAATTTTTCCATGGCATTCGAAATCACTTATAAATGGTTTACCCTTAAAACCACGAGACATAATATTTAAACAATTCGATCTAAATCGAATATGTTTCAAGCATATCATCATCCAAATCATCATTAAAATAAGTTTAAACTTAAAACCAAAAAAAATATGATCAAAGAACAAAATATAGATGGTATAAATTATTATTCACCTTGAATATTATAAGGGCTTTGTGATTTATTATAGACTAACGTTCCATAGCTTTAAATTGAATTTCTCTTCTTTTTCTTCCTTAGCAATGGCTGGCTGTTCCTTTTTTAAAATTGTCATTTGATTTTATTTTTGAAAATGAGAAAAATGAACGTGAATGGGTGTATAATCGAGAATCATAAAGGTGCGGCTATTCCTAATATGCCCATGTTTTAGTTAATAACATAAAAGCCATTTTAAGCCCGTTTAATTGGTTAAGCACAACCTTGTATTTTTATTTTCAAATCTCACTCCCCTTATCACTCTAATTCTTACATTGTTCTATTTAATTTATCTAATTAAATCTCTTGAATAATATTATCAAAAATTTATGGGTGTTACACATGATTTCCCATCTTGCAACTAATCCTTGTCAATTAATTAAAGAGAGCGAGAAATGAAAGATTTCTCTCTCTACATTTATATCCTTATCTTCCCTTAATTAATTATTTGAGTTAAGGGAAAGAAATTAAAAGTTTTTCTCTCTAAACTTTTACATGTTTTTGCAATATGTACTACTTTTATATTGCTCTTACCATTCAAACAAATGAATGTATTTGATACATTCATTATATTACATACAAATTCAAATTAAATTTAAATTTCCTTACCAAATTAAATAAAATATTATTTTATTTTTATTAGATTGGATATGATAGTCTTTGAGAGTTCATAGGCCCGATAAATATGTAACGAATTTCCATTTCAACCTCCAAATGTCGAACCTAATACATCCACGGTATTCTCATGTTGAGCACTTAACTGTTGAAAAAACAAAATATTAGGGCAAATAAAAGGAAAAAAAGGGAATCGACAGAAAAGAACACAACATCGGAATATTACGGTGGAACAATAACATATAACATCAAAAGATAGTACAAACTGTCACTCAAAGACACAGAAAATTTCAGAATTACAGTCCTAAGTATTATCGTTAACCTGGATGTTTATAGCAACATGTCCTCACAAATGCTGGTATATACATAATAATAGTGTAGTAAAAAAAAATACTACTATAGGTGAATGAAATCATCCAGCTCATCTCTTGAAGCTCCAAAGAACATCAACGAAACAATGCCTTTCTCAGACTACTCGAAAAAGCATCTATGTAATTAAAGGAAACTTAAAACCACGAGTCAGACATAAGTCTGCTATAAGAAAATCAAGAAATATGTAATTAACATGTAATAGTATTTTAGAGACTGTTTGAATCACCGTAATGGTTATCCCCTTAAAAGAATCAAATATTAACCGATTATTTGACTAAGAAGGTTTTCAATTGGATGTAGAAGGTCAAAACAAAGACAAAATGATTCACGAGCTTGGAAACAAGTACAGATGAACAAAAGGAAGGAATTCAATCAGTTTCAAGTAAAATGGTGCTAAGTGGACCATTCAACACCGAGAGGACCTCATGATACAGAGAGGACCTCTTGATACCGAGAGGTATTTCTTCCACTTAGCTCCCCCCAAACTCCTTTTACATGATACACAACCTCTAGCAATCGCCATGAAGATCATTCCCTAAAGAAAAGATGAGCAACTCTAAGGATTTATTAGAAGGAAGCAAAGAAAGCAGGACAATACAAGCGTTATCAAAACTCAAGTTCTGTGGAAAATAGTCTGGAATACATCAAGTTTGAGATAGAAGATCAAAGCAAGTGCAATAGTTGAGTTATTGTTAAAGAAAAGCTCTTCGTACCGAGAGGTCAATTTCAGCTATAGGGCCACGTGCTCTCTCCTACACCTTTGGCCTTGCGTCTAGATCTTAGACTTCATTGGCTTCTGACTCAACTGGATATTTCCTCCATAAATACAGATCATATGGCTAATGTAAAAGGACTTTTGGTTCTTCTTCATCTCTTACCACGCTTCCATTAAAATTACTTAGGAATACTATTTGTGGTATTAGGACTTAGATTAGTAAATTCCTTATACCAGTGACTCTCAAACGTACAATAAATAAAATATAAAGTGGATGTAGGCCAAAGATCGTCGAACGAACATAAAAATTCTTGTGTCTCTTTACCTTTTGCATACACTTTCTGTAGATCTCTAAAGTTCATTTGACATTTGGGTGTTGATGCCATTTTGGCATCAACATTTTGGAGCTTTCACTAAAAAAAGCTAGATTTCACAATCTAAAGCTTGGATCTGAAGTTTAGAGAAGTGTTCGTCGACGGAAATTCTATCAGTTTAGAAAACCGTCGAACGAATTTAAATTAAAAATAACCGCAAGCGCACGGTGTACGAATGTAGCACGCGGGGAATACGGGTCGATCCGCAGGGAATTGATGATTTTTAAAATTCTATTCAATCAAATTATACCAAAGTCGAGAGAGTGGTTAACTAAAAAAAAGAAAAATGACAAAAGAAAATAGATAAAAAATATGAGAGTGTTAAGACAATTTAGAGGCAATTTCCACTCTCTAGATCACATAAATCAACAAAATGAAGTTATGATCTCTCTTTTCTTGTCATTAGTGAATTAGTTGATGTGCTTATCATAAGTATGGTATATTTGTGCTATTAATTAGCTCAATATAAACCATCAAACTATAACACAACCACTATTACACTTTTAAATCTCATAAAATATGACAACAAAGTTGAAAGCAAAATTTATTTTAAGCATGGCCTATTAACCATTAATTAGAAATATAAGCCATCAAATTTCAATTTCAACAATCACTTCTTTGCCATAATCATATGTAGATGAAGAGGCAATTTGTGTTCTGTTTGTTTAAGCGTAGCCTATTTGTTATAAACAACATAGACTATCAAATTCAAAGATAAACAACATCATTAAACCACTTCAATCATTCTCATTAAGCATAAAAAGAGAGCATAAACATCAAATTAAGTTGAAGCTACATGATTAGAGAGCTTCATTACCCCTAAATTGAAGGGGTTTAGCCTCTCATATTTGTCATCATATGAACAAATGTAGCAAACAACATTGAATAAAAAGAAGAGGAAAAAGAGAGAAAAATGAAAGGAAAAATTATTCTACTTGCATAAAAGAGAAGAGATCTACACTATAACATGAAAGTAAATAAGCATGAAAAGAAAAAGAACATATATTGAAGTTGCATAAAAAAAGAATTACATAAGAGAAGACATGGCTAAGTAGCCATGGAAAGAAAGAGAGATTTGATTTATTTTCTAAACTAAAACTAACTAACTAAGAGGAGATGGCTACATGAAACATAAGGGGTATTTATACAAGTTAGAAACCCAAATGCATATTTTTGGAGAGTACCCAAAATGCCCTTGGAGGAAGTGTGGTGGCCAAGTTATCATTAGCTTTAATAATCCTCCACTTAAATGTACATGAAGCTTTAAATGTCTTTGAGCATGTGCATTAGCTTTTAATTTGTACATTAAGGTAGTGGGTAGGTGGCGTCCTCCATGATCTTCACTTTGAATTATTTCCATCTTCATTCCTTTATATTCTTTGTGTATGCATATTCCTTCATGAAACCACTCCTATTTGAGACCAAATTCCTACAAAAATATATATAAATTTCGAATTAAATTTTTCTCAAAGAAATATATGCACACAAATGACCGTTTTGCCCCTATATGAAGATGGATATGTGACAGTTTGAAATTAATATGGATTTTGGTTAAAACAAGTTAAAATACCCAATATGATCATTTATTTAATTTAAAAAGAATAAATATGGTGGTAAAAATATGCACATTTACGTGCACATCAAATACCCCCATACTTATCTTTTTATTCGTACTCGAATAAAGAAAAACTAAGATAAATCCGTTTTCGTAGGAAGCACGATTGCATTGAGCGTATGCAACAAGCCGTTAAACCTCTGGGTGTCCCCAGTAGGACGAGTGTTGTCTCGTGAGGGTTTTCAGCGGATACTACCCACAAAATCCAAATGCAGGGTGAAAATATTTACAAAATGCATGATTTATTTACAAATGAAGGATTTATTTTTAAATTGGCATGAATAAGTTAAATATAGGTTTTGGCTATTATCTTGAAAATTTATGTCATTTACTCCTCAAAATTTCCAATAAAAATCAAGTTATCATAACAAATAAACAACAGTTTAACTCGTTATTTTGGTTAATAACACAGTGTAACTATGAAATGGATCCTTAGTTGATTATCAAGGTTTATCAAAGTGGTATTTTCATTTCTTTTCAATAACAAATCAAATAAACTAAGTAAAAATAGTGCTAGGATTTCAATTGCTTGCTCTCTCATTATTTGCAAGAAAAATTACATACCTAGCTCAGGTAAACTGAGGCCAGATATATCACCCATGCACTGCCTTTCGGGCTTATGTGAGGGGAGTACAGAGCATGGCGAGTGCACACACTTTCGTGCATACACCTATCGACCGTATGTGGTTTTTATTATGTTTGTTTTTTTTACATGTGTTCCATACATGCATAACCGTGAGGACTTTTAAATGAGTATGAAAGCACATAATCAAAGATTTTAAGTAATTCACCCATGCATAACCGTGAGGACTTTTAAATGAGAGTGAAAACTTGGAAGTTATTATTTTTTTATTTTTTTATTTTTTTAAGATAGAGAGAGTTTCGCAAAATCATCTTAGCACCATTTAACTTAGAAGACAAAAAAAATGTTATATCCTTTACTTTAAATCAACCACTTTTTAAAACAAAGAATTTCAATTAGGATATACTTCATAATTAACATGTATGAATCTTCCTATATACTAGTTAAACCATTATTATTTGTAATCAAATTTCATTTTTATTTTTGTTTAGACAAATAAATTTCCAAAAATTTCAATTTAATAAACCAAAACCATATATTTATCTTATAGTGTTTCTTTTAAAATTAAATCAAAAATGCTAAAAAAAATAAATAAAAAATTCTTTTGTTTTTGATTTTTTTTTTTTAGTTTTTGGATGAAAAATTAATCCTAAAAAATCAAGAAGAAGATGAGTCTCCCCCCCCTCACACTTGATTTTGACCGTGTCCCCACAGTCAACCCAAGTGAAAGGGATGTTTATTAATATTTACATGAAAACGAACGGTATTTACACGAGATCAGAAAGTATGTCGTCAAAAAGTAAATGAAACGGTCTTCCAAAGACCGATTCATTTGTCTCGTCAAGTTTACGAGACACAGCTTAAGCATGAAAAACCAAATCGTAAAAGATTTCGAAGTTGATTGTCGATTTGGAAAAACGAATTTTGTTTTATTAAAAATTGAACGAGTTGTTTTGTTTTCGATGATTTTTGGGGTTGATAAAACAATTGATTGAAGTTCTTATTTATTTTCACCAATTTGAAATTCAAGCTTATCACTGAAAACATTTTCAGAGTTATTGATTTCAAAATCGAAATGGTGATTTTCATCTTCCCCGTCGGAATTTAACAACTCCTCATCCAAAAGTCCATAAAATTTGTGTTCATTAAATTCATCTTCCTTTGTTGGATTATCAACAACTTTATTGCATGTCTCAAGTTCAAAATTCAAAGTTGTTGTATTCAAATTTTCAGAAAAAGGAAGATCGAAGTTTAAATCGAGTTTTGCACCCTCAAAAGAATTGAAATCCAACTTAATTACCGTATTTTCAACAACTTGATTAAGATCTTCATTATCAATTTCAAAAGTTGTTATTTGAAAATCATCGATTTGGGTAAAAGATGGATTATCGTTTGACTCGTCACACATTGAAATTTGATTTTGTTTCTCACAAAAAATTTCCAATGTTTTAATCAACAAATTCGTGTGACCGTCGTAGATTTCATTCATTTGCTCAACAAAGTCAAATTTGTAATTATTAACTTGAAAATTTTCGATTTGGACTTGTTGAGAACAAGAATTGTCGGTTTCGATAAACGGTAGATTATTATTTGATTCTTCGCAAGTTGAGATTTGATTATGATTTTCACGAAAAGTTTTGTATTTTTCAGGTAATAAATCCCCGTTATCTTCTTCCATTTGGTCAACAAAGTCAAATTCATGATTATTAATTTGAAAATTTTCGCTTTGAATTTGTTGATAAACAAGGTTTTCAATTGTATTGTTATTGAAACTATTCTCATTGCCAAAATTATTTGAAAATTGGTTCACATTTTTGTCTTGATTTTGAAATTCATTTTGAAGCTCGAAATTGAATTGGCATGGGTTATACTCGAAATCAGTTAAATTTTGAAGTGAATTCAAATATTGATTATTTTGAAAACTTTGATTCGAGTTATAGCACAAATATGAACTGCACAACTCTTTTATCTCTTGATTTTGTTGCGTAGAGAGTTCAAGTAACGACGAAATGCTATTTTCGAGAGTTGAGGGTTGATCATCGTTTTGAAAAGTTTGTTGTTCGAAATTTGAATTATTTACACAAAAGTTGTTAAAATATCCATACGAATTTGGAGTGAACTCATATGGATTATATTGATTTTCACAGTTAAATTCAAGTGAGTAAGAAAAAGGAAACTCGGACATTTTCAAGATTTTTTTTGGTTTTTTTTTTATAAAGAAAAATATTTACAAGTATAATTTATGTTTCAAAATGGAAAATTGATTTTTGTTTTGTTTTTTGGTTTTTCTAATTTTTTCTTTGTTTTTGAAAAGGTTTTATAACTTTTTTTTGGATTTTGGTTTTTCTAAATTTTTTTGGATTTTTGAAATTTCAAAGAAAAAGGATTTAAAAATTTCAAAGGAAAAAGGAATATTTACAATTTTTTTAGTTTTGGATTTTGAAATTTTTTTGTTTTTTTTTAATATGCATGAACTAATGCAACTAAATGAATGCAAGGGTTAATTACAAATGATTTATCCTAAGTTAACCCAAAATTGTATACTCACACATTGTCTTAGATAAACAAGATAGTTCTCAACCAGGTAACAGACAGGATTTATCGGTGCACCACGAATCACCGTAGCAATGCAACTGAAGGTTTAAGTACCTTCAGAGAAACAATTCAGTATAATATTTACGAATCACCGTAATATTTATAACTGATTATTGCTCTACCGTAGCCTAGACACCAAGAATTTAAATTGTTCAAAGAAGACAAATTGTTAATATACAATTAAGTGCTATCGATGTCTAACCGTTATTATTAACAAATTCTAAGATGAAATGCAAAGCAGAAATTAAACGTGTATTAACAATGCAACTACGAATGAATTTTGTTTTTGTTTTTGGTTTTTGAAATTTTTTTTATATACAAATGCAAATGCAAGCAATCAATAATGCAATACAAATAAAACTGGAGATGAAAGCGGCAAATTTTTTTTATTAGCAAGCCAGCAATTTTTTTTTTTGGCAGTAGTCTTCCTTCTGAAATTCTGCTTTGGCAACCTGAAATATAAAACAAGAATATGTACACTTTTTTTTCTTTTTTTTGAAAGGAAACTTAAAAGTACGGTTTTACTTAAAAAAAAAAATTGTTCGAATTTTTGTTTTTTTTTTGAAAACGAAACTAAGAAAAATTTGAAACCAATACACTTTGTTTTTTTATTTATAAAAGAAGAAGAAGATTGAAAAAAAAAACAAAAAGGGAGATGGACTAAAAAAAACTTAAAATTAAACAAAACAAGAAGACAGTCCAGCCCGCCCCATATCAAATACACCCGGCCCAATTTGGTCAATTAAAAATCAACAATGAAAAGTTTAGCCAGTAAAAAAAAAATAAACCGCACTCTACTGTCTACCCCCTTTTTTTTTCTTTTTCAATCATATAAACACGGACAACATCGCCCCCAAATCTCGAATCAAATTCTCGATTTCAATTTTCGAAATCAAACCCAACTCATATTTTCGCAGCCAGAGATTGTTCGAATTTGGTTAATCTGAGGTTGGTATGATTGGGTTGCGGGTTTTGATTTTCGAATTGGGTGTTTGGATGGATTTGAAGAATATATTGGGGTTTTTCGTACTGGAGATTGTTCGAGGTGCCAAAGGAATGATGTGGTCACAGCAGTTGTGTTCAGGCGATTCTCGCAATCGGGTCGCGATTCTGTGTTGGTCAGCGAGGTGAAGTTTCGATGTTTTGGTGTTGCGTGGGTTTGGGGTGGTTGAAGTTGCGGTTGTCTGTGGATTGAAGATGGGGTGTTGGCAGTTGTTTGTGATGGTGGCTGTCTGGTGTGCGACAGGGGGTGGAAGCAATGAGTGGACTGATGTAGATGAAATAGGAATGGACAGTGAAGTTGGCAGAGGGACAGAGGTGGGTTTTGGCAGAGGTGGAGATGCTGGCAGTAGTGCAGTGAAGTGGTGATTGAAATATGATGAGGTGGATATGTGGAATGACAGTAGTGGAGGTTGATGTTCAGGGGTAAATGCAGCAGTTTTGGTGTCAGTGCAGCGTGGTGATGAAGTAGTGCAGAGGTGAATGATGGTGACTACAGTGATGTGAGGATGGGGGTATTTGTAGTCAATTTGTGAAATGAAATGGTTTGAGGTTTTGAGTTGATGTTTATGTGGAATGGAGTGATGTTGCTGCCGACAGTATGGTGATGCAATAGGCAGTTTTGAAATAGAAGGCAGAAACAGTGGTTTGTATATAGTTGAAGGCGTTGGGGTTGGTTGTGAACAGCAGTGGAAATGGCAGTGGAGACTGTGGAATCAGTTTAGGAGGAGGAAGAATTGTAGATGGTGGTTATGGAGAGTGGCAGTGCTGAGGTTTGTGAATGTGGTTGGCAAGTGTAGTTGTCTGGGGAGGGGGGAGTTATGTATGTTAGTAGAGGAGGGAATGGTGACTGTTGAAGGGTGGTTTGTTTTGTAGTTTCAGGCGGAATGTGGCGATTTTGGTTTGAGAGGAGTTTGGCACTGCTGGTTGATATGCAACACAGAGGTATGTTGAGTGGTATGTTGCAGTATTGTTGTGTGCTTGGCTGTAGTAGGATGTTGGTTTGAAATGTTTTGAAAGAATGGTGTGGTTTGTGTACGTAGAGAAGATGGTTAGTAGGTTGATGTTGAGTGAATGTGCGCGTGATGTGCACAGAGATGGTATTGATGGCAGAAGTTTAGTAGGAAGTGATGGAGGTGTTTGAACACTGGGATGGTGCAAGGCGGAACTGGGATGGTCAGAGCAGTTGATGGGTATGGCCAGAGAATGATGGACTTGCAGCACTGTGTAGAGAACAATAAACAGAGGAGGGGAAATGAATAGTGCACTATTTTGTAAAATGTAAATGAAAATAAAAGGAATGCAAATGTAAATGCAATGCAATATTTTTTTTTTTTTGTTGAAATGAACTTGTGTATGTTTTTTTTCTCTCCTTTTAATAAGAAATGCAAATGGAAATTGTAAACAAAACACTAGAGAACAATAACACACAAACAAAATGCAACCAAAAATCAAACAAAAAAAAATTTGGCTTTTTTTTTAAAAATATCCAAAAACACACAATAAAATCAAACAACACTAATCCGAAGAATAGAAAATTAAAATCAAAACAATTCTCCGGCTACGGCGCCAAAAACTTGTTCGTCGACGGAAATTCTATCGGTTTACAAAACTGTCGAACGAATTTAAATTAAAAAATAACCGCAAGCGCACGGTGTACGAATGTAGCACGCAGTGAATACGGATCGATCCGCAGGGAATTGATGATTTTTAAAATTCTATTCAATCAAATTATACCAAAGTCGAGAGAGTGGTTAACTAAAAAAAAGAAAAATGACAAAAGAAATTAGATAAAAAAAATGAGATTGTTAAGACAATTTAGAGGCAATTTCCACTCTCTAGATCACATAAATCAACAAAATGAAGTTATGATCTCTCTTTTCTTGTCATTAGTGAATTAGTTGATGTGCTTATCATAAGTATGGTATATTTGTGCTATTAATTAGCTCAATATAAACCATCAAACTATAACACAACCACTATTACACTTTTAAATCTCATAAAATATGACAACAAAGTTGAAAGAAAAATTTATTTTAAGCATGGCCTATTAACCATTAATTAGAAATACAAGCCATCAAATTTCAATTTCAACAATCACTTCTTTGCCATAATCATATGTAGATGAAGAGGCAATTTGTGTTTTGTTTGTTTAAGCATAGCCTATTTGTTATAAACAACATAGACTATCAAATTCAAAGCTAAACAACATCATTAAACCACTTCAATCATTCTCATTAAGCATAAAAAGAGAGCATAAACATCAAATTAAGTTGAAGCTACATGATTAGAGAGCTTCGTTACCCCTAAATTAAAGGGGTTTAGCCTCTCATATTTGTCATCATATGAACAAATGTAGTAAACAACATTGAATAAAAAGAAGAGGAAAAAGAGAGCAAAATGAAAGGAAAAATTATTCTATTTGCATAAAAGAGAAGAGATCTACACTATAATATGAAAGTAAATAAGCATGAAAAGAAAAAGAACATATATTGAAGTTGCATAAAAAAAGAATTACATAAGATAAGACATGGCTAAGTAGCCATGGAAAGAAAGAGAGATTTGATTTATTTTCTAAACTAAAACTAACTAACTAAGAGGAGATGGCTACATGAAACATAAGGGGTATTTATACAAAGTTAGAAACCCTAATGCATATTTTTGGGGAGTACCCAAAATGCCCTTGGAGGAAGTGTGGTGGCCAAGTTATCATTAGCTTTAATAATCCTCCACTTAAATGTACATGAAGCTTTAAATGTCTTTGAGCATGTGCATTAGCTTTTAATTTGTACATTAAGGTAGTGGGTAGGTAGGGTCCTCCATGATCTTCACTTTGAATTATTTCCATCTTCATTCCTTTATATTCTTTGTGCATGCATATTCCTTCATGAAACCACTCCTATTTGAGACCAAATTCCTACAAAATTATATATAAATTTCGAATTAAATTTTTCTCAAAGAAATATATGCACACAAATGACCGTTTTGCCCCTATATGAAGATGGATATGTGACAGTTTGAAATTAATATGGATTTTGGTTAAAACAAGTTAAAATACCCAATATGATCATTTATTTAATTTAAAAAGAATAAATATGGTGGTAAAAATATGCACATTTACGTGCACATCAAGAAGATAAGAGGCCTAATACCTGATCTACGATTGGAGGGGGTCAACCAAAGCAAGGGGTCAGCTAAAAGGTGTTCTCAAATTCTAACCATTCCATCTACGTGACCAGAGAGAAGATAGAGAGAATGATGATAGAAATGAAAGATGGAATAATGGCTCGACAATAAAAGATGCAAGATGGAATTTTCCAAAAGTTAGGACAATAAGGATTAGCTGGATGGGCTGGAATTTAGAACCAATGAAAAGGAACTAATGTAGGGGCATATGGAGCCGGAGCGGAGCAAGTTGGATCAATTCCCCTATGAACAGGACCTATCGGTATCGATCACAGTCCTCTTGATACTGAGAGGATTTTACCCAGGGGCAATGTTGGTTAAGGCTTAGGGCGAACTAGGATACTAAGAACGGACGATGTTGGAGCCAGAATTGTAATTCAAAATGCAAATGCACGATGATTGGAGGAGTATATACCAGAGTTCCTCCATAGAAACCCGGGACAGAATGAACCCAAAGGTGTGGATTAGAATGTAAGCACGTAGTATGTGCCGAAGTTCCCCCATAGGAGAAAAGAGAGAATGCAGCTATTGATCTAAGACCTTCGTTGAACGGCAACGACCAGATAGTTGAGTTGGTTAAAAGTACAGTGAGGGTCGACCACTAGAGCATAGTTTGGGGGATGTAAATTGTGATAACCTACACCTTAATGGGCCTAATTTCGATAGAAATTGAAACCTAAGTCCATCAAAGCACAGATCGTTGGATTTGGTACCTACAAATAAGCATAAGCATTATTAGAGATTCATAGAAATCTAAACTTACAGCAGAAAAAACAATAAGATGAGAATACTGACTATGACTACTACCTTGGAATTAATGGTTTTCCATGAATATCAAATTATCACATTAATATAGACCATGAGAAAACGAAGACTCTCTAACAACAAAGCACCTCCAGCTCCAATAGTATATTCCTCTAAATCTATCCTATCGGTTGTAATGTTTGGTGACTGGAAAATATAAATTGTCCATAACATAAACATATACTGATAGGTTTTTATTTAATTATTATGTCCATTAAGGTTAGCAGTTCTAATCTAATCTAGCTTGCATTTCACATACGATTACATACCTCTTCCCAGAGTACAAAATATTAATGAAGCCATGTCAACCACCCTATACTTCCAGACCCATTAGACACTTAGTACTTTTAAATTTGAAGCGAGCTTCTATAATACTTTTTGTTAACAAGAAAACTTGTTGACACCCCAAAGTTGATTTAACAGGAAAGATTAATCCTTTTTAGTTACTTTTGATTTGTTGGAGAGAGCTAGGATGTGGATGTCTTCCTTTGATCACCTTTAGAATCAGACCTTATTCTATAATTTCTTTTGTATTGATCTTACGACTTGGAAGAAAGGTTTAAATTATCCTTTTTTGGTTTTTTGAGATAAATGAAGTAGCTTGATTATCCCTTCGAGATAGTCCTTTCAAAGCAGTTGTAGGATCTTAAAGGATATGGCAAAGGGTTCAAGGGTGAAGTTCAGCTAGGTGGGTTTTGACCTTTTCGAAAGCTGAATCTTTAGTGATTTGTGTTTTGGCCTGGAATCTGAGGTGAAACAGGTCAGGTCTTAGGTTTCCATCCACTTGTAGGAAGATGTTTTGTTAATGATGGCCTAGAGTTATGAATTGAAATTATTTGGAGTTGAAGGGGTTTCAACAAGCCGTAAGTTGTCTTTTGATGGGGTCGATAACTGGAAAACAGAGTTAGAACTAATAAAAGCTTTCGAAACAACTAATATTCAAAAATATTGGAGTCTTCTCTTTGTTAACTCAATGAAGCCTTTATTGATCAATTTTCCCCAATTCAATTTACAAATTAGGGTTTACAACTTTGTTGAATTAAGAAAATACAAGTATGGAATGAATCAGTTCGGATCCTTAAAACTAGACCCCTTGGGTCTTATTTATAGATATGGATCTGCATCTTTTGATCCAATGCTTTTGACCTGGTCAAAAAGTGGCTTCAGAGTTTTCTTTAAAATGCTTTCGTGTTTGTCGAGGGGATAACTACACCTTTCTTCTCTTTGTTGCTTTGTAGGAGCTTTCGACTTTGTCGATAGTCTGTCTCTAGCGGTTTCGAAGGCATTGAAATGCTGATGGTTTCGACTCTGTTAGTTGCTTCTAAACTTATTCTTGAGACTTGATATGGAACCTTCCCTGGATATATTAAAAGGCTTCACCTTGTCGAAAGGCTTGATTTGGCATTCGAATTAGTTGTTTCGACCAAGGTATTTTTCTGAGTGGTTTGAATGAAGGCGAAACCTTTGATTTCAAAAGTTTTGGCACGCATATGAAGAGTTGTCATTCCTTGTCTTTGAAAAATGTTTCTTTGACTCATTCAAAGGGTCTTCATGCATGCAAAAGCCCCTGCTTCGAAAGGTGTTCACTGAACTGGAAGTGCGCTTTCGACCCCTTCGAAAGGTTGTGGTACTCTTGGACCTTGGCTGTAGCATCCCTTCGACTCCTTCGAAAGGTCTTGCTGGAGCTTCTTTCTCTTGTTCTTCTTTATCTTCCATTCAATCGGGTTTTAACAAGGTCGAAAGTATATTTAGTAGTAACATATGGCCGCCTTGCGAAGGATGCCCTTGACTGTTCAAGTCAATCATTTCGAAACAGTCACCGCCATTTGGTATTCTAGGGTGAATCTAGATTGTTCATTTAAAACTAATCGAACGACTTGCCGACTTGCTGACTTTTCTTATAAACCACATTCTCGTCTTCTTTTCTTTCACTCATCTGCAATTGAAATAAACTTCAAGCAAAAATAAAAATTCCCAAACCCCTAAATCATTTTTATCTCAAACAAAAAGAGAATCCAGATCTAAAGTAAGTTGAAAATATCCCACTTATTAAATATTTTTCTTTACATTGAATTTCAATTTCTCAAGCTTTTATAATTGGGATTTTGATTTTTAATTTTGATTTACTAGAAACTAGTTGAGTTCTTAATTGTTTGAAAGCAAATTCAATTTAGTTTCATGGTTTGTTTCGATTTACTTTTCTTATTAATTCTTATTTTAACCTTTCTTGATTCAGATTCCATTGCTATTGTGTGTTTTTTTAGAGAATTCGAACCTTTATCTCGAAGATTTCAAATTTTGGGGAAGAAGGAGTTTTCAATTTACTTCGCCTAGAAGTTTTGAGTTGTATAAATTAAAATTTGAAGCCGAAATTTCAACTTTCTACCCCTTCAATAGGGATTAAAGGCAGTATTTTACTATTTTGCTTTTTCAACCCATTTCAATGATAATCGAAAGGTAACCTAGCGCCAAATCAAATTGACCTTTTCGAAAGGTTAAAGAATTAGTATGAAGTCAACCTCTTCGAAAGCAGTTATACATTTGAGAATATCCCAATGCCTTTCGAAGAGGTTGGCTAACATGTCCTTCTAAATATTTATCCAATGCATCCTTTCGACAGCACAAACTTTTTTTATGGGTTCCGCACCCATTAATACATACTTACTTTCATATATTGTATAAATTGAATTAGAGAGTATAAGTTGCACATCAAGTAAAAAATTTCGACTAATCAAAACCGGTTGTTTCGGCTGAAATTCAGTTGTTGGTATGCTCTCAAAACCATGCATTCCTTTCGATTCTCTAGAAACCTTCTGTAAATAATGAGTCAAAACCTCCTATAATCATCTTTCTCCAATATTGTCGAAACGTCCCAAGTCCTTTTTTTTTTAACAATACGACTTCAACTTAAAAACTTTCGACTTAATTGGTATATGAGGTTTAGGCAGCATTCAAATTTCCTTTAAAAAACTAAGGTCATGGGTTTGGATAGCGTCGGAGGGTCTTTTTCCCTTGTTTTTCAAATATTGGTAGTGTGTACTTTGTTCTAATTTGTTGTATAGGTTTTAACTATTTACTTTTAACGACAAAGCTTTTATTGATCTTTTGACATTGCTGAAGAGGGTTGGTTGGACATATATTTCCTTCCTCTCTATTGACTTTGTCAAAAGCTCGGTAGATCTTTACACTTGGACTTTCGACATTGTTGAAGGGTGTTTGTTAAGTGTTAACTTCTGTTTCCTTTCAACTCTGTCGAAAGCTCGGTAAACTTCATTTTTAACTTTAAAATCTTTCAAGAATTTAAATTTTCATGCTTTATTTGATGTTCAAATTTCTGTAATAGGTTATTAATAATTCTCGAAAGAATGTTAATTTCATATAAAACTATAATTTCTAACCGGAACGTTTTCACCTGGCAGAATCGTGATTTCACCTAAGAAAGTTGAAGCCACCTCCAAGCATTCCTTGATATCGACTACGAATGAAGTGGACGTGATCCTTAGTGACTTTGGAATTTCTGACGCAGAAGCCATCCCCCTCATTGAAAATGACACCATCAACAGCCCTCCTGAGTGCTATTTTGCCTACACTGTTATTCATATCTAGCACGGAGGATTCCCTCCTTTTTTGACTTCCTTTCTAAGTTCCTAGCTTATCTTGAAATTGTTCTGATACAATCTAATGTGTACACTTATCTTTTATCTTTGGATTTGATGGCGATGGAGTCCGACATTCCCTCTTTGAATGTCGAAGTGCTGAATCATCTTGTCCGGTTGGTTATACTCAACAACCTAAATAGCCAAAACTTCAGGGAAAATCCTCCCAAGAAAATAATATCTGAGGGGGTGAACAAATTTAGAGATTGGGAGAACCGGTTCTTTTTTGTTAGATGCTTCCCCAGTATTAGCGGGACTTTCTCTTCCCCACCTAAGCTCGCATTTTACTTTTTCCATTTAGTTACTTTTCTTCTCCGATCTGTGCTTTTTGTCAGTTGCTCCTGCTAAAGAACTATATAAAGAGGATAAGAGAACAGTAGAGACTTTAATTGCTGCTTCAAGTAGGATCGGGAACCGATTGACACTGTTGAATCCCACCAATTTTTAGAAGTACTCTATCTTGCTAACCTATCAAAGGATTCATGGCCAACCTCCCTTGATCCAACATACATCCTGAAGCAAATGCTTCCTTTCTTTGGGATATTCTACAAATTTCTCTCCAATGTCACATATCTTCCCTAACCATTCTAGTAAGTTGTAAATGCTGCACTTGTCATCTATTGCTGAGTTGCTTTTCAAATTTCTTTACTGACTTATAATCTGTTTGAACTTTCTATAGCTACTCCTCGAGTTAAAAAACCCGCCAGTGGTCTAGCTCCTCCCCCTTCGACACCTTATGCGTCATTCTTTTCTTAGGCCCTCGCTAAGAAAAAGATGGAAGTCAAGATAAAATTGGTTAAATCAACTGTGGTGGAAACCACATCTAAAGATAGCGAAAATAGTTAAAGTCCCTGATTCTCCACTACTAAAGGTAGTGGAGTCTTTAAATATTGGTAAAGCTTTGGAGAGTCCGTCTATGGAAGTTCCTTCTAAACAATCTAAGAATACTTCCACCATGGTTGACCTACTTTCCTACATCATTGTTTTGAGCTCTCCAAGTGCGATTGAGAAGATGTGGAAGGATTTGGAGATTTCGACCCCTTCTCAAAAGTTCATTTGTTCCAGGACACCCTCTCCTACATCCTCAAACAATTTTGAAGTGATAGTCTGATCTATCTTGAGTTTTACATCTTTTGCCTACATTCACCAGCCAACTTCTGCTTCTGACTTGGCGGGTCACTATCGTTCCTTAATAGAACAACAATTCTTATTATTCTTTACCTCATTGGACTCTATTATTACAGTCTTTTCTTTAAGTTTTTTACTTATGTTGTATTTTTCTTTCAGATTTTCAAGAGTTGGCTTTCTTTGCAAGAACATGCATCAAAATCTTCCACCGAATCCTCCAATCTTTAGGAGGAAATTTTTGGCTTAAAGAATCAAGTTTTCACTTTATCTTCTGATAAAAATAAAGCAACAAACAAATTGAAGCGATTAAGGGCTTCCCTTGCCCATGTATAGTCTATTATTTCTAAGAAGAGAAAAGCTCGCAACCTCCTCGCCGATGAAAATTTAGCGTCAAAAATGACTCTGAAAGAAGCTGACGAAGGAAAGAATCAAATGGCAGCCATACAATCTTCATTAAAAGAAAAGTTTAAGAAGAATAAAGCTTCCTTAAAGCTAGCCATTAACACCATTTCTGATGCAAAAGATCGAGTGTCCCTATGTAATGACCTGGATTTTTCTGACATTTAATTTTGAATATTTAAATGGTTTTCAATATTGGGTTTGGAACATAAATTGATTTTGAATAGGAGGTTTTGGTTGAAATTATAGAATGGATTTAATTTTCAAATATAAAGGTTATCAAAATTCAAAAATGGTGAATAATTGAAATTTGAGTTGGATTTGAATCGAAAACAAATTCTAATGTTGATATACATTCTATTTGGATTAGAATGGAGTTAATAAGTTTTTAAAACTGGAATTCAAGTAATCTCGTCGATTTTGGAAATTGTCGATCAAATCGATGCATTAAAATAGCAATCCGAGAATATACTGGAAGAGATTTAAATATATATCTTTGTAAAGATATTTTGAAATGAACGTTTGAAAGATTATAAAATAGGGACTAGTGACTGCAGATGGATGTTATATTGATAGTTAAGTAACCGACTATCAATTTTGGCCAAATTCGTTGATCGTTTTGAAGATACCAGGATCGGATTGAATTATCTGAAAACCACTTCGATCTGGTGTGTGCGTACGAATTATGATATCCTGAAGATAATGGAGATGTGATCATGGAGGAAAGTCGGTTTGTTCAGCCCAGAACAACTTGTATGGATAAGTGCTATCATTGCATTGCTTGCTTGGAAGGCAGTGTTAGCATTCCAAGTATGAATGATATTCTAAAAGGTAAAATGTATCCTTAGGCCTCATCAACTGAGAATGGATAAAACAGAGAAGATGCAGTAGGGCTAAGTGAGTCGTTCCCAAGTAGGGTATGTTATCACTTTTCTAGATACCCTCGGATATATTATAAGTTGTGGATATGGTTGTCCATGGAAAGAAGAGCGCTCGATTAGGGTGGGAACACCCAGGGTGATAACATATTCGTTACTATTCAGTAAGTGGTAGCCGGTCCTGTGTTGGCGGGGACGTTAGGTATGATCTTGGTAAATTTTTATAGAGGTGTACTGTGACGGAAGGTACCCTAATAGCCCAGTCATTGTATGAATCCAATATATACTACGAGCCTTTATGGTTTTGATTATGGTACCTATTATGCGGGAATTTAATTAATATAATAATTTCGGCTATTTTAATAAGTATTTTTACTTAAACACTATTATAATATCAGATGATTTAGATAGAAAATGTTTTTGGTTATCATAAGGTAAAAACCTGTCGTGTTTATGTATGGCGTGGTCTTATGAGATACCTTTATTTTTCAAAGGATTTTTGAAATATAGTTAAATTCAAATTTAGTGTATTTTCTCTTACTGGTTTTCAAAACTAACTCGTATGTTATTTTATTATAATACTCAGATCAGGCCGAGTATTACAGATTCAGGTTTGGATGGTATGGAGCTCAGGAGATGAGCTCGATGACAGAGACGTATTCCACATACTTGATTATATTCCGCTGCATGTGTTATGCTGTATAGTCGGCACTGGTAAGGATAAGTTACTATAACTGTCCAGTATTCATTTGTTGATTTGTTGTACTCTGATGATGATATGTATAAATAATAGTTATTTTCTTTTTGTATAAAGACATGTTATTATCTATTATATATTGTTCCGCTGCGATTGTGAGATTCTATGTTGTTGTTTTCTATTCTTCTTCTATCTCTTTCTTCTTCACCCCTAACAATCCACCTTTTTGTACAGAAATATGGATCGTTACACTCAAATTATGGATTCTTCTCTTGAACAAATTATTATGAAATCTTTCGAAGATGCTTTGATGCTCGCTTACGCCGATAACATTGAGAAATTCTCAGATTTAAGCCTCCCCTCGTTCGACCCTGCTCTTGTTGATAGGGTCATGGATAAATCAAGAAGATGGAGTAGGGGATTTAAGCCCTAAAAGAGAAGAAATTGACACTTCCAAAATTCTATTCTTTGAAGCTCCTTCCTTCGAAGTCGAATCTGACACCGACGAAGGTGATAAAGATGAAGTCATCAATGAAGAGGGAAGCAGTGATGATGACAACGATGACGACGATGACGATAACATCAATAGGGGCTAAGATTCAAGTGGTGATAGAGATTGCTTGGCCCTCAAGAGAGGATTGCTTTCATTGACATTGAAGTGCCAAAGGAGAAATATCAGGTTTCCTTAAGCATCAGTCCCCATATCGCATGTACGGGATTCTCTATTTAAACATCTTTCGCTTCCAAGACAATAATAGTGTAATTCATTTATTTTAGATAAGGAAGAAATCTGTTCTCCTTGTAAAACCAAGCTTGAAATAAAACAGGCAGAGATAAATAGTTTATATAGGGAGTTAGAGAAACAGTTGAAGGAGCATAACATTCTCTTTGACAAATATCATAGATTTAATAGAAGTGTGACAGTGTTAGCATCTTTTAAACATTAAGAAGCTGCCCCATGGCTGAGGAGAGCGTGCCTTCGATATGATGCTCTTTTGAAAGAAAACCGAGAATTGATTACACGCTTTTGGATGTAGATCGAGGAAAGAGATATGTTGGTATATTTTTTATATAAACCTATTGTAGACACCCAATCGTTGATTTCTAACATTTAGGTGATTTTAGTGGGGGTCTACTTAGGCATCTAAACAAAAGATACTTGGATGGGTTTGGATTTGATCCGCATCTTGGAGCATGCTGGAACTTGCAACGACTCAGATCAATTCTCCAAGATTTGCCGAAATCTTATGGATCATATTTCCAATTTAGAAGCAGATGTTAACAGTGAAAATGAAGCGATTTCCATGCTGAAGTGTCAAGTTAAATCCTTCAATTGACTTCGATCACAAAATGTCGGATCTCTTCCAAGAGATAAGCGATTTGGAGATGAAGTTGAAGGACAATAAAGCTTAGTGCGAGTCTTTGGAATTTATTATGGGGAATAATATCTCAAGTATTGATTTATCAGTTCCTCATGCTACTCGATATGTTGCTAAATCTACAAGGTGTACTTCCTTCGCAATTCAGAAATTCTCCTCTACGACTAATCCTCCCTTTTGCTTGGATGAGAAGATATAGGGCGAGTGGTGCATGAAGGTTAAATTTGAAATGATGAAATATTTTAAAGACCGGGAAAAGGTTAAATACCCACAGCGCATAAATGAATACGCTGCTAGAATTCAAGAACTCGGACGCGACATATATTTCCTTTTAAAGTGCATTGCTGATTTGGAAGGGAAAATAAAACTCTTAGGAAGCAAATAGAGCTTTTAGTCGCACTTTAAAAACTAATATTGATGAAATTAATGATGCGGATAGGATAAGAAAGAAAGAGAAGAAACTTAATTAGGTCCTTTGCATGAAAGAGAAGAAACTTAAATAGGTCCTTTGCATCTCCATCGTCAGTTGTAGATCCTTTAATTATCGAGAGTCTGAACAAAGCTGCTCAAGATTTATTAAAGATTTATATTTATGAAACGTATATATTTGTTCTGTATACTTGTAAATAATTTCATAAGTTATGTAAATCATGTAAATTTTGTAAATATCACTTGGTTTGTTATGCTTTCCTGTAATATCATTTCTGAAACACTTGTTTGATAACTTATACCATAATTCGTGTATTTACGGATCTTTCATTCTTCTTTAATGTTTCGATTCCTTTGAAAAATATGAAGCAAACAACATTTCTTATTGTTAGCTTGGAATTGATATAAAAAAATTTCTTTATTGTCTTCGAAGATTAATAAATCAATTTGCCAGTTATATGAAAATATGTAATTGTGTTTGATTATATGTCTTGAAACCCATCTTTGGTCATAATGAGAAATAATGGAGACTTTAATTTTAACCATATTGTTAGAATATCTAAAGCCCGTTGGCAGAAAATCTTATGCTCAACCAGGGGTATAAATGTTTTTAAAGAATCATCCTCTGAGATAATTAATAAAGAGTTAAATATGATCAAGTAATAGAAATCCAGAAATCATTATCTAAAAATCGGTAGTAGACCAATGACCCATATTCGAGTATTAATTAATGAAATTTGAAAGTTTAGAAGTCTGAAATCTAGATTTGGGTAGTAGTGGATGACAACCGAAAATTCATAATAATGATATTCTTGATAGAAGCCTTTGACCCAGATTCGGGCATTAGTAGTGGATAACAGAAATCCATAATTATCTTTATAATAGAAATCTCAAGCACAGATTAGGATATTTATAAGTGTAGTTATGTGATAGTCTTGAAACCCAGATTCGGGTATGATAAAGACTATAAGTTATTGATAAAGACCCGAAACCCATATTCGGATATTAAAATATAAAGTCCAGAAGTAGGAGTCCGAAAACCTAGATTCGGGTATTAATAAGTGGAGTTCTATTCTACTCCTTAAATTCTTCCTTTTTCAACATGTATGATCCCTTTAGACCTTATACATAGTTGCTATTTGATAGGCTGCCTCTCAAGCTAGGACGTCTTTGTCCATCATTTGATATTCTACCTCTTGGGCTTGGGCATTTTAGCCACTTTTAGATATGCCACTTCTTAGGCTTAAACGTCTTAGTCCTTTGTTTGATGAGCCACTTCTTAGGTTTGGACATCATAGTCCATTGTTTGATGGGTAGCTTCTTGGGCTAGAACAACTTAGTCCGTTATTGGATGGGTCGCTTCTTGGGCTTGGACGTCTTAGTCCGCTATTATCCAGTGCTTTTGGTTAGCTCATTCGCAGAGGCTGGAACCAAGGACTTACCCAATCTCCCTCTAGGAGGCACTTTGACCTGACCAGAAGCGCGACCAAGGGCTTGTCGATGGTTTAAACTGGCCATAGTGTAGCGTGGTTAAAGACTTACAATTCTCTCTTTAGAAGGTGCTCTGCCCTGGCCAACTCGGCACCGACAGAGGCTTTGATCATTAAAGGTATGTCCAAATGAAAGGAGTATTTCACTCCTAACCATGTAGATCTTTCTTTAAAAAGCAATTCTTATTGACTTTATTCACGATCTCTTTATGTAACGACCCGCAAATCCATACCCCTTGAGTCAACACTATTCTACAACTATCAACTCAAGTTGTACAGAAATACGAACCATTTGGGTTAAAGAAGAAGAGGTAGAAGAAGAGAAAACAGAAAACAACAACAGAATCTCACCATCGTAGCGGAATAAAATATAATAGATAAGAAATACATATCTTTACTCAATAGAAAATATATCTGTTTATACATTACATTTATCAGAGTACAACAAATAAACATCTCAACTCAGGACAGAAAACATAACATGTCCTACAACAGAATACACAGCTAAACAACACAGCGGAATATATAACAAATACGAAGAATACGTCTCGCCATTCAGCTCGTCTCCCGAGCTCCACGGTATCCTTTCCTGTAATCTATAATACTCGGTCTGACCCGAGCATTATAGTTAAATAACACTCGAGTCAGTCTGGAATACCAGCGTGAGAAAATCACACCCAATTGATTATTAAAGTTTCAAAAATCCTTTGAAAACAAAAGCATCTCGTAAGACCACGCTACAAATAAACATGTCGGCTTTTTACCTTACGATAGCTAAAACAATTTTTATAGAAATCCTCTGATATTATAATAGGGTCTATATAAAAATACTTATAAAATAGCCGTAATTATTACATTCATTAAATTCCAGCTACTAGCCACAAAAGTGGGTAATACAAAAAAAACTCGTAAAAGGCTCGTAGGGAGAATGGATTTCCAACAATGACTAGGCACTGGGGTACCACTTGTCACAGTACCTGGTCTAAATCAGCGTACCGAGGACCACTCCCGATCCCCTGCAACACAAGGCCGGACCCATCCCTTACTGGACGCTTTCGAATAAGATCACCCCACGGTTGGGATCAGCAACCGCACCACTAAACCGAATAAAAAGGGACATCTAGACAGGGATGACCTTACTCTCAAGTGGGGACTACCCACGAAGCCTTGCTGCATATCCCCTGATTTTCAGTCATTCCTGGTTGATGAGCCTTGAGGCTAAGCGTTACCTTTTTAGAACATATCCCTTAGAATGCTCATCGTCCACCTGACGATGTTCTGAAAGCATTCATCCATACAAGTCCGTCCCGGGTTCGAACGGAACCGAAGGCACTATTCCTACTACATCCATTTTGGAAATAACCTCAGGATTAGTAGCGACTAGCCCTTGCACTTCACTGCTTCATCTTCGAATCCAAAATCGTTTCCATGAAACATACAAACCGGATTGAAGTGGTTTTCGAGAAATAAATCTCGATCCCGGTCTCTTCGAAACGATCAACGCATTTTGGCCAATATTGATAGTCGGTTATTTAACTATCAATTAATATTCACAAACAACCATCAACCAATAAATAATTTCCCGAATTATTCATTTATCCCAAAAATGTCTTCACACGATATATTTCCACTTTTCAACCCCTTTGTAAAACAGTTTCAAAACCAGTTTTCCTCTCACAGAATACTTTTTGCAATTATTTATTTCCACTGAATCGCCAAGTATAAAATACTTTAGATTTTAAATAATTTTAAATCGCTTTATTATAAAATATACTTTATAATATTAAAATTAAAACTACTTTAATACTTTGTTAAAAATGTATACTTAAGAATACTTTAAATAAAACCACTTTGTAAAATATAAAACACAATAATGGTTTTGAAAACGTTTGCTTTATAAGTTAAACATTTAGAGATAATAAATTTCTAAACATGCTTTTAAAACAGTTATTTATAACTTTTACCTTATATTAAAAATTTGCTTGGAAACCGTACTTAGCTATCCAGGGAAATACTCTTACTTTCACCTCCTTTAAAAATAAATAACTATTTATTTTTAAACAAACTCACATTCCTTTATAAATTCCCATCTTGAATTTATATTGTCAAATATCCACTGATATTTTATTCATTTTATAAACCCAGTCCATAAATTCCAAAATCTCATTTTTATTTAAATTTCAATTCCAAACACTTAAGTAAATTTTACAATCGATTTCCATTACTTTACTTTGAAATAAATTTCCTTACTTCATCTAACTAAAGTCCATTAACTTCCAGAATTTTACTTCTTTATTATGAGTTAAAGCCTTTTAAAAATACTAATTTTCAGATTTCTAAAATTCCTTCTTATTTCAAATAATATCACTTAAGCTTTACATTTTATTATTTCCCCCGTTAATTCAAAATCCTCTTATTCCAAATTTGTTAGAATTTTGCAATCACCTTTATTTTATTTATTTCAATTCATTATTAATTTATTCCAATTCACTAGAATTATTTTACTTAAAATTTACTCTTTTATTTCATTCCAAAAATTCCATTCTAGAGATTTTGATAACTCAACATATCCGAATAGGTCCAACCAAACATAACATCCAATTATTCATATAATTCATCACAGGATATCAAAAATCATATCACAGAATATTAACAAAATTAAATGTTTTGAGGAATCCAGTCGGATCCCTCCAACCTGTTTCCCTGCATCCACAGATGTTAGCACAATACCAATTCCACTTCGAGGTGGAATATCGCGGTATATGGGATTAAATAATATTATCCACTATTATGCGGCGCATAGGGTCTCATCCGCTATATAAATGCGAGAAATCAATTATTCCAAGATGTAATATATACTAGAATATAGCATATCAAACCAATTCAACCATTCAACCAATTATTTAAATTTAACCATTTAAATTCAAATTAAACCAGATAAGTGAGATTAACTCACCTTTGATTTTAGCTTGCAATCCACCCTAACCCGGCTTGATTCCTTCATGATATTGACCTTGTATAAACAATTTATGGTTTATTAATTTATTAACATTTAAACTAATCGGTCAATTTATTTCATTTAAAATTTTTAATTAAATTCAACAAATTTTATTTAACTAATTCCCTTTTATAAACTATTTTATTTTTATTTATTTTTTAAATTTCTATTTACCCCTTTTAGTTCAAACCTTATAAAAATTATTTTTCTGTTTCAGTAAATATCAGCAATAATTTACTTCACTGTATGAACATATATTTAAAAATATAGATCTCTAAATCGAGGATTATTTTTTCTTTACAGCAGCAGCATATCTATATCACTGTTTTATAAAACCTATTATTATATTATTATTCTCCTTTGTAAATAACAAAACAGTAGTTTTGTTTATTGTAAACCCTTTTTTATACATATATATATGTGTAAATCTGTAAAACAAAATTCCTTTTTCTGTGAAATGTTTACACTATATTTTTTTTATTGATTCAAACATCTAACCCCACAGAGTACAAGTATCATAACTATGCAAAAATTATCCAAGAACAAGAGATTACCAGAAATCGACTCGTACTATAACCACGCTGCACGCATCCACACGAACTGCTACCGCCAAGTTCGAGCACGAAACCCTCGTCGACGTCATCACAGCGTCGCCCACTTCGCCCAATCTGTTCCACAACCCTACTAGTCACTTGCAGCCATCACGTCGCCTGCCTTGCGCGCGGCGTCGGGCACGAAATTGAAGCCTTGCCGAGAGATCGAGTAGGGAACTCGATTTCGAATTCCCAGGTGACACCGCGAATATAATCAGTAGGAACGAAAGCGATTGATTCGCGATTTCTGGCCTTGAAAGGAATTATGCGGCCATGGGTTTTGGGAAAATAAACACATGATTTATTTTTCAATTGAGGGACGAGATTTTGTATTCGAACTCTCCGCCATAATTGATTTTGAAGGTTCGGTTTTCTCCCCCCTTTTTTACAGGGTGAATTTGACTTGAAAAAAAATAACAGAGGAGGGTGATTTTTTTTTTGAGACAAAAGAAAGAAGAACGAAGATAGGATTCTCGTTCTTACTTTTGTCTGCCATGCTTCTGTGATTTTGAATGTGAGAAGATGGGTTGCGTGATGTTATTAAAAGAGGGAGCACGGATATGAAAGAAAGTCGGTTGGCTCAGAAAGAAGGTGACTGCTGATTTAACTCTTATATCTTTATATATATATATACATATTTTAATCTCAATTAAATTTACAGTGCATTTACTTATCGTACACTCACCCAACAACTCCGATCACTACGAAATTTGAAATCCGATAATAATTCAATATTACGGACCCAATGTAACTTGTTTCGTCGAATTCTAAGACTACGCTCCGGAAGGCTATTTTTAAATTCAATTTAAACAGCATATTTTTAAAACTGAACAAATCATCTAAAATTTCAATTTTAACACTTCTATTATACTCAGTATTACTAATAAAAATTTTACAAGCCTTCAAATTATATTTTAACCGGCTTAAATTTCCAGATTCAAAAATTTACCCAACTTCAACTTGTTCAATTCAATAATTTAATTATGGTGATATTTGAATTCGAGTTAAAAATTAACTTCTAAATATTTAACATTAATTAAATATTCCAATTTTTAAATGCTCAAAAATTCCGGGTCGTCACATTCCTCCCCCTTAAAAGAATTTCGTCCCCGAAATTACTAGTTAGGAAGAATGATCCGTAACCCACCAACTATTTCTCAACCCAAATAGATTTTAACATTTACCCAAACAAATCTTTTTATCAAAGACACCCCAACTTCCTTTCTAACTTTTCAAACTTATACATACGTCCCAAACAATGTCACCTACTTATCAATTCAAATTTAAACTTAAATTCAAATTTTAAGTTATCAAAATTGTCTCAAATTTTTTCTAACTCCCTAAATTTTCGAAAAATTTCGCCAGCGTCTCCTTTGCGTGGCTAGCTCGGTACGACTACAAAAAAGGCTCTGCGGCCTCCCAAATCTCAAAAGAAACAAAAACCAAGTGGCTAGATCAAAAACCCAATCAAATTTCATTCATAAATTTAAATACATATCTTTTTAGTCGGGCAATTCAAATTTATCTTCTGAAATCAAAACCAATTTTCCTTTCCCTCTATAACACCTGCATATTCTTCGTAGAATAATATCCAATCACAACATTCAAAATTATTTAATTGACTTCTTTACAGAATTTTAATATTCATTCCATTTAAGCCCGTACGATGCACATACATCATCCGTACGCAATATCATATCCGATCGCTCACTCGATCACACAATTTCACTTCCGAACTAGTATCGTCCACCCGACTTCCTAGTGCGGACTCAGATCTGGTTTCTTGATCAGAAACCGTCATTCTCCTTGCATAGCCGTAAACTATGATAGAGAATTTCCAAAATCAATCAACAATCCATATCCAGGTTCGCCGTTGAAAATCGAATGAAAAATCCTAACTCGGCTCGATATAACTATCTCGAAATTCTGTGCTCGAATTCTGGATCAATAGCTAAACGAATATAATAATATACGTACATCTTACGTATAAATTCCAATTGATTATTAACAATCAATTTCCCCTTTATTCACATTTATTTTGATTGTTATCCACCTTCCCACCATTATCCCAGTATTCACTTAGAATCATTTCCCTCAATACCAAATTACTTAAGAATCTCACCATACTTCTTAAATTCAATATAAATAGTTTACATACTTCTTATATTTACCTTTACTTCACTATTGAAGTGTATATTCATTTCTATTCGCCTTTGCCTTTACAATTCCATTTGAATTCAATTTGGCTTCCATTTTGAATATTGAATTAATTTCACTTTAAATCTCAAAATAAAAGTTTATTTGCAACTTTACTTTCTTTAGTTCCTTCGATTTCACTTACTTTACATTCACATTTAAAATAGATTTCAATTATTCGGTTCCAATTCCATTTGGTAACAAATTTTATCATTTGTTGTTAGTGAAAATTTTCAAAAATTTCTAACTCCCAAAATTTACGGAAAATTTTGGCAGAGTCTCCCTTGCACGGAGGGACTTCTGCGATATCGCAGGATGCACAAATATATATATACATCGGCCTCAGGCCGGAAATCACAATATATATCAATATATGCAGTTCATATCTCCTATTTTGAATTTTTGCGTAAGCGTACCTTATTTAGCATTTTTTTTAAGGAAGCGGCTATTTATTTAAGCAATTAGCGCGGTCAAAACCAACAAAGCGGCTTCCAAAAACCCGTACTTGCTCAATTTAAACAGGTAAGTGACAAATATTCAAAGTTGATTAATATTTCAATTCATTACAATAGCTAAATATGGGTTTTACCAGTCATACCTGCCCAACAACACATACAAGTAATTAATAAAGTTTCAACCACCCATTTAATTGTTTTCACTCGCTTCCAACCAATTTTGATACCATTTCATTCAATTCCAATGGTTTACAATTCAATTTCTTACATCTAATTCATTTTTAATCCAAACAAGCTTATATTCAACTCAATTGATTTCAAAATCAATCTTTATTTCACTTCTATCAATTCAGAGAATTTATTTAATCTCGTTTTTGTCAAATGACAATTTACCTCTACAAAATTTTACCATATGCAAGTGAATAAATAACTACGTAAGCTTGCCATCAACCATTAAAAATTACCTTCATTATTTAGCTACTTCAAGCTATTTCTATCTCAAAACTTAAGTTCATTTCTTCCTTACACCAATTCTATTTTAATTTGATTTCATGGCCAGCTCCATTCTTTTAAATTAAATTAGTATATTTCATTGAATCAATATGAATTCTAATTCACATTCAATAATTTATTTCTGAGTTCCTTTCATTTTATAAGGAGACCATTTCCAATTTATCTCTACTTAGATTTTTACTTGCAATACAAATCATTTTTATGTTAATTCAATTCCATTCAACTTCAATTCAAATTTAATTCACTTACAATTTCAAGTTGAATTTCTATTAATAACTCAAGCTTCACTTTCAAATTTTACATTTATTCACAACTCAAATTTTTATTAATCAATTCGAGTTCCATTTCCAATTCCATATTCCATTAATTAATTTATTACCAATTAGTTTATTCAAATTTTATACCCAATATTTGATTTTCATCACAACAATCACTTTAACTATTTTACTGGAGTTCAATCTATTTTATAATTTAAGTTTTGGATTTTATTCATTTCCCAAAATACAAAATAATTTCAATTTGGCTTATTAATTCCACATCTAACTTTTTATAAGTCACACATTTATTTATATTCAGGTTTCATCTATTTACAATCAATCCCACTCACATTTTACTTTTTAACTTGGCATTATAACTTTTACTTAGAATTATATATGTTATTTAGCCAAGTATATTTTTATTATCCCATAAACATTTTGAACAAGAATCCAGAGTTTAAACAATTTCCCAAAATTTTCAAAATCACTTTTGAAATCAACAACATCTAAAATCCTTTGGCAAATTCAATTATCCCTTTGAATTTCAAAACCAAACCCTGTTCGCAAACAATTCCAATTTAAAACAATTTGGTAGCAATTTCTCTTCTAGAAACTCGAAAATAAACACCGATGGTGCTGCAGTCATCACCGACGTTATTTTCCAGCGACCGAAAGAGAATTAGATGCTTTTATCTCTATAAAATCCCTTTCAAATATTTTTAAATTCCAAATCCCTCCATATTCAATTCCAATTCAAAAATATTCCCCAAAATTCCAACCTTACTCTGGAATTTTCATCATAATTTATTTTTAAACATTCTCTGGAATTCTATTTCAAAATTATAGTCTCATTTATATATGAAGTTTATTTAAATTTACAAAATTCATTTATAATCTATACTTCAAGTTTTATTTTGATATCTGAATTTGTTTCCTTCACTTTGGCTATAACTCGATTTCTTATTCAATTTTACACTTAAGTGATAATAATCTAATATTACCACTCCTTAACAACCAAGCATCCAAATACTATAATAGTTTATAAAAATTATTTCTTTCATGTATAAAAATAATTTGGGTAAAACTATTTCATTTACCCTATTTTAAAACAATACTGTGTCGAATCGTTCTATTCAAGTGTTTAGAGATCCCTATCAATAACGTTAATTACTCGTATTGACCAGAATCCATAAACTACTCAATAAACCAATCAACACAATATAAAACAATTTTATATTCACTAACAAATACGCGCTCATATCTATTAATACACTCAAACTCATCCTAGAGTACTATTGACTCTATTTCAATGAGTAATTCCCACCAGAGCTAAGGTTATCACTAACCTAAGCTCTGATACCAAGTGTAATGACCCGCAAATCCGTACCCCTTGAGTCAACACTATTCTACAACAATCAACTCAAGTTGTACAGAAATATGAACCATTTGGGTTAAAGAAGAAGAGGTAGAAGAAGAGAAAACAGAAAACAACAACAGAATCTTACCATCGCAGCGGAATAAAATATAATAGATAATAAATACAGATCTTTACTCAATAGAAAAATATATATGTTTATACATTACATTTATCAGAGTACAACAAATAAACATCTCAACTCAGGACAGAAATCATAACATGTCCTACAACAGAATACACAGCTAAACAACACAGCGGAATATATAACAAATACGAAGAATACGTCTCGCCATCCAGCTCGTCTCCCGAGCTCCACAGTATCCTTTCCTGTAATCTATAATACTCGGTCTGACCCGAGCATTATAGTTAAATAACACCTGAGTCAGTCTGGAATACCAGCGTGAGAAAATCACACCCAATTGATTATTAAAGTTTCAAAAATCCTTTGAAAACAAAAGCATCTTGTAAGACCACGCCACAAATAAACATGTCAGGTTTTTACCTTACGATAGCTAAAACAATTTTTATAGAAATCCTCTGATATTATAATAGGGTCTATATAAAAATACTTATAAAATAGCCGAAATTGTTACATTCATTAAATTCCAGCTACTAGCCACAAAAGTGGGTAATACAAACAAAACTCATAAAAGGCTCGTAGGGAGAATGGATTTCCAACAATGACTAGGCACTGGGGTACCACCTGTCACAGTACCTGGTCTAGATCAGTGTACCGAGGACCACTCCCGATCCCCTGCAACACAAGGCCGGACCCATCCCTTACTGGACGGTTTCGAATAAGATCACCCCACGGTTGGGATCAGCAACCGCACCACTAAGCCGAATAAAAGGGGACATCTAGACAGGGATGATTGCTGCATATCCCCTGATTTTTAGTCATTCCCCGTTGATGAGGCTTGAGGCTAAGCGTTACCTTTTTAGAACATATCCCTTAGAATGCTCATCGTCCACCTAACGATCTTCTGAAAGCATTCATCCATACAAGTCCGTCCAGGGTTCGAACGGAACCGAAGGCACTATTCCTACTACATCCATTTTGGAAATATCCTCAGGATTAGTAGCAACTAGCCCTTGCACTTCACTGCTTCATCTTCGAATCCAAAATCGTTTCCACGAAACGTACAAACCGGATCAAAGTGGTTTTCGAGAAATAAATCTCGATCCCGGTCTCTTCGAAACGATCAACGCATTTTGGCCAATATTGATAGTCGATTATTTAACTATCGATTAATTTTCACAAACAACCATCAACCAATAAATAATTTCCCGAATTATTTATTTATCCCAAAAATGTCTTCACACGATATATTTCCATTTTTCAACCCCTTTTTAAAACAGTTTCAAAACCAGTTTTCCTCTCACAGAATACTTTTCGCAATTATTTATTCCCACTGAATCGCCAAGTATAAAATACTTTAGATTTTAAATAATTTTAAATCACTTTATTATAAAATATACTTCATAATATTAAAATTAAAACTACTTTAATACTTTGTTAAAAATGTATACTTAAGAATACTTTAAATAAAACCACTTTGTAAAATATAAAATACAATAATGGTTTAGAAAACGTTTGCTTTATAAGTTAAACATTTAGAGATAATAAATTTCTAAACATGCTTTTAAAATAGTTATTTATAACTTTTACTTATATTAAAATTTTGCTTGGAAATCGTACTTGGCTATCCAGGGAAATACTCTTGCTTTCACATCCTTTAAAAATAAATAACTATTTATTTTTAAACAAACTCACATTCCTTTATAAATTCCCATCTTGAATTTATATTGTCAAGTATCCATTGATATTTTATTCATTTTATAAACCCAGTCCATAAATTCCAAAATCTCATTTTTCTTTAAATTTCAATTCCAAACACTTAAGTAAATTTTACAATCGATTTCCAATTTACTTTACTTTGAAATAAATTTCCTTACTTCGTCTATTTAAAGTCCATTAACTTCCAGATTTTTACTTCTTTATTATGAGTTAAAACCTTTTTAAAATACTAATTTTCATATTTCTAAAATTCCTTCTTATTTCAAATAATATCACTTAAGCTTTACAATTTATTATTTCCCCATGTTAATTCGAAATCCTCTTATTCCAAATTTGTTAGAATTTTGCAATCACCTTTATTTTATTTATTTCAATTCATTATTAATTTATTCCAATTCACTAGAATTATTTTACTTAAAATTTACTCTTTTATTTCATTCCAAAAATTCCATTCTAGAGATTTTGATAACTCAACATATCCAAATAGGTCCAACCAAACATAACATCCAATTATTCATATAATTCATCACGGGATATCAAAAATCATATCACAGAATATTAACAAAATTAAATGTTTTGAGGAATCCAGTCGGATCCCTCCAACCTGTTTCTCTGCATCCACAGATGTTAGCACAATACCAATTCCACTTCGAGGTGGAATATCGCGGTATATGGGATTAAATAATACTATCCGCTATTATGCGGCGCATAGGGTCTCATCCGCTATATAAATGCGAGAAATCAATCATTCCAAGATGTAATATATACTAGAATATAGCATATCAAACCAATTCAACCATTCAACCAATTATTTAAATTTAACCATTTAAATTTAACCATTTAAATTTAAATTAAACCAGATGAGTGAGATTAACTCACCTTTGATTTTAGCTTGCAATCCACCCTAACCCGGCTTGATTCCTTCATGATATTGACCTTGTATAAACAATTTATGGTTTATTAATTTATTAACATTTAAACTAATCGGTCAATTTATTTCATTTAACAAATTTAATTAAATTCAACAAATTTTATTTAACTAATTTCCCTTTTATAAACTATTTTATTTTTATTTATTTTTTAAATTTCTATTTACCCCTTTTTGTTCAAACCTTATAAAAATTATTTTTCTGTTTCAGTAAATATCAACAATAATTTACTTCACTGTATGAACATATATTTACAAATATAGATCTCTAAATCGAGGATAATTTTTTCTTTACAACAGAAGTATATCTATATCACTGTTTTATAAAACCTATTGTTATATTATTATTCTCCTTTGTAAATAACAGAACAGTAGTTTTGTTTATTGTAAACCCTTTTTTTATACATATATATGTGTGTAAATCTGTATAACAGAATTCCTTTTTCTGTGAAATGTTTACACTATATTTTTTTTTATTGATTCAAACATCTAACCCCACAGAGTACAAGTATCATAACTAAGCAAAAATTATCCAAGAACAAGAGATTACCAGAAATCGACTCGTACTATAACCACGCTGTACGCATCCACACGAACTGCTACCGCCAAGTTCGAGCACAAAACCCTCGTCGACGTCATTACAGCGTTGCCCACTTCGCCCAATCTGTTCCACAACCCTACTAGTCACTTACAGCCACCACGTCACCTACCTTGCGCGCGGCGTCGAGCACGAAATTGAAGCCTTGCCAAGAGATCGAGTAGGGAACTCGATTTCGAATTCCCAGGTGACACCGCGAATATACTCAGTAGGAACAGAAGCGATTGATTTGCGATTTCTGGCCTTGAAAGGAATTATGCGCCTATGTGTTTTGGGAAAATAAACACACGATTTATTTTTCAATTGAGGGACAAGATTTTGTAGTCGAACTCTCCGCCATAATTGATTTTGAAGGTTCGGTTCCCTCCCCCCTTTTTTACAGGGTGAATTTGACTTGAAAAAAAATAACAGAGGAGGGTGATTTTTTTTTCGAGACAAAAGAAAGAAGAACGAAGATAGGATTCTCGTTCTTACTTTTTTCTGCCATGCTTCAGTGATTTTGAATGTGAGAAGATGGGTTGCGTGATGTTATTTAAAGAGGGAGCACTGATATGAAAGAAAGTCGGTTGGCTCAGAAAGAAGGTGACTGCTGATTTAACTCTTATATCTTTATATCTTTATATATATATATATATATATATATATATATATTAATCTCAATTAAATTTGCAGCACATTTACTTATCGTACACTCACCCAACAACTCCGATTACTACGAAATTTGAAATCCGATAATAATTCAATATTACGGACCCAATGGAACATGTTTCATTGAATTCCGAGACTACGCTACAGAAGGCTATTTTTAAATTCAATTTAAACAGTATATTTTTAAAACTGAACAAATCATCTAAAATTTCAATTTTAACACTTCTATTATACTCAGTATTACTAGTATAAATTTTACAAGCCTTCAAATTATATTATAACCGGCTTAAAATTCCAGATTCAATAATTTACCCAACTTCAACTTGTTCAATTCAATAATTTAATTATGGTGATATTTGAATTCGAGTTAAAAATTAACTTCTAAATATTTAACATTACTTAAATATTCCAATTTTTAAATGCTCAAAAATTCCGGGTCGTCACACTTTACAAATTCGTTTATTTTTCCTTGACAAAAAAGCTAATTATCATCCCTTCTAGGGTCCTGTTGTGGTTATTATCATGTCTATTCATCATGTGGTAATGGCAGTTGGGTCTCTCTAGATTTCTTTCATACTTTGGTTTCTTTTTCTATGATGGTCAATAATTGAGCCCATCCCTGGTTAACAAGTAGACATTCTCTGTGGACGTTGTTAGGTTGCATTCTTCAGGTAGCCTAGACTTGAAACTTTTTTCCTAAGGATGGCTTCTAAATCTTTTAGCTGGAATTTCCCCTTTGATAAATGATTTTCTCTTTAAAACTCTTTTGGGTTCGGTGTAGATATTGTCCCACTTGTGACTTGACCCCATTTGTGTGCAAAGGAGTTGTATCAGCCATTATTCCTTCTTCAAAGACCATGCCTTTGGTATAGTGCTGAATTTTTTCTTATTTGGTCAAATAAATTATTACTCCCCCTTTTACTTTTCTCTTAAGGCAAATATTAAGGTGGGATCAAAATGGAAAGGGTTTACACTCCATTTAAGTGGATCATAGGCTTCAACTTTCTTTTTCTTTATGATTTTCAAAGCCTTCATCCTTGGCAGTTGTTCTTCTTGGAGATTCTTATCATTATCTGTCTCTAGGGACAATCCACTTAAGTGTGATTCCGAGGATCCTTGCTAGGATTTTTGATTCTGGTGGTCGTGATGAAGTAAGGCCAAGAGTAGGCAAGCTTGGAATGAAGTTGGGTAAGAGGTAGGTGGTGTTGTGTGTTCAACAGAGTCGGAGGCTCATGCCCTCCTTCTAGCATCGAAATGTTAACAAGAAAACTTGCCAACACCCCAAAGTTGATTTAATAGGAAAGGTTAATTCTTTTTGGTCTCTTTTGATTTGTTGGAGAGATCTAGGATGTGGAAGTCTTTTTTAGGTCGCCTTTCGAATCATACCTTATTGTATAATTTCCTTTTTATTGACCTTTGGACTTGGACAAAAGGCTTAAATTCTCCTTTTTTGGTGTTTCGAGCTAAATAAAGTAGCTTGACTATCCCTTCGAAACAGTCCTTTCAAAGTAGTTGTAGGATCTTAAAGGATAGAGTAAAGGATTTTAGGGTGAAGTTCAGCTAGGTGGCATTCGACTTTGTCGAAAGTTTGATCCTTAGTGATTTGGGTTTTGGGCTAAAATGTGAGGTGAAGTAGGTCAGGTCTTAGGTTTTGATCCATTTGTAGGCAGAGGTTTGGTGAATGATCGCCTAGAGTTATGAAATGGAATTACTTGGAGTTGCAGTGTTTTCAACCAAGTCAGAAGTTGTCTTTCGATGGGGTCGATACCCGGAAAACAGAGCTAGAACTAATAAAAGCTTTCAAAACACCTAATAATCAAGAATATTGGAGTCTTTTCTTTGTTAACTCAATGAAGCCTTTATTGATCAATTTTCCCCAATTCAATTTACAAATTAGGGTTTAAAAATTTATGGAATTAAGAAAATACAAGTGTGGAATGAATCAATTCGGATCCCTAAAACCGAACCCCTTGGATCTTATTTATAGATGTGGGTCAGCACCTTTCGATCCAATGCTTTTGACCCGGTCGAAAAGTGGCTTCAAAATTGTCTTTAGAATGCTTTCGTCTTTGTCGAAAGGGATGGTTGCGCCTTTCTTCTCTATGTTGCTTTATAGGAGCTTACGACTCTGTCGATAGGCTATCTCTAAGGGTTTCGTAGGAGTTAAATGCTAATGCTTTCGAATCTGTTAGTTGTTTCTAAAATTATACTTGCGATTTGATGTGGAATATTCCCTGGATATATCAAAAGGCTTTGATCGATTCGAAAGGATTGATTTGGCTTTCGAATGGGTTGTTCCGAACAAGGTATGTTTCTGAGTGGTTTGAATGAAGGTGAAACCTTTGATTTCGAAAGGTTTGGCGCGCGCATGAAGAGTTTTCATTCCTTGTCTCCGGAAGGTGGTTCTTTAACTCATTCGAAAGGTCTTCATGCATGCGAAAGCACCTGTTCAAAAGGTGTTGACTAAAGTGAAGCGTGCTTTCGACCCTTTCGACCCCTTCGAAAGGTTGTGGTACTCTCGTACTTTGGCTATAGCACCCTTCGACAAGTTCGAAAGGTCATACTGGAGCTTCTTTTTCTTATTCTTCTTTTATTTCCATTCAATCGAGTTTCGACAAGGTCGAAAGAATGTTTGGTGGTAACACTTTTAAAAAAAGAAATATGTAGACTCTGTCGTTTATGACCTTAATTGAGGTAGACTTCGTCATTTAAGACCTATTCCCAATGTGATTTCCTAATAATGCTATCAATGGTCAATGGGCCCTAGCTATAGGACCTCTAAGCACTATTTGAGGCTTCTGACATTTGATGTCCAACTATTATCGCATTTATCACCAATAAAATTGTAATCATGTAATAAACAGTACCCAAGCCACTTAATACCTTTTTATTAGAAAATAGGTAGACTCTGAAAGAAATGTGGATTACGGATCTTAAGGCTAGGATTAACACTAGAGGGGGGTCAATAGTGTTTACAAAGAATTACTAAATCTTTTTGAATTTATGTTGAATTGAACACGGATGTATGCAATATACAGACACAGATATGATCACAGAAACAAACACAAATGCAGAAATAAAGTAATTCTTTATAAACACTATTCACCCCCTCTAGTGTTAATCCTATCCTTAAGGTCCATAATCCGCATTTCTTTCAATTGGTATCAAAGCTACAATCACACCTTATCTCGCTTGATTGATTTTCAAAGCCACAATCACACCTTTTCTCACTTAATAGATTACAAAGAAGCCTATAACTCTGAATAGCACTGAGAACCTTGTTGAGATAGTGATAGAGAATCAAACTAGAAAAGATCGAGTTCGATTCAATGTTGATTTCGGCAGAGTAATGGTAAGAATATGTATTAAGAAAATGTGGAAGAAGAATAAGTGGAGTGAAAAACTAGAAATCTAATATAAAATTCGTTGAAACTAACCCCTATTTATAGAAGAACAACAGCCATGTCCATTCGTGAAGAGTTATGGCGAATAGACGCTTCTTTTGAAATTTAAATTTTGAACTCAACTGACACCATGTCGACATGGTCACCATAGGCATGTCGACATCCCAAAGCAATTTTTGATGATTTGATTTTCTTTGAAAATAACCTTTATCTTATATTAAAACTATTTTAAACTTTTCTAATATACTTGAATACATAAGTAAATATAGAGAATAATATATATAGAATTTAACTATAATTTTACATTAAATCTTAAGTATAAATGTTTAAAAGTTAAATATATTATAATAAAAGATAGTTTAAAATCAGGAGTAATTTGACTTTGAAATTAAAGATAATTTTGAGGCTAAAATTATTTAAAATCAGGATAGAGGTTTTTGATGCTTTTAAAAGGAAGGTTTTGAAAACATTTTGAAAATAGGATATAATTTTGAAAAATCATTTTGAATAAAAAGTTAGCTGATACAAAACAATGTTCCACTAGATTTTTCGTAGGTTCCATCCTACTTAGGGTTCCATCCCTTTAACAAGCTCGAAGTGGATTTCATGCCACGAATAAATTGGATTTTAAGATGCCAGTGCTTTTCTATGAGTTTTAACAAAATTTCTAATTAAAGAATAAATTACTTCAATTCTTGAACTCTTAATACTCATGAGTCTTCAATCTTGATATCTTGAATCTCTATTCTGTACAGTCTTCATTCTTGGTACCTGCATGGTTAAATCCTGCATATACATATTTATCTTAACTTATAATGTTAGTATTTATATTTTATAATCTATTCTAAGGTTGTTGTCATCAAAACCATCATCTCACGGACTAACAGACTCTGGTCATTTAAGACCTTAACTGAGGCAGACCCTATTATTTAAGACCTATCCCCAAGGCATGCTCCTAAATATTACTATTATTATGGCTTTAGCAATGTAAGAAACTGTACCCAAGCCACTTAATACCTCCTAGTGGAAAATAGGCAGAATCCATTATTTAAAACCTATTTCCGAAAGCGTGCTCCTCAATGGTACTGTCTAGCTGTCATTGTATGGAAATTTCATTGGGCTACTTAATACTTTTTTATAGGAAAGAGGAGGACTTTATAGTCACTTAGACCCCAAACCTGAAGCGAACCCTTCCCGAGATATCCATTCTCACCCTTTAATTATAAATATGGCATCTCATTAGGTTACTTCTTTTGATAGGGAAGCGAACCCTTCAGCCACTTGATACCTCAACACTGAAGTAAACCCTTTTTACAGACATCCTCAGTTATTTATTTGAAATCTCACTAGATTACTTAATACTTCCACTTAGGAGAGAGGCAGACCCTTTAGCCATTTTAGACGTCAAACCAGTAGTGAACCCCTATGAAGATATCTCTTACCGCTCCTAATTTCAAATTTTGACCATTTAATACTTTCTAACTAAGAAAGTGGGCCCAATCTCTCACATCGTCATTGGTCTTCGAATTAGTGATATCTCAAATCAGTGTTAAGTACACCCGACTGCTGGTAGCCTCAATGTGAAGGGCAATCTTCCATCGAGTGACTCTACTGACCTCGCATCACTATCCACTAGGTCAAATTAACCAACAAAAGTCTTTATTTGTACCATCTTAGGTATAAATTGGATTTATCTTACTAATTCCCTTTTTATTAAGCAATAGATTTACCTTAGATATTTATCTACCTATAAATCCCTAATTAATGCTCATAAATGTCAAATTGTTTGTAAAATCCAAAAGGATATTTCCTAAGACATTTATGTATGATTAATAATTTCAAATTAGTAACCTTTTATGTCTATTCTATTTTTATTAATTCAACTTCTTTATTTATCAGCCCTCTTAATCCATTTACCTTATAAAATTATTGTAACTCTCCTATTTATTAACATTTACTGGAGTTACATCCTTTTAAATTCTTTTCTAGTTAGTTAATTATCCTAAATGCGAATATTACATGCAAGTGTTGTTATTGGCTTTTTATTTAATTATTATAAGCGCAGTGATTGCGTACAATATTTACTTTTATCGAACATGTTCTGGTTATATACCTTTACTAGAATATACATTTCCATGTTAAATTATTGGAATCATATCTAAAAAGATTATCCATTATGACTTCCATAAATTAGTCCAAAACAGAAGATTTAACTTTAAAATATAAAAGTATGCACCGTTTGAAATTACAAGGAATAATCATTCCCTTTTAATATTGAAATTGACGGTGTAAACTACATTGAATTCTTACTTTACATATCTCTTTCTCTTTTTATTTGCATCTATTCCTTGTTAGATCAAGCGTTGTATCTTTCTAAAAGGGAAAGAAATCAAACTAATTTACAAATATTGAACGGATCTAAATTCCAACAAATCCAAGTACGTAAAAGTTTATAATCTAACAAGATTAGGTAATAATCCAAATTTATAACATTATTGTACAACCTATTTCAGATCTGGAATAAATTTCAATCAAATTAATATTCTAAATTCATACTTTTGGTACTAATTTGCATATCAAGTTGTATACAATGCTAAATCAATTCATGAACAAGAATATGTATGCGATGTTTATTATTTCAAGATCTATTGAATTCGTTGCCTACGACCCGTATATAATTATCCTATTAGGCATAAAAATCAAATAAACACTAACCGGCTAATTTTCATATTATAATCAGTTATAAAAATTCCCATTCACCTTATAAAGTGATCCAAATCTCTAGATCTGAAGTAGAACCTTTGATCCACCCGAAATCCTTTTTAATCCAAGAGATATGTATAGAAAGATATATACATATACTAGAATTATCTCTTTAAGAAGAGATTTGGGATTGGAAGAGAAAATAGATACAAATATATAAATGTATACCTTACCTCAAATACACATATGGTTGATTCTCTTCTCCATTTTATCAGATTTCTACTCTTGCTCGGTTTGTATGAATACATATACAAATATCTTATCATTTATAATTTAGAAAAAAAGTGGAGAAGAAGAAATGGCATAGCTTTGCTACTGCCTCCATAAAAATATAAAAAGAAAAGGGAGGGTTAGCCCTGAATTGGTAGGCGCAAGAATCGACCAGAACTATTCGAATAAAATATATTAAATTCAGGCTATTGCGGCATAGGTCTACTAGAGCCGCCAGGTCACCACCAGTCGATTGTCGTTGGGTAACCATTCGACCGTTAGGGGTCGACCGTCCACTATGATGGGTCAGCCAGTGGGTCCGATAAATTAATATAAAAACGTTAATTATTTCTTAATTTTCATTTCGAATTCGTTTTACGTTCATAACTTCTTCATTTGGACTCCGATCACAAAACGCCAAATATGAAAGTTGCTCGAAATTTCATCACAAACGCAATGATGCAATTTCATAGTCAAATTACATAGTTTGCAAAAATTCGATTTTTAGAGCTTAATTAATTTACTAAGTGGCTAATTAAATAACTAATGTCAAATTACAGGATGTTACATAAACAGGAATCCATTCAACTCTAATATCTGGAACACAAGGAGTCCTCTAGATTCAAAGCTTTCAAAGTAGGAAATGTAGATGGGTAGATGAATCCAACAGTTCATCCAATGAGGTATATCCGGCATATGGTGGTGTTGGCACGTCTAAGGAGGTAATGGGATAGTGCTTTTTGTTATATCTAATAGATTTCATAGTGATGTAGTTCATACAGCTGGAGAATGGGCCCATAAGGCTATGGACCAAGGTAGTCCTTGGGGCAGTTCATGGGTTCATATCTCTTGATCAAAGAATGTGATGATGCTATCAAGCGTAAAGCAAAGAGTTAGAGGGACTATAAGAAGCTATTTGACAAGATTTAACATGGCAGTCGTCGCAGTCTACAAGTTGGATCCATCGATAATCCTGATGGCGGCAATGTTTAGAGTCGTAGGTAAGACCAACTTCAAGATTGCATTAGAAACGGATCCACAGATGGATCTCCTAGAGTATTACCATGAAGTAAGAGGTATTTGTGTTAAGAGGATGCTAAGGTCGATAATGCTAATATTAATGTTGTGGATGATGGAGGACAATCCAAAGCAAGATATGGAAAAGACAAGGGAATACAAAAGGCTGATAACAACTTCAAAGGACCGAAACAGCAGAGATGGGAATCCAAGTTCTCTTATTACAGTGACCTAACCAAAACCCTGGAGAGGATATACTAAGATATTAGGGGGAAGATCCTCTATTTGAGGCCAGCTAAGAGGTAACCCCTGGACTAGGAGAGAAGGTATGGAAAGTTTTGCCCGTTCCATGGGCTAGAAGGACAAGAAACAAATGAGTGTAGTTACCTTTGCAATCTAATAAAAAGAATTGGTTTAGACCAACAAGCTACAATAGTATGAAAGGAACCGAACTATAATGGTACAGCCAAAGCAGTCATCGTTTGCAACAAATGTATCAAGACACGATCAGGGACTTGGGGTGAGGATGGTAATCCCATGATTGGGATTGACAGTAGTCAGGTTTGATTCCCACACTTTGCTTTCCATTTTGAATAGAAAGGTGATAATAACCTTGGACCGTTTACATGAGTACGAAACCTCAATTGGTCTCTAGCCATGCTCTGAATCAGATGTTCGAGATGAATATTTAAGATGTTAGTGTTATCCCGCCTTTTGGCAAGGCCGAGATACCAAGGAACTGACTGGAGAGACAGGGTCGTACGTCCCCAGCATTGGATAACTACGAATGTCAATGAATTTTTTCCGAGCCCGGATCGGGCTACAATTGATAAGATACGCCAAGCAAAGCCGAGGAAACCAATGTTTCGAAATTCGAGACAATCCGATTTTGTATGCTCAAGTTATCACCAATGGAAAGTGGCAGAGTTAGCTCTAGTTCGAATCCATCAGAGCAAGACCTTGGTTCGAATCCATCCAAAGTATTCCCTGCTTCGAATCCATCAGGAACGTGCCTTCTTTCGAATCCATCAGAGGTAGCCATGCTTCGAATCCATCCACGCATACTTTGGTTCAAATCCATCGAAGTATTCCCATCTTCGACTCCATCCCATGAAAGTCCTTTGAATCCATCAAGCAGAGAAGTCTTCGCATCGATCAACTATGAAATACTTTGATCGATACGAAGGGACTGTACGAGGATACCTTCGATTCCATTACTTCGAATCCACCAAGTCACAGCAGCTAAAACCAAAGATTCGACCCAGTAAACTCGAAGAAAAAGGTGGGTCAACCCGAGAAGCGCACGCGCCACGTCACCAGGCACGTGCTCGACCGATCGATTCGAAGGATCGATTCGAAGCACGTATATCGACTGAAAATGCAATCTTCAATCGATCATAACTTGAGATCTACAAGTCCAAATGCTACGAAATTTTCACAGTACCTTGCATATACATAAAAGAATGTTCACGCCAAATTTCATCTCGATTGGATGCAATCTTGATCGATTCGAACCAAGGGTCGAATCGATCCCAATGTGGGCCCGAATCTCCAGATTTCGACCATGTGGGCCCCCTCATGTACCTGAAGCGTTCTTCCCGGATTTTAGGCGAAATATCAGCCTCCTACACCTATAAATAGAGCCTCTGGTCATTCAGAAAGGGGATCGGAGAATTTTTAGAGCAAGAGTACGCCCGGAAGCTGCCAGAATTGCTTCATAGCATCACCACTGCCTTTGATTTCGAATTTTGGCTTACTACCTGCTGTACTTTGACATAAGAAAGTTGTATTCTCCAAATACCAAGCAATAAAGTAACAAAACTTCATAATGGACGTAGGCAATACGCCGAACCACTCTAAATCGTTGTCTCTCGTGCAATTTACTTTCTGTTATTTAGAGTTTTTGTTAGATAATCCACATTTTAATTTGCTTTCTTCATTTATTATCTCTTCAAAAACTTTCGACGAGTGTTGTGCCCAATTTTGACACAAACACTTTGGTGCTTTCACTGAGAACAACCTAGTTTTTCTCCCGTTCCTTGGATCTACTTTCGATATCGGATTGCATCAATCTAAGAATAAGATCCAGATCTTATATTAAGATTCCTTTCGTTCTATTCAGATTTGTTTAAAGTCTAGGAAAGAATTCAACGCGTCAAGATGGTAAGTACAAGAACCACTTCCAACGTTGGTGATCAGGAAGGTCGGGATAGGCAAAATCCCACACAGCTGCAGTCAACCAACCAAGATGCTACTGGACATACGGATCAGTCAGGTTCGGTCACGAGACAAGAGTTCCAGGCGCTACTCCAGGAACTGACCCAAAGCAGACAACAGCTAACTGAGCAGTTGCGCGCTAACGCTGAGTTGACCAATCAGCTAAACCGCCAAGGGCGGAGAACATCCAGAAGGGATCAAGCTCCTCATTCCTCCACTGAAAGCTCTGCTTCATCTGACTACAATGGCAGATCTACCCGTCCTAGGCTAGGCGGAAACCATACGCAAGTTGTTGACTATCAACAGGCATTAACCGTTGGGCAAGTATGAGTGGGCCCATTTACCAGCCTCTATACTGGGCCCACCTCCCGAGGGGGCACTATTCCACAATACACTGCAGATGATCGTGATGCCACAGCCGCTGCAGTTGATATAGGAGTTGATACTCTAAATCACTCCAATCAGAATTACCATCAACAGGGACATGCTCCAGAGCCATGTGTCCCAGAAGACATCGAGCCAAGGAGGCGAGACGCGGATCGTCGACAGCGCCCGATCCCACCTCGCACTGTGGAACCCGACCACACCTTGACTCACCACACACAAAATTTTCCGATGCCAGACCTCTCAGCCATGGCGCGCCAAATGATTCGCGAGAGTCAAGGCCTAAAAAATGGCGATTGGGGAATCTCCCGAAGTCATACCCCGTTCACTGATGACATATTGTATGCTGAACCTCCTCGGCGATTCAGGATGCCAACCTTGCCCATGTATGAAGGGAGTTCCGACCCAAATCAACATATTTTGAAATACGAATGGTCGATGACTGTTGCGAGAGCTGATGATGCAGTAAAATGCCATAGTTTTCCCATTTCCTTAGGAGGAATTGCGACGATGTGGTACACACGACTACCACCACGATCTATTTCTTCATTTGATCAGTTAGCTACCAAATTTGTTGAGCAGTTTCGTATGCATATTGCCAAACCTAAAGATGTTAATACCTTATCAAGTGTCACTCAAGCTCCCGGAGAGACACTTAGACGATATTTGGAGAGATTCAACGCTGCATGCGCAAAGATCACCAACCCCAATGATAATTCTATTTTAATGGATTTAACTAAAGGAATCGACCCTGATTCCGAATTTGCAAATTGGTTAGCTGGAAAGCCTCCCGCATCGTTGGACCGTTTCTATTCCAAAGCCGCTCAATTCTTGAGACGAGAGGATGCGAAACAGTCTAGGAAGCAGGACGATGCAAGGCCCAAGAGTGAGGGAATTCAGAGTAATGTTGCGGTTAAACAGTCTGGCGAAAGTTCAGGAAAAGTTTAGTTGAATATTCAAAATAAGCAGACTCAACAACCGAGGAACGGTGATAACCGGAGCAAGAAGCAAGACCAGAATCGTGGTCCGAGGCGTAGAATCGCAATATTTGACAGTTATACACCACTAAACACGTCGCTGGAAAACGTGTACCTACAGACTTGTAATACTATGCAATACAAAAAACCTACTCCGAAGCCTTCGTCGGAGAGGCAGATTCAAACAGGAAAATTCTATAGATTTCATGAAAGTTATGGACATAACACCAATGAGTGTAGGCATCTGCAAGACCTCATTGAAAAGTTGATCAGAGAGAGAAAGTTGGATCAGTTTGTTCGGGCACCGCAGTCCGGTGGGGCGGGCCCATCAAATCAAAATCGTACGCAGAATCAGGAAAGGCAGGGTGAGCCCTCTCGTACGGGCAGGAGGTTGGTTATCAATACAATAAGTGGTGGTCCCCATCCGGCAGACAAAAGCTGGAGAGAAATGGAGTCATATGCTAGCTCGATTAGGCATGTAGACTTTGAATGTTATAGTAACTGTGAAGATGGAACACCGGCTAAACAACAAAAGACGATGGCTGACGAAATCGTATTTATAAATCGAGATGTCGATAAAGTCGAAGCCCCCACAATTGACCCACTGGTCATATCCGCTCAAGTTGGTCCTGCTTGGATGAAGAGGATCTTGGTAGACAGTGGGAGTTCTGTGAACATACTGTTTAAAAGAGCATACGATTTAATGAAGATGGAAGCCAAGGACTTAAAACCTTGTCAATCATGAGTCCACGGCTTCAACGGAAGTGCGACGATACCAACCGGAATGGTTGAATTGCCGGTGGAGTTGGGAGTGGAAAAATGCCGAAGAGTCCGGATGTTGCAATTTGTTGTCTTGGATATTCCTTCTCCATACAATTTCTTTTTGGGCCGACCGGCCCATGCGGAATTTAGGGCTGCTATTGCCCCATGGTGTTTAACTCTGAAGTTCCCTACTGACCACGGGATAGGATTTGTGCAAGGAAATCAGGCTGTTAGATGATCCTGTTATGTTGCCGAGCTGCGGGAGGCGCAGCGAAAAGAAAAGGGAAAGGGCGTAGAGGAATCTCTCTGCGTCCGTTTCACTGACGATTGACAATTAGCGCCTAGGCCTCGGCCTGGGCACCACAACCAATTCCAAAAGGATCTTGATCCAAGGGACAATGATAATAAAGAAGAATCTACGGATAGTCAAGCTTCTCCGGCTGAGTTAACCATCGATGTCCTGATTGACGATGATGACGATGACTCGAGAATGTTGAAGATTGGGTCTCAGCTAAATCAAGAGACACAATAGGAATTGGTTGATTTTCTCTGGGCGAATCTCGACGTATTCGCCTGGACGCACTCTGATATGTGTGGGATCTCGCCAGACATTGCGAGCCACACCCTAAATATTGACCCGCGGTATATCCCGGTCAAACAAAAAAGGAGCGGTATGGATCCAGAGAGATCTGCCGCTGTTAGAGAAGAAGTTGATAAATTGAAATCGAATGGGTTCATTAGAGATGCTTTATACCCGGAGTGGGTGTCCAACCCTGTACTCGTTCGAAAGCCAAACGGGAAATGGAGAACGTGTATCGACTATTCTGACCTGAACAAAGCTTGCCCGAAAGACAGCTTTCCACTTCCCCAAATCGATCAACTCGTAGATTCAACCGCCGGACATGAATTACTATCCTTCATGCATGCTTACTCAGGCTACAATCAGATACCCATGCATGTACCCGACCAAGAGCATACAAGCTTCGTAACCATCTTGGGATTATACTGCTACAAGGTCATGCCTTTTGGATTAAAAAATGCCGGCGCAACTTATCAACGCTTAGTCAACCGAATGTTTGCCAATCAGATCGAGAAGACTATAGAGGTTTATGTAGATGACATGTTGGTGAAATCACGATACTCCGTTGATCATGTCAGAGACTTGGAGTTAATGTTCAATATCCTCCGGAAATACGGAATAAAGCTTAATCCACTAAAGTGTCATTTCGGAGTCGCAGCCGGAAAATTCCTTGGGTCATTGTCAATGCCCGAGGAATAGAGGCCAACCCTGAAAAGATCTGGGCTATCAGAAATCTTCAGACTCCGAAAACCATAAAGCAAGTTCAGAGTCTTAATGGGAAAGTTGCAGCACTGAGCAGGTTCATCTCGAAGTCCACCGACAAATGTATTCCCTTCTTCGACTTAATTCGAAAGGGAAACGAAACTTTGAATGGACTGCTGAATGCGAAGGCGCATTTCAATCACTAGTCCAACATCTTTCCGTACCACCAATCCTTTCAAAGCCTGTGGATCATGAACAGTTATATCTCTACCTGGCGGTATCTGAAAATGCAATCAGTGCCGCGTTAATTCGGGAGGAAGATCGAGTGCAGAAACCGGTCTACTATGTGAGTAAACGATTGACCGGAGCCGAGAGAAATTATTCAAAACTTGAAAAGTTGGCATATTGTCTAGTCATTGTCTCGAGGAAGCTCCGTCCATATTTTCAGGCCCATCCTATTACTATGTACACCGATCAGCCGTTACGACAGGTACTCACGCGGCCTGAGACGTCTGGTAGGTTACTAAAGTGGAACATCGAACTAAGCCAATTCGACATCACTTATACTCCGAGAAGTGCTATTCACGGCCAAGTCTTAGCAGATTTTATAGCTGAATTCACTGTTCCTGAAGACTTACCCAAGACCAGCAAATCTCCCGAATACGTCTGGAAGCTGTACACCGATGGTGCGTCAAACGATCGGTGCTCAGGAGCTGGGGAAGTGCTTGAAACCCCCGAGGGACGATCCATATGCTATACTTTAAAGTTTGAGTTCTGCGCAACCAATAATGAAGCCGAGTACGAAGCTTTATTTACCGGACTAAAGCTTGCCCGTGATCTGAAAATCGTCGCTGTGGAGATCTACTGTGATTCCCTGTTGATATTATGTCAAGTTCGAGGTGAATATCAGGCCAAAGACAGAAGATTGGCCGCTTATCTAACCCAGGTTCGGGAGGTGCTTGATCAGTTCGATTATTATACCATTTTCTACATACCCCGAGAGCACAATCAGAAAGCTGATTCATTTGCAAAATTAGCGAGTACGAGCGAAGCTCAGAAGTTAGGGCTCGTTCCGGTTGAAACCCTATCCTCCCCGAGCATTGATCGAAAGGAGACAGATTTCACATTTGAAGCTACCTCCAACAGGGAGTCGTGGATGACTCCTTATTGAGATTATATTGAACATGGTGTATTACTCGAGCGTCGAAGCGAGAAAAGACAAGTTCTTCGAAAAGCCTCACGATTTGTCATTCGAAATGGAGTCATGTACCGGAGAGGATACTCTGTTCCTCTCCTCCGGTGTATCGCGCACGATGAAGTCAAACGAGTGTTACACGATGTACACGAAGGAGAATGTGGCGATCATACTGGGGGGCAAGCACTTGCCAAGAAAATACTCCGATATGGGTATTATTGGCCTACAGTTAATCGAGATGCTGCAGACTATGCTAGAAAATGTGACAAATGCCAGAAACACGCACGAATTCCTAGAGCCCCGCCTACTGAAATAACCCAAATGGTCAGCCCATGGCCATTTGCGGTATGGGGAATAGATATCATTGGCACATTGCCTCTGGCCAAAGGTGGCGCGAAGTACGCCATCGTCGTAGTTGATTATTTCACCAAATGGGCTGAAGCTGAACCTCTTGCAACAATTAAGACAAAGAAAGTAATCAACTTTGTAGTGCGCAACATCATATTCCGGTTTGGTCTCCCACATACTACTATCACCGATAATGGAGCCCAATTCGACAGTGCCGAATTCAAGAATTTCAGTCAACGATTCCACATCCATAAGAAATTCTCTGCAGTAGCCCACCCTCAAGCAAATGGTCAAGTTGAAGCTGTTAATAAGGTTATCAAATCCATTCTTAAGAAGCGACTGGAAAAGGCCGGGGGCAAATGGGTCGACGAACTTCCTATGGCGTTATGGGCCTACCGAACGACTCACAAAACTGCAACCGGTCATACTCCGTTTTCTCTATCTTATGGCACTGAAGCCGTTATTCCAGTTGAAATGGAAGTGCACTCTCATCGTGTGACATATTATGATCCAAGAACGAATGCCATACTACTTGCTGAATCCCTGGATTTACTCGATGAGAAGCGCGAAGAGGCTGATTTGAGGGCAGCCGCATATCGGAGTCGAGTCGCTCGAATATACAATGCTAAGGTCCGCCCACGAACCTTTGAGCTTGGCGATCTTGTACTCAAAAGGATTTATCCGGTTCCTTCGCACATGAAGCCAAATTGGGAAGGGCCGTATGTGATTTCACAAAAGCTCGGAGATGGCACGTTCAAATTATCGACTGTTGACGGTCTTACTTTGCCAAGAGCTTGGAATAGCGAAAGTCTTCGTCGCTACTACATATAAAAGACTTTACTTATTTATTTATTGTCAATTTATTCTTTTGCATTTTATTCTAGCATTTCGAGATTTAAATTTGTAATAAGGCAACTGACTTTGCCATATTTTCTCGTTTCAGCAATAAAATGACATTCTCTTCGAGCCAGAGCTGTGATCTATTGAGTATGACGTACAATATCACGATGCACGGAGAGCTAAGTTCCATCATGCGGTGGGATTTATTCAAATAGGGAGTGGCTGTGATATGACCGGTCACTCGCTAAGTGAAACCCGAGCTCGAGGGCAGAACACTACATCAACATTCACAGGGATTGATACACGACAATCCCTCCTCGAACTCCAAATTCCCAGAGTGCGAATTGCAGTATAAACTTCAACTCTTGGTTCCCAGAGTGCGAACCGGAGTATAAATCCATCGCTCCCAGAGTGTGAGCTAACTCCAAATTCCCAGAGTGTGAATTGGAGTATAAACTTCAACTCTTGGTTCCCAGAGTGCGAACCAGAGTATAAATCCATCGCTCCCAGAGTGTGAGCTAACTCCAAATTCCCAGAGTGTGAATTGGAGTATAAACTTCAACTCTTGGTTCCCAGAGTGCGACTGGAGTATAAATCCATCGCTCCCAGAGTGTGAGCTGACTCCAACTTCCCAGAGTGCGAATTGGAGTATAAATTTCAACTCTAGGTCCCCAGAGTGCGAATCGGAGTATAAATCCATCGCTCCTAGAGTGTGAGCTGACTCCAAAGTTCCAGAGTGTGAATTAAAGCATAAACACTAACTCAGAGTTCCCAGAGCGCAGACTAAAGTATAAACATCGACTCCAAATTCCCGGAGCGCGAATTGGAGTGTAAACATAAAAATAACCCTAAGTCCCCAGAGTGTGGACAGAAATACGATCACTAACTCCAAATTCCTGAAGCATGAATTGGAGTATAAACAACAATTACCGGTTCCCGGAGAGCGAACTAAGTTGTAAATGTTGATAATTAATAAGTTCTCGGAGTATGAACCAAACTGTTAATTGCAAATTGTGCTAAGTCCCCGGAGTGTGGACATGTGTTCAAGACTTATGACATATGTGAGCACAAGTTAATCAACACAATACTTAAGCAAAAAAAAAGGGAGAAAAGAGTCTTTTTCCATTTCATCAACAAACGAAAAAGGGTTTGATTACATGACAAAACAAAATTTTCAATCAAGTGGAGGCCAAATCCACGCCTATACACGGCTCTGAATGGAACGAAATAGGAAGTAAAAAGATTACTATCCACAAACAAGACATGCAGGTCTGAATTTTCAATCCTTCTTCTTCCGTGGCCTCTTCTTGGGAGTTGCGCCACTAGAACCGCTACCCGACTTCCTATGGGACTTCTTGCTCTTTTTTGGCTTCTCCTCCGGGTCCGGCATAATATCAACGTCCTCTTCGGAGCTGGAAGGGACGGAAAGTCTCTTGGTAGGGCGAACCGGAGGCAGAGGAGCTGTAACAGGTGGTGGAGCATCAGCACCTGAAATCATAACAGTGCCCCCAGGAGAAATAACCATCAAAGGAGATAAGCTTGGTGGAGCAACATCACTTCTGGAACCACCAACCGTTGTCGCTGCAGCCATTTCAGCACTTATCTCGGCAAGGATCTCTTCCTCTCGGAAGGACCAAGCAGTGCTAGATACACTGATGGTCGGCATAAACGAGATAAAAGTTGGAGCATCCACCCAGTGCGAAAGAAGGATCAGTAAAAGGTTCACAGGGTCATTTGAGAAGTTCCTCAATCATCTGAGCATCAAGCGACATTAAACTCCCCTCTCTGGCCTCGCCAGTTACGGCGGTAGTCGTAATGGCCTCAGTAACGACAGCTTCTTGCATTGACTGCGAAACTTGTAGTTCTGGAGGTGCTGGCGCATCACTTTCAGTCATTGATCAAAGAGGAACAAGAATAGTCAGTCAAACGATTTGTTCCAAGTTCGTCATTCTAAAATACTCCAGGAATGTTTGAAGTACCTTCTTTGCCTCGACTCGGTGCTGAGACAAGTTCGGAAACAACAGTTGTACCGAGAGACAGTTCCGGTTGATCCGGATTATAAGCAGGAACAACATGTGGACCAACTGTAGCAGTAGCTCCAGACGAGGTCGGGGCAGCAACTAAAACATCCTCACTACAGTGTGCAGCTCCAGAACCCTCGCCAGTCTCCACATGGTGAAAACCAAGTCTCTCTCTCTCAGCAGAAATCATCGCTTCATGGAGAAGTTTCCTTTCCTCCTCACTCAACAAGCGAGACTCGAGTTCAAATTCATCCACGGCACCTTCGGGGAGAGATGCTTTCTTGCTTGCCACCAATTTTCTCCAAGCATTGAGTAGAAGCGTAGAATAATCTCCGAGCCATGAGAGATTCCTGTGCTCAAGCACATTAGCATTATAAGTGTCAAGGAGCTCATCAAACTCGGCTTCTACCCTGAACAGCTCTGCGTGGACTCTCCCCTCCACTTCTGCCTCCACCGCTTCAACTTTAGCAACCGTCGCGTCTCGCTCAGTTCGGAGAGACACAGCTTGCTCACATGCTTCTTGTGCGGCCATATTAGCATCGTCTTTTTTCTTGTTTATATCGGCAAACTTAGACTTTAATTCCTCTAGCTCTTTGACTGCCGCGTCCCGCTCGGCCTCAACATTTTTGTACCGATGGCCCAAATCTTCAACCAAAGTGCAATGAGCCTGTCGCATCTTCGCCATCTCAACTAATGTCTCATCGACCTTTTTTAGTGACTCAACTTCGGCCTTACGAGAGGATTCCACCTCAGATTGAAGTACATCAACATTGCGGTTCTTCTGAGCCAAGTCGGCTTCCAGTTTTTCGATGATTTTGGCTCGATCGAAGGCTACTTTTTAAGCTTTAACAACCTCCTTATACCATTTTTTATATTGAGCATAGAAGTCGCGGGTATAACTGAGGGCGGTGTTCACGGCCTCTTCAGGAATTCTTTTGAGATTGGGAGGAAAGATATAAGCATCGAAGCATATCTCTGGAAAATCTTTCTTCAATTGAGCAATTCTTATGGCCCCTTCACTAGATGGTTCGAGAGGGGCCTCCTCCATAGTTGTGGTCATAGCCGTTTCAGTCCTAGAACGATGTGAACCAGGTTTGGAGACCTGTAAAGATGACTGTTGTCGCAAAGGATCAGGCGCAGGTGCATAGCTTCTGGGTGGCGGAGGAGAACGAAAGGGTGAACGGTACCTTCGGTCCCTATCAGGACGCTCCTGGCTAGAATAATATCGGGAATGGTCCCTCTCACGATATTCTTGCTCATACTACCTCCGTTCCCGATCACGATCAGAGTCCCTACGGCGAGATTCGTAATAAGATGAAGAGTGATGCACTCGCTGAAGTCTATCAAGTGTAGAAGGACGGTCCGACATAGCACCTGTAAAGAAAAAACAATTCGATTAAGTACCAAGGAAAAGCACTATAATACATGTGGAAGTCGTGTAGTGTTATGAAAGTGTATATAAATGTGCAAACCCCTCGACTAACCAGAAGTGTCGATTACACTAACGGGTAAAGACTCGCTTATATCTAGCGCTTCCCGGAGCTCTTCCAACCCGGACCCGTGGTGGAGAGATACGTAATCCGAGATGGGAATATCATCCAACCCTCTAAAGATATCTCCTGATTGATGAGGGGCGGCGGCAGAGATTGTGATCCCGGGAATGGGACGAGATACGACTACAGACTTCTGTCTCTTAAACTTAGGTACAGCGGCCTTGCCTTTCCGACCCTCTTCTATTCGGGAAAGGTCGGTTGCTATCTCGGTGTCCGTTGGCGTTCTTTCATCATCGCTTGCTCCTCTTATCACAACGCCAGGTTTTCTTTTTACAACTTTCTTATCCTTCCTCGAGGCCGGTTTTTCCAACCTCTCAATTGCAATACTCTGGCTCATCTCAATCAAACCCAGCGTCCTTAAGTTATCGTCGGTTAACAACAAGTCGATGTGTCTTAAATCGCTTGGGACCATTTGCAAGCTTTGAACGATGCCTCTATAATGCCCACCGGTAGGTCTCAAAATGATGGCTATAAGAATAACAGAGTATTAGTGTAAGTATTAAGAGTGGCCATTCAAGGATAATTTATGATACTTACGTCTGGATAATCATCTCCTGGCAAACCCTGGGGGGCATCGAACGAAAAACCATTCATTTTTGAAATAGCTAGGCCTGGTCCAGGCCCCAGTCACAACTTGACAGTTTCTGACCACTTCCAGGAAAGTGAAAGATGGGCTATCACCCCTACTCTTGAAATTGAATATGTGCCTAATCTCGTTTGGCCTTGGCGGACGAAAAAGGCAGTCCATAAATATGACGAAGACGCTATTCAGCAATGCGTGCCCGTTGGGATGGAGTTGTGAAGTAGCAATTCCTAAGTACGATAGCATCTCTCTGATGTATTGGTTAAAAGAAGGGATAGATCCAGCCGCGCAGGCATGGAGATAAAAGGCAGTATATCCTTCGGGCGGATTATGTGGTCTGTCATCAGCACTACGTAATAAAACATCGTCCGAGGATATGTTATGTTTCAAACATATCCGGCCCAATAAGGACTCAAAGATATTAGACCGGGCAGAATCAACGGGATCCTCGATAAATATAGCCTCCGTCAATTCATCCGGAGCCGGGTCTATTGCATCAGGAGGGATTTCCGAAATCTCAAGCACTGGAGGAGGAGAGCTTTGTACTTCTTGTTGTTGAGAACTCGAAGATTCCATAATTAACTAACTCACCAGAAAGCGGTGTTAAATACATAAAAAGCCCATGCATTCCCCCAGTGTAAAGTGTATAAATATGTCGTGTAGTGCAAGTGCTATGCATAACTTAAGCAGATTTTACAAGCTGAAACGAGATGTACGAACGACGAAACTTTGGAATTTGAGGATGAAAATGACCGTCATCGCTGACCGTCACTTCCACGCCACCCCGATGCCATTGACTAATTCAAGTACCATTCTGTTATATTATTAGTTAAGTCACAGTTCCATCAACGAGCTTCAAAAAGAAGGTTAAGTCTTAACAGTCAAGTTCGATTATGCAAGGACAAAGCTCATCGGAGTCAAGTGTGTTGAAGTTCATTAAGTTCATTAAAGTTCAACATGAAATTGGTCGTAGATCAGATGTTGGAACGAGTCAGAAAAGTTGGATTCTTTAAACTGAAGGCGTTCGAATCCATCGAATCGAATCGATGTGCTTCGAATCCATGTGATTCGACTCCATGTACTTCAGGATGGAGAAACGCTTCGAATCCGTGAGCGCTAAGTGACTTCGTATCGATCGACATCAATACCTTCGAATCGATCAAGGTATTGTTACTTCGAATCGATCGACACGAGGCCTTTTTCTTTGCAAGCATCGATTCGAAGCCCTGTAATCAACATCGATTCGAATAACTCCATTCTGGATCGATGCGAGGCAAAGAAAGAAAGTACTCCTCAGGATCTCTGCTTCTCCAAAGAAGTCTCAATGCTTCGTTATGCTTCGAAGCATCGATTCGACCCATTTCGTTCAGATCTCACAACTCCTCAAAATTTTCAAGAAGAAAAGATCGAATCGATGCCAAAAACTTCCAGTTCTATCATTCTCGGCTCGATCCATCAGTTACCTTATTTAGTGAAATCACAAGGGAAAGCTTAAAGAAATTCGATCGATTCGTGGAAGACGCGCTTGTTCTAGCTCTGAGAGATCGGTTCGAAGAAGAAGCTGCGGCAACAGTGAAAAGTAAAAAGTAAAAATGACGTCGGCCTTATGTATTTATATGGATTTCAAGAAAGGTTCGTGGCGCTTCGTCTCCCGGTTGACCTAACCGTTTGCGACCGGTCACAGACCACAACGATTCGAACAACTGTTTTCGAAACCACCACGTCCGCATCCATCACGGCATTGTATACATCATGACCTCGAATCCATCGTGGCTTCGAATCCCTCACAACTCCGAACCCATCAAGACGACATCGATGCGAGGCATCATCGATACGAAGCAATTGAACGAGGGCTGAGTTAAAGAATCCTATCGATTCGAAGATTATCGAGTCAAATGGCCAATTATGAATCCATCAGAATCCACCGGTGGGAACGAACGCATTGCTTTGATATGAAAAATTACTTGTCTACCTTTTACACCGATTCAGGAGAGGGTCAATACAAGAGGATGATCATAGAAAATCATAAAAACAATGCTTTAACTCGAATCTCAAATCGGTTCAGGAGAGGATCGATGCAGAATTCGATAACCAACCGAACTGGCAATAACTTGCAATCACGCAACGTTAGCTAGAGTCAAGGTAACGCATATATGTCTGACTCATATTTGATCCTTGACATTCACAGGGACCAAATGCACATCTCGTCATGATTTTAACGGCAGACAGCTAATCACAATCATACGACAGTTGATTACAGCAATACAGAATACAACTTTTAGCAGAGCATGTCATAGTTGTCCAACGTGAGACTGCAGCTCTTCAAAGCACGTCATGTTTACACAAGACGTACTTTGGGGGGAAAATGTTATCCCGCCTTTTGGCAAGGCCGAGATACCAAGGAACTGACTGGAGAGACAAGGTCGTACGTCCCCAGCATTGGATAACTACGAATGTCAATGAATTTTTTCCGAGCCCGGATCGGGCTACAATTGATAAGATACGCCAAGCAAAGCCGAGGAAACCAATGTTCTGAATTTCGAGACAATCTGATTTTTTGTGCTCAAGTTATCACCAATGGAAAGTGGCAGAGTTAGCTCTAGTTCGAATCCATCAGAGCAAGGCCTCGGTTCGAATCCATCCAAAGTATTCCCTACTTCGAATACATCAGGAACGTGCCATCGTTCGAATCCATCAAAGGTAGCCATGCTACGAATCCATCAACGCATGCTTTGGTTTGAATCCATCGAAGTATTCCCATCTTCGACTCCGTCCCATGAAAGTCCTTCGAATCCATAAAGCAGAGAAGTCTTCGCATCGATCAACTATGAAATACTTTGATCGATACGAAGGGACCGTACGAGGATACCTTCGATTCCATTACTTCGAATCCACCAAGTCACAGTAGCTAAAACCAAGGATTCGACCCAGTAAACTCGGAGAAAAAGGTGGGTCAACCCGAGAAGCACGTGCGCCACGTCACCAGGCACGTGCTCGACCGATCGATTCGACCCTATCGATTCGAAGGGATCGATTCGAAGCACGTATATCAACTGAAAATGCAATCTTGAATCGATCATAACTTGAGATCTACAAGTCCAAATGCTACGAAATTTTCAAAGTACCTTGCATATACATAGAAGAATGTCCATGCCAAATTTCATCTCGATTTGATGCAATCTTGATCGATTCGAACCAAGGGTCGAATCGATCCCAATGTGGGCCCTGATCTCCAGATTTCGGCCATGTAGGCCCCCTCACATGCCTGAAGCGTTCTCTCCGGATTTTAGATGAAATATCAGCCTCCTACACCTATAAATAGAGCCCCTGGTCATCTAGAAAGGGGATCGGAGAATTTTTAGAGCAAGAGTATGCCCGGACGCTGCCAGAATTGCTTCAGAGCATCATGCATCACCACTGCCTTTGATTTCGAATTTTGGCTTACTACCTGCTGTACTTTGACATAAGAATGTTGTATTCTCTGAATACCAAGCAATAAAGTAACAAAACTTCATAGTGGACGTAGGCAATACGCCGAACCACTCTAAATCGTTGTCTCTCATGTAATTTACTTTCTGTTATTTGGAGTTTTTGTTAGATAATCCACATTTTAATTTTCTTTCTTCATTTATTATCTCTTCAAAAACTTCCGACGAGTGTTGTGCCCAATTTTGACACAAACAGTTAGCTTGTTTGTTTTGATTCAAATATTTGATCTTTGAAATCCACTTGAGCGTGGTAACTGATGCGATCATAGTGGTCCCGTTCGAGGGTACAGGGTAGCGGCTGCAGGAAATAAGTCCTTTTATCGGAGAGTAAGTGGATGGACTTGCGTGTCGCTGAATCCCCTTACCGAAGAGTGAGCGGGTTAGGATCAACAAGGATCTGAAGAGCTCAAAAGTAAGTCCTCCCACTAGAAAGTGAGCAGATGGACTTGCTTATCATCAAGTCCCCTCACCGAAGAGCAGCGAATTGGGCTCACTAAGGATCTGAAGAGATCCAACATAGATTTGATGATTAAATGGTCTGGAGAGATTGAACTCTAGATTGGGCGATTGAACGATCCAGAGAGATCGAACCCTATATTAGATTATGTGGTCGTCCGAAGAGATCGACCACTAGTTTGGATGATACACGATCCGGTGAGATTGAACCTTAGAACGAATATTAACTTAAGATAAGGATTTGAACACCTTATAATCAAAATAACATAGATAAATCCCAGGTGAACACGGAATTATTCTGATATCCAGTATGATAACTTTGGATGAAAATGGACTAACTATGATTTATAGCTAACACTTAAGCAAGGACAAGAATCCTTAACTATAACAGGTTTGGAAAGACCTTTGGTTTGCAAGCGAATCCAAAGGAACCAGATGATTCATCATAATTTGGGTCGGTGGATAGATGAAAATCTTGAGCGCCAAAAGTCGACTATTGCCAAAACTTGTTCATGAGTAAAGCACACCTTACATTCATAAGGCGTACTTTGAGGAGTAAGTGTTAACCGGATTTTTGAGTAAGCAATTTTCAACTAGAAGTATAAGGTCAAAACTATGCTGAAATGATTCACGGGCTTGGAAACAAGTCTGGATGGACAAAAGGAAGGAATTCAACAAGTTTCAAGCAAAATGGAGCTAAGTGAACCACTCAGCTCCGAGAGGACCTCTCGGTACTGAGAGGTATTTCTTCCACTTAAGACTGCCTGAACTCCTTATACTTGATGCATAACCTCTAGCAATCGCAGTGAAGTAGTTTCCTCGAAGAAAAGACAAGAACTCTAAGGATTTATGAAAAGGAAGTGAAGAAAGCTGGATAATACAGGTGTTATCAAAAGAAACATCGAGATCAACTCAATTTCTATGGAAAATAGTTTGGAATACATCAAGTTGGAAAGAGAATAGCATAGCAAGAGAAAAAGTTGAGCTATTGCCGAAGGAAAGCTCTCGTTACTGATAGGTCGATTTGGACCATAGGGCTATGTGCTCTCTCCTACACTTCGGGCATGCGTCTGGATCTTGGACTCCATGGGCTTTTGATTCAACAAGCGATTTCCTCTATAAATATAGACCCTATGGCTACTGTAAAGGACTTTTGGTTCTTCTTCATCATCTCTTACCTCTCCTCCATTAAAGTCACTTAGGACTACTATTTGCTTTTCTTAGACTCAGATCAGTGAATTCCTTGTACTAGTGACTCTCAAACCTCTGATAAATAAACTATAAAGTGGACGTGGGCCAGAGAATGCTCAACCACAATAAAAACTCTTGTGTCTCTTTACTTTTTTCGTACATTTTCTACTAGACATCTATACTTCATCTGATACTTGGACGTTGTTCCATTTTTGGTGTCAACACAGATCTCATCTAATAAGTACATAAGTTGATATAATAGATGATGTCTAAGGTATAGAATATAAATCATAAAATAGCTGTGCAGCTTGCATCTCACAACACAACAATATTAGAAGTACAACCAAAACTGCTAAGGTATGTTCACATATTTATTGTCATTGGAGTTGCGCTCAATACATCGAGGCAGACCTCCTGACATGGGTCAGAATCTACCTTCCAAAACCATATACGTCTCTAGATAAAATATATCGCTAGGAAAACATAGTTGGTCCATTCCCAAATGCATCATACCAAATACATCAACACCCGGATCACTCAATCGAAGGCATCTCTGGAAATTTGAAGTTGATGTACCTATAGGTTAGCTAAACCTACTAGCTATAAGGCCTCCTCCGTTTTCTACCATTACTGATAGTGAAGTCATGTTTAACATCTCAACACACAAGTCTTCATCACTCGAACAGTTCTCAAATCTCTCTTTGGATTATAACATCTCGAACAGTTCACATATCTCTCCATGGACCCCTAGCATGACTCATCCAGCAAATACTAATGCTGTCCTCTCCTATAGAATCAACCTCAAGATAGACTGTATAACACGATATCATTACTTAAAATGTTAATGCTGAAAATGCATGATCTTTATGGCTTGTTTTAACCACTTAAACAAATGATTTTTGATCTAATTTTTTTATAGTAATCATTATGCTTAAGCAACTTAAAAACCATGCATGAAAAGAAACACCTAATGATATCCACCAAATTGATTATAAAATTCCTAAAAATAATATATTTTTCAAAGTGCATTATAATGACTATTTCGCATCTTTCTTTTCAACATTCTGCAACCCCTTCTATAAATTTTAAAACCTTGGTATTTTTACAATGATAGGTACAAATATTTTACTTATTAAAAAAATTACTAAGGATGTCTTCTAATGTTAACTTAGAAGTCGTCAAAACAAGGCAATCCGAAAGTGCATCCATGGTGCCCTTTTTGCTTCAAACTTTCATAACTTTGTTCTATAAATTCTATGACTTCCAAACAAATTCCTTATTTTTTCATACGCCAAATTATGTGTAGAGAACACCAAAATATGTACACTCACAAGTAACCATGTAGAACAAGTTTATACACAAGGGGATTCAAAGTGCACTTATAGTTACCCTCGCTGTACAAACACTTTTAATTTCACATCCATTCAACATACAAGCCAACCAACCATATAAACACAATGTCAAGGCTATGATACTTGTTATAGATGGTAATAGAAGTGATGTTATACATTATAGGGTTGTCATTTTCCTTTAAAAGCAAGGGGGTCCATGTTTATAACTTTAATTAGTTAATGGACTTTATATTTATACACAAGCATATATAACATGTTATATACTTTCAAATAATGACATTACTCACTCAAATCCAATCCTACAATAAGCTTATGCATACAAAAACCAAAGAACAATTCCTACCATCACTAAACACCTAAATACTTCACCTTTAGCCTCACCTTGTTCAAGCAAACACTACTACACCTCAAAGTTGCTCAAAGTCTAGTTTACACTTTTCTTCAACTTCAACTTACTTTCCATGCTTCCTGAGGTGATATAAAGTCTTTGTTAAAGTTTAGATATTATAGTTGGTTTTTTGATAAGATTAAAGAGGAATAAAAGGAGCATGAATAAGCTATCTTTCTGCTCAAAACTTAGGCAAAAATATTATGAACACTTAGGAATATTTTGTGTTGACTTAATAGGATTATAATGTCTCTAAGGCCTCTTCTTTGAATGGTAAAAAAAATCCCCCCATGCCCCTCATATGCATAACTTTACACCTTACTTTAAAGTAAAAGTTTCTTCTCCTTACTTAGTAAATTCAGAAACTAACCACTTCGTTAATATCTTATTAATACCTTCCAAAAGATTTATTAGGAAAATTATTTTTAGTTACTAATAAATGAAACATTGTTAATTAGATAAGCACAACAAGTTAGAACAACTTTATTGAGTAAAAAGTCGTTTAGATAAGCACAACAAGTTAGAACAACTTTATTGAGTAAAAAGTCGTTTATTAATAAAATGATTTTTGGTCATATTATCTTCGAACTATTTATTTTTGTAAACATTTTTCAAAAACAAGTTTACCAATATTTGTGCCAAAAATGCTCCCAAACACCCTGTTACAAGTGAAAGCATCAATGTCCAATATTTAGATCCAAACAGATAAATATAGATTCACATATCACAGAACACAAAATAGATTGTACAAAATTAAATAAACACACAAGTTTTATAGTGTTTTGGCAAACTTCGGCCTACTTCCACTCCAATAATATTTTATTTATACTGTAAGATTACAAGTATAGTTATTTTTGCCTTAGAAAATAATGGAGGAAGAGATAAGAAGTGATGAAGGAGAGACAGCTGAAAAAGTCCGTTGCAATGAGCCAAGTCCATAGTATTTATAGGTGAAGACGTGCATGGATCGGGCTAAAATTTCGCTAGAAGAGCCTACAAATCTGTATGACTCGGTCCACCAATTTTTGGATCGATCGCACACCATTGGAAAGATAAGGAATAATCATACATATAAGCTTCAATAGAGTTATGATCCATCATGGAAGTGCTCTATGATGTAAGCTACCTGCTCTCAAAATTTCATGCAATTCCAACGTATCGTTTGTTAGATATCACATTTTTTGTGGAGTCAAGTTGATTCATAGTAAATCAAATGCGATCTTTCCATGCTTCATCTAATTGAGCTACTATCAATTAGGTTACCCATGATGTAAGCTACTTGCTCTCAAAATTTCATGCAATTTCGACATACCGTTTGTAAGATATCGCATTTTTGTGAAATTACGGATCGTTCTGGCTGATTTTGTATGACTGTTATGGAACAATCATCATTTTTCTGATATTTAGGAATTTTGAGCTACAATCGATTATGTTGGTTCCCTATAACGTAAGCTACTTGATATCTAAATTTCATGCAATTCCAACGTAACTTTATGAGATATGGCATTTTCCGTGAAACTGTGGATCATTTTGGGTGACTTTAAACGATCGTTATGGATGATCGTTGTATTTTTCTGATATTTGTGAGTTTTGAAATGCTATCAATTTTGGGGACTCCTTTCTTTAATATATTGATGCTACCAAAGTTTTACAAGTAACGAAATTGTAGATCTTGGGTTATTGATCGATCATTGTTGATTTATGTTGTTTTATGGATCATTATCGATCGATCCATATAAATTCTTCCTTCGCCCATAACCCAATCATACAAACTCTGATTGACTTTAAATTTGAAATGTGGCCTCATGAAGCTTTCCTTATCACTTCATACTGATTGCAACTTGATTGGGACCCATTTTGAATCCACCCAATTATTTACCATAGTTCAAAATATCATTGATTGCCAAGCCTGATAACCGTCTCTCCGGGCTTTCTGCCTTGGTGATCACAGAAGCCATTTAGCCAAGTTTTATGATATAATGTCTGGTCAAAAGGTGATATAACATTTTCCTCACAAAACAGGCCTTGAAATAGGAAAGCGTGTTTTGAATTACCTTAAGGTCAACATTAGAAACCCGTTGATGCCTGAACAAATCTGTGATCTTGCCTGATTGTTAGTTATGGTCGTTTGAGACCGTTCATCAAATTTGTAGCTATTCCAGGCAGACAAATATCACACAAGATGGAGAATTTCTTTGAGCCATGATGTGATCGTTTGAGATCAAATTCCTTCCGAGGCGAAATGTAATCGTTTGATATCGAATGCCGATCGAGGCAAAATGTGTTCATTTGACATCGAATGCCATTCGAGGAAAAATAGGGTGAAATGTGACTGTTCAAGATCGAGTGCCGCTTGAGGCGAAATGCGATCATTCGAGATCGAGTGCCGTTTGGGGCAAAATGTGATCATTCAAGATCGAATATCGTTCGAGGCAAAATGTGATCACTCGAGATCGAATATCGTTCGAGGCGAAATGTGATCACTCGAGATCGAGTGTCGTTCAAGGAGAAATATGACCATTCGAGATCGAGTGTCAATTAAGGAAAAATGTGATCATTCGTGGTCGATTGTCGTTCAAGGAAAATTGTGATCGTACGAGATCGAGTGCCATTCGGGATGAAATGTGATAATTTGAGATCAAGTGCCATTCAGGGCAAAATGTGACTGTTTGGATGGGACTCAAAATTATTCATGTCAGATTTTATGTACCAGTGTGATGGTTCATCATCATAGTGCCTGCTCCTGTTCTACCACTACTGCCTGAGTTCTTACGTGTTGTCACAGCCTGTCATTCCAGACATGTTCCTCAATCTTATCCTTTAAGTTCCAGTAGTCGTTTGTACTATGCCCATCCAATTCAAGGAGCAGACGGTATTTTTCTAATTGCTTTACATTTTTTGTAGGATCTCTCCTCATTGGCCTTCGATAGGGGATCTTCCCCCTAATATCTAGATATATCTGTTCCATGTCTCAGTCAATTCGTGTAAGAGGTGAATCTCAGTTCCCTTCATGGTCACTTTGATTCATCAGATCCATCCTCTGCTTTTCGTTTTCCTTTATCCTTGTTTAAACCTTCCCTTGGCGGGCATTGTAACAACCTTGGTTTGGAGGTTACCTTTCAATATTAAATTACAATTAATATTCTTATTGCATTTTCACCAAATAAAACCCGTTTTCCAATCATTATAATCCAAATAACTAAAATAAAGTTCCACACTTTATTTTTATCATTAGGGTTATAATGATTGGAAAATGGAGCGAAAATGCAATAAGTATATTAATTGTTGGAAAACGGGTTTTATTTGGGGAAAATGCCAGTAATACTCTTTATTAATGTGGGTCTCAGGGTGAGGTGTCACAAGCCTCCATTTCTAACCGCATAAACTTCCATTGCTCTCTTTCCTCTTTATCAGCCTTTACATCTTCCTGTCGCAGAAACCTTTCTACTTCATGGTAAAATTTCCAGAGATCCATTAGTGGATCTCGTCCTACCAATATCTTGGCATCTGAGTTATATGCAATCCTTGATACTGTTGCCATCAAAACCATCGATGGATCCGGTCGATCCACTGATGTTATTGCCACACTGAACCTGGTTAAGAAATCCTTGAGTGATTCTCCTTTTCACTGCTTCATCGGTGTTAAAGTCATCGCCTCTTGGGTCTTGTGATGTGCACTTGAAATTGTCACATAAAACTTTCAATCAATTCCGTCCATGTGCTAATAGAGCCGCTTTCCAACTGTCTAAACCACACTGCAGCTATATCCCTCAAGTATAAGGGGAAACACTATACCATGACTTCCTCTGATGCCTCCAGTACTTCCATGTGTCTCATGTATCTCGTTGGATGGACAGAGGGATCCATTTTTCCATCATATGTCTCAACATTGTAGTTTGAACTCGGGTGGATCCCTAGCTTTCCTGGTATTAGGAGTGAAGGGACTCCTATTTACATCTTCTACATCCCTATATAATAATCCTCCTCTCATAGGTCATCTTATCAATTCCGATAACTTGTCGTTGTTGTCCAGTGGTAGTCTTAGATCATCGTCTCATACCTACCCCCAAGTCCACAGTGGAATCCTAAAATCTACTTTTTTGGACGAGCATCTGCATTCCGATCAACACCAAACTTCATGGCACTACCTGGTATCCTACTTGGGATTGATCAAGCGTGACCCGGGGGATGCCCCTAAGTATGACCGATCTTTATTGGTTGGTCTGGGGCCACTTGCGGCTGTTCACCTCCATCCTGCATCTTGTTAGATTCGTTTCTTTGGTCTTGATTTTGGTTTTCTTCAGCTCCTGCTGTTCCAAGTATGTGATCCATATTTTTAGTGTTTCTTTCTACTTTATTTCCTTTATTTTGCACTCCAGTTTGTTTAATCTATCAGAATAGATTCTGCATCACCTCCTTCTATATCTTTGGCATCCCGTCCTGCATAACATCCATCATTGTTTCCATTTCATCTCTGGTGATGTAGATAGATGTCTGATTTGCTCCAGCTCCAGAAGAAACCTCTTGACTCCCTCCATGGTGGCTCTTATTTGCTAATGGCCTCCGTGTTAATTCCTAGCCATTGCTTTCTAAATCCAAGTATCTGAGCTTCCAAATTCAAGATCCTAGCTTCCAAATCCACGAGTACAGATCCTCCTCGAAGAAAGCATCAAAATGTTTGAGCCAAAAATGGTCACAAACACCCTGCTATAAGTGAAAGCACCAATGTCCAATATTTAGATCCAAAACAAGAAATACAGTTTCATAAATCATACAATATATTATAGAAAAGTAAATGAACATACAAGTTGTTCAGTGGTTCGGCAAACTTACGTCCACTCCAATAATATTTTTTCTATACTGTAAGATTACAAGTGCAGTTGTTTTTGTCTTAGAAAATTAATGGACGAAGGGATAAGAAGCGATGAAGGAGTGCCAGCTGAAAAAATCTCTTGCAATGAGCCAAGTCAGCTATCTTTGTAGGTGAAGACATGCATGGATCAGGCTAAAAATTTGTTGGAAGAACCTCCTGATCTGTATAATCAGGTCCACCAATTTTTGAATCGATTGCACACCATTAAAATGATCGAGGCCAATCAATCAGTTGAGCTCTAATGGAGTTGCGATCGATCATTAGGGTGCTCCATGATGTAGGCTACTTACTCTCTAAATTTTGTGCAATTCTAACATAAAATTTGTGTGATATTGCATTTTCCATGGAGTCAAGTTGAGAAGTAGTAAATCAAGTGCAACCGTTTGTGAGATATCGCATTTTCCGTGAATCCATGGAGCGTTCTAGCTGATTTTGAACGATCGTTATGGAACGATCGGCATGTCTTTATGATATTTGTGAATTTTGAGATGTAATCAATCATGTAGGTTCCCATGATCTAAGCTAGTTTTTATCCAAATTTCATGCAATTCTGACGTACTGTAGTGAGATATCGGATTTTCCATTAAACTATGGATCGTTCTGGCAGATGTCGTATGATCGTTATGGAATAATCAATATGTTTTTCTGATATTTGTGAGTTTTGACATGCGATCGATTTTGGGGATTCCTTTCTTCAATATATTGATGTTTTTAAAGTTTTGTGGGCAAGGAGTTGGAGATCTTGAGTTATTGATCAATCATCATTGATTTATGTTGTTTTATGGATCGTTTTCGATCGATCTATATAAATTATTCTTTTGTCCATAACTTGAGCATACGAACTCTGATTGACTTGAATTTGGAATGTGACCTCACCGACCTTCTTTGTCACTTCATATCAATTACATCTTGATTGGGACCTGGTCCGAATCCGCCCAACTATAGTCCATGGTTCTAAATATTATCGATTTCCAAGCCTAATAACCGTCTCTTTTGGCATCCTGCCTTGATGGTCACAGAAGCCGCATAGCTTACTTTTATGATATAATTCCTGGTCAAAAGTTAATTTAACATTTTCCCCTCAAAACATGTCTTGCTGTAGGAAGTCTTGTTTTGATTTGCCTTAAGTCCAATGTTCGAAACCCATTAATGACCTATGAACAAATCTATGATCTTGGCTGATGGTTAGTTATAGCCATTAGGGACCATTAATCAAATTTATTGTAGGATTGATTTCACCCTAGAGGGGGTGAAGAGGGTGATACTATTAATTATAAAAATTTAATGTGGAAGTATAAAATAATTTCAACACAGATATTACCAGAATAATAGCAGCATAGATAATAGTAGAATAATAAAAAGCAGAAAATAAAACACACAGATTAACCCAACTTCGGCAAAACCCTGCCTACATGCTGCTCCAATGTTTCTACTAGAAATTAAGTAGTCAGACGCTTACACACGTAAACTCGCGACACCCACCATCGACTAACCTAACTCTACGCTCAAAACCCTACCACAACTCAGCCACTGAGTTGCGAATTCTCGAACTACACCACCGTAGTTCATCCCCTGGTCACACGACTAGAATTTACAATGGTTTAAAAATTAAAATACAAACGAAAAACAATTTAAAAACTCAAAACCCTAATTAACTAAAGCCCTTAATAACAAGGCCGGCCCAATAAAAATAAATAGGTGAAGAAGTTAAATCCCTTTCTCTTTTGTATTATAGGCCGATATCCTATGTGAAAATGGCTGCTCGTTCTCGTTCCTCTTTGCTCTGAAATTAGGGCTTTGGAAAATTGAAGTCGCCGACTTTAGTAACTCGATCGAATGATGATTTATGTCCTTGCTTTGTCGATCGATGCTTTCTTCTCTTTGCACACGGCACCTTCAATTTTAATCGAGTTTGAACTTACTTCGGTATGTAATTTGTTACTTTTTCTTTTTCTGATTTGCTTGCTTGAATTCGATGCTTTTTACGGCCGATGATGATTGGGTTTATATAGGATTCGAATTCCTATTTTCTCGTTCGTATTGAATCATTTGAATTTGAAAATTGCTATGCTTTGGCCATTCGATTTTGTATGGATGCACGAGATGATTTCTGACTTCTTTAATTTCGTATATTTTGTATACTTGCTGGTCACGGCTTTGGTTTTGACTTCCTTAGCCACCTGGGCTCTGACTTGATTTGACGATGTTGATTTCATTCTTTGTGTTGTTCATTTTATTCTTTTGACTTCAGCATATCTATTCATCCTTGTAGCATACTTGACTTGTTCGATTTTTACATGTTGTTCCATGACTTCAGCCACTTGACTTATTTTGATTTCGGCATTGTCTTGATTTGAAACTGCTGTTCCATGATTTTTGAAATCGTGTGCATTTTTGGCTCGTTCGAATTCTTTCCTTGAAACTGACACTTCTCAGTTACTTGTATCGACTGGTTCGATAATTTATGATTTGTACTGGTATGGCATACTGCCCATATGTGTTCATTTGTATGCCCATGCACTTGGTTGCACTGAATATTCCAGTGTGCTTCAATATTCATTGATCTCTGACTTTGTCTTACTGTTGTAGTTCACTGTATCATATATGTGTATGCTCGATTCTGTTGGTTGCCATTTTGAACTGCTGCACGGCTTCCATGTTGCCTCGAGTACATGTATATTTTTACTGCATTTGCTTGTATACTTCACTTGTGCTCTGGTCCTTTGTAGCATGTATTATATGTGTTCATATGCACTTGAGTCATTCCTGGTGTTGTGCGACCTTTGGTATTTGTTCGATATGCAAGTCTGGTTTCTACTGCTGTATGTTCATGTGGTCTATACATTCATGTGCTTATTCATGTAGTCTGCTGGCTTCAATTGCATTTGCTATTTTCATTGTTTGGTTAATGATCTAGTCTAGTGCAGTGTGTCATGCTGTACATTCTTGTGTCTGGTTCAGGTTGCAGTGATGGACTCTGGTATTTGTAGCATTGCAGTGTTGTTAATCATTTGTGTACCTGTATTTGCATTCACCACTTTGCGCTGTGGTTTCTCTAATCGGTCAGGGTTGTACATTTTGTTTTTTGGCCAGCTTATTAAATATGTTACATTGATGTTCATCTGATCTCTTTCACTGATGTAGTTTTGTTTCTTTGACTTGTATGTGGTCAGTGGTGGTCTGTTGGCATTTGAATTTGGTCTGCACTTATGTTGAATCCAGCTACTAGCTCGGGTTTGACCTTGTGCGAATATCGTGACTTAATATTTATTTCACTTGAGTTGAACCCGGCTTTTGATTTGGGTTTGACCCATGGTTTTAAATCTCCTATATATCGCCTGAGATCTCCATTTCACACTTAAATGAGACGAGACATCAAATCTCTTCCATATCTCCCTCGACACTCATCTCGTCCGAGATATTCAAATCTCACCCGAAATACGGATCCAAATCTCGATCCGAGATCTCACCCGAAATTATACATTTTTCTTATTTTGCATAATATTTTTATTTTCATATTGATTCAAAAGAAACTACTCAATCCAATTATAAATTACCAAATTCTTGATCATATACTTTACTTTGTATCTTAATAAGTTATAGCGAAATGTTTTACTTCTTTATTATGTTCAAATAAAATGATATTATTCAATCATTACCAAATCAATTAAGCTAATCAAGTTACTACTCTTTTAAAACTATTCCTTTTTCCATGTAAATCAAGTATGTTATCTTTTTTATTTTTACTAAGAAAGCTATAACCGTTAAATAAATTTTTGAAACGTCAATTTTAGACACATAAGCACATCCGAGATATTCTCGAGATGCATAATAAGACCCGAGATGTCAATCCGAGATGTACACCTGATATGTACTCATCTCGTCCGAGATCTCCCCCAATACGAGACAACTTGTGTAAAAATCTCGAGATGAAACTTGACCGAAATTCGATATTTTAAACCTTGGTTTGACCTTGTGTTCACCTGTCCCTGTAATTTTATCAAGTGTATATCGGTGTGCACGGCTTTGTGGCATGAATAGTGATACACTGTGCATGTCACAAGTTGTTCGTGTATGATGAATTCAAAATAAATGACGACGAACAACTCAAATAACTGAGGCAAATGGTATTTTCAAAAATACACATTTAATTTTATACTGCAAAATATTTTCTTTTCAATTTTACTTCGTTGGTGTTTATTTTGCCTATTGCTCAGATGCCGGATTCAATCTGGAATGGAGTTGTAGATAAATACGAGTGAATGAGTGAAATGTAGTGAGGTGCAAATGTAAATGGAAAATTGTGATGTGATCAAAATTGTATTGTAATTGATATTGTATATATAGTGAGAGCTCAAATCTGTACTATTCAAAATTGTAATAAAATATCTGTTTGACAAAAATATCTGTTTGAATTTAAATTCTGTGTTATTTATTTTATTCAACAAATGTTTATATAATTATGTGAGAAATAAAATAGTACATTAACAAATACATTTAAATGAATATATATATATATGTTTATTATCATCAAACAAAAATCATATACTTGCATATTCAACAATGTCCACGTTTTGAAGATAACAAACATATATTTAAGATTTTGAATTTATAAATGTATTTGATTATTCAATTTGCTCCCCTTATATGAATGCTCCCTCTCTACACAAATCTCCCCCTTCATATATGCATAAAAATATGTAAATGAATAAATGAAACTAGATGCATATAGAAAATAAAATATTTGACTTTTATTTTTCAAAATCTTAACCTTTCTCTCCCCCTTTTGTTATCAGCAAAAGAGTAATAGTGTTAGAAAAATAGAGATAAAGTGATAGACATTAATACAACATTAATACCCAATAGAGTATAAATATTAACTTTCAATAAAAATTCAAACAAAAATTGTAAATACTTTGTTTGATGCATATTCCACTTTAGAGTGATAGAGGTAACGTCATCAAATAAAACCATATAGTTGTGTCTATTTGTGGTATATTTTTATCAGAAATTTGAATATCTACTAACTATGCATAACCGTTAGGACCTTCAAATGAGATTAGTAGTATTCCAAATTTTTAAAAATGAATTAAAGTATCTTCTAACCATGCATAACGGTGAGGACTTTTAAATGAGATTAGAATCAACTTGTCAATTTAATTTATCAATTTTGATACGCGTTCCATACATGCATAACCATGAGGACTTTTACATGAGCATGGAAGCACATAGTCAAAAATTCCAAGTAATTCATCCATGCATAACCGTGAGAACTTTTAAATGAGAGTCGATATTTTGGATGTTTTATTGCTAAAAATATAATAAAATGAAGAACGAATGATTTTCCATTTAAAATACCACATATTGACATACTATATTGGATTTTGATGAGTGGTGGTCGATAGAAATAGAAATGGTCATGGAATTTTTACCAACAATTTTTTTTATAACTCTTGTTTAAATTTCTAAAGAAATTTACTAAATATATTGTCTCAAGTTATAATATAAGATTAATATCAACACTCATCACTTTTTCAATCACTATTTATCTTTTCGATAATCAGTAGGGAGTCAGATTAGTCAATGTAGTCATTTAAAATCAAATCCAAAAATAATTATAAAATCAAATTTTCTAAGATGACTAATCTAAAACAACGTGAACAAAAGTGATTTTCTTGAAGGGGTTTTATGAGAAAAAATGTCTGATATTTTGAAAATTATTTGAAATGAAAAATATGCATATATTTTCTTTGAAAATGATGCAATTACTTAATGTATCAACATAAGTTCTACTAGTAATTTTTCTATCGACTAGATTACTAGTGATATCTGCATCTGAATTTCTCTTTCACTCAAGATTATTATTAGATTGATATCATAGACCAGATCATGAAGTGTGCAATGAAATATCATTTTTTACAGCTTTTAAATGAAATTAAATTGAAGCCCTGCAAGTTTACATATAGTGACCATAGTGTAACCAATATATCCACGTGTATTAAGAGTAATCATCAATTATTAAAACATCATCAATAGTCCACTCAAATAGTTCAAAGATGATTGGTTAACAATTTTGAACAAGTCAGATTAATCATCAACATTCAGTTCTTTATCACATAACTGGCTGATTTAATTCAAATTTGGTGCAGATTATCGCATTTAATATAATCGTTCAAAATAAATATATTGTTACCTGTTTTACCTTTGACGATAATTTTTTGTTGTTGCCCATTGTGATTCTTCCACCTTTGTACTGGGCTAAGAAACTTTTATTAGTTGCCCATCATGTGCTTGGAACAGCCAGAATCCAGATAGCACTGTTGTTGTTCCTTAGCCTGCCACCTATCCTACACTATAAAAGATTTTTGTGACCTATTTGTTTTTATAGGTCCATGGTTGTTATTGGCAAATGATTTTGAAAAATAAGTTTGTGAGACCCAAACTATTTATATTTGTTCCTTTTGGCACCCAAATTTGTTTGACTTTGAGGGATTTTATATTCGTGCCTTTTGGAACCCAAATCGGAATTGTTTTTACGTGTTTGGGTCTATACCAATAATTGTTTTGATTGTTTCAAATTTTTCTACAAATTGTGCACTCGGATTTGACTTGATTAATTTTGCTCTTAACACGTTCAGAGTGAGTATATCCAAGTCCTTGTCTATCAATATTGACTATTTGTTTTCCTATTAGCATATTCAACGATCTTTCGCTTTTGTAAAATTTTCCTAAAGTTGTTGACAGTTGTTGGACTTGTGTTTTGAGGGATACATTTTCATTCAATAATTGTGTGCACTTTTTAATATAATTTTCTCTCCTTGTATTTTAACTTTCTTTTAAAATCAGAATTTCATATTCAAGTAATTTAATTTTAGTTTCTGATTTTTTATTCTCTTCTTCGAATGTTGGACACTTCTTATACTTAGGGATCTTAGTCTGATAGTTTTTAACCATTTGATTAAGATGTTTATTTGATTCTATCAAACTATCTCTTTGTGATTCAATTTAGGCATATTTCTCCCTAAGTCGTTCAAAACAGCCATTTACTTCGTGGAAATATATAAGTAATTCTGAGTGAGTAAGTTTTGATTCCTCGCTTGGCTCATCATCATCGCTATCAGTTATATCACCTTGAAGGCACATATCTGCCTTCTCACTCTCATTGCTAGTGTTTTTATCATCATCACTTTTATTCCACGTGGCAGCAAAAATTCTCTTTTTTGTTTTCTTTTCTTGGTCGTGTCGATACTGAGGACAATTGGGCTTGATATGACCAGGTTTATTGCACTTGTGACATATGATTTCCTGCTCTTCTTAGTTGTCTAGTGCTTTGATTATTCTGCTTTTCAATTGTTGATTTAGAGCTGGATTTCCGTATCTGTGATTCCACTTTTTGAATTTCTTCATTAATAGTGCCAGCTCAGCAGCTCCATCATCATCGCCGTCATCATCACTTTCAAATGTTCCTTTGAGAGCTAATGATTTCTTTCGAGTATCTCCTCCTTCACACTCTTCCTAGAATTTCATTTACAGCTCATGAGTGGTGAGATTTCTGATGAGTTCTTCAGCTTTGATTTGTCTCAAATCTTTCGATTCTTGAATGGCAGTCACTTTTGCTTTAAAACTTCATGGAAGGACTCTGAGGATTTTTCAAACTATTTCCAAATCTGTGTATGTTTTTCTAAGAGCTTTTGATTTGTATACGAGATTAGAAAGTCGTCCGTACATCCCTTTAACATTCTCATCCTTGGTCATTGTGAAGTTCTCGTATTCGCTACTAAGCATTGTAGGCGAGATTCTTTAACTGGAGATGTTTCTTCGTGAGTCACTTCAAGTGTGTGCCATATTTCCTGTGCAGTTAGACAACGTGACACAAGATTAAATTCAATGTGATCTAATAAACAAATAATAGAATTCATAGCTTTAGCATTAACATTCTGTAACTTATTTTCTATAACTGTCCATTGATCAATTGGTTTTCTAATTTCTTGATTATTTACTATTATAATTGGTGCTGTATAACCTGTCTCGACTATATTCCAAGCATCAATGGTTTTTAGAAAAACTTTCATTCTATTTTTCCAGTAAGAAAATTCACCGTTGAACATTGGTGGTCTAACTATGGACTGACCCTCAGCAAAAACAGTATTAAAAGAAGACATTTTAAAAATACAAAATTTTAAAACAAAAATTGGTTTTTGGAAAATCAAATTTTTAAAACAAAAATGGTTTTGTTCCTAGCTTTGATACCACTTATAGGATCAATTTCACCCTAAAAGAGGGGTGAATAGGGCGATACTATTAATTATAAAAATTTAATGCGGAAGTATAAAATAATTTCAACACAGATATTACCTGAATAATAGCAGCACAGATAATAGCAGAATAATAAAAAGCAGAAAATAGAACACACAGATTTATCCAGCCTCGGCAAAACCCTGCCTACATGCTGTCCTAAGGTTTCTACTAAAAATTAAGTAGTCAGACACTTACACACGTAAACTCGCGACACCCGCTATCGACTAACCTAACTGTACGCTCAAAACCTTGCCACAACTCAACCACTGAGTTGCAAATTCTCGAACTACACCACCGTAGTTCGTCCCCTAGTCACACGACGAGAATTTACAATGGTTTAAAAATTGAAATACAAAGTAAAAACAAATTAAAAACTCAAAACCATAATTAAATAAAGCCCTTAATAACAAGGTCGGCCCAATAAAAATAAATAGGTGATAAAGTTAAATCCCTTTCTTTTTGTATTATAGGCCGGTATCCTTTTTGAAAATGGCTGCTTGTTCTTGTTCCTCTTTGCTCTGAAATTAGGGCTTTGGAAAATTGAATTCGTCGACTTTAGTAACTCGATCGAATGATGATTTACGTCCCTTGCTTTGTCGATCGATGCTTTCTTCTCTTTGTACATGGCTCCTTCAATATTGATCGAGTTCGAACTTACTTCGATATGTAATTTGATACGTTTTCTTTTTCTGATTTGCTTGCTTGAACTCGATGTTTTTTACGGCCGATGATGATTGGGTTTATAAAGGATTCGAATTCCTATTTTCTCGTTCGTATTGAATCATTTGAATTTGTCAATTGCTATGCTTTGGCCATTCGATTTTGTATGGATGCACGAGATGATTTCTGACTTCTTTAATTTCGTATATTTTGTTTACTTGCTGGTCACGGCTTTGGTTTCGACTTCCTTGGCCACCACGACTCTGACTTGATTTGACGATGTTAATTTCGTTCTTTGTGCTGTTCATTTTATTCTTTTGACTTCGGCTTATCTGTTCATCCATGTTGCATACTTGACTTGTTCGACTTTTTACTTGCCGTTCCATGACTTCAGCCATTTGAACTATTTTGATTTCGGCACTGTCTTGATTTGAAATTTTTGTTCCATGATTTTTGAACTCATGTGCATTTTTGGCTCATTCGAATTCTTGCCTTGAAACAAACACTGCTCAGTTACTTGTACCGACTGGTTCGATAATTTATGATTTGTACTAGTATGGTATACTGCCCATATGGGTTCATTTGTATTCCCATGCATTTGGTTGCACTGAATATTCATTGATCTCTGACTTTTTCTTGTTGTTGTAATTCACTGTATCGTATATGTGTATGCTCGACTCTGTTGGTTGCCATTTTGAATTGCTGCACTGCTTCCATGTTGCCTCAAGTACATGTATATTGTTACTGTATTTTCTAGTATACTTCACTTGTGCTCTAGTCCTTTGTAGCATGTATTATCTAGGTTTATATGCACTTGAGTCATTTCTGGTGCTGTGTGACCTTTAGTATTTGTTCGATATACAAGTCTGGTTGTCACTGCTGTATGTTTATGTGGTCTATACATTCATGTTCTTATTCATGTAGTCTGCTGGCTTCACTTGCATTTTCTATTTTCATTGTTTGGTTAATGCTTTGGTCTAGTGCAGTGTGTCATGCTATACATTCTTGTGTCTGGTTCAGGTTGCAATGATGGACTCTGGTATTTGTAGTGTTGCGGTGTTATTAATCACTTGTGTACCTGTATTTGCATTCACCACTTTGCATTGTGGTTTCTCTGATCAGTCAGGGTTGTACGTTTTGATTTTCCGGCCAGCTTATTGAATATGTTACATTGATGTTGAGCTGATCTCTTTCACTAATGTATTTTTGTTTCTTTAACTTGTATGTGGTCAGTGGTGGTCTGTTGGCATTTGAATTTGGTCTGCACTTGTGTTGAATCCAGCTACTAGCTCGGGTTTGACCTTGTGCTGATATCATGACTTAATATTTATTTCACTTGAGTTGAACCCGGCTTTTGATTTTGGTTTGACCTTGTGCTAACCTGTCCCCGTAATTTTATCAAGTTTATATCGGTGTGCACGGCCTTGTGGCATGTACAGTGATACACTATGCATGTCACAAGTTGTTCGTGTATGATGAATTCAAAATAAATGATGATGAATAACCCAAATAACTGAGGCAAATAGTATTTTCAAAAATACACATTTAATTTTATACTGCAAAATATTTTCTTTTCACTTTTACTTCGTTATTGTTTATTTTGCTGATTGCTCATATGCTGGATTCAATCTGGAATGAAGTTGGAGATAAATACGAATGAATGAGTGAAATGTAGTAAGGTGCAAATGTAAATGGAAAATTGTGATGTGATCAAAATTGTATTGTAATTGAAACTGTATATATGGTGAGAGCTCAAATTTGTACTATTCAAAATTGTAATAAAATATTTGTTTGAATAAAATATCTATTTGAATTTGAATTTTGGGTTATTTATTTTATTCAGCAAATATTTATTTAATTATGTGAGAAATAAAATAGTACATTAACAAATACATTTAAATGAATATATATATATATATATATATATATATATATATATCAATATATATGTTTATTATCATCAAACAAAAATCATATACTTACATATTCAACATTTTTAACCATTCCAGGCTAATGATGATCACACAAGATCCATTGTCTATTCAAGGCGTAATGGGATAGTCCAAGTTCAAATGCCTGTTTGAGGCGAAATGCGATCGTTCAAGATAGAGTGCCAGTCAAGGCGCAATGAGATCGTTCGAGATCGAATGCCATTCGAGGCAAAATGAGATCATTCGAGATCGATAGCTGTTCGAGGAGAAATCTGATTATTCGATATAAAGTGTCGCATGGGCAAAATGTGATCATCTGAGATCGAGTGCCGTTAGTGGCGAAATGTGATCGTTCGAGATCGATTGTCGTTCGAGGAGAAATGTGATCATTCAAGATTAAGTGTCGTTCGAGGCAAAATGTGATTATTTGAGATCGACTTTCATTCGAGACAAACTATGATCGTTCGAGATCGAGTGCCATCCGGGTGAAATATGATCGTTTAAGATCGAGTGTCGATCAGGGCAAAATGTGATTGTCCACGCGGAATTCAAAATTATTAATGTCAGATTTCAAGTTTGAGTGTGAGGTTCATCATCATCTCAGAGCATGCCTAGGGACTTTTCTCGATCCCATACATGCGTAAGTGACTTAGCCGTTTTATTGCGAAGTTTATTACGTATTCCTTGCCATCCCGATCAGTTGATGACAAGTTGATGCTTTGATCCAAGGCAGTTTGATCTGGATGGTGGCTGCTCCTGTTCCACCATTGTTGCCCGAGTTCTTACGTATTGTGACAATGTTTCATTCCGGACATGTTCCTCAATCTCATCCTTTAAGTGCCTGCAATCATTTGTACTATGCCTGTCAAGCTCATGGAACAAACAGTATTTTTCAGATTTCTTTTCATTAGTTGTTGGCTCTCTCCTCACTTGCCTTCGATAGGGGATCTGTACTCTAGTATCCAGATATATCTGTTCTAGTGTCTTAGTCAATTCGATGTAAGAGATGAATCTAGGTTCCCTTTGTGGTCACTTTGATCCATCAGAGCCATCCTCTACTTTTCGTTTTCCTTTATCATTTTTTGAACCTTCCTCGGGCTGGCCTCCACTCTAACCGCATAAACTTCCACTTCCTCTCTTCCTCCGCTCTAACCGCATAAACTTCCACTTCCACTCTTCCCTCCCTATTAGCTTTTTCATCTTCCTATCACAGAAACATTTTTGCTTCATAGTAAAATTCCTCGAGATCCACTGGTGGATTCCATTCCAACGATATCTTGACATACTAGTTATTCATAATTCCAGAAAATTCTACAATCAAAAATATTGATGGATCCGGTCGATTCACCAAATCTACTACTGCATTGAACCTGGTTAAGAAATCTTTGAGTGATTCTCCTTTCCACTGCTTCATCGATGTATAAGTCATCAAACTCTTGGTTCTTGTGATGTGGACCCGAAATTTTCTCATAAACCTTTCGTTCAATTTAGTCCATGTTCTAATAGAGCCACTTCCCAGCTATTTGAACCGTACTGCAGTTATATCCATCAAGTACAAGGGGAAGCACCATTCTATAACTTCCTCTGATGCCCCCAGTACTTTCGTGTGTCTTAAGTATCTCGTTGGATGAACAACGGGATCTGTGACGCCCCACCTCTATACCCACACTAGCCAAGAACACTACGGTGTAGTGCTGTCAACTAGCATGGAGAATAAGGCTGTTGAGGAGCGACCATCCATGTAATTGCTTATCACACAGTGGCTATGAATAATCTTCGGAAATAAACATAGAAATAATCATAACACAAATCAGTCACAGACATCCATATCACAAGGGAGGAAGAAGATAAGAATATATATCTAACACATGAAAGTGTACATCAGAGTAGTGGTCAGTAAGATCCACAATAATACAAAAGAATAGCAACACGTGCTATACAAAAGAATACAACTATGAGTCTATATCTCAAGTGTATACCACAAAAAAAACTGCTAATCTAAACAGTTAGCCAAAAGTCAGAGTGATGAATCCCTGGGAAGAAGTCAAGCAGAAGCACCTGTAACATCTCGGTCTGACCCGAGTATTATTTAAGAAAATAATAAACGGATCAGTCTAGCTATAAATATCAGATGACATGATATAACATAAAAGATATGGCATAAACATAAAATATCCGTAATGACATACCACTATAAGTATGTAAATAATGATCAACAGAAGATCAGTCAATAAGAGATAATCAATATCACAAGAATCTTCTCAAAGATTCGGAAAGGGCATCATACCCCAAACTTGACTCATGACAAGTCAATGGCATAAATTCTAGAAATCAATGCAAGAAGTCCAGAAATCATAGAAAAGAGAAAGAGGCCTATCACATGACGGTCCGAAGACCAAGGGGAGCTACCCCACATGTGTGAATGGAATCACACAGATTAAGGTCCAGACTAACCAAAAAGCAAAAAGTTATGTGTGAGTGGAATCACACAAGTGGTGTCTAGTCTAACCTCGCAACAAGAGACATCGCACAGTTGCTAGTCTAATCATCAGAATGATCGTCATGATCAACGAGAAGTGTCAATTACACTAAGCTAGTAAATATAGAAGTTTAGCTTCATGTCCCATAACCGCTTGCTTAACTTAAATATTTACGAACAAACTGTAAATCTTCACTAATAAAATTGTCACAAGAGGTTCAATCGAACAAGTCCAAGAACTAACCGACAAAGTGAACGCAAGCGTTTCATACCACTTGTTTTACTAAGTCGTTTAATTAGATTTCTCATCCGAGTGAGGTAAAGGTTTGTATATACTAATAAATTGGAAAACGGTTTAAGAAAAGAGCTTAGTTATTAAAAATAGAGTTGAAATTGTTTGTTAAAAGAGTTTTGATATTTACTACTAGTATTGAAACCTTTATAATATAAAGTGACAAAACACAGAATCAATTGTAGAAACAATCAGTCACAAAGATCGCATACGGAGATGTGAATAAAATCCAAGGAAATCAGCTCAATGTTTTTCAGATAACATCCCCTACGGAGGGGGGGTCCAGGGGGTGGCAACCCCCCAAGGTGGGGGTGCGGGGGCAACGCCACCGTTTACGGGGTTCGACCTGCCCGGTCAGGTCGCGGGGGTCCGGGGGCAGCGCCCCGACAAAACGGTACGACCTAAGTGAAGGCAAGAGGCCTACAACCTAAAGCAAAATGAGGTCTAACGACCTAAGGGTTCACGCGACCTAACACAATGGCTGAGCGACCTAACTAAGTGCGCGACCTGGTGGGTAAGGAGGTCGAGCGACCTAAAGTTCTTTGCGACCTAACGAGGTAGAGGGGACACGCGACCTAAAGGTACGCGACCTAAGAAAGCACGCGACCTATCGGCAACAAGGATCGAGCGACCTAACGGTAACATGGGTCGAGCGACCTAACTTTGCCGCGACCTATAAATATCACGACCTAAGGCCACAACGACCTAAGAAATAAAGGGGAGCGACCCAAAAGGGGAATGGTTTAACGACCTAAGCAGTGAAGAGGCCAAGCGACCCAGCGTGGTCAACGACCTAAAAGGGTTCGCGTCCTAAGAAAGTGCGCGACCTAAAGCACACGCGACTTACGACCTAAGGAAAGCAGGCGACCTAACTCCACACACAAGGCCTAATGACCTAAGAGTTAAACGACCTACGACCTACGCCACCAACTCACGAGCGACCTAAGTATTAGGTCGTGAACGACCTAACTTCGAACACACGAAAAGTGGTCAGAACGATCTAGGAGCTATCTCGTACGCGACCTACGACCTAAGACCCACACGACCTAACTCCGAACGACCTAAAAATGGCCAGAACGACCTAAATGCAGAAATTTCGCCAAAACGCCAAAAATCGGAGTTTTTCGCCAATCCAATCCAAACCAAAAGCAAATATTCATGCTAAAGTGATAGGGAATCATTCCCAACAACCCAAGATAGTTATAGACAAGAATGTGAGTTAAAAATCTCACCTTTGCACTAAAGTTTATGACGATGAAGCTTGAAAGCAAGGAGAAGCAATCCAAAGCTTGAATCCAATATCTTCTACTTGAATTTGGAGTTGAATGTTGGATTTGCAATTGAATTTGTGCTTGGAGTTTTAATTTCCCATTCTTTTCACCATTAATGCCCAAGCTTGAGTTAGTTAGGAAATTTATGAAGAGTGAGGAGAAGGGGGTTGGAACTTGGGCTTAATAGGCTAAACTAACCCAAAGTCCAAAGCGGGAAAAGTTAGTGAAATTTCGCTAACTCCAAACCTATCGATGTTTATACTTAAAAAATTTGTAAACGGCATTTCGAACTCAATGGAAGTGGTCTCGAGTCCTAATTTGACCGTTTGCAAAAAGTAGCTTTTCGGACCAATATCCGATTAACGACCTAATATTTAAATAAAATATTTAAATATTAAATCGATAAATATGCGGGTTGTTACAGGATCCTTTTTTCATCATATGTCTCAAGCGTTGGTAGTTTGAACTCTGATGGATTCTTAGCTTGCCAGATATTAGGAGCGTATGGACTCCTATTTACATCTTCCAGATCCCTATTTACCAATCCTCCTCTCATAGCCCATTTGATCATTTCTGCCAACTTGTCAGTGTCATCCAGTGGTAGACTTTGATCGTTGTCTCCAACCTACCCACCGAGTCCAAGCACCTCCATTTCGATCAACGCTAAACTACACAGCACTACCCGGTATCCTGGTTGGGATCAATCCAACGTGACCCAAGGGCATGCCTCCAAATATGGACTGATCGGCACCGTTCTTTCTAGAACAATCAGGCCCTATCGTTCTTCGTTGGTTAGGGGACGCTAGCTGCTATTTCTCTCCACCCTACGTCCTGTAGCTTCATTTCCATAGTCTTAATTCTGGCCACCCTCAGTTCCTGGTGCTACAACTCCATGATCCATATTTCCAGCGTTCTCTATGACTCCATTACCATGGTTTTTTGCTCTAGCTTGTCCAATCTGTCAGAATAGATTCTGCATCATCTCCTCCTGTCTATTTATCATCCTCTCTGTTATATCATCCATCATTGTTCCCATTTTATCTCAGGTGATGTAGATAGATGTCTGATTTGCTCTAGCTCTATAAGCCTTCTAACTCCCTCCATGGTGGCTCCTATCTGCTAATGGTTTCCTTGTTTATTACCTAGCCATTGCTTCCTAGATCCAAGTATCCTTCCAAATTCAAGATCCAAGCTTCCAAATCCACTGTGCAAGTCCTTCTCGGTGAAAGCACCAAAATGTTTGCATCAAAAATGGTCACAAACACCCTATTATAAGTGAAAGTACCAATGTCCAATCTTTAGATCCAAACAGAGAAATATAGATTCACATATCGTAGAATAGTTTGCAGAAAAGTAAATGAAAACTCAATTTTTACAGTGGTTCGGAAAACTCCAGCGTATGTCCACTCCAATAACCTTTTATTTACATTGTAAGATTACAAGTAAAAAAAATTCCTTAAAAAATTAACGGAGGAAGAGATAAGAAGTGATGTGTATACTAGTGTATGATTTTTGTTTGACCATAAAAAACATATATGTATTCGTTTAAATGTTTTTTTATTGTACTATTTTACTTTTCCATATAACTAAATTAATATTTGTTGAATAAAATAACTAACTCGGAATTCTTATTTAAATAAATATTTTATTCAAACAAATACTTTATTACAAATTCAAATATTACAAATTTAAGCTCTCACTATATTTACACAATTCCAAATACAAATTTCAATTACAGCACAGTTTTCGTACATGTTTCACTTCACTACATATTCACTCATCACTCGTATTAGATCTTCTACTCTATTCCAGCCTATATCTAGCATCTGATCTGTCTGCAAAATAAAGATTGATGCAGTAAAACTAAAAAGGAAATATTTTGCAGTGCACAAGGAAATGCATGTGTTTGAAAATATTGTTTGCCTCAGTTGTTGGATTTTTTTGTCATCTTTTTTAATTCATCTTTCTATTTCATACTAGAATCAAAAATACACAAACAACTTGTGACATGCACAATGTATCACTGTACATGCCACAGGTCGTGCACATCGATGTACACTTGCTTGTTAAAATTGCAGGGATAAGTGAGCACAAGGTCAAACCCAATCCCAGACTTGATTCAACTCAAGTGCAATGCAAAAACAAACAACACAACAAATGGTCAGTGCAAAGCAATCAAGGACAGGTGAGCACAAGGTCAAACCCAAGCCATGATTGGATTCAATTTAGGTGCAATGCAAAAACAAACAACACATCAATGGTCAGTACATATAGATATGGATATTCATTAAGCTAGGCATTCAGGCATTCAGTATGCAAGCATTCAAGCATTCAGTAAACATGCTCATATGGATATGCAAGCATTCGGGCATGAACACACATGAAAACAACATGCAACCAGACTTCAAATGGAACTAGACTATAATTACCAAGGCACCAAGTTTATCAACCCAGCAAACATTGAATAGAATACAAGGAAATGGACATGGAACTCGACCAGCAACTAGCACAAAAACATTATGGCCAGAGATTATAAGTGCACCAGACATAGCAAGTCTAACATGCACAGTGACATGTATATACATATGCCAGAATGCAAGCACTCAAGTGGACAGAGCATAGTTATAGAAATCACACACATATATACATACATGTATGTATGTATGTGTGTATGTATGTATGTATGTATGTATGTACATGGAAACATCAAATCAAACTCAAGCAAGGCAACATAGGGTGACACACAAACATGCACTGGATAATCAAGTTCAAGTTGGCTCGATAGAAAAGGACAAAGCAAGCAGTTTTCAAAGAGATGCAATAAGAAAAGGAAACATGAGCATATAAATAAAGAAAATCAAGGCGTGTGGGTAATTATCAGTAGCAGTTTGAACAAAGTCTAGGAAATTCAATCAGAGGTCGCATATTTCAAAAAATGAAACAGCGAACGATGAATTGAACAAGTTGTAGGCAGCAAAAAATGGAACCAGATATATTTAAGCATATTTGAATATATCATAAATATATTTGATCAATGAACAAGTCAGAAATCACACAATCATTCAATCAGAATCGAATATCAGAATCGAATGGCTGAGCGCAGCAATTGACAAATTCAAATCAAAATATATGAAATGAAATTATAGGGTTTTGATCCCTATAAATACCCAATTTCATCATTGGAAAATTATCAGAGTTCAAAATAATCATCGAAAGCATTCAAGAGACAAAAACATACCAAAGTCGAATTAAAACCCTTTGAAGCAATCAAAGAAAACTGATCGAAGAAACACCAAATCCAATTCTTCAGAATCGATCAACTCAACCAACAAAGAGGGTTCAAAAGCTCTAAAATTATTGATGCCTGTAAATTTGTAGCAACCCGAATTTATCAGAGACTCAAATTAAAGGCAGACGATTCAATTGGAGGAATCACAGGCTTGAAAATCAAAAACCCCAATTCTAGACCGCAAAAGAAACAAGACGGCATGGATGAACCGGAAGCAAAAGCAAAAAGGGAAAACTTATTTATGTTTTTTTGGGCCATATAGACATTATTAGATATTAAGATTTTTTATTTATCTTTTAGTACTTTTGTTTGTTTTTTGTTTTTTATTTAAGTCAAACTCTAGATTAACTAGTTTATGAACTACAGTTTTGTAGTTCGAGAATTCGCAACTTAGTGGCTGAGTTGTGGCAGGGTTCTGAGCTTAGAGTTAGGTTAATCAATTTAGCACGTATAGCAAATTTACGTGTTTTTGTAAGCGTCTGATTACTTAATTTCTTGTAGAAACCTTGGGGGCAGCACGTAGGCAAAAAAATTTCAAAGTTGGATAAAACTATGTGTGATCTTTACTGCATTACTTATTGTTTTTATTTTATTTTCGCATTATTATTTAGTAGACCTTATTCACATCCCCTCTAAGGTGAAAATGATCCTACAAGTTGTATCAGAGCTAGGATCAAAAACCATTTCTGTTAAAAAAATTAATTTTTTTGTTCAATGTTTCTTTTAATAATGCTTTTGCTGAAGGTCAGTCTATAGCTAGACCACCCATGTTCAACGATGAATATGCATATTGGAAAACTAGAATGAAAACATTTTTGAAAACCATAGATGCATGAAATATTGTTGAAACAGGATATAGCACACCAACGGTAATGGTAGGCAATTAATAAGTTGATAGACCTATGGATTAATGGGTAGATCTTGAAAATAAATTGCAAACTGCTAATGCTAAAGCTATGAATTCGATTATTTGTTCATTAGATCTAATTGAATTTAACCGTTTCTCACATTTTCTAACTACAAGGGAAATCTGGCACATGCTTGAAGTGACTCATAAAGAAACCTCCCAGGATAAAGAATCTCACCTTGCCATGCTTAGTATCGATTACTAGAACTTCACAATGGAAAAGGATGAAAGTGTCAAAGAAATGTATGGACGACTTTCTAATCTTGTATACAAATCAAAATTCTTAGGAAGACCATACACAGAACTGGAGATAGTCCGAAAGATCCTCAAAATTATTCCATGTAATTTTAAAGAAAAGGTGACTGCCATCCAAGAATCAAAGGATCTAAAACGGGTTAAAGTTGAAGAACTCATCGAAAACCTCACCACTTATGAGCTAGAAATCAAATTCAAGGAAGAACGTGAAGGAGGAGATATGTGAAAGAAATCAATAGATCTCGAAGGAACGATGGAAAGTGAAGATGATGAAGCAGCAGCTAAATTGGCACTGGTAATAAAGAGATTCAAAAGGTGGAACCGTAAATATGGAAATCCAGCCCTAGATCAACAACTGAAGAGCAGAATCGTCAAAGTTCTAGACAACTCAGAAAAGCAGGAGGTCATTTGTCACAAGTGCAATAAAACTGTTCATATCAAGCCAAATTGTTCTTAAAATCGATTCAGCAAAGGAAAGAAACCGAAAAGGAGAAGTTTTGCAACAAATTGGGATGAAAGTAATGAAGATGATGATGAAAGCACTGGCAACGAGAGTGAAAGAGCAAATATGTTTTTTAGGAGAAACAAGTGATAGCGATGATGATGAGCCAGGCGAGGTGTTAAAACTCACTCACTCGCAATTACTTATATATTTTCATGAAGTAAATGGTTGTTTTGAAAGACTTAAGGAGAAGTACGCTAAAATTGAATCACAAAAAGATAGTTTGATAGAACTAAATATGTAGCTTGATCAAATGGTTTGAAACTATGGAACAAAGAGCCCTAAGTGTGATAATTGTCCATTATTAGAAGAGGAAATAAAAAAATCAGAAACTAAAATTAAATCGCATGAAAATGAAATTCTGATTTTGAAAGAAAGTGAAAATACTAGAAGGGAAAGTTCTATTAAAAAGTGCACTTTGTTATTGAATGAAAATGAATCTCTCAAGTCACAAGTCGAACAATTTTCTACAACTTTTGAAAAATTCTCCAAAGGAGAAAGATCACTAAATATGCTATTAGGAAAACAAACTATTAATACTATTAGATAAGGACTTGGGTATACTCAATCTAAAAAGGAAGAAGTAAAACTAATTGTGTCAACTCCAAGTGCTCGATTTGTGAAAAAATTGGACATAATCAAAATAATTGCTGGTATAGTTCCAAACACATGAAAACAATACCAATTTGGGTTCCTAAAGGCACGAATGTAAAATCCCTTAAAATCAAACAAAACTGGGTGCCAAAACGAACAAACATAGACTATCTTTGATCTACGCAAACTTGTTTTTCAAAAAAATTTGTCACTAACAATCATGGACCTATGAAAACAAATAAGTCACTAAACTCTTTTCTCGTGTAGGTGTGTTGGCAAGCTAGGGAACACAAGAGTGGTACCTAAATTCTGGCTGTTCTAGGCACATGACAGATGAAAAATCAAAGTTCCTTAGCCTAGAGAAGTACAAAGGTGGCAGAGTCAAAATGGGCAACAAAAATAAATGTAAAATTATCGGTAAAGGTAAAGTAGGTTATGGCACATTTACCTTAAACGATGTATTATATGTTGAAAATCTGCACCGTAATATGATTTCAATCAGTCGGTTATGTGATAAGGAAATGAATGTTGTTGTTTCTAATTTGTGCAAAATTGTTGACCAATCATCAAAAGAAATATTATTTTCAGGTAAGAGGAAAGGTAATACATACTCTCTATGTTTTGATGATCTCACTCTTTCAAAGTGTTTGGTAGCTAAGGATGAAGAAGTAAATTTATGGCATAGACTATTAGGACATGCTAGCATGAATCTGTTAAACAAATTAAAAAGAAAAGATTTGGTAAGAGGTTCACCATCTCATGATTTCAAAACAGAAATTCTATGTAAAGCATATACTGTGGGAAAATTTCAAAAATCATCTTTTCATTACAAGAACATGTAAGTACCTCTAGAGTCCTTGAACTAGTTTATATGGATCTAATTGGACCTAACGATATTGCAAGTTTAGGTGGTAAGAGATATTGTTTTGTATTGGTTGATGATTACACTAGATACACGTGGGTATACTTCTTAGCTAAAAAATCAGAAACTTTCTCATACTTCCCTAGATTTTCAAAATTAGTTCAAAATGAAAAAGAGTTTCTATTATTTCTCTAAGAAGTGATCATGGTGGAGAATTTGAAAATTATAAATTTGAAATTTTTGTGATGATAATGGATTTAAACATGAATTCTCTACCCCATGTTCCACAACAAAATAAAGTAGTCGGGAGAAAGAATCGAACCTTACAAGAGTTGGCTAGATCCATGATAAATGAGTATGAACTACTCTTGTCCTTTTGGGCAGAGGCAGTAAATACAGCTAGTTATGTAATGAATCGAGTCATGATAAGGCCGATTCTTAAGAAAACACCATATGAACTATGGTTCAACAAAAGGCCAAACATTGCATATTTCAAAAAATTTAGCTGTCCATGTTTTATTCTCAGTACAGGTGATCAACTTGGAAAATTTGAGCCAAAAGCAGATGAAGGCATGTTGTGACAACCCGCAAATTTATACCCTTTGAATTGACAATAAACCACACATGTCCGACCCAAAAAGCACAGACTGACGGAAAATCAAGAGAAAGAAAAGAAGAGAGAAGAAGATAAGAGAAGAAAGAGAGAAGAGAGAACCAAATAGAACAATACATAATCTCACATCGCAGCGGAAAACATATAATATCATATCTATGATCTTTACAAAACAGAAACTGTATATACATACATCAATCAGAGTTCAACAATCAATCATTAATTATCAGCCTGGACAGTTATAATAACTTGTTCTCACAATTGCTAATAACATAAACAATAATAATGCGTAAAGCGGACAATAAAAAAATACGTGTATACAAAAATGAAGATCTCCAGCTCTCCTGCTGAAGCTCCAAAAGTGTAACGACCCGCTATTTTGGACTATTCAAAATACTAAGTTTTTCCTAGAACTACCAAAAGCTCTGATACCAACTGTAACGACCCGCTATTTTGGACTATTCGCATCCGCACATGTCGGATTTGAATAATTCAAAATACCGAATTGTTAATTTAAATTTTACAAAACTGAGATATACAGCAAATAAATAATCACAGAATCACAGACACAGAGTAATAATATGCAGCGGAAGTAAAAGAGATAGTAGTTCATGAACCTACTATATAAATATATAAGATACATCAGAGTTAAATAAGTTACAACAGAAGATAGATGTCTCGAATACACAGTCAAATATAAGAATCGGAATACATCACTGGAATCATCGAATATCTAAAAGCTGGATAGATAGCTGGATCTCCAAGCGAAGCTCCAACTCCAAAGGTGAGCCTCGAATACTGGTATACTCAGTCTGACCCGAGCGTAAAGCAAAACACAAAACACTCGAGTCAGGATTAATATTCTCATATCAATAAATCCAACTCAAGTGAAATAGCAATCGAAATACAAGTAACTCAAAGGGTGTTGGAATCGCCATCCTCTAAGGATCCGTTAAACTATCTACTATGTAGTAGTGTACCCTAAATAGATAATGTCTATCAGTAATCTAAAATATCAAAATAGTGTTAAGGCGTTACCATTATCCCCCTTAACACATTTTCATAAGCATCATAGTCTATACAGCACTGTAAACTCCACCGTAAACTGGTGGGATATCAGGGAGTGCTCCATGGGTATAACACAAAACAAATTCATAGTAGTCGCGTATATCGGGATACAAGTATGACAAGGCACATGAGGAAATACCCAAGGTAGTGAAACTACAGTTCGCCTGATCCGGACTGGTGTGAACGCATCGCCGCAGCGATCGCAACACCGCGAAACAACACTCCTGAAAAGTACGAGGGCGCACCAATCGATAACAAGTAATGAGTAGTAGTTACGAAGAAGTGTGTCCGCTCGAGGAGGCTAACCCCATTTGGCCCGGCACGGCTCCTGATTTTAGTCATTTCCAATTTGACACAAGTGTCAAGGCTATCCATTATCGTTCTCTTTCTTCAGTCATCACGTACATCATTCCAACCACTTCATTCTGGATCACACTCCGCGTATAGTTATTAAAGTGGTTTACGGTTTAGACAGAGAGTATGTCCATAACCGACTCCGGTCTCTTTAATAACTTTCGTAATTATTACACCGATTGGTCGTTTAGTAAATTTCAAACCAAATCAATTTCAATTTCAATTTCAATTCGTAAATCAACATTTCGTTTGTCTTTCTAAATCAATTTCCAAAGTTTACGTTCAAAACTTCCAAATTACCATTTCAAAATCTTATAATTCGATTTCAACTTTTATTTAAACAATACAAATATTGATTCAAGTTCGTATATGAGTTTCATTCCGAAATCATTTAAAATGGGTTAATTTCATTCAAATCAATTTAAATTCATTTATCGATTTCATTCAATATTCGCTAAGCTAATTTATCATTTAAAACAATTTTCATTTAAATTCCAATTCATTTAAATCGATTTCTTAAGTTCAATTTTATTATAACAAAACTTACAAATTTACTTAAATTCGATTCGTCAAATCATATTCTTAAATTTACAAGTCTTACATTTATTTCAATAAAACGCATTTTTTATTTCTTGTTAAAGAAATTCAATTTCACTTACTTCTTTACTTAGTTACAAATTTCCAAAACTCAATTAATAAAGAACTAAATTTCATATATTCGAGAAGTTTAATTTCACTTATTAACTTACTTAAATTTTCCAAAGCTTAATTAATAAATAAAGAAACTCAATTTCATTTATTAACGAAGTTCAAATCCACTTATTCAAAAGTACCATTTCTCTTATCAAAGAATTTAATTTTTATTCAATTATCAAATAATTAAATCTCATTCAATTATTAAATAATTTCAATTTTAATTATTAATAATTTCAAAACTTGATAATTCCAAACTTGATTATCAATTCAAACTTAATTATTAAATCATTTCCACTTAATTATGAATTCAAACTTAATCATTAAATATTTCAACTTAATTATAAATTCAACTTAATAATTTCAAACTTAATTATAATTTCAAATTTAATAATTAAATGATTTCAAACTTAATAATTTCAAACTCAATTATCACTAATTCGAAATCATTTATTAATAATTCCAAATTTAATTAATAATTAAATTTCAAATAACGTTCTTTCATCAATTACTATGTTAATATTTGTTTCAGATTTCAATCTTTATATTTCCTTTCATAAAATTCAAATTCCAACTTCATTTCAAAACTTATTCTTTGCTCGAATAAAATCATTATTTTATTTTTTAAGTCAATTTATTAACCAATCGGATTTATTTAATTCTCTATCCTAAGTCAAATTCATTTGGGTATTTATCATTTCAACCCGATTCCATTTCAATTTACAAATCAAAGCAAAGCAAATGGAACTTGCAGTGTGATAACTGGGATGGTGTCAAAGTAAATAAACAAGCAATAACAACAATCAATAACAATTCAATAATTAATTTAAATGATCCCGAAATAATCGTATTAATTTACATTTGTTATTTATGCAAATTAATATAATTATTCCTAGAATCTACACTATCATTTCATGTAGATTAAAGATTATTACATTACGGTTTTCCGCCTATCGTTCAATTTTATACTACATCAATTTATACAACATACATCCAAATGATTCGAGGTGTAATTAAACTATTCTTTGTGTCAAATAATTAAACACTTAAGGGGTCATAATATACAAATGTCATTAAATCAAATTTACACATATGTCGTTTCTAATTTTAACAATCCTACGTCAATTTAAATTGCATAATATTTATCACTTTATACGTTTCAAATTTCACATCCAATATGAACAAAAAACAATCAATCAATTATCAGCCAAACAGGATTATCATCATATAATTTACAGATAACGGTGTCAGATGTAAAAGATGAATTGATACATAAATAACAGTGCAATAAATAACAGCAGCATATTTCAATTATTATTTCAATTGAAATCAAAATTAATAAATAAAAGAACATTAATAGTGAGTGATTGCTCACCTTTCGAAGCTAGAGAAGTTTGACAACAGAACAAGCTACGAATTGCAAGTACGAATCCCAAAGCAAAGGTTGATTGGCACGAATTGAATAGACAACCTGATAAATAGGAATTTGATGAGAACATAATAAATAAATAAATAAATAAATAAGTAAAATAAAAATGTTTACAATATTTTAAAAATTAATATTTTACCGTTAAGACCCATAAATAAAAATCTTTATACTTAAATATCTATATTTAGAACCCAAGCTCATGATGAACTTGTATGTATATAACTATATATATTTTAAACTTACATATATATTATACTTTAAGATCATTATTTATTATAAAACTCCATATAACTTACCTTGCTGAAATACACACACACACACACACATACAATTGAAAGTATCAAAAAATTATAGTTTACAACAAACCAATATATACAACTTATATAAACTATATGTAAAACTAACTTTATAACTAATAAAATAAATACATCAAAAGCCCAGATATATATAAGGCCTATGTACATATATACACCTAACTACAACTCGTAACTTTATATATTTATACACTAACAAATGAAATCTATAGTTTGCATAAAGTATATATTTTATATTATAAACAAACAGAACTTGCTATATACGAAATTTTGATATATGAAACCTATATATACATTATATAAGCACCTACAAATTTCAGGCAACACTTAGATTATCATATATATTTACAGGCAGACCGCTCATATATATAAGTGTGAAAAATGTATGAAGCTAATATACTATCAAAGAATAAATGTTTATATATAACACAGAGTGTAGATTATAAGACTTTATATATAAATAATCTATGTGTAAAACTATTATATGAACCGATATATATGTAAAATATGTAAAAAAATGCCATGAAAGATTTTATAATACATATATACGCACGCCGTTATGTAGTTCAAATAAACTAAAATTTTCCTAACTTATATATGACTGCACTAATACATACATATATACATACGTGTGTGTGTATATATATAATGAAAAATAACTACTTTATAAATTATATATATACACTTATACATTATATAAGCAACTCTAACTTATTATATACACATACTGCTGCTATTAACTATGCATGTGAAAACCCCTGTTATATTATATATAACACTGATATACAGTGACCTATAATAAAATAAATATATGCTATAAACACATATATGCATACCAAAACTTTTAAAATAAAATATATGTGTATATAAAATACTCTTCTTTTCCCAAAGTATAAGTATATTGCAAAACAACAAAGGCAAGTCAACTTGAGTTGATATTATATGCGGCAACAAAACTACATATATACGAAATGACAAAGAAATACCTGTATACTAAAGGAAGGGACGAGGAGATGATATGGTAGATTCGGCAGAGGTCCATAGGGTGGACGAGGCGGAGAAAATAACAACAGCCGGCTCTGGAAGCTTTAGCGAGGCTGTCCTTTGGGATGGCGCGCAAGGAGAGAAAGAGGGGAGAAGAGAGCTGTTGTGGTGCACGAGCTGCTGGGTTGTGTGGTGTTGTCGTGGCCGAAGATGGGAGATGAGAGAGGGGAGGCACGCCTGCATTTTGACGCAGAAGCGATGGGCAGCTAGGTGGTTGGCGATTCGCGGCGGGGAAAGCACGGCCTTGGGTGGCGGGTTACGGCGAGATGGAGGAGGTGCAGTTCAAGGAAGGCGACAACTGGCAAACTTGACTGCATGGGATGTAAGTGTTATGGCCAGAGGAGAGAGAGCACATGCGGAGTTCGAAGCAGGTAGGGTGAAACATGGACTTCGGCGAAAAAGAGGAGCAGGTGGATTTTCTTCAGGCAAAATAAAATGAATACAAACCTCATTTTTTATGAATGGTAGAACGGAAGTAAGCAATGGGAAAGAAGGTGACAAACTCAGGCACAAGCAAGATTAGCTTGAGAAAAATGAAAAACGAAAGCAATAGATAAAATATATACTTATATTTATATTTTTTCTTTTCGTGAGAATGGCAGAACATAAATGACGAGAGGAAGATAGAGAAAGAAGCAAGTTTATGAGTTGGACATGCAATATTACATTGGAAAGTGGCAGAATATTGAAAGTCACGCACGCGAGTCTAGGTAGAAATAAGAAAATGACTGTTGGGTTTGTTCGGTTGATAATGGAAAGGCACTGGGAAATCAAAAAGTTGGCTTTGGGTACCGGTACGATAATCGTTTTATCGATTTTGTTGAGTACCGAACTTTGAAACACACAAACAAATATTCCACAGAGATCAGTACGACGAGACGTTCAAAATGGTATACGGATATCAGTGGTTCGATTGAATTTGAAAATTTCGAATTTTTACCGGCGGAAAATGCGTAAAAATCGCAGAAAATTAAGAACGACGTAGCCAAAGATGTCCGAATTTGGAAAAGCGACAAACTGACATCTTACTCAAAAGATGTTTTAGAATTTTTCTATGTAAAAATATTTTGGTTTTGAAAACGTTCTATTTTCATCGCTTTTTAACTAATTTAATTGAAGTAGATTTACACACGAAATAAACTTTCATATTTTCGGACGAAAATTTACCAGTTGCTATGTTTAACTAGACGCATTCCAAATATCAAATTTATATTTCAAAATTTTATCGTTTAAAATCCCACAAAATTCCAATTAATAACGTTATTAAAACTGGTTAAATCTGCGGGTTGTTACACTCTCCTCCACTCAAAACTTTTCGTCCTCGAAAAGGAAAGAAGTAGGAGAATAGAAACAACCAGAAGAAAATAGACTTGAATTACATAATAAACAATTAATTTAAACCATATAAATTTATATTCAACAATTTGTTTTTGTAACAACCCGCATAGTTATCGATTATATATTTAAATATTTTATTTAAATATTTCACCGTTCGTCGGATTTTGGTCCGAAAACCTACTTTTTGCAAACAGTCGAATTGGGACTCGAGACCACCCCCATTGAGTTCAAAATGCCGTTTGCGACCTTTTTGAGTATAAGCTTCGATATGTTTGGAGAAAGTTGATTTTTGCTACTTTTTCCCGCTTAGGGCTTTGGTTGGGCTAAGCCAATTAGCCACTTAACTCAGTTCCAACACTCTCCGCTTCATTCACTTCTCTTCTATTTTCCTAATACTCAAGCTTTTATGTTAATGGAGGGTGGAAGAGGATATTAAAACTCCAAAACCCTAGTTTCTCTTGCAAATCAAATTCCAAGCTCCAAACTCAAGAAGAACCCATTGGTAAGCTTCTCTTCATCTTCTCCAACTCTTTCTCCATTCAATTTCAGAAATTTCCTAAACCTAATTTAGGAAATGTTTCTCCTTTAAGCTTAGATTCAAGCTTGTTGAGTTGGAATTGAAGAGTGCTTGTTCTTGCCATTGCTTCATTGCTTCTCCTTCATTGATTTGGGTGCAAAGGTGAGATTTTTATCTCACATCTATGACTATAATTATCTTTGGTTGTTAGGTTTGAATTCCTAACACTTCTTCATGAGAATTTGCTCTTGATTTGGATTGGTTTTGTGAATATTCCAATTTTTGGGTTTTTAAGTCAAATTTGTGTGAAAATCCTTTTATGGATGTTTGATCATGCTTTTAATGATGCACCGAGGAGCATATAGGGCCGGGTTGCCGATTGGCATAAACCCTTAGAGCCAATGTTCGTCCGGTTGCATTTTGGAAGAATTTGCTCTTCATTTGAATAGGCTGAAAAACAGCCCAGGCATGATTCAGTCCATTGAAAACTCTATTCAGTCGACTGAACCTGCAACCCGAAAGTTTCCAGGCATGATTCAGTCGACTGAAAACTCTGTTCAGTCGACTGAAACTGGAAACAGAAAGTTTCCTGAACCTGGAATTTCCAGGCACAGGGTCAGTCGACTGAAAACTCTGTTCAGTCGACTGAACCTGCTGTTTGAGTCCATTTTGCCTTTTTGGATTGAATTTCCAATTTAAATCGATTCGTGATGATCATATTTGTTGTTATCATTTATTATAACCTTGATGACTCCTTTTTAGGGATTTTTGAATATCCATTTCGATGGATTCTTTATCGGTTTCTTTGGATTTTATTCACATCTTCGTATGTGAATTTTAGTGATCGATTGTTCTTACAATCTTCTTTGTGATTTGTCACTTTAAAAATATAAAGGTTTTCTATACTAGTAGTAAATATCAAAACTCTTTCTTCAAATGATTTCAACTCTACTTTAATACCAAATTCGTTTATAAAACAGTTTTCCAATCTATTAGTATATACAAACCTTTACCTCACTCGTATGAGAAATCTAATTAAACGACTTAGTAAAACGAGTGGTATGAAACGCTTGCGTTTACTTTGTTGGTTAATTCTTGGACTTGTTCGATTGAAACTCTTGTGACAATTTTCTAGTGGAGATCTACAATTTGTTCGTAAATATTTAAGTTAAGCAAGTGGCTATGGGACATGAAGCTAAACTCATATATTTACTAGCTTAGTGTAATTGACACTTCTCGATGATCATGACGATCATTTTTGTGATTTAGACTAGCAGTTGTGCGATGTCTCTTTGTCTGCTTTGTGGAGTTTCGACTCAAATTTGGTGGGGTAGCAACCCACGGTCTTCGGACCATTCGTGTGTCAGGTCTTCGGACCATTCGTGTGTCAAATTAATGGCTAGCTACCATGAGATAGCTTCTCGTTCATGTGTTACAGCTGTTGGTGAGTTTTCATGCTCCCGTTCATGTGATAGGCCTCCCCCCTTTATTTTATGAGATTTATGGATTTCGTGTGTCGAATTCTGGAGTTTATACTTCACCTATTTTTGTGATTTCTATTGATATGATTTATCAATTCTTGTGCATAGGTGAATTCGTGTGTCATTGACTGGATTTCTTGTGTTGATTTCTGGAATTTATGTTTCGCCAACTTTGTGATTTCTATTGATATGATTTATCAATTCTTGTGCATAGGTGAATTCGTGTGTCATTAACTTGTTGTGAATACAAGTTTTGGGTATGATACCCTTTTTGGATCTTCGAGAAGATTCTTTGATATTGATTAATCGTTTGTTGATTATCATTTACATACTTATAGTAGTATGCCATTATGGATATTATACGTCTATGCCATATCTTATATGTCATTTATTGTGGCTTGGTGAATGAAATCAGGAGTATGACATTCCTTTTTATCTTGAGTAGATTATTGTGATATTGATTAATCTCTTGTTGATTTTCAATTACTTATTTATCACAGCTTGGCATTGTGATTATTATATGTTTATGTCATATCTCTTATTATATATCACTTCATCTGATATTTATAGCTAGACTGATCCGTTTATTATTTTCTTATAAATAATACTCGGGTCAGACCGAGATGTTACAGGTACCTCTCCTTGACTTCTCTTCTGGGGTTATCATCCTGACTTTTGGCAAACTACTTAGATTAGTAGTTTATTTTGTTGTATACACTTGAGATTTAGACTCATAGATGTATTCTTTTGTATAGCACGTGTTGCTATTCTTTTGTATTATTGTGGATCTTTTAGACCACTACTCTGATATACACTTTTATGTGTAATATTCATATCTATTTTCGCCTTTGTGATATGAATTGTCTGTGACTGATTTATGTTATGTTTATTTCTATATTTGTTTCCGAAGATATTATAGCCATTGTGTAGTAGCTTTGAGTTCGTGTCGGTATGTCGGATTTCCTCTTGAGATGAAAAGTTATATTTTATCCGGTATATCGGTACTCGCACAAAGCAATTATACAGATGGTCGCTCCTCAACAGCCTTATTCTCCATGCTAGTTGACAGCATTCACAGTAATGTTCTTGGCTAGCATGGGTATAGAGGTGGGGCGTCACAGCTTGGTATCAGAGCCAAACTTCGGAACAATATGGAATATTATAACAAGGATCATCGTCCTAAGTCCATCTTAGGAGTCATGCTTTAGGATTTTATTCGGGTCTTCGTACCGTCCTATCCTATTTTCTTTTATGATTCCTTGTTTTATCTATCAAGATTGCTTGATATTTATTTTGAGAATAACGTTTTCCTCTTCTTTCTTTCTTTCTTAAAGAAGAGAAATGGTTAGACCTGGCCGTCCCAGCGCCGGTCAATCTAGTGCTACTCCCCAGGATGGAGTTTTTATGTCTGCCCAGCAGCTTTTAGATCTTGTCAAGAACGCTCAAACAGCGGGCCCCAATCAGGAGCCTACTCTTCCTAGATCCGGTTTTGCACGCTTGTGCAGAGACTACACTGATTTGGGTGGAAGGCCATTCACGGGATCCGAGAGTGTTATAGAAATTCAAGCTTGGCTCAAATCATGCGATCGCATCTTTTCTCGCATGAACCTTATTGACCTTCATCGAGTCCAAGTAGCTTCTAGCATGCTCCAAGAAAGAGCATTGGATTGGTATGAGGTTTTGATTTCTGAAATCGTTGAGGCGGATCTTACTTGGGAACAATTCCGGGGAAGATTCGAATTGAAATTTGTGCCGGAGGCTGAAAAAGTAACCTTAGCCCGGCGTTTCATAGACCTTGTTCAAGGTGAATCTTCTGTGACAGACTACGTCGCATCCTTCGAATCTCTGTCCAAATACGGGGTTGAATACATTAATACCCCATTGAAGAAAAATCAGAGATTTGTCTATGGCTTGAATAAGAATCTTAAGACGCCATTACTCCTGAAACTTGAGGTTTCATTTGATCAGCTTATTGATATCGCTCTTCGTCTTGAAGAGGCCGATAATGAAGGTGATGTTGAAGTTGTGCGTGCCCAACGGAACTTCGACAATAGCTTGAAGAGGCCTATCAAATTCAAAGGCCCCGATTCTAATAAGAAAGGGAAGCAACAAACTCAGGTAGCAAAAGTTCCTACCTCTAGTCGTGGACGATGCTACAAATGTGGTTCCACAGACCACCAAGTAAAGGAGTGCCCGAAACCCCTCTTTTGCCGTTATTGCAAAGGTTCGGGTCATCTTTTATCTTCGTGTCCTAAGCTTCCAAGAAAGTGAGAAGGAAAGCTGCAACTTTTGGTCAAGGTATTTTCATTCAATCCTCGATGGCATTGTTTTAATTTGTGAACTTTCTATTTGAGTTCTTTTTGATATGGGTTTCATCTCATTATTTTTATATCAAAAGAACTTGTCGATTCTTTTTCTTTGGATATTTTGGGCTTGATGACTTCTTTGAGGATTGTGAATCCGGATGGTAGATCCGCAACACTCAATTTGCTTTTGTTTAGATGTCGAGATTGTTTTATGTGACTTTTCTTTCTGAGCCGATATTTACTTTGGCTTCGGAATTTACTTTTGTACGGATTGGCTTAATTATTATGAGGCCATATCCTTTGTCCCGTGTGGACTATTCATCCTCAACATTTTCAATCTGTTAAGCAGATTTCTATTTTTCCTTTGTGATTTTGATTCCAATTTGGTGGAATCATTTTAATCCTTAAGCCCACTTATAAGGAAAGTGTTATTTCTCTCATTCATGTAGTTAGAGAAATTTTCCGGTATTTTTGAGCTTGTCTTAGGATTATCACCTAAGTAATCTTATGTGTGATACTAAGGTCTTTTTAGTTTGACTTTACCACCGGTTTTCATTTTCTACGAGTTGCGGAAGTACCGCATTCTGCACTCGTTATGATTCTTATGAATGACTTATTTTGTCATTCAATTTGTCCAGCTTATTTCATCCATTTTATAAATCGAATATTCTATGAATATTTCGATGAGACCATTCTTGTATTTATTGATTTTAGATGAAAATAGTAATTTAAAATTTTGCAAATCTTTTTCATAAGATTTATTTATAAGTAAAACTGGATTTTGTTCTTGAAACGAACAAAGAATATTCTTAAAACTTTTTAAGAGATTTATTTATCCTATAAAAGATGATTTTGTGATTGTATTGCCCGTTGAGTGCTTTAAGAATTTTGGTCGATGCGCTTGATCAACGTTATCGATAGGAATTTCCTAAACGCTTTGATGTGACAATCAGACACGATATATTGACTTGTAAAATGTAAATTCTTCTAGAAATATTTTTACATCGAAATAATTTTGATTTTTGAAAGTTCTAACTTTTCGGGGAAGAGAATTATTTAAAAGAAGTTCTTTCTTTTCGATACTCTTATTCTTTCTTGTGATTCCTGAAGGGGAACCAAGACTTTGCTATTTGTACCGATACTAGTCGTATTGGTTTGGAATGCCATTCTCTTGCAAAGGAGAACGTGCTATCACTTGTGCTTCTAAATCATTATAGCTTATCGAGACTAGATATGTCACTCATGATCTAGTGTTCGTGGCTATTGTTTTTGCTTTTGATTCATCGGATGTACCGTTGTACTACATCGATGTCTTTGCTTTTGATTCATCGGATGTACCGTTGTACTACGTCGATGTCTTTGCTTTTGATTCATCGGATGTACCGTTTGTACTACATCGATGTCTTTGCTTTTGATTCATCGGATGTACCGTTGTACTACATCGATGTCTTTGCTTTTGATTCATCGGATGTACCGTTGTACTACATCGATGTCTTTGCTTTTGATTCATCGGATGTACCGTTTGTACTACATCGATGTCTTTGCTTTTGACTCATCGGATGTACCGTTTGTACTACATCGATGTCTTTGCTTTTGATTCATCGGATGTACCGTTTGTACTACATCGATGTCTTTGCTTTTGATTCATCGGATGTACCATTGTACTACATCGATGTCTTTGCTTTTGATTCATCGGATGTACCGTTTGTACTACATCGATGTCTTTGCTTTTGATTCATCGGATGTACCGTTTGTACTACATCGATGTCTTTGCTTTTGATTCATCGGATGTACCGTTGTACTACATCGATGTCTTTGCTTTTGATTCATCGGATGTACCGTTTGTACTACATCGATGTCTTTGCTTTTGATTCATCGGATGTACCTTTTGTACTACATCGATGTCTTTGCTTTTGATTCATCCGATGTACCGTTGTACTACATCGATGTCTTTGCTTTTGATTCATCGGATGTACCGTTTGTACTACATCGATGTCTTTGCTTTTGATTCATCGGATGTACCGTTTGTACTACATCGATGTCTTTGCTTTTGATTCATCGGATGTACCGTTTTTACTACATCGATGTCTTTGCTTTTGATTCATCGGATGTACCGTTTTTACTACATCGATGTATTTGCTTTTGATCCATCGGATGTACCGTTGTACTACATCGATGTCTTTGCTTTTGATTCATCGGATGTACCGTTTGTACTACATCGATGTCTTTGCTTTTGATTCATCGGATGTACCGTTTGTACTACATCGATGTCTTTGCTATTTGATTCATCGGATGTACCGTTTGTACTACATCGATGTCTTTGCTTGGGTTCATTGGGCGTACCGTTTTTGTACTACGCTGATGTCCCAGATTGTTTGGGTTTCTAGTTTTTCGGGCATACCGTTTTTGTACTACGCCGTTGCACCGGCTCAATTTTCTGCTATTCTTGACGTTCCCCACGTCTTTAATCTACGGGAATGCCTTAGGGATTTCGGTTTTCATTCTTGAGCCCAGTGTTATTGTGGAAATTGAAGTTTCACCAGATTTCTTGCTAACTCTTTTGTGCACTTTATGGTGAACTTCTTGATTCAAATTTTCTTTTGTGTTAATATGCTTCTATGGTTGTTACTTCTTATATTTCCTTCTTAAGTATTGCGAGGACGCAATTTCTTTAAGGAGGGGAGTCTGTAACAACCCGCATATTTATCGATTATATATTTAAATATTTTATTTAAATATTTCACCGTTCGTCGGATTTTGGTCCGAAAACCTACTTTTTGCAAACAGTCGAATTGGGACTCGAGACCACCCCCATTGAGTTCAAAATGCCGTTTGCGACCTTTTTGAGTATAAGCTTCGATATGTTTGGAGAAAGTTGATTTTTGCTACTTTTTCTCGCTTAGGGCTTTGGTTGGGCTGAGCCAATTAGCCACTTAACTCAGTTCCAACACTCTCCTCTTCATTCACTTCTCTTCTATTTTCCTAATACTCAAGCTTTTATGTTAATGGAGGGTGGAAGAGGAAATTAAAACTCCAAAACCCTAGTTTCTCTTGCAAATCAAATTCCAAGCTCTAAACTCAAGAAGAACCCATTGGTAAGCTTCTCTTCATCTTCTCCAACTCTTTCTCCATTCAATTTCAGAAATTTCCTAAACCTAATTTAGGAAATGTTTCTCCTTTAAGCTTAGATTCAAGCTTGTTGAGTTGGAATTGAAGAGTGCTTGTTCTTGCCATTGCTTCATAGCTTCTCCTTCATTGATTTGGGTGCAAAGGTGAGATTTTTATCTCACATCTATGACTATAATTATCTTTGGTTGTTAGGTTTGAATTCCTAACACTTCTTCATGAGAATTTGCTCTTGATTTGGATTGGTTTTGTGAATATTCCAATTTTTGGGTTTTTAAGTCAAATTTGTGTGAAAATCCTGTCAGATCCAGGCTTTTCAACCATCGACAGCAGTCACAACCGGTAGGCTTTTCAACCATCCCAGCCCCACCGTGGCTTACACTGGTATCCCAAACTTGCTTTTACGGCCAGCCTCTCGACTGTCTCAGGTTACACCTAACCAACCCCCTAAAAGAGGACGTGTAGGGGTAAGAGTCTCCCGTTCGCCACCTAACCGCGAAGCGAGAACCCCCCATCACATAGCCCAATAGCTTAACAAGACTGGTGTGAGAACTCAAAACAGTTTATTTATCTTTATAATCAAAATAGAGGAATATTTTTATTTCAATTCGCAATGCTTTTAAAAATGAGACTACCATAAGGCCTCCCGCACACACACACAATGCAAACGCAGAATCGGAGGAGATTTCTCCTTATGATAGTCAAAGATGCTTGATACGCATTTAAAAGAACATTTCATATTATTACTAGTGCATAGTGTAGGGAAAAAAATTTCATTTCGAAAGTAGAATATAAATCTTAGCCAACATACGACCATTATCGTATGCCTACTATAGCTAACTATGTTCAATAGCAGGTTACCGCCACATTCCATAGCAGGTTATACAACTAAAACCGTACAAGTCACGTATTGTTTCTTTGGATTTCCAACAAATGGTCAGGCCAAGGAACTTCCCATTGCCACATGAGAATGCCTCTGGAAAGACATCCCCGAGAACCAAACCGGAACTCTGCCAACACAAGGCCGGGTTACCCCTAACTGGGTAACTACTGACACGAGCACGCCATTCCCCGATCGTAAACGACCTTTCTCACGGGATCCCGAAAACCAACAACCACAAAGTAATAAATTCGTAGTAACCACATAGGTTAAATATCTGGGCTCCATACCATGATACCACCTCTATCCAGAAGGAAATGTACATACCCTAAAGGGTGCTACCCCTCATAACCTTGCTGCATCTTTCCTGTTTTGACCATTTTCGGGGTGTGAGGTTCGACGAAGTCACGTCCACAAAAACATACTTTATACAAAAGTCATGCTTTGGGTCAACAAATGATCAACACAATGATCACCAAGATAGACGATCAAATAAACGATCCTATCACAATAATCAACACAATGATCATTTCAGCATCACTCAGCATATCACATTACCAAATTGGGAATATATCGCTGATAACTTCAACTATATAACCTCTGAGCTCGTACGTCTCAGAGAAGGGTGTTAAGCTAAAAGAATAAATTCTTCGCCACCAACAGAAATTTATTTGAAAGAAATCTGCTTTATATCTCAATTTGTAATGTCAGACACACAATCCATACAAGTCTGTTCCGGGCTCGAACAAAACCGAAGGCACTTACAAAGAAGTCCTTGCAATCCGGATATTCACAATCCTGATCGGATTTCCCATCACTTAGGGAGTCTCTATACCGCTGCAACTCAGTGCAGAGACAATCGACAGGTCATCCTATCGCTCTCGCAAATACCGGGTCTTCAACACGGATCTTCAATGCAATTATAACGACGTATCACATATTCGGAATGGGTTATACGACCCCATGGTCCTTTCCCGGTTAACCCGAATAGTGAGCGCTTATTCAACAATAAGTGTGACATTCACATTCAAACAATTCACATCAAATACCCATTCAAAGGGAAATATTGATAGTCGGTTATTGAACTATCACTGGATATGCACACATCACCAGTTTCCAAATAATTTTCCAAATTATTTATTTTCCAAAATATCTTCACTAGATATATTATTTCAACACTTCAAAAATAAATCAATATTTACTTTTAAACAAGTTTCCCTTTTCATTTATAAATTCCTTAGTGAATTTATATCTCAAAATATCCATGCATATCATTTCAATTATCCATTTCAATTTATCTTCAAAAAGATAAATTTTAATTATTCACTTCATATTGAAAAACATTTCCATACTTATTAAATAAGTAATCCACAAATCTTTTATTTTCTACACTTGGAAAATATTCAATATACTTAAATCGAATTAAGTATATATTTCATTTTATTAAGGAAATCATTCACTTAAACATATTTATTTGGGTCAAAACGAATGTTGCGTAAAACATTGTTACAACGTCCCAAAATCACTAGTATAGGGATTCGAAATTAAAATAGATATATAAATCCCAATACTATACAAAACATTTCCTTTCGGAAATCATTTACTATAACAACAGTGTTATAGTCCATCATCTCCTTTTATTTCTCGAAAACGTCTATTTCAACAATAAATGTTGAAATCTATGGTTTCGAATCTCAACACATTTTAAAACATCGTTAGATCGTTTTAATTCTATTTGAAATATCACATTCAAAACAATTTCTTTAACGTCTTATTCACTATTCAAAAACGTGAATATACTACGTTAACAATTTCATCCTTTTATACATTTTAATTCAAAGGATTATTCACAGTCAAAAATGTGAATATAACTCCATTAATAAGTTTCAACAATTTACTTATCAAAATAAGTCATTTCGAATTTATAAAACAACGTTTATAAATTCCATTTCTATTTATTTATAAAAACTTCCTTTTTATAAATTCTTTTATTAACCTATTCCAGTTTATAACTCAATTATAAACTAAAAATTCACATTATAAGTTAAATGCTTATAAAACGATTATTTTACAAAATCGTTCTTTTTAACTTCCCAAATTATAAATCTTATAACTTATAAGATTCATTCATTTATCCAAAATCATTATTTTAATAATTTAATAAATTTTATAAGCCTACTGCTTATAAAAATTCCATTTATAACTTCACCGTATAAAATTCTATAAATTCCATTCAATTATGAAATTCATTTTCACTTCATTCAAACACTTATAAAAACTCGTTTTATAATGTCAACATTTCAATTTATAAATATCTATTTATAAATCTTTTAATATAAATCAATTTATATTATTCTTTAAAAACATCTTTAAATTCCTTTATAATTTCATCATTCTGATTTATAAAATAATCAAATTTTATAAATCTTATATTCAAACTTTTAATAATAAACTCAAAAATCCAGTTTAAACTATTTTATAAAATCATTGGTTCATATTTCTCAAAAATCAGCTTTTAACTATATTTCACAAAATCATAATTTTATAACTTTAAAAATTATAACGTTTATTTATTTAAAATGGATCAATTCCAAAATTATTTTATAAAACGTATACTTTCTAAAATCACTTTAAAAATCATTTTAAAATTCCAAATTTGGTCCAATGATGCTACACACCAAATAGTCAATCACGACAACAACGATACCATATATCAATATGATAATCCATCAAATATCAAAATATCTGAAATCTAATAAATACTGTTGAGGAATCCAGTTGGATCCCTCCAACCTGTTTTTCTGCATCCAAAAACATTAGCACAATACCAATTTCGCTCCAGTACGAAATTATCGCGGTATATGTTCTTATTAAATATTATCCGCTTAATAACGGCGTAATAGGGTCTCATCCGCTAAAAAATGCGGGGAATCAACAACTGCAATATACACATATGCCAATATATATATATTGATATTATATATAATACCAATTTCACTGTTTATGAAATATTCGCGGTATATGTTTTTAATAAATAACATCCGTTAACTAACGGCGTATAATGTCTATTTTAACAATCAATAGATATCAATCAACATTCAAACATGCACTCAAATATTTTAAATCTAACTATTTAAAATAAAATCGAAACTGATTCGATTGAGTGAGAAGTTCTCACCTTGATTTTAATTTTCGTTTTCAGCTTTTATTTCGAATAAAATTAAACGCGCGTTTAATTTTACCCGAAATTCTCACTAACTCCAAACGACTCCAAACCAACTCCATCGCGTAGTGCTCGTCCATACGATTCCAACGCAACTGATTTCGCGCGTTTTCGACCTCGTATGAAAAGGTTATGATTTTACGAAGTTTATACACGATTTAAATAACATAATCAACATAAATTAAAAAATTTAAACCTCCACTGCATCTCAACCGTTGATCCCACAACCTTCAAATCTCGGCCACAACCCTTTTCTTCCCTCTCTCGTTCGACCGTGCCCAGATACGTGAAACCCATAGCCGCCAACCCTAATTCGAATTTACGCCACCACTACACACGATGAGGCAAGGATCAGGGACTGCCACTCGATAGCTCGACGCGAGCACCATCACCGGCGACGAAGAGAGCAAGCTCGGTCATCTCGTCAGTGTGCAAAACATCCTCGAACGCGCGCGGTTCAAATGGGTATTGCCGTCGATCTATAGCTTAAAAAACGATCACAGCCGTTCAAATTGAAGATCTCATCGAGCCTTACGTTTTCCCAGTTGAACGTTGTTGAAAATAACGCATGGATTTAGAGAAATCTAGGGGAGAAGCTAAGGAGATTTCGGCCGTTGAAGCCAGAGGTGGCGGCTGCGTTATAGAACTAGGGTTTAGTTTCTTTTTTTTATTTTTTTTATTTTTATGGTGTATTTATAGGAAAAATTCGAACACTATTCATCCGGAAATTCCGAACTCCGATTTAGGCGCCGTAACCAGCGTTTCTAGGGTTTACCCCGCGTTCCGGACACAATGGAATAGGTTTCGGAAGCTAATTCGAAAGTATGTGCGAGTTATGGCTATAAACGCTCAATTTGAATTAAACCGATTTAAGTCGATTTCTAGGCGTTTTAATTTGTAACGGACAAACGGTAAATCCAATTGACTTGAAATTTGAAACCTTACAATAATATCACATTACGGATCCGATGAAACTGGTTTCGTCGAAATCCGAGACTTTTTGAAAAATGGCTATTTTAGCTCGTCAAATTTAAATTAAAAATAAATCGATGCGTTTCGAGCTGCCACGATCAAATGATAACTCCGATTGACACGAAATTTGAAATCCGGTAATAACTAACTATTACGGATCCAATGGAACTAGTTTCGTTCAATTCTGAGACTGTTCAAAAATTGGCTATTTTTACTAGTCGATTTTATTATTAAAATATTCGATTTTCACAAATTAACTTTTAATTCGATTTTAAAAGTTCTAAAATATCGTTCTAACTTCCATATGATAAAATAAAATTTTACAAATCATTTTCAATCATATTTAACCCAATTTTCAATTATTTCCATAATTTAACGTATTAAATTATCGATTTAATAATCCAATTAAATCCAAGAATTCAAATAAAAATTTATTTGACTTATAAATTCACTTATTAATATTTAAAATTAATTAAATATTCAAATTTTAATTAATAAAAATTCTGGGTCGTTACAATCTTCCCCACTTAAAAGAATTTCGTCCTCGAAATTAACTAGTAAGAAAAGTTTCAGAAGCTATTAATTTTTCATAATTCATAGTTAAACTTCTTACAAATCTTTACTAAGTTTTCAAATCATACTTAGTTATCTTTTCAGAAACAAACACTATTGTTTAACTTTCAATTCTAAAATCAAAGTTTAAAGTTTTCAAAAATTTCCCATTTTCTCAAAAATTTTCTAACGCCTTAAATTTTCGGAAAAATTCGCCATAGTCTCCTTTGCGCGGCTCGATCCGAAAAAAAATGACAGTATATATATCACAAATATACATCTCATCAAGTAATGAGGCATCCCGCAGGGAAAAAGTGTAAAAGTACGATATTTAATCCGAGATATGTACCTTATATTTTATTAGCAAGCATATACGGCTAATATAGCGCAAAAGCGAGCTCCAAATGCGAAGCAAACGCGATCCGCACCTACTAAACACTCAACAAACAACATGAGAACATGTACATAGACAATAGTATCAATATACAACATATAGTAACATAATAACTATATATGTCAACATAGCAAATGCAACTAAAGCAACAAATGCAAACATCAACCAACTATCATCCAACTAATTCATAACCAATTCATAATCAATATATATTCATTTATATTCTCATTAATATTCAATGAAATGGGTTTCAATATCAAATCACATTGGATTCATTAACAGTGGATGTTCTTACTAACATTCATTCTCAATTAGTTTATATTTACTAATTCATATTCAAGTTGGTTCACTTCCAATTGAATTTCAATTACTTTAGCTTCCAATTTCGCTAATACTTAATGAATTATATACAATCAACTAATCAATCAAATAACAACCAACGTTTATTAATTACAACCAAATTCATTCACTTTAAATTGATTTTCATTCAAATTTTTTTTTCAATTTCCAATAACATTTGATTTTAATGAATTTACACTTTCATTCATTATTTCATATCAATTATTCACATTTAATTGATTAATATTCAATCCATTCATTCAATTCAATTACAAAAGTTGAATTTCATTTGCATAACTTTAGTTCACATTCATTTTTATTTACAATTCATATTCATAAATATATTCATATAGTTTCACTTCTTATATATATAAGTTTTATTTCACAATTGTAAATCACTTTAATTATAATTCAATTCTTATAATTCATTTTACTTATACAATTATTCTTTTATTTAGATTATTCAAACAACCTAACAATCAACTTATATACACTTTAATAATTTTGAAAAATTATTCCTTTATATATAAAATATACTCAAGTAAAAATATTTCATTTACCCAATTTAAAACAATATCGTGCCGAATTGTTCTATTCAAGTGTTTAGAAACCCCTTCGGCATAGTTGTCGAGACCACGCTGACGAAAGTTCATATGCCACTCAATAAACCAATCATCACAATATAAAACAATTTTATATTCACTAACAAATACGCTCTCATAGCTATTATTACACTCAACTCATTCTAGAGTACTACTGACTCTATCTCTAATGAGTAATACCCAACAGAACCATGGTTGTCGCTTAACCATAAGCTCTAATACCACATTATCAGATCCAGGCTTTTCAACCATCGACAGCAGTCACAACCGGTAGGCTTTTCAACCATCCCAGCCCCACCGTGGCTTACACTGGTATCCCAAACTTGCTTTTACGGCCAGCCTCTCGACTGTCTCAGGTTACACCTAACCAACCCCCTAAAAGAGGACGTGTAGGGGTAAGAGTCTCCCGTTCGCCACCTAACCGCGAAGCGAGAACCCCCCATCACATAGCCCAATAGCTTAACAAGACTGGTGTGAGAACTCAAAACAGTTTATTTATCTTTATAATCAAAATAGAGGAATATTTTTATTTCAATTCGCAATGCTTTTAAAAATGAGACTACCATAAGGCCTCCCGCACACACACACAATGCAAACGCAGAATCGGAGGAGATTTCTCCTTATGATAGTCAAAGATGCTTGATACGCATTTAAAAGAACATTTCATATTATTACTAGTGCATAGTGTAGGGAAAAAAATTTCATTTCGAAAGTAGAATATAAATCTTAGCCAACATACGACCATTATCGTATGCCTACTATAGCTAACTATGTTCAATAGCAGGTTACCGCCACATTCCATAGCAGGTTATACAACTAAAACCGTACAAGTCACGTATTGTTTCTTTGGATTTCTAACAAATGGTCAGGCCAAGGAACTTCCCATTGTCACATGAGAATGCCTCTGGAAAGACATCCCCGAGAACCAAACCGGAACTCTGCCAACACAAGGCCGGGTTACCCCTAACTGGGTAACTACTGACACGAGCACGCCATTCCCCGATCGTAAACGACCTTTCTCACGGGATCCCGAAAACCAACAACCACAAAGTAATAAATTCGTAGTAACCACATAGGTTAAATATCTGGGCTCCATACCATGATACCACCTCTATCCAGAAGGAAATGTACATACCCTAAAGGGTGCTACCCCTCATAACCTTGCTGCATCTTTCCTGTTTTGACCATTTTCGGGGTGTGAGGTTCGACGAAGTCACGTCCACAAAAACATACTTTATACAAAAGTCATGCTTTGGGTCAACAAATGATCAACACAATGATCACCAAGATAGACGATCAAATAAACGATCCTATCACAATAATCAACACAATGATCATTTCAGCATCACTCAGCATATCACATTACCAAATTGGGAATATATCGCTGATAACTTCAACTATATAACCTCTGAGCTCGTACGTCTCAGAGAAGGGTGTTAAGCTAAAAGAATAAATTCTTCGCCACCAACAGAAATTTATTTGAAAGAAATCTGCTTTATATCTCAATTTGTAATGTCAGACACACAATCCATACAAGTCTGTTCCGGGCTCGAACAAAACCGAAGGCACTTACAAAGAAGTCCTTGCAATCCGGATATTCACAATCCTGATCGGATTTCCCATCACTTAGGGAGTCTCTATACCGCTGCAACTCAGTGCAGAGACAATCGACAGGTCATCCTATCGCTCTCGCAAATACCGGGTCTTCAACACGGATCTTCAATGCAATTATAACGACGTATCACATATTCGGAATGGGTTATACGACCCCATGGTCCTTTCCCGGTTAACCCGAATAGTGAGCGCTTATTCAACAATAAGTGTGACATTCACATTCAAACAATTCACATCAAATACCCATTCAAAGGGAAATATTGATAGTCGGTTATTGAACTATCACTGGATATGCACACATCACCAGTTTCCAAATAATTTTCCAAATTATTTATTTCCCAAAATATCTTCACTAGATATATTATTTCAACACTTCAAAAATAAATCAATATTTACTTTTAAACAAGTTTCCCCTTTCATTTATAAATTCCTTAGTGAATTTATATCTCAAAATATCCATGCATATCATTTCAATTATCCATTTCAATTTATCTTCAAAAAGATAAATTTTAATTATTCACTTCATATTGAAAAACATTTCCATACTTATTAAATAAGTAATCCACAAATCTTTTATTTTCTACACTTGGAAAATATTCAATATACTTAAATCGAATTAAGTATATATTTCATTCTATTAAGGAAATCATTCACTTAAACATATTTATTTGGGTCAAAACGAATGTTGCGTAAAACATTGTTACAACGTCCCAAAATCACTAGTATAGGGATTCGAAATTAAAATAGATATATAAATCCCAATACTATACAAAACATTTCCTTTCGGAAATCATTTACTATAACAACAGTGTTATAGTCCATCATCTCCTTTTATTTCTCGAAAACGTCTATTTCAACAATAAATGTTGAAATCTATGGTTTCGAATCTCAACACATTTTAAAACATCGTTAGATCGTTTTAATTCTATTTGAAATATCACATTCAAAACAATTTCTTTAACGTCTTATTCACTATTCAAAAACGTGAATATACTACGTTAACAATTTCATCCTTTTATACATTTTAATTCAAAGGATTATTCACAGTCAAAAATGTGAATATAACTCCATTAATAAGTTTCAACAATTTACTTATCAAAATAAGTCATTTCGAATTTATAAAACAACGTTTATAAATTCCATTTCTATTTATTTATAAAAACTTCCTTTTTATAAATTCTTTTATTAACCTATTCCAGTTTATAACTCAATTATAAACTAAAAATTCACATTATAAGTTAAATGCTTATAAAACGATTATTTTACAAAATCGTTCTTTTTAACTTCCCAAATTATAAATCTTATAACTTATAAGATTCATTCATTTATCCAAAATCATTATTTTAATAATTTAATAAATTTTATAAGCCTACTGCTTATAAAAATTCCATTTATAACTTCACCGTATAAAATTCTATAAATTCCATTCAATTATGAAATTCATTTTCACTTCATTCAAACACTTATAAAAACTCGTTTTATAATGTCAACATTTCAATTTATAAATATCTATTTATAAATCTTTTAATATAAATCAATTTATATTATTCTTTAAAAACATCTTTAAATTCCTTTATAATTTCATCATTCTGATTTATAAAATAATCAAATTTTATAAATCTTATATTCAAACTTTTAATAATAAACTCAAAAATCCAGTTTAAACTATTTTATAAAATCATTGGTTCATATTTCTCAAAAATCAGCTTTTAACTATATTTCACAAAATCATAATTTTATAACTTTAAAAATTATAACGTTTATTTATTTAAAATGGATCAATTCCAAAATTATTTTATAAAACGTATACTTTCTAAAATCACTTTAAAAATCATTTTAAAATTCCAAATTTGGTCCAATGATGCTACACACCAAATAGTCAATCACGACAACAACGATATCATATATCAATATGATAATCCATCAAATATCAAAATATCTGAAATCTAATAAATACTGTTGAGGAATCCAGTTGGATCCCTCCAACCTGTTTTTCTGCATCCAAAAACATTAGCACAATACCAATTTCGCTCCAGTACGAAATTATCGCGGTATATGTTCTTATTAAATATTATCTGCTTAATAACGGCGTAATAGGGTCTCATCCGCTAAAAAATGCGGGGAATCAACAACTGCAATATATACATATGCCAATATATATATATTGATATTATATATAATACCAATTTCACTGTTTATGAAATATTCGCGGTATATGTTTTTAATAAATAACATCCGCTTACTAACGGCGTATAATGTCTATTTTAACAATCAATAGATATCAATCAACATTCAAACATGCACTCAAATATTTTAAATCTAACTATTTAAAATAAAATCGAAACTGATTCGATTGAGTGAGAAGTTCTCACCTTGATTTTAATTTTCGTTTTCAGCTTTTATTTCGAATAAAATTAAACGCGCGTTTAATTTTACCCGAAATTCTCACTAACTCCAAACGACTCCAAACCAACTCCATCGCGTAGTGCTCGTCCATACGATTCCAACGCAACTGATTTCGCGCGTTTTCGACCTCGTATGAAAAAGTTATGATTTTACGAAGTTTATACACGATTTAAATAACATAATCAACATAAATTAAAAATTTTAAACCTCCACTGCATCTCAATCGTTGATCCCACAACCTTCAAATCTCGGCCACAACCCTTTTCTTCCCTCTCTCGTTCGACCGTGCCCAGATACGTGAAACCCATAGCCGCCAACCCTAATTCGAATTTACGCCACCACTACACACGATGAGGCAAGGATCAGGGACCGCCACTCGATAGCTCGACGCGAGCACCATCACCGGCGACGAAGAGAGCAAGCTCGGTCATCTCGTCAGTGTGCAAAACGTCCTCGAACGCGCGCGTTTCAAATGGGTATTGCCGTCGATCTATAGCTTAAAAAACGATCACAGCCGTTCAAATTGAAGATCTCATCGAGCCTTACGTTTTCCCAGTTGAACGTTGTTGAAAATAACGCATGGATTTAGAGAAATCTAGGGGAGAAGCTAAGGAGATTTCGGCCGTTGAAGCCAGAAGTGGCGGCTGCGTTATAGAACTAGGGTTTAGTTTCTTTTTTTTATTTTTTTGATTTTTATGGTGTATTTATAGGAAAAATTCGAACACTATTCATCCGGAAATTCCGAACTCCGATTTAGGCGCCGTAACCAGCGTTTCTAGGGTTTACCCCGCGTTCCGGACACAATGGAACAGTTTTCGGAAGCTAATTCGGAAGTATGTGCGAGTTATGGCTATAAACGCTCAATTTGAATTAAACCGATTTAAGTCGATTTCTAGGCGTTTTAATTTGTAACGGACAAACGGTAAATCCAATTGACTTGAAATTTGAAACCTTACAATAATATCACATTATGGATCCGATGAAACTGGTTTCGTCGAAATCCGAGACTTTTTGAAAAATGGCTATTTTAGCTCGTCAAATTTAAATTAAAAATAAATCGATGCGTTTCGAGCTGCCACGATCAACCGATAACTCCGATTGACACGAAATTTGAAATCCGGTAATAACTAACTATTACGGATCCAATGGAACTAGTTTCGTTCAATTCTGAGACTGTTCAAAAATTGGCTATTTTTACTAGTCGATTTTATTATTAAAATATTCGATATTCACAAATTAACTTTTAATTCGATTTTAAAAGTTCTAAAATATCGTTCTAACTTCCATATGATAAAATAAAATTTTACAAATCATTTTCAATCATATTTAACCCAATTTTCAATTATTTCCATAATTTAACGTATTAAATTATCGATTTAATAATCCAATTAAATCCAAGAATTCAAATAAAAATTTATTTGACTTATAAATTCACTTATTAATATTTAAAATTAATTAAATATTCAAATTTTAATTAATAAAAATTCTGGGTCGTTACAAATCCTCTTATGGATGTTTGATCATGCTTTTAGTGATGCACCGAGGAGCATATAGGGCCGGGTTGTCGATTGGCATAAACCCTTAGAGCCAATGTTCGTCCGGTTGCATTTTGGAAGAATTTGCTCTTCATTTGAATAGGCTGAAAAACAGCCCAGGCATGATTCAGTCGACTGAAAACTCTGTTCAGTCGACTGAACCTGCAACCCGAAAGTTTCCAAGCATGATTCAGTCGACTGAAAACTCTGTTCAGTCGACTGAAACTGGAAATAGAAAGTTTCCTGAACCTGGAAAATTTCCAGGCATAGGGTCAGTCGACTGAAAACTCTGTTCAGTCGACTGAACTTGCTGTTTGAGTCCATTTTGCCTTTTTGGATTGAATTTCCAATTTAAATCGATTCGTGATGATCCTATTTGTTGTTATCATTTATTATGACCTTGATGACTCCTTTTTAGGGATTTTTGAATATCCATTTCGATGGATTCTTTATCGGTTTCTTTGGATTTTATTCACATCTTCGTATGTGAATTTTAGTGATCGATTGTTCTTACAATCTTCTTTGTGATTTGTCACTTTAAAAATATAAAGGTTTTCTATACTAGTAGTAAATATCAAAACTCTTTCTTCAAATGATTTCAACTCTATTTTAATACCAAATTCGTTTATAAAACAGTTTTCCAATCTATTAGTATATACAAACCTTTACCTCACTCGTATGAGAAATCTAATTAAACGACTTAGTAAAACGAGTGGTATGAAACGCTTGCGTTTACTTTGTTGGTTAATTCTTGGACTTGTTCGATTGAAACTCTTGTGACAATTTTCTAGTGGAGAACTACAATTTGTTCGTAAATATTTAAGTTAAGCAAGTGGTTATGGGACATGAAGCTAAACTCATATATTTACTAGCTTAGTGTAATTGACACTTCTCGATGATCATGACGATCATTTTTGTGATTTAGACTAGCAGTTGTGCGATGTCTCTTTGTCTGCTTTGTGGAGTTTCGACTCAAATTTGGTGGGGTAGCAACCCACGGTCTTCGGACCATTCGTGTGTCAGGTCTTCGGACCATTCGTGTGTCAAATTAATGGCTAGCTACCATGAGATAGCTTCTCGTTCATGTGTTACAGCTGTTGGTGAGTTTTCATGCTCCCGTTCATGTGATAGGCCTCCCCCCTTTATTTTGTGAAATTTCTGGATTTCGTGTGTCGAATTCTGGAGTTTATACTTCACCTATTTTTGTGATTTCTATTGATATGATTTATCAATTCTTGTGCATAGGTGAATTCGTGTGTCATTGACTGGATTTCTTGTGTTGATTTCTGGAATTTATGTTTCGCCAACTTTGTGATTTCTATTGATATGATTTATCAATTCTTGTGCATAGGTGAATTCGTGTGTCATTAACTTGTTGTGAATACAAGTTTTGGGTATGATACCCTTTTTGAATCTTCGAGAAGATTCTTTGATATTGATTAATCATTTGTTTATTATCATTTACATACTTATACTAGTATGCCATTATGGATATTATATGTCTATGTCATATCTTATATGTCATTTATTGTGGCTTGGTGAATGAAATCAGGAGTATGACATTCCTTTTTATCTTGAGTAGATTGTTGTGATATTGATTAATCTCTTGTTGATTTTCAATTCCTTATTTATCACAGCTTGGCATTGTGATTATTATATGTTTATGTCATATCTCTTATTATATATCACTTCATCTGATATTTATAGCTAGACTGATCTGTTTATTATTTTCTTATAAATAATACTCGGGTCAGACCGAGATGTTACAGGTACCTCTCCTTGACTTCTCTTCTGGGGTTATCATCCTGACTTTTGGCAAACTACTTAGATTAGTAGTTTATTTTGTTGTATACACTTGAGATTTAGACTCATAGATGTATTCTTTTGTATAGCACGTGTTGCTATTCTTTTGTATTATTGTGGATCTTTTAGACCACTACTCTGATATACACTTTTATGTGTAATATTCATATCTATTTCCGCCTTTGTGATATGAATTGTCTGTGACTGATTTATGTTATGTTTATTTCTATATTTGTTTCCGAAGATATTATAGCCACTGTGTAGTAGCTTTGAGTTCGTGTCGGTATGTCGGATTTCCTCTTGAGATGAAAAGTTATATTTTATCCGGTATATCGGTACTCGCACAAAGCAATTATACAGATGGTCGCTCCTCAGCAGCCTTATTCTCCGTGCTAGTTGACAGCATTCACAGTAATGTTCTTGGCTAGCATGGGTATAGAGGTGGGGCGTCACAGTTTTTAAATTCAAGATTTTCAATAAATTGATTTGATTTCACATTTATTAATGTTAGGTACAAAAGGTTTCTTACAAATGAAATTCAATTTAAATTCAATTAATTCAAGATATTCTCTTAAGTTGATTTAATTCAATTTATTAACTTTCAAAACATTTTTTCTCTATTAATCACACCTATTATTTAATCTAACTTATTATTCTATTTATCTCTATAATCATTTTATAATTAAAATTTTAGTGAATAACATTTATTATGCACACTCATATTTTATTTATAAAGACAATTTATATTATATATTATCCAATTTTTTTAAATTAACAATTTCAAAGATCATAAATTTGAATAGTCATTATTATAATCATACTTTATTCGACAAATTTAATTATTGTTTATTCCAAATTATTATTAAATTTATTTCACTTAGTATATCCTATCGCCTACATATATATTAAATATATTACATTTATTATAACTACTCAAATTTATTTAAAAATTCCTTTAACATCACTTATACTGTATAATATTCAATTACATAGTTAACTTTTGAAAATTTAGGTATGTTATATATAATGCAATTGAGTATTATCCAAATAAAATTTTACAATTCAGTTATTTCATGTTAAGTATTTATATAAAAGAATTTGGTTTCATTTATAATTGAAAAATCATCTTTTACCCAAATTTTAAGAATTAAATTTCCGATTAACTTCAAATAATTTAGAAATAAATATATATAGACATTATATCCAAATCAAATATAAATCAAATACTTATATATTTAAATCATGTTATACTTTAGAAATTTCAAATCAAATTCATTTCAAAACAAAACTGTAGCAAGCTACTGATGGTCTCTCCATTTCGAAACAAGAAAATGGACATCGATGGTGCGACCGTCATCACCGAAATTATTTTCTAGCGACAAAGAGAAGAGCACTGATTTAATCATTTAAAATTCTTTGAAAACGATTTCTATTCGAAAATACTTTAAATAATGTACATTTTAAAACTTTAAATACAAGGTTTGAAATCTATCGGAAATTAAATTCCCAAATTCTTGTTTTAAATTCATTTTAAATTCCAAATCAAATTATATCCAAGTTTTATAAATTCATTTGTTTATATTATGCAATAGTCAATGGTTTATAATACAATAAATAAAAATTTAATATTATCATTTCGGACAACAGATTCATTAACATTTTAATTTCAGAAAAATTTATACTTTTATATAACATAATCATTCAATATTATTTTTATTTACTAAATTTGAAAACAATATTGTGTTAGTTTGCTCTGCTCAAGTGTTTTAGAAATTCTATAAATAGCGTTGATCAGACGAATCGATCGAAAATCCAAATCAACATCAACAACTCAAACAACACAATACATAAAACATTTTTGACATTAATTTACAAATACACTTCCTCACTCGACGATACAAGAATGGATTTCAAAGCAAGGATAGAGATTCAACTTTGATGGAGATCGAATCAAAGGGAATTTTGATTCGATAATAAGTTCGAAACAAAAGATAAGATAATTCAATTAACAGATTCGGGAGATGGATAAGCTTATTTATTTTACGGGCAACCTTAACCGGGTCGACCGTGACTACAATTATTAGACCGATGCAGAATTCCGAGGTAAATCAACATTCGATCTCAAGGGATAGATTTCAGGCACAGCGGGAGATAGACAACATCGTAAACCGAGGATACAGAATTCTCCGATAAATCAATGCCTATTATAATGGAGTTTTGCCCCTTTATGAATCATTTGAAGATTTGCGAGATCGCCGATCTATTACAGATATCATTCGAAGTGGAGTTCTGGGATGCTCCAGAATTGAAAGAAGACGAATAGTGAGGGACACGAATGAATTTTAGAACTGCAGGGAACGTTCCAAAATTCAAAGGAATTGAGTCAAAAGGAAGAGATTGAAACTCGAATGAGAATGATTCTGTAAATACATTTACCCTATATGCTAAGTTTTGCCTAGAGCTACCAAAAGCTCTGATACCAACTGTAACGACCCGCTATTTTGGACTATTCGCATCCGCACATGTCGGACTTGAATAATTCAAAATACCGAATTGTTAATTTAAATTTTGCAAAACTGAGATATACAGTAAATAAATAATCACAGAATCACAGACACAGAGTAATAATATGCAGCGGAAGTAAAAGATAGTAGTTCATGAAGCTACTATATAAATATATAAGATACATCAGAGTTAAATAAGTTACAACAGAAGATAGATGTCTCGAATACACAGTCAAATATAAGAATCAAAATACATCACTGGAATCATCGAATATCTAAAAGCTGGATAGATAGCTGGATCTCCAAGCGAAGCTCCAACTCCAAAGGTGAGCCTCGAATACTGGTACACTCAGTCTGACCCGAGCGTAAAGCAAAGCACAAAACACTCGAGTCAGGATTAATATTCTCATATCAATAAATCCAACTCAAGTGAAATAGCAATCGAAATACAAGTAACTCAAACGATGTTGGAATCACCATCCTCTAAGGATCCGTTAAACTATCTACTATATAGTAATGTACGCTAATAGATAACGTCTATCAGTAATCTAAAATATCAAAATAGTGTTAAGGCGTTATCATTGTCCCTCTTAACACATTTATATAAGCATCATAGTCTATACAGCACTGTAAACTCCACCGTAAACTGGTGGGATATCAGGGAGTACTCCATAGGTATAACACAAAATAAATTCGTAGTGGTCGCGTATATCGGGATACAAGTATGACAAGGCACATGAGGCAATACCCAAGATAGTGAAACTACCGTCGCATCGCCGCAGCGTTCGCAACACCGCGAAATAACACTCCTGAAAAGTACGAGGGCGCACCAATCGATAACAAGTAATGAGTAGTAGTTACGAAGAAGTGTGTCCGCTCGAGGTGGCTAACCCCATTTGGCCCGGCACGGCTCCTGATTTTAGTCATTTCCAATTTGACACCAGTATCAAGGCTATCCATTATCGTTCTCTTTCTTCAGTCATCACGTACATCATTCCAACCACTTCATTCTGGATCACACTCCGCGTATAGTTATTAAAGTGGTTTACGGTTTAGACAGAGAGTATGTCCATAACCGACTCCGGTCTCTTTAATAACTTTCGTAATTATTACACTGATTGGTCGTTTAGTAAATTTCAAACCAAATTAATTTCAATTCGTAAATCAACATTTCGTTTGTCTTTCTAAATCAATTTCCAAAGTTTACGTTCAAAACTTCCAAATTACCATTTCAAAATCTTATAATTCGATTTCAACTTTTATTTAAAAAATTCAAATATTGATTCAAGTTCGTATATGAATTTCATTCCGAAATCATTTAAAATGGGTTAATTTCATTCAAATCAATTTAAATTCATTTATCGATTTCATTCAATATTCGCTAAGCTAATTTATCATTTAAAACAATTTTCATTTAAATTCCAATTCATTTAAATCGATTTCTTAAGTTCAATTTTATTATAACAAAACTTACAAATTTACTTAAATTCGATTCGTCAAATCATATTCTTAAATTTACAAGTCTTACATTTATTTCAATAAAACGCATTTTTTATTTCTTGTTAAAGAAATTCAATTTCACTTACTTCTTTACTTAGTTACAAATTTCCAAAACTCAATTAATAAAGAACTAAATTTCATATATTCGAGAAGTTTAATTTCACTTATTAACTTACTTAAATTTTCCAAAGCTTAATTAATAAATAAAGAAACTCAATTTCATTTATTAACGAAGTTCAAATCCACTTATTCAAAAGTACCATTTCTCTTATCAAAGAATTTAATTTTTATTCAATTATCAAATAATTAAATCTCATTCAATTATTAAATAATTTCAATCTTAATTATTAATAATTTCAAAACTTGATAATTCCAAACTTGATTATCAATTCAAAATTAATTATTAAATCATTTCCACTTAATTATGAATTCAAACTTAATCATTAAATCATTTCAACTTAATTATAAATTCAACTTAATAATTTCAAACTTAATTATAATTTCAAATTTAATAATTAAATGATTTCAAACTTAATAATTTGAAACTCAATTATCACTAATTCGAAATCATTTATTAATAATTCCAAATTTAATTAATAATTTAATTTCAAATAACGTTCTTTCATCAATTACTACGTTAATATTTGTTTCAAATTTCAATCTTTATATTTCCTTTCATAAAATTCAAATTCCAACTTCATTTCAAAACTTATTCTTTGCTCGAATAAAATCATATTTTATTTTTTAAATCAATTTATTAACCAATCGGATTTATTTAATTCTCTATCCTAAGTCAAATTCGTTTGGGTATTTATCGTTTCAACCCGATTCCATTTCAATTCACAAATCAAAGCAAAGCAAAGGAAACTTGCAGTGTGATAACTGGGATGGTGTCAAAGTAAATAAACAAGCAATAAAAACAATCAATAACAATTCAATAATTAATTTAAATAATCCTGAAATAATCGTATTAATTTACATTTGTTATTTATGCAAATTAATATAATTATTCCTAGAATTTACACTATCATTTCATGTAGATTAAAGATTATTACATTACGGTTTTCCGCTTATCATTCAATTTTATACTACATCAATTTATACAACATACATTCAAATGATTCGAGGTGTAATTAACACTATTCTTTGTGTCAAATAATTAAACATTTAAGGGGTCATGATATACAAATGTCATTAAATCAAATTTACACATATGTCGTTTCTAATTTTAACAATCCTACGTCAATCTAAATTGCATAATATTTATCACTTTATACGTTTCAAATTTCACATCCAATATGAACAACAAACAATCAATCAATTATCAGCCAAACAAGATTATCATCATATAATTTACAGATAACGGTGTCAGATGTAAAATATGAATTGATACATAAATAACAGTGTAATAAATAACAGCAGCATATTTCAATTATCGTTTCAATTGAAATCAAAATTAATAAATAAAAGAACATTAATCGTGAGTTATTGCTCACCTTTTGAGGCTAGAGAAGTTTGACAACAGAACAAGCTACGAATTGCAAGTACGAATCCCAAAGCAAAGGTAGATTGGCACGAATTGGATAGACAAGCTGATAAATAGGAATTTGATGAGAACATAATAAATAAATAAATAAATAAGATAAAATAAAAATGTTTACAATATTTTAAAAATTAATATTTTATCTTTAAGACCCATAAATAAAAATTTTATACATAAATATCTATATTTAGAACCCAAGCTCATGATGAACTTGTATGTATACAATTATATATATTTTAAACTTACATATATATTATACTTTAAGATCATTATTTATTATAAAACTCCATATAAGCTTACCTTGCTGAAATAGACACACACACACACACACACACATACAATTGAAAGTATCAAAAATTTATACTTTACAACAAACCAATATATACAACTTATATAAACTATATGTAAAACTAACTTTATAACTAATAAAATAAATACATCAAAAGCCCAAATATATATAAGGCCTCTATACATATATACACTGTAAATATACACCTAACTACAACTCGTAACTTTATATATTTATACACTAACAAATGAAATCTATAGTTTGCACAAAGTATATATTTTATATTTTAAACAAACAGAACTTGCTATATACGAAACTTATGATATATGAAACCTATATATACATTATATAAGCACCTACAAATTTCAGGCAACACTTAGATTATCATATATATTTACAGGCAGACCGCTCATATATATAAGTGTGAAAAATGTATGAAGCTAATATACTATCAAAGAATAAATGTTTATATATAACACAGAGTATAGATTATAAGACTTTATATATAAATAATCTATGCATAAAACTATTATATGAACTGATATATATGTAAAATATGTAAAACCATACGATGAAAGATTTTATAATACATATATACGCACGCCGTTATGTAGTTCAAATAAACTAAAATTTTCCTAACTTATATATGACTGCACTAATACATACATATATACATACGTGTGTGTGTATAATGAAAAATAACTACTTTATAAATTATATATATACACTTATACATTATATAAACAACTCTAACTTATTATATACACATATTACTGCTATTAACTATGCATGTGAAAACCCCTGTTATATTATATATAACACTGATATACAGTGACCTATAATAAAATAAATATATGCTATAAACACGTATATGCAGACCAAAACTTTTAAAATAAAATATATGTGTATATAAAATACTCTTCTTTTCCCAAAGTATAAGTATATTGCAAAACAACAAAGGCAAGTCAACTTGAGTTGATATTATATGCGGCAACAAAACTACATATATACGAAATGACATAGAAATACATGTATACTAAAGGAAGGGCTGAGGAGATGATATGATGGATTCGGCAGAGGTCTATAGGGTGGACGAGGCGGAGAAAATAACAACAGCCGGCTCTGGAAGCTTTAGCGAGGCTGTCCTTTGGGATGGCGCGCAAGGAGAGAAAGAGGGGAGAAGAGAGCTGTTGTGGTGCACGAGCTGCTGGGTTGTGTGGTGTTGTCGTGGCCGAAGATGGGAGATGAGAGAGGGGAGGCACGCCTGCACTTTGACATAGAAGCGATGCGGCAGCTAGGTGGTTGGCGATTCGCGGCGGGGAAAGTACGGCCTTGGGTGGCGGGTTACGCGAGGTGGAAGAGGTGCAGTTCAAGGAAGGCGACAGCTGGCAAACTTGACTGCATGGGAAGTAAGTGTTATGGCTAGAGGAGGGAGAAAGAGGACATGCGGAGTTCGAAGCAGGTATGGTGAAACATGGACTTCGGCGAAAAAGAGGAGCAGGTGGGTTTTCTTCAGGCAAAACAAAATGAATGCAAACCTCATTTTTTATGAATGGTAGAACGGAAGTAAGCAATGGGAAAGAAGGTGACAAACTCAGGCACAAGCAAGATTAGCTTGAGCAAAATGAAAAACGAAAGCAACAGATAAAATATATACTTATATTTATATTTTTTCTTTTCGTGAGAATGGCAGAACATAAATGACGAGAGGAAGAGAGAGAAAGAAGCAAGTTTATGAGTTGGACATGCGATATTACATTGGAAATTGGCAGAATATTGAAAGTCACGCACGCGAGTCCAGGTAGAAATAAGCAAATGACTGTTGGGTTTGTTCGGTTGATAATGGAAAGGCACTGGGAAATCAAAAAGTTGGCATTGGGTACCGGTACGATAATCGTTTTATCGATTTTGTTGAGTACCGAACTTCGAAACACACAAAAAAATATTTCACAGAGATCAGTACGATGAGACGTTCAAAATGGTATAAGGATATCAGTGGTTCGATTGAATTTGAAAAAATCGAATTTTTACCGGCGGAAAATGCGTAGAAATCGCAGAAAATTAAGAACGACAGAGCCAAAAATGTCCGAATTTGAAAAAACGACAAACTGACATCTTGCTCAGAAGATGCTTTAGAATTTTTCTATATAAAAATATTTTGGTTTTGAAAACGTTCTATTTTCATCGCTTTTTAACTGATTTAATTGAAGTAAATTTACACACGAAATAAACTTTCATATTTCGGACGAAAATTTACCAGTTGCTATGTTTAACTAGACACATTCCAAATATCAAATTTATATTTCAAAATTTTATCGTTTAAAATCCCACAAAATTCCAATTAATAACGTTATTAAAACCGGTTAAATCTACGGGTTGTTACAAAAAGCACCAAATTTGAACTTGTAAATATACTCGGTCTGACCCGAGCATTGAAAGGGAAGAACGCTTGAACCAGTCTGGTAAACCAGCGTGAGAAAATCCACTCAAATTAAATTTATTAAATTACCAAAAAAATTCTTTTGAAAATAAAAGTATCTCATAAGACACACCCACACATAAATACGAACAAGTTTTTACCTCACAATAACTGCAACATTTCATATCAAATCACTTTATAGTATACTAGTGTCTAGTGTACAAATAATATTAATCATAGCCGAAATTGTTACATTGATTAAATTCCAGCATATAGCCCAAAAATGGATAATACAGTCAAAATGGCAGGCACGTAGCAGAGTTTGGATTTCCATACAAATGACCAGACGAAGGGACTACCTTTCGGCAGTACGTCTCTGGAGGAATGTATCGAGAACCATTACAAAGAATCCTCTACCAACACAAGATCGACCTACCTATATAACTAGGTAGTACTGAATATATCATCCCCCGGTCGTTACCGACCTTTTCCGAGGGCCCTCATAGCATACAAATCATATTAATTTACATCTGAACGTCATAGCGGGAAGAAATATATCTAGAAGAGGATGAACATATCTTAATTGAGAATGACCCACTTAGCACTGCTGCATCTAACCCTGTTTCGGTCATTTCCGGTTGATGAGTCCCGAAACGATTTACCTTTCACATGTCACATCAGTTTGAATGGCGCACAACCATTTCCAATGACTACTAATTGCCTTCCAAAAAATACAACCCTTAAGCTCGTACGTCTCAAGGAGGGTGTTAAGCTAAGAGAAGTTGCCTTCTCCGCCATCACTAATGTACATTTGTAAAAAATAATGTACGTAATCTTTAGAAATGCAATGTAAGACAAACGTCCATACAAGTTGTCTAGGAACAGGACAAATCGAAGGTACTTTCCTACCACATCCTGTCGGGAAATCCCTAGGATTAGTAGCGACAGCCCTTGCAATGGATATTTCATAACGAAGAGACTACTGCTACTAGGTGCATATTGGTATTTTAACCTCAAACGATTAACAAGTAGTCCTTCACTATGAAAATTCTAAATATCAATATCATCAATAACCTACACAATCGAATGCATATACATTGGTCTGAAGTGGTTTTCGGATAACCCGATACCGGTCTCACCGCACCAACAACGCAAAAGCATTTCTCAACCTCACATAGAAACCAAGTCTCATAGACTTATCACGTTTTCTACTTTCAACTTGCTATCCTTCGGCCAAGAAGGAAGCTCGTTGGAGAAATACTTCGCACTACATGAATCAACATCCTCAACACAACCGATAATCAAGCCAACACAGATAGCTACATACTAAGTGTACGACTAAATTTCCACATCAAGTCGAGGAACTAAAATGGCCAAATTTGATAGTCATTTATTTAACTATCAAAGCAAACAAACTAATATCTAGCACCATAAGCAATCACTAAGCCCTTTTAATTAATCTTTTATTAATTAAATCACTTTCCAAATATTCACTTCAATTTTTTTTTAAATATATTCTGAATACCATTTCACTATTGGAAAAAATTTCCATATACTTATTTAATAATTGATAATTCACAAATTAATTTATTTTCAACACTTAGAAAATATTACATATACTTAAATCACTATTAAGTATATATATTTTATTCTTTAAGGAAAACATTCTCTTAAACATACTTATTTGGGTCAAAATGAATGTTGCGTAAAATATCGATACGACAACCCAAAATCATCAGAATAGGGATTCGATAATTAGATAGATATATAAATCCCATGTACTATACAAAACATCTCCTTTTGAAAATCATTTACTATAACAAAAATGTTATAGCCCATGCTTTCCTTACTTCTCGAAAACGTCTATTTCAACAATGAATGTTGAAATCTATGGTTTCGATACTTAACACATTTTAAAACATCTCCAAACCATTTAACTCCATTTCCAAACATCACTTTTCAAAACATTCATTTAATTTAAAAGATTATTCACTATCCAAAATCGTGAATAAAATTCGTTTACCAAATTCATTATTTCTACACATTTAATTAAAGGATTATCCATTGTCCAAAATCGAGAATATATTCCTTTAATAAACTTTCATATTTAATTAATCAAAATAAGTTGATTTCGGATATTTAAACAATGTTTATAAATCATATTTATATTTTATAAAAACTTCCACTTGTAAAATTCTTAATTAACCAAACTCATTATCTCGTTTATATGCCAAAATCCAATCATAAGTTAATTTACTTATAAATCTCTCATTTACAAATTCATTATTTTTATAAATTCATAAATATATAAATCTTATTAACTTATAAGATCCATTTATAACTTCATTTTAACACTTATAAAACTCCTTTATAATTCCATTATTTTGATTTATAAAAATATCAATTTTATAAATCTTATAAATGAACCATTTATAATAAGTTCAAAAAATCTCAATTTAACTTATTTTACAAAATAGTTAACTCCGTATTTCAAAAATCACATTCTAATTATATTTCACAAAAATCATAATTTTTATAACATAAAAGTTATAACTTCTTATTTATTTAAAATAAATTCATTTCCGTAACAATTAAAAAATATTTATTCTCAAAATCACTTTGAATTCCTTTTAAATTGGGAATCATCACTTTAACATATTTTTAAATTACCAAAAATAATGCCTAATGCTGCAATAGCACTAAATAAGATGATTCACATCGATCATAGCATCCAAACGTCATATACCATACGATAACAACAAATTTCACAATATCTATTAAAAAAAATCAACACCAGTGAGGAATCCAGTTGGATCCTTCCAATCTGTTACCTTCAACAAATACACATATTAGAAAATATGTACAATGTCCGCTTCGAGGCAGATGCGCGTACAAAAGGTCATCCGCTCATACACGGCAACGTATAGGGCCTCATGTGCTCCAGTAGGCAAGAATATATCCAAATACCAACCAGTATATATAATATATCATATATCATCCAAACAATCATCAATCAACAAAACATAAATTAATTCTCACTTATATAAAAATATAAGCAAGTCAGATAGAGTGAGTTGTACTCACTTTAATTCCAATAAATGTTGCAGCTTTTTATTCTTAATAATGTTTAATTTTATCCAAAATTTTCACTAGCTCCACTTAACTCCAAACAAGCTCTAAAATGTAGTGCTTGTCAACACGGACCCAATGCAACTTTTTTCGTCAAAAACGGACCTCGTATGAAGAAGTTATGATATTTTAAAGTTTATACAAATTTATATACAATATAATTTCAATTTCCTTTTTTCATAATAAACTTCATCATGGCCGCACATTTCTACGTCTCAGATCATGGTCGCTATTCCTTTCTTCTTCCACATCGTCGTTCACGTTCGAATAAACCTATCACCGCTCAAAATTTTCTAACGTCGCTCCTCATCCTCACAACCGTACGACGATCGGCCATTGCCATTCGAATGCTCCCACTGTCGTACGCCACCACACCAAGCACCCTAAACCTCAGCCATTCCCTTGCCATGAATTCGACTATCAAATGCACGATCTTTGAACGAGATTTGCCGACAATCCACCACCTTGAATTCGATCGTGACCGTTGAATGTGTAGCTCTCGGCGAGCTCTACAATTTTCGTGTTGGAGGTTTGTTGAAAAAGTGAATGGATTGAAGGATAATTGGAGGAGAAGGAGCAGTGTTTTTGACCATACATTTTGATGGTGGCGGCTATAACCCTAGATAGATTAGGGTTTGTGCAAATGTGAAGAAAGTTTGGTTTTTTATAGAAAATTTCGCGCACTATTCATCCGAAATTTTTTTGAACTCCAATCGAAGCGTGTCGCCTGACGTTTATAATGTTTTACCCCTATTCCGAACATAATGGAATATATATCGAAGGCCAATTCGATAGTAATTGGAAGATAGGTTTTCGAATCGAATTATTTTAATTAAAATTTACTTAAATAAATTTCTATGCGTTTCAGCTTCGTGCGACTAAACCGTATGTCCGATTGGCATAAAATTTGAAATCCTGCAATAATATAACATTGTGGATCCAATAAAACTGGTTTCGTCAAAATCGAGATTGTGTCAAAAATGACTATTTTTACACGTTATTTAAATATTAAAATATTCATTTTTTATAAATTAACTTTTAAATCAATTTCAAAAGTTCTCTAACATCATTCTAATTCAAATAGAATTTATATCAACTTTAGAAATCATTTTTATTCACATTAAATTCTAATTCTAATTATTTCCACCATTTCAAATATTAATTTAGCAATTTTATTATCCAATTAAATCGCTGTATTTAAAATATAAGTTATTCAACAAATAAAATTAACTCATGAACATTTGAAATCAATTAGATATCCAATATCAAATGACTGAAATTCCGGGTCGCTACATTCTCTCCTACTTAAAATAATTTCGTCCTCGAAATTACCGAGTAAGAAAAAGCCACAAAATCCATTAACCTTCCAAAACAATTCGTTCAAACTAGATATCAAATTCATATAAACCTTTTAACTTTTTCTGAAATCCATTAGTTAAACTTCTTATAAAAACATTTCTAAGTTTCCAAATCATTCATTATTATGTTTTCAAATTATAACTCAAAATCAAAATTTTAGTTATCGTAAATTTTCCAATTTCCCAAAGTTTCCTAACGGGTTAAATTTTCAAAAAATTTCACCATAGCCTCCTTTGCGTGGTACGATCCAAAAAAAATCACAATATATATATATATATATATATATATATCACAAATATACATCTCATCTTCGAGTATGAGTCATCCCGTAGGGAAAAAAATATAAAAGTACGATATGTAATCTGAGATATGTAACTTCTATATTTTTAGCGAGCATATACGGCTAATATAGCACGAAAGCGAGCTCCAAATGCGAAGCATACGCCATCCGCCCCTAGTATACACTCAACACAAATGATAATCAAACCTACACGGATAGCTACATACTAAGTGTTTGACTAAATAGTTCCCACATCAAGTCGAGGAACTAAAATGATCAAATTTGATAGTCGGTTATTTAACTTTCAAAGCAAACAAACTAATATCTAGCACCATAAGCAATCACTAGGCCCTTTTAATTAATCTTTTATTAATTAGATCACTTACCAAATCTTCACTTCAATTTATTTATTTTTTAAAATATGTTCTGAAAACCATTTCAGTATTGGAAAAAATTTCCATATACTTATTTAATAATAGGTTATTCACAAATTAATTTATTTTCAACACTTAGAAAATATTACATATACTTAAGTCACGATTAAGTATGTATTTTATTCTTTAAGGAAAACATACTTGTTTGGGTCAAAATGAATGTTGCGTAAAACATCGTTACGACAACCCAAAATCATCAGAATAGGGATTCGATAATTAGATAGATATATAAATCCCATATACTATACAAAACATCTCGTTTCGAAAATCATTTACTATAACAAAAATGTTATAGCCCATGCTTTCCTTACTTCTATTTCAACAATGAATGTTGAAATCTATGGTTTCGATACTTAACACATTTTAAAACATCTTCAAACCATTTAACTCCATTTTCAAAGATCACTTTTCAAAACATTTATTTAATTTAAAAGATTATTCACTTTCCAAAATAGTGAATAAAATTCGTTTACCAAATTCATTATTTCTATACATTTAATTAAAGGATTATCTGCTGTCCAAAATCGTGAATATATTTCCTTTAATAAAATTTCATATTTAACTAATCAAAATAAGTTGATTTCGGATTTATAAACAATATTTATAAATCACATTTATATTTTATAAAAACTTCCACTTGTAAAATTCTTTATTAACCAAACTCATTTATCTCATTTATAAGCCAAAATCCAATTATAAGTTAATTTACTTATAAATTTCTCATTGACAAATTCATTCTTTTTATAAATTCATAAATATATAGATCTTATTAACTTATAAGACCCATTTATAACTTCATTTTAACACTTATAAAACTCCTTTACAATTCCGTTATTTTGATTTATAAAAATATCAATTTTATAAATCTTATATGTAAACCAATTATAATAAGTTCAAAAAATCTGAATTTAACTTATTTTACAAAATAGTTAACTCCACATTTCAAAAATCACATTCTAATTATATTTGACAAAAATCATAATTTTTATAACATAAAAATTATAATTTCTCGTTTACTTAAAATAAATTCATTTCCTTAACAATTCAAAAATATATATTTTCAAAGTCACTTTGAATTCCTTTTTAGTTGGGAATCATCACTTTAATATATTTTTAAATTACCAAAAATAGGGCCCAATGCTGCAATAGCACTAAATAAGATGATTCACATCAATCATAGCATCCATACGCTATATATCATATGATAATAGCATATATCACAATATCTATTAATAAAAATCAACATTGGTGAGGAATCCAGTTGGATCCCTCCAACCTGTTACCTGCAACAAATATACATATTAGAAAATATATATAATGTCCGCTTCAAAGCAGACGTGCGTACAAAAGATCATCCGCTCATACACGGGAACACATAGAGTCTTATCTGTTCCAATAGGCAAGAATATATCCAAATACCAACCAACATATATATAATATATCATATATCATCCAAAAAATTATCAATCAACAAAAAATAAATAAATTCTCACTTATATAAAAATATAAGCAAGTCAGATAGAGTGAGTTGTACTCATTTTGATTTCATTGCAGCGTTTTATTTTGAATAACGTTTAATTTTACCCAATATTTTCACTAGCTCCACTTAACTCCAAAAAAGCTGTAAAATGTAGTGCTCGTTAACACGGACACAATGCAAATTTTTTCGTCAAAAACGGACCTCGTACGAAGAAGTTATGATATTTTAAAGTTCACACAAATTTATATACAATATAATTTCAATTTCCTTTTTTCATAATAATCTTCATCATGGCCGCACATCTCTACATCTCAGATCACAGTCGCTATTCCTTTCTTCTTCCACATCTTCGTTCACGTTCGAATAAACCTATCACCGCTCAAAAATTCTGGACGTCGCTCCTCCTTCACGCGATCGTACGACGATAGGCCATTACCATTCGAATGCTCCCACTGTCGTGCGCCACCTCCCCAAGCAACCTGAAGCTCAGTCATCCCCTTGCCGTGAATTCGACCATCAAATGCGCGACCTTTGAACGAGATTTGCCGATGATCCACCGCCTTGAATTTGATCGTGACCGTTGAATGTGTAGCTCTCGACGAGCTCTATAATTTCCGTGTTGGAGGTTTGTTGAAAAAGTGAATGGATTGAGGGATAATTGGAGGAGAAGGAGCAGTGTTTTCGACCATACATTTTTATGGTGGCGGCTGCAACCCTAGATAGATTAGGGTTTGTGCAAATGTGAAGAAAGTTTGGTCTATTATAGAAAATTCCACGCACTATTCATCCAAAAAAAAAAATTAAACTCCAATCGAAGCATGCCGCCTGGCATTTATAATGTTTTACCCCTATTCCGAACATAATGGAATACATATTGAAGGTCGATCGTATTCGGTAGATAGGTTTTCAAATCGAATTATTTTAATTAAAATTTACTTAAATAAATCTTTATGCGTTTCAGCTTTGTGTGACTAAACCGTATGTCTGATTGAAACGAAATTACAAATCCTACAATAATATAACATTGTGGATCAAATAAAACAGGTTTCGTCGAAATCCGAGATTGTGTCAAAAATGACTATTTTTACACGTTATTTAAATACTAAAATATTCAATTTCTATAAATTAACTTTTAAATCAATTTCAAAAGTTCTCTAACATCATTCTAATTCAAATAGAATTTATATCAACTTTATAAATCATTTTTATTCACATTAAATTCAAATTTCAATTATTTCCACCATTTCAAATATTAGATTAACAATTTAATTATCCAATTAAATCATTATATTTGAAATATAAATTATTCAACTAATAAAATTAACTCGTGAACATTTAAAATCAATTAAATATCCCAATATTAAATGACTGAAATTCTGGGTCGCTACATTCTCTCCTACTTAAAAGAATTTCGTCCTCGAAATTACCGAGTAAGAAAAACTCACAAAATCTATTAACCTTCCAAACAATTCGTTCAAACTAGATGTCAAATTCATATAAACCTTTTAACTTTTTTCGAAATCCATTAATTAAACTTCTTATAAAAACTTTTCTAAGTTTTCAAATCATTCATAATTATCTTTTCAAATTAAACTCAAAATTAAAATTTTGGTTATCGTAAATTTTCCAATTTTCCCAAAAATTTCTAACGCGTTAAATTTTCAAAAAATTTCACCATAGCCTCCTTTGCGCGGTTCGATCCGAAAAAAATCGCTATATATATATATATATCTGTATCACAAACATACATCTCATCTTCGAGGATGAGGCATCCCGTAGGGAAAAAAATATAAAAGTATGATATGTAATCTAAGATATGTACCTTATATATTTTTAGTGAGCATATATGGCTAATATTGCATGAAAGCGAGCTCCAGACGCGAAGCATACGCCATCCGCCCCTACTATACACTCAACAAACAAATGAGATACATGTATATATGGAAAGTAATATCAATATACAATATATACCAATATAACAACTATATATGCCAATATAGCAAATGCAACCAAAAGCAACAAATTCAACCATCAAACAACTATCATTCACTAACATCCAACAGACCAATATCTATCCAGTCAATCCATAACAAAATCAATAAACATTCATTTACCATTAATATTCATTGAATTGATTTTCAATTTATTCATATTTGATTCATTAACATTGGATTTTACTAATATTCATTTATTCATATCCAATTAGTTTACATTCACTAATTTACATTCACTGTTCCATATCAATTCATTTACATTAATTCAATTGCTAATTCATTTTACAACTAAAATTGGATTTCATTATATAAATCAAGTTTATATTCATCAGTTCGCTTATTAATATGTTGTTAATGTCATTCCAACTTCATTCAACATCACTTAAGTTATGTCTCATTTCAACTTCATTTACATTCACTTTCACCATACAACTTAAGTTCACTTCTAATTTAACTGAAATTCTATTTTATTTAACTCATTTCATTAGCTCATTTCTTTTTCCTTTACTTGATTTAAATTTCATTTTCAAAGATCATTTCATTTAACTTTTACATAAGTCAATTTCATATCACCATTCAAATCAGATTTTGTTTTGCTTAACAAAATTGTTTAACCATTTTAACATTTGGTTTTACTTACTTTTTTCTCACTTTATAAGTTCTACAACTTATTTATCTAAACTTCCAATTTTATATTATATAATCGCTTACCACATAAGTTCAATTTCCATTTCAATAACTTATCAAATCTAGTTCAAATCCAATTCAGTTTATTTAACCTTCCTTTAGTTAAATTTCAAATCATATATTTATTATGCGAACTCAAATTTATTTAACTTTACTAAAATTAAATTTTTATTTCATATTATAAGTCCAAAACTCATTTTACTTATATTTATCAATTTCAACTTGGATTTTAAATTCAAATTCGTTTATCACAACAAAACTTCAATTTCAATTTCTAATTTACTATGGTAGCAAATCAATCACACAGAAACTCGAAAATGATATCGATGATGCTGCAGCCATCACCCTAATTATTTTCCAGCAACGATAGTGAATTCAGTGCTTTATATTCTTTTAAAAATCCTTTCTATCATTTATAAATCTTACTTGTATAATTCACTATTTCACTTCACTTATATAAGATCATTCCAAATTTATTTATCTTATGTAGAGTTATAATAGTATAATCTCTTTAAACTTTGAAAAATATCTTTCAAAATCAACGGGATTCAAAATATCAAATTCTTAGTTTAAATCCATTTTTATTTATAACTCATATTTATAAATAACCTCATGTAGTTTCATTTCTTATATATAAGATTATTCCATAATTGTAAATCATATCAATTATAATTCCATACTTTATAATACATTTGCTTATATAATTTATTATTTTTTACAATTTTTTATTTATTTACATTATTCAACCAGCTTACATTAACTTATATATATTTACATTTCCAAAAAACTAAACAATTAATTTATATACACTTTAATAATTTCTGAAAAATAGTTTCCTTTGTGTAAAATATAATCAAGGTAAAATTATTTCATTTACCCAATTTAAAAATAATACTATGTCAACTTGCCTCGTTTAAATGTTTAGAAATCCCTATCGATAACATGGCATCCCACATATCGACCAGAATTCACAAACAACTCAACGGATAAGTAAATACAATATAAAATATTTTATAATCACTAACAAATACGCGCTCATATATATAATACACTCAAACTCAATCTAGGATGCTACTTATCCTATCTATACTGAGTACACATCAAAGCCTAGGAATATATAAAATCTAAGCTCTGATACCACGTGTGACGACCCGCAAATCCATACCCTTTGAATCGACAATAAACTACACATGTCCGACCCAAAAAGCACAGACTGACGGATAGTCATGAGAAAGAAAAGGAGAGAGAAGAAGAGAAGAGAAGAAAGAGAGAAGAGAGAACCAAACAGAACAATGCAGAATCTCACATCGCAGCGGAAAACATATAAATATCGTATCAAAGATTTTTACAAAACAAAAACTGTATATGCATACATCAATCAGAGTTCAATAACCAATCACTAGTTATCAGCCTGGACGGTTATAATAACATGTCCTCACAATTGCTGAAAATATAAACAACAACAATGCGCAAAGTGGATAATAAACAGATACGTGTATACGAAAATGAAGTTCTCCAGCTCTCTTGCTGAAGTTCCAAAAGCACCAAATCTGAACCTGTAAATATGCTTTGTGTGACCCGAGAATTGAAAGGGAAGAATGCCCGGATCAGTCTGGTAAACCAGCGTGAGAAAAACCACTCAAACTGAATTTATTAAATTACCAAAACTTTCTTTTAAGTATCTCGTAACGCCCACACATAAACACGGATATGTTTTTACCTTACGATAATTAAAACATTTCATATCAAATCACTTTATATTAAACTAGTGTCTAGTATACAAATAATATTAATCATAGCCGAATTTGTTACATTGATTAATTCCAGCATATAGCCCAAAAATGGGTAATACAATCAAAATGACAAGCACATAGCGGAGTTTGGATTTCCATACAAATGACCAGGTGAAGGGACTACCTTTCGGTAGTACATCTTTAGAGGAATGTACTAAGGACCATCACAAAGGATCCTCTACCAACACAAGACCGACCTACCTTTATAACTAGGTAGTACCGAATATATCATCCCTCGGTCGTTACCGACCTTTTTCGAGGGTCCTCGTAGCATACAAACCACATTAATTTACATCCCGAACGTCATAGCGGGAAGAAATATATCTAGAAGAGGTTGATCATATCCTACTTGGGAATGACCCACTTTGCCCTCCTACATATAACCCCATTTCAGTCATTTTCGGTTGATGAGGCCTGAGGTAACGATTTACCTTTCACATATCACATAACTTTGAATGCCACACGACCATTTCTGTTGACTACTAATTGCCTTCCAAAATAATACAACCCTTGAGCTCGTACGTCTCAAGGTGGGTGTTAAGCTAAGAGAAGTTTCCTTCTCCGCCATCACTAATGTACGTCTGTAAAAACCAATGTACGCAACCTTTAGAAATGCAATGTCAGACAAACGTCCATACAAGTTGTGTAGGAACAGGACAAACCAAAGGTACTTTCCTACCACATCCTGTTAGGAAATCCCTAGGATTTGTTGCGATAGCCCTTGCAATGGATATTTCATAATGAAGAGATATGCTACTAGATTCATATTGGGATTTTAACCCCAAACGATCGACAAGCAGTCTTTCACTACAAAAATCCTAAATATCAATATCATCGATAACCTACACAATCAAACGCATATACATTGGTCCGAAGTGGTTTTCAGATCACCAACAACGCAAAAGCATTTCTCAACTTCACATAGAAACTAAGTCTCATAGACATATCACGTTTCCGACTTTCAACTTACTATCCTTCGGTCAAGAAGGAAGTTCGATAGATTGGAATAATACTTCGCACTACACGAATTAATATCCTCAACATAAACGATAATCAAGCCTACATAGATAGCTACATACTAAGTGTACGACTAAATAGTTTCCACATCAAGTCGAGAAACTAAAATGGCCAAATTTGATAGTCGGTTATTTAACAATCAAAGCAAACAAACTAATATCTAACACCATAAGCAATCACTAGGCCCTTTTAATTAATATTTTATTAATCAAATCACTTTCCAAATATTCATTTCAATTTATCTTTTAAAAAGGATATATTCTCAAAACCATTTCAACATTTCAATATTGGAAAAAATCTCCATATACTTATTTAATAATAGGTAATTCGCAAATTAATTTATTTTCAACACTTAGAAAATATTACATATACTTAAATCACGATTAAGTATATGTTTTATTCTTTAAGGAAAAAGTTCCCTTAAACATACTTATTTAGGTCAAAACGAATGCTGCGTGAAACATCGTTACGACCACCCAAAATCATCAGTATAGGGATTCACCGATTAGATAAATATGCGAATCCATATACTATACAAAACATCTTTTTTCAAAAATCATTTACTATAAAAAATGTTACATTCCATGCTTTCCTTACTTCTCGAAAACGTCTATTTCAACAATGAATGTTGAAATCTATGGTTTTAATACTTAACACATTTTAAAACATCTTCGAACCATTTAACTCCATTTTAAAAGACCACTTTTCAAAACATTCATTTGATTTAAAAGATTATTCACTGTCCATAATCATGAATAAAATTTGTTCACCAAATTCATCATTGCTACACATTTAATTAAAGGACTATCTATTGTCCAAAATCGTGAATATATTTACTTTAATATACTTTCATATTTAACTTATCAAAATAAGTTGATTTTGGATTTATAAACAAAGTTTATAAATCACATTTATATTTTATAAAAACTTCCACTTATAAGAAAAATTATTAACCAAACTCATTTATCTCGTTTATATGCCAAAATCCAATTATAAGTTAATTTACTTATAAATCTCTCATTTACAAGTTCATTCTTTTTATAACTTCATAAATTTATGAATCTTATTCACTTATAAGATCCATTTATAACTTCATTTTAACATTTATAAAACTCCTTTGTAATTCCATTATTTTGATTTATAAGAGTATCAATTTTATAAACCTTATATATAAACCATTTATAATAAGTTCAAAAATCTCAATTTAACTTAATTTACAATATAGTTGACTCCATATTTCAAAAATCACATTCTGATTACATTTCACAAAAATCATAATTTTTATAACATAAAATTTATTATTTCTCATTTATTTAAAATAAATTCATTTCCTTAACAATTCAAAAATATATAATTTCAAAAATCACTTTGAATTCCTTTTTAATTATAAATCATCACTTTAATATTTTTTAAAATTACCAAAAATAGGGCCCAATGCTACAATAGCACTAAATAAGATGATTCACATCAATCACAGTATCCAACCATCGTTTATCATACGATAACAGCATACATCACAATATCTGTAAATAAAAATCAACACTGGTGAGGAATCCAGTTGAATCCCTCCAACATGTTACCTGCAACAAATATATATATATAATATAAAATATGTATAATGTTCGTTTCGAGGCAGACGCACGTACAAAAGGTTATCCGCTCATACACGGGAATATATAGGGTCTCATCTGCTCCAATAGATAGGAATATATCCAAATATTACTCAATATATATAATATATATCATATATCATCCAAACAATCATCAATAAACACAAAATAAATAAATTTTCACTTATATAAAAATATAAGCAAGTCAGATAGAGTGAGTTGTGCTCACTTTGATTCCAATAGACATTGCAGCGTTATATTCCGAATAAAATTAAATAGGCATTTAGTTTTACCCAAAAAAATTACTAGCTCCAATAAACTCCAAACTAGCTCTAAAATGTAGTGCTCGTCATTACGGACCCAAAGGGACTTTTTTCGTCAAAAACGGACCTCGTAGAAGAAGTTATGATATTTTAAAGTTTATACAAATTTATATATAATTTCAATTTCCGTTTTTTTATAATAAACCTTTAAATTCATCATGGCCTCACGTTCCTACATCTCAAATCATGGCCGCTATTCCTTTCTTCTCCCACATCTTCGTTCACGTTCGAATAAACCCATCACTGTTCAAAAATTTCGAACGCCGCTCCTCCTCCACGGGACCGTACGACGATCGGCTATTGCCATTCGAATGCTCCCACTACCATGATCCATATTTCCAGCATTTCCTGCTATTCCATTTCCTTGGTTTTACTCTCCAGCTTGTCAATCTATCGGAGTAGATTCTACACCATCTCCTCTTGTCCCTTTAGCATCTTATCCTACATAGCATCCATTATTATTCACATTTCATCTCTGGTGATGTAGACAGATGTCTGATTTGGTCCAACTACAGAATAAGCCTTATGACTCCCTCCATGATGGCTCACGTCTGCTAATGGTCTCCATGTTGATTGCCGAGCAATTTCTTCCTAGATCCAAGTATCCAAGCTTCCATATCCAAGATCCTAGCTTCTAAATTGGATGTGCAAGTCCTTTTCGGTTAAAGTACAAAAATATTTGCACCAAAAATGGTCACAAACACCCTGTTATTAGTGAAAGAACCAATGTCCAATATCTAGATCCAAACAGAGAAATATAGCTTCATAGGTCACAAAATAGTTTGTAAAAAGGTAAATGAGCACACAAGTTTTACAATGGTTCGACAAACTTTGACTTACGTCCACTTCGATAACCTTTTATTTACAATGAAATATTATAAGTATATTTTTTTGCCTTAGAAAATTTATGGAGAAAGAAATAAGAAGTGATGAAGGAGAGCTAGTCGAAAAAGTCCCTTGCAATAAGCCAAGCCCGTTGTATTTGTAGGTGAAGATGTATATGGATCAGGCTGAAATTTCGCCAGAAGAACTTCCAGATCCATATGACCTGGTCCACTAAATTTCAAATTGATTGCACACAATTGGAATGATTGGGCCTGATAATTCATTTAAGCTCCAATGGAGCTGCAATATATAATGCGGATGCTCAATGATGTAAGCTACTTGCTCTCCAAATTTCATGCAATTCCGATGTAACGTTTGTGAGATATAGAATTTTCCATGGAGTCGAATTAAGTCATAGTAAATCAAGTGCAACATGCTTATCCAATTGAGCTATGATCAATCATGGAGGTTCCCCATGATGTAAACTACTTGCTCTCCATATTTTGTGCATTTTCGACGTATCATTTGCCGCATTTTTCGTGAAACTATGGATTGTTATGGTTAATTTTGTACGATTATTATGGACCGATCGATATGTTTTTATATTTATGAATTTTAAGCTACAATCAATCATATAGATTCCCTATGACGTAAGCTAGTTTATTCTCAAATTTCATGCAATTAATATTGCAATTCCCATGAAAATATGGATCGTTCATGCCGATTTTGTATGATCGTCATGGAACGATTGGTATGTTTTTCTGATATTTGTGAGTTTTGATATGCGATCAAATTTGGGGTTTCATTTCTTTAATATATTTTTATTTCCAAAGTTTCATGGGTAATGGAGTTATAGATCTTGATTTATTGATCGATCATCGTTGATTTATGTTGTTTTATGGATCGTTCCCGATTGATCCATACAAACTTTTCCTTTGCCCATAACTCAAGCGTATGAACTCCAGTTGACTTGAAATTTGAAATGTGGCCTCATGGGGCATTCCTTGTCACTTCATATTGATCGCACCTTGAATGGGACCTGGTCCAAATCAGCCCAACTATTCTCCATAGTTCATCGATTCCAAGCCTGACAACCATCACTTCGGGGCTTCTTGTCTTGATGATCACAGAAGCCATATAGCTATCTTTTATGGTATACTGCCTAGTCGAAAGTGTTATAACATTAATTAATTAAAAAGTGGTTTAATAAGGTTATTAAATCAATTTAATCACATTAAATCTAAGACTTAAATATTTAAATAATTTATACATTTGAATACGAAGTGTTTGAAATTCCGGTCGTTACGTGATTCAACATAGGAATTTTTTTCGAAATATTCTTATTTCTCACACTTTGGACTGGCATGGATCCTTCACAACATACAGGAAAACGATTCACAGTTCAACATCAAACAATTAACAGCACATGTGTATTTCTTATATAACAAGGAATTAGTTAACTGAAGTAAGGCATCATTCAACCGTTCGCATATTATATTGATTGATTACCATAATTCAAACGATTATTCTACCTTAAAATTACATTAATTTCTCTCGGGTTCAATGTTAGGTTTGCCTCAGGCCTCTTCAAGTCAAATGGTCCATCGATGATACACGGTCAATTGACTGTTTGTCCGATGTTGGGTTTTCAGCGTTTTAACTTGTTATTTTGTCATAAATTTTTCATTCTTCATTCTACTTTCTTTCTAGACTTCGAGCAAAACTTATAATTCACTATAATTTCAATTTAAGCACGTATTCATGTTCATTAGCATCTATTATAAGCATGAATAAATATTGATTCATTTACTCAATCATAACTCAATTTTTTGATGTAATTTGTCGATACGACCATGTAGACTATACCATGATCGATAAATCTATAAAATTAGCTTTTATTACTTATAAATGGGTATCTATCTGCTGTATAGAATTAAATATACATAGTTTAAGGTAGGTTTTTTACATCCAATTTTCCTACACCTAATCCATGTTAATTTTCTTATTGAAATGATAATATACGATTCTTCAATATATAAAATTAACAACTGTCACCGATTAATTTATCAAACTAGTCCTAAGTCATGTTAGTCAACTATAGTAAGATATATAAATTAAACTTATTGCATATCTAACCACATAATCTTTTCGTAGATAAATCCACTCACTTAGAATTAATGATTTGATTGAATTTGATTCGAATCTCTAAACTTCATCCTTCGAGTTAATTTCGAATTTGTGATTCTCTCTTTTAATTTGTGTTGATATTAATTAGATTAAATTGCTCTTGCTTTTACTTTATTTTAATATATATTTGATGAATTTGGAGTATATTTCAAGTAGAAAAGTGAAAATTTTGGTCTAGGGATTAATGGCGGCTACTAGATTAAGAATGAAGAGATTAGATTGAGAAGTACATACTTTTCTTTCTATTATAAACATTTGTCCCAAAATTACTCCTCAACCCTACTTAGGCTTCCAACCAGTTTGTCCATACAAGTAAATTTCAATGAACAATTTGTATCTACTTCATCCAATGTTCATTTTTTATGTTTTATATATGAATTTAGGGTAGAAATTTATGTTTCTGCATTTTATGTGAAAAAATATTAAAATACCCTTTTTTAATTAATTAATTATTTAATTTAAAATATGTGGAATTACACTAGTGCTTGTATACTAACAATGAATGTTAAGTATTCTATGGTAAACTCAACCTAAAGCCAAGAAATCAAATGGTCTAAAAAGCTAAAACCAATCTCGTATGATACACTCTCATGGATCTGTATCGAAACTAACTATCGTGATTCCACTACATGAACCACACAACTTAAAACCTCTTTAAATGCTACCATACCGATTCGGTTGCCATTTGGTCACTTTACTTTAGCCTCATGGCTAAAACTCTCTTCATCTCCCTTTCAAGTATGCAAACACTTTTATTTCATGTTCCCATAGAGGTAGAAAATCATACACGGCTATTTTTTGAACCTCAATCACTAAACGAACCATGAACATAATGTAGCATGCCTAAACTAGGCATGGTTGCAACTTGATCTCCCCAAGCAAAGAAGATAAAGCCAATGTCATGGGAATAAGAGAATACGAATCACCTCGGCTACTGTCAATGGAGATCCTTCTATAAGAAGAGATACTTGTAACACCCCTAATTATATTGACATTATTCAGGAGATTTAATTAAAATAAACTGAATAGAATAATGTAGATAAGGAGATTGAGATTGAGTAAGAAAAATATAGTGGCCATGCTTATTAAACTTAATGAACTTAAAAAAGGTTAAGTACTTAAATATAATGGCATATGAGTAATTCCCACCCATATTTCCCACCCTTATACCATTCCCATTAGGTTTTGCATGTTTATTTTATCTCAAAAAAAAATTATAACCGTAAGAAGCAACGCTGGCATTTTGACAGAGGAGAAGGAAAAATCAACTAAAAGCTAGGATTCAAGCTAAAAGGAATCAATCTCAATCATACTTCATTTTTCTTATCCAATATAAGGTTAATAATAACTTCTACGTCTCTACTTTGATTTTTTCATCAAATGGTTTCAGATTTAAGGATAAATATGTTTTATGATATGTGAATGATAATATGCTTGATTTTGATTTATAAAAGTTTAAGCAAGGTTGTTTAAAAAGGATATATACACAGTTTTAGGGTAAAACCGAGATAAAATTATGTTCAAATGCCATGGGAAAGTTTTATGTTATAGAAAATATGATTTAGGAGTTGGGTTTCAATTATTATAATTTTCCAAGCCGTTGATAAATTATTATGAATTTTCAAAAGAAAATATAGTTAATTGGGTTTATAAATGTTTTGGAAAATATATTAAGAATTTGGTTCTAAAATTTTAATATATTAGATAACAAAATTAAAGTGGATTTTTGAGATTTTTGGGGATTTTTACTAAGTGATTTAGTATGGAAATTAAATTATTTTGAAAGGAGGACCTAAATGATTTAATTATTTTACAAGAGGAAGAACTTATTTGTCAAATGTTAATCTGATTTTAGATTTGAGAAAATGTAGCTAATATTACCCAAAATATTTATTAAAAAAATGAAAGCCAATCAAAGATTTACAAGTAGGTAACTTAGTTGCAAAAAAGTTTACTTATTTTGGAAAAATCAGCTTTTGCCCAGAAAAAGTTGGTTTTGCCTTCTTTGGCAAACCTTTCGGCGCAGACCTCTCAACCAAGACCTTTCGACTTCAATGACCATCAGGTCGAAAGCAATGCACATGATATCATTCTGGTGGTACGTAGTGAATTGAACTAAGTCAAAAGGTATGGTGTCGAAGGGTTGCATTCGAAGGGTTGCTTCTGAAGGAGATGGATCCTTACTTTATTTTGATTTAAGAAGAGAAATGACTTGATTGTTTTCTAAAGACCTTTTGACACATTCAAAAGGTTTGGTTTTCAAAATATTGTTTTAGAAGACCTTTCGACAAGGTCAAAAGGCATTGTTTTTATAGTTGTTTTATAAGACCTTCCGACGAGGTCGAAAGGTTAGGTTTGAAAGGATTTAAGATACCATTCGACACTGTCGAATGGTTTGGTTTCAAAATGTTGTTTCAAAGGGATTTTGAAAGGAACATCCTCCTTTATTTTTATTTCAACCTTCCAAAGAGGTTGAAAGCAGGAGCTCTCGACTTAGTCAAAAGGTTCACTAGTTTTATAAATACAAGCTGCTTCCCAATCTTCCGAAGGTATTGAAAGCAGGAGCTTTCGACACAGTCGAAAGGTCTAAATGTTTTTCCCCAATGTTTATAAATTAGAGGGTAGTTGTGAAAACTTTCACCAATGACCCAAAGTAATATTTTAAGTATAAACCCAATGCTTTTGAAAGGTTTGAATTTCAATGATTTCAAAAGGTTTGCTTTCCAATGATTTCGAAATGTTCTACACTTATATCTATAATAGTAATGCTTTATCAAAGTCTAAAGGTTTCAAAGAAGTGTTTAAAATATTAAAGGGGCTGAAGCCTATTGTTTTTAAAGTAGATGATTAAACCTTTCGAAAAGGTTGTAATGTGTAACCCATCGACGTTGTCGATAGGCTTGAAAAACCTATACTCTAATTTTTAAAGGGAAAACCCACGGCTTATATAAAGGATTTTTTTAATGGTTTTAAGTACGTAATTTTGAAGAAGCATTGGTTTGATAAAAAAAATATAAGTTAAAGATGTTAACTATGTTTTATGCTATGTATTTCAAGGACCTTAAACTCATAGGAGTGGTATTGTTAAATTTTTGTTTTGCTTCTTCAAATATGAATATATTCACAGGATATCCATAACTGCATTTATAGGGAAAAAGGGTGCATACCAAAAGGTTCATAGTTAACCCATGAAAACTATGTGTTAAGGATAGTTGGTAGGGTCCAATTGGTTTGTAGTGAACCAATGAAAACTATATCCGGATTAAGAATTTACATCAGTCAATAAGTTCCTAGTGAACCCTTGAAAACTCGGATAAGAAAGTAGTAAATGGAAGTTTCAGTAGGTTCTTAGTCAACCCATGAAAAACTAGGATGTAAAATGAGTTACTGGATAAGTCCATAGGTTCCTAGTCAACCCATGAAAACTATAATAAGGTGATAAGTTATTGGAATGACCAATAGGTTCAGGAGGACCCATGAATTAATTAAGTTAACTTGCAGGAGCCTTCGGGTTCATAGTGATCCCGTGAAAACCATAAATAGGACAGGGTGTCTATTAGTATTGAGAAGGTTATTAGTAAATCCATGAAAACTAAAAAGGTTAATAGTGACCCTAGAAACTATAATTATGACAGAGTGTCAGATTGTCTGGGCATGGGAATTGCTAATTATTTTCAAGTATGCATATCATCATAATAATTTGAAATGTATGTTTTAACCATTGTGGATGCAGGAGCACAAAATATGGTTTTTTAAATGGCTTTAGGATACTAGTGAGGGGAAAACCCATTATGCTAAGCGGCGTGGTCTCACTAGATATCAAAAAGGATTGAGATGTTAGATTATTATTCATACTAGGCTTTATATCTGACTCGAAGTTTTTGTTTTCCCCCTTAAACTCTCGGGTACTCAATTGATTTTAAGTAGTTTGAGATTTAAGGATCTCGGGTTTTCTTCTTAGATGAATAAAGCTTCCAAAGGAGTGCAGGAGGCAGATAGTTATTTAGAGCTTTTCTTTCCGTTGTGTGTTTTGTCGTAAAGACAGATTTATTAGCCTTAATGTATTCTCTGATCAACCAAGGGGGCATCTTCATATGTCGCTTTTGGCGTATTTGTGATAATTATATTTTGCTAAACGTGGTTAAAGTAATTTAAGATTATGTAATGAAATTAAAATGTTTTTGACTTGAATGTGGAAATATGTTTTTGAATTATTGAAATTTTTCCATATTTTTGTGACCTGTGTATCACTGTATCTAGCATCTCCGTATTTGTTCGTCGAAGATTGATAATTATGGATGACTGCAACATCTGTAGCCGTTAGGTTCGGCCTCCAAGTAGGGTGATGTTACAAGTTGGTATTCGAGCATAGGTTAATGAAACTTCAAAAGAAAAGTAAACCTTAAAGCTTTTTGAAACATAATCCAAAGAATTTGAAAATATGATCGCGGTTTGGGTTAACGCTATAGTAACGTACTTGTATTTGATATATAGGTATATATCTAAGTACGCTTTCCCCTCTTTCTTAGACCGTTCTTTTGTATCTTACTATGGCTCGTATGCAAGTATGCGAGAAAGAAGATATGGAGGCAAGAAATGAAAGAGGAAATCTAGGTGGAGGAAGCAGCACAATGAATGGAAATGCTCGACCTAATACTTGGAGAAACCAAGGTCGACAAGATAATGCTAACCAAAATGCTGAGGCCAATGTAGGTGTTGAAAATCCTCCAATAGATGCGGGGATGGTGTACCAGTTGTTGGTAAACTTTTGCAAGCAGGAGCTGCTAGGAATGTTGGTGGAGCTAATTCTGTAGTACCAGTTGGTTATAATTATGCTAAGCTGAGTATAGACTATGTCAGTCTAGGAGGAAAGTCGTTTGCTGGAACAGAAGATGCCGTGGAAGTAGAGAATTGGCTATTGAACTGTGAAAGGATCTTTACAGACTTAGGCTTGAATGACAGAGAGAAGAGAAAACTAGCCACTAGATAGTTGCAAGGGTTAGCGCTTCATTAGTGGAATAGTGTGACGGTAGGAGTGCCGGAGGAAGAGTTGACTTGGGCGGACTTTAGGAGGAGGTTCGAGTAGAGATTCTTGTCAGAGGTTGACAAATCAGCATTAATGAGGAAGTTTATGGTTCTTGTCCAAGGACAGATGTCTGTGATTAATTACGCTGCTAAGTTCGATGAGCTATCTCGATATGGGTATGCTTTGATTAACACAGATGTTAGGAGGAATGAGTGATTCATTAGAGGATTGAGGCCAGAGCTAGGCAGAATGGCTATGACTCACATTAGGGAACCTTATCATGTGATGTGGAGATGACCGTCCGATATGAGGAGATGCTTGCTATTACAGCTAGGGAGAAGCCAGTTGAGTCTCAAGGTTCTCAAGGAAGGAAAAGGAAATTCTTTTAGAATAAGAGAGCCTAGAAAAGGGATGCTGCTAAGAAGGTAAAGGCTGATTTGATATGTTATAAGTGTGATAATTAAGAAGGACCATTATGCCCGTGAGTGTAGAACTAGATAGGGAAAGAAGCCTGTAGAGAAAAAGAATTTGAAATTCTTCAACTATGACTAAGTTGGGCATTATAAGAACTTTGTCCAGAGCCAGTCAAGGCGGATAGAGGGAAGGTGTTTGCTATTGGACCATCATTTTCTTCTAGACCTACTGCAGTAGTGACAGGAAAGACTATGATGGAATGTACGCTTTTGATACAGAGTATACCAGTTAGGGTACTTTTTTATATTGGTGCATCACATTCATTTATATCTCAGTATTTGGTTGATAGGTTATGTATAGAATCCACATACCCTTGTGCTTTCTTAAGGGTTGTGAATACATGATGAAGTACGCACCTTAAAAACAGGGGCCGACCTAACACCGTTTCCCCATCCACGACCCAACTCCTCACCGGTTCGCGACTCATCCCCATCGCCACTTCCCACAACCCGCGACTCATCCCCATCCATTTCCCCATGACTCGTCCCCCTCATCGACCCACGACTCAACCCACCACCGACTCACGACTCAACTCTACCCCGCGACCTACGAACCATCCATCACCGACTCATGACACAGATCAATCTCGCGAACCACTCTTTTCCCCATAGCCACGACTTAGCTCGTCCCCCGATTAGCTCGTTCCCCGACCCAAAAAAAAAACAAAAAAACCTAAACGCGAATGAGTTTCCCTAATTTCCAGTAGGGTGAAACTTCATTGAGTCGCGAACGACTCATATTTATTTTGAAAGTCGTGAACGAAATATGAGTTGCTCCCAGTAAGTCGCGTGACAATTTCATAGGTCGCGGCAATCTCTTTGAGTCGCTGAAATCTCCTTGAGTCGTTGCCGAGCTAGCCCTGAGTCGTTACCGAGTCACTTGAACGTGGCCGAGTCACATTAAGTCGATTCCGAGTTATTTTAAGTCCCGAGTCAAGTTGAGTCATGTACTGTTATAGTGTTTAGATTGTTTGTGTGTGTGTTTGTTGTACCGCTTTGTTAAGTCGTGTATTGAGTTGTAAGCCTATAAATAGGCACGTTGTGTCATTTGTAAAGGTTGTTGAAAATTGAATAAAATTTCCATTTGATTGCTTTGTGCTTTCTTTAATTGATAGTCGAGTGAAAATCTCCTATCTCCACTTCGGCATTCGAGTGCGCTCGAATCAACGAACGTTGAAGCCGATTCACGGAATCAAGTGCGCTTGATCAACGTCGAAGAATCGTAGATCCTTCATCACGGTATCGTGCGCGATCAACGTGTTAAGGATAGCTAGAATCCGGTATCTTTTGAGATCAACGGATTTGGGCATTTTCGGCATCATTCAATCCATCGATTGCTAATTCCATCGACATATCAAGTTTTTGATTAATCCGCTGCGTCAGTTTTGGCATCAAAGCTTGTTTTAGCCAATCATAGCTAAATCGGGTCTTGTAGTCAAGTATTCGAAGTTTGAAGTTTATGTTCGTCGTGTTCATATTGAAGTTGCAACAAGTTTGGGGTGTTTGATCCATAATCATTTGGATCAAAGTGTGGAAAAGGTGTTTGAATTTGCGTGGGAGAGTTTGCACGCCAAAGTGAAGTTCGAAGCAAGCTTGAAGCCGTGCTAGTTGATTTGAATTGTAGTTTTGGAGTTGTTTTGTTTGAAGATTTTTGAAGTCAAATTTGTTGAAGTTTGATTTGTTGAAATTTGGAGATTTGTTGAATTATTTGTTTGAAGTTCAATCATGCCTCCGAGACGAGCTCAACGTCATCGTAATATTAATGCCTTGTATGGAAGAGAAGAGGCCGATGAAATGGAGCAACGAATCAACCAGAGTTTCATTGAGAAGTTGAATCAAGGAATTGGTCGCTTAGAGAGAATGATGCTTGAAATGAATCAAAGTAGAAGAAGAGTTTCACCTGAATCGAGTCATGGGAGAAGTAGAGCTTCGATACATTCAGATCGGGAGAGAAGAGAAGATCATAGAAGTGTAGATAATCGTGATAGGAATGTTGATCGAAGGAGTGATAGTAGAGATGTTGGAGGTCGTAATCGACATCGATATACTTCAGATTTTGATGAGGAGTTTGATGGTGATAGGGGAAGTGTTCACTATCGAGATAGAGAACAAACACGACATCAGAATCGAGATGTAGATGATGATCATCGATGGGAATCGGGAATGAAGATGGAGATTCCAGAATTTAAAGGCGGAATGGTTGCAGAAGAATTCTTGGATTGGTTATCTAATGTTGAAGAAATCTTTGATTTCAAGGAGGTTCCGGAGAATCGCCGAGTGGAGTTAGTTGCTACTAGGTTGAGGGGGAGAGCTTTGGCGTGGTGGCAGCAAACTAAACTTACGAGAGAACGGATGGGGAAGTCAAAGATTGTAGATTGGGAGAAAATGAAGAAATTGATGAGAGCTACATTTTTACCATACAACTTTCAGTCACTTATGTACCAGAGATTGCAGAATCTAAGGCAGGGAACGAAGTCGGTCAATGACTATGCGGATGAATTTTACCAACTCATTACCAGGAACGATATAATGGAAACGGAAGAGCAGCTGACAGCAAGATTTGTTGGAGGGTTACGAATGCAGATCCAGGATATGGTTAATATGTTTGATCAAAGATCTGTAGCGGAGGCTCATCAGAAAGCGTTGGCTTGGGAGAAGCAGGGAAGGCGTGGAGGTGGTGTGTTTACTAATTCTAACAATCAAGTGAAGGGAGTCAGTGGAAGTTCTAATATTCCTAAAGCTGTTGCAAAACCAGTTGTGAAGGAGGGTGAGAAGGCGAAGGTTAACAGTGGTTTCAAATGTTACAATTGCCAGGAGATGGGTCATAAAAGCAACGAGTGTCCAAAGCCGAAGAAGAGAACTATGATAGCTGAGGTTGAAGAAGAGGAAGAAGAGGCAGAGTGTTCTAATTCCTTACCGGTTGAGGAGGAGGACTTGTTGTCGGGAGACGAAGGATATTCACTGATGATGAGGAGAAGTTGTTTGACACCGAAGCAAGAGGAGGAAGACGGTTGAGGAATAACATATTTCAATCTACTTGTACTATCCTTGGAAGAGTTTGTAAATTTGTTATTGATGCTGGGAGTTGCGATAATATTATCTCTATAGAGGCTGTGAAGAAGTTGGAATTGAAAACCGAGAAGCATCCTAAACCGTACAAGTTAGCTTGGTTGAGGAAAGGAGGTGAGGTGAAAGTTGGACGAAGATCTTGTGTGAAATTTTCAATTGGGAAGAAATACAAAGATGAAATTTGGTGTGATGTAGTGGACATGGATGTGTGTCATCTGTTGTTGGGCAGACCATGGCAGTTTGATAGAGCGGTACAACATGATGAACGTGCTAATAGCTACAGTTTCATGTTCGAAGGTACTAAAATCACTTTAGTTCCCAAGAAACAACAACAGAAAGAAAGCAAGCTTGAGGAGATTGAAGAGCTAAAAACTTTGCTATCGTTGAAAGAGTTTGTTAAGGAAGTTAAAGAGGAGCCTGAAGTATTCCTGTTGATTGGGCGAGATTGTGGTGAAGAGGTCGAAATCCCAGAAGAAGCAAAACCAGTATTGAAAGAATTTGAGGATGTATTTCCAGAAGAGTTGCCCAAGGAGTTACCACCACTGAGAGACATTCAACATCAAATCGATCTTGTTCCGGGAGCAGTATTACCGCATAGACCGCATTATCGAATGAGTCCGAAGGAACATGAGGAGTTGAGGAGACAAGTGGAAGAGTTGCTTGAACAAGGACGTGTGCAGGAAAGTTTAAGTCCATGTGCTGTGCCAGCTTTATTAGTACCAAAGAAGGACGGAACGTGGAGGATGTGCACTGACAGTCGAGCATTGAATAAGATTACAGTGAGATATAGATTTCCAATGCCGAGGTTGGATGACTTGCTAGATCAGTTGAGTGGGGCAACTATCTTTTCGAAGATTGATTTGAAGAGCGGATATCATCAAATTCGTATTAGACCAGGTGATGAGTGGAAAACTGCTTTTAAAACCAGGGAGGGTCTGTACGAATGGTTGGTTATGCCATTTGGTTTATCAAATGCGCCTAGTACGTTCATGCGGGTGATGAATCAAATCTTTAGACCATTTATTGGGAAATTCGTGGTGGTGTATTTTGATGATATTCTGATATACAGCAGGAGTACGGAGGAGCATGTTCAACATTTGAGGGAAGTGTTGATTATTCTTCGTGAGGAACAATTTTATGCTGCTACGAAGAAATGTGTGTTTATGACGCATAGTGTCTTATTTCTGGGGTATGTTGTTTCGGGAGAAGGTATACAGGTGGACCAGAATAAAGTTGAAGCAGTCAGGAATTGGCCACAGCCGAGGACAATTACAGAGGTGAGGAGTTTTCATGGGTTGACTTCATTCTACCGAAGATTCATTCCACACTTCGGTAGCGTGATGGCTCCAGTTAATGATTGCATGAAAGGAAAACAGTTTGTATGGTCAGAGGAAGCGGGGGTTGCTTTTGAGAAGATTAAGGAACTATTGACGACAGCGCCGATTCTTATTTTACCAAATTTTCAGTTGTTGTTTGAATTGCATACTGATGCGTCGAAGGTTGGAATTGGGGGAGTGTTGAGTCAGAGTGGGCGTCCTATTGCATATTTCAGTGAAAAGTTGTCGGGAGCAAAGATGAGATATAGCACTTATGATGTCGAATTCTATGCTGTGGTACAAGCTGTTAAGCATTGGAGACACTATCTATTTCAGAAAGAATTTGTTCTTTATACTGATCATGAGGCGTTGAAGCATATGCAAGGGCAAGACAAGATTTCAGTGAGACATGCATCATGGATTGCTTATTTACAGCAGTTTACTTTTGTCGTTAAACACAAATCAGGGGTGACGAACCGTGTAGCTGATACTTTGAGCAGGAGGAACCATTTATTGACAACAATGAAAGTTGAGGTGACCGGGTTTGAATTGTTGCCAGAACAGATTGAAGAAGATTCTTACTTTAAGAAATTTGTTGAAAAAGTCAAGGAAGGAAGTACTGATGAATTTGTGTTGGTGGACGGTTTTCTGTTTAAGGGAAATCGATTATGTATTCCGGAGAGCAGTCTGAGAATGAAAATTATCAAAGAGCTACATGAAGAAGGCCATGTGGGTAGAAATCGTACTTTGCAGTTAATTTCTCAATCTTATTTTTGGCCGTCAATGAGAAAAGATGTAGAGAGATTTGTGGAGAGATGTCATATCTGTCAGGTTTCGAAGGGAACGGCTACGAATGCGGGATTATATATGCTGTTACCTGTGCCTACTAAACCATGGGTTGATATTAGTATGGATTTTGTGTTGGGTTTGCCGAGAACTCAGAGGGGAAATGATTCTATATTTGTTGTGGTGGACAGGTTTTCAAAGATGGCACATTTTATTGCTTGCAAGAAGATGGCGGATGTTGTTCATGTTGCTCAGTTATTTTTTAAAGAGATCTATCGACTTCATGGGTTACCAGAATCTATTGTGTCGGATAGAGATACTCGTTTTCTGAGTCACTTTTGGCTAATTTTGTGGAAGATGGTCGGAATGAAGCTGAATTTCAGTAGTGCGTACCATCCGCAGATGGACGGACAGACCGAAGTTGTTAACAGATCGTTGGGAAATCTATTGCGATGTCTTGTAAAGGACAATCGGAAGAGTTGGGACATGAAGTTATGCCAGGCAGAGTTTGCTCATAATCATGCGGTGAATCGTAGTACGGGATTCAGTCCGTTTCAGATTGTATATTCAAATTTACCCAGGGGACCGTTGGATTTGGCAGTAGTACCACAACCGAAGAGGACAGTTAAACGAGCTGCTGATTTTGTTGATGGGTTGACGGAATGCCATAGAATCGTTCAGGAACGATTGGAAAAGACAAATGAGAAATATAAACAAATGGCGGATAAGAAACGAAGAAATGTTGTCTTCAAAGAGGGAGATTTGGTATATGCCATTTTGACGAAAGATCGTTTTCCGGTTGGAACTTACAACAAATTGAAAGCTCGAAAGATTGGACCAGTAGAAATATTGAAGAAGATCAATGATAATGCGTATCGGTTAAAGTTGCCGGAAAATGTTCATACTTCTGATGTTTTCAATGTCAAACATTTAATTCCGTATTATGGGAAGGAACTTGATGAAGTTGACGAAAGTGTGAATTCGAGGACGAATTCCATCCAACAAGGGGAGGATGATGAAGTACGTACCTTAAAAACAGGGGCCGACCTAACACCGTTTCCCCATCCACGACCCAACTCCTCACCGGTTCGCGACTCATCCCCATCGCCACTTCCCACAACCCGCGACTCATCCCCATCCATTTCCCCACGACTCGTCCCCCTCATCGACCCACGACTCAACCCACCACCGACTCACGACTCAACTCTACCCTGCGACCTACGATCCATCCATCACCGACTCATGACACAGATCAATCTCGCGAACCACTCTTTTCCCCATAGCCATGACTTAGCTCGTCCCCCGATTAGCTCGTTCCCCAACCCAAAAAAAAACAAAAAAACCTAAACGCGAATGAGTTTCCCCAATTTCCAGTAGGGTGAAACTTCATTGAGTCGCGAACGACTCATATTTATTTTGAAAGTCGCGAACGAAATATGAGTTGCTCCCAGTAAGTCGCGTGACAATTTCATAGGTCGCGGCAATCTCTTTGAGTCGCTGAAATCTCCTTGAGTCGTTGCCGAGCTAGCCCTGAGTCGTTACCGAGTCACTTGAACGTGGCCGAGTCACATTAAGTCAATTCCGAGTTATTTTAAGTCCCGAGTCAAGTTGAGTCATGTACTGTTATAGTGTTTAGATTATTTGTGTGTGTGTTTGTTGTACCGCTTTGTTAAGTCGTGTATTGAGTTGTAAGCCTATAAATAGGCACGTTGTGTCATTTGTAAAGGTTGTTGAAAATTGAATAAAATTTCCATTTGATTGCTTTGTGCTTTCTTTAAATTGATAGTCGAGTGAAAATCTCCTATCTCCACTTCGGCATTCGAGTGCGCTCGAATCAACGAACGTTGAAGCCGATTCACGGAATCAAGTGCGCTTGATCAACGTCGAAGAATCGTAGATCCTTCATCACGGTATCGTGCGCGATCAACGTGTTAAGGATAGCTAAAATCCGGTATCTCTTGAGATCAACGGATTTGGGCATTTTCGGCATCATTCAATCCACCGATTGCTAATTCCATCGACATATCAAGTTTTTGATTAATCCGCTGCGTCAATACAATAGGAGGGTATGCAACTCTTGGGATGAGATATGACTAGTCAGAACTTGATTTGTTAGGTTATAAGTTTTCATGCAGTTTGTATGTTTTTGATTTCGTAAATTTCGTAAATTTCGGGATCACCTTAGGCATGGACTAGTTGGGTAAGTATGAAGCTAGGATATTTTTCCAGAATCAGGAAATATCTTTAAGTATGCTTTGTTGAGTGCCATGGAGGCTGGAGTAGAACTTAGTCAAGTTCGTGTGGCTAGAGAGTCCGCAGATGTTTTGAGCGGTTACTGGATTACCCCCAAAACGAGCTGTGGAGTTTTGGATAGACCTTGTAACCGGAGTTGAACCTGTCAGTTGACCACCTAGCAGGATGACACTGACAGAGATGAAGGAATTGAAAGTGCAGCTAGTGGATCTTGAAGAAAGGAATTTTATTAGACCAAGCAGTTCGCCTTGGGGAGCAGCTGCGGTGTTTGTGAAGAAACTAGATGGGTCGTTAAGGATGTGCATCGACTGTCTAAGTTGAACGAAATTACGATCGAAAATAGGTACCCTCTGCCGAGGATAGATGATCTGTTTGATCAGTTGAGTGGATCCAGAGAGTATTTTTCTTGGGTTTTACGATAGGGTTCCATCAATTGAGAATGGCGGAGGATAGCATTTCGTTGATGGCATTTCGAACTAGGTATGGTTCGTATGAGTGGTTAGTAATGCCATTCGGATTGACGAATGCTCCTAATTTCTTCATTGATTTGATGAACCGAGTTTTCCGAGAGCACTTTGATAGGTTCATATTGGTATTCATAGATGACATTTTAGTGTACTTTAAAGATGAAAGAGAGCATGAGATTCATCTAAGAGGGTATTGGAAACGCTGAGGCAGATTTAGCTAAAGGCAAAGTTTTCCAGTGTCATTTTTGGAAGAGAGAAGTTAAGTTTCTTAGTCACGTGGTTACAGAGGAATGATTGTCGGTTGATCCAGTTAAGATCAAGACCGTCAATAATGGGAAGAGACCAGAAACGATGACCGAGATCAGGAGCTTTCTTGGATTTGCTGGCTATTACCCGAGATTCATCAAGGATTTCTCGCGGATAGCAGCACCTTTGACTAAACTGACCAGGAAGGACGTAAAGTTTGTTTGGTCCAACAAATGTGAGGAAGTGATGAACATATTTTTCTGCGTTTTAAACCGCCTGTTTCATATATTTTTATTTTTTTAACCGGTATTATACGGGTATTTTATTTTGGTTTTGCAGATTATAGATTCCGAAATGCAACATTGAAATTAATAGGTCGTGCTGTCCATTGGTTCAAATTACACGCAAAGAAAAAAAGAGTGCAACATTTTGAGTACCGAATAATTCGAAGAGAAAGTACATGTCGTTCTTGAAGAAATGCATCTCACATCACCAACATTGCACTATTCATGCAAGAAGTCAAATGCAAATATTGAAAATACACTTTCAAAGTTTAGCCTGAAAATCTCTCAAAGCAAGGCTAATTGTTAATCAAATAACAAAGAAAAGACCAATTCAAAGTGAGGTGGCCTTATTATTCTCCAAATACCAAGCACATGGACCTAAATAGTAGGGTTATTTTTGGAGGCTGAAGTCTTTAAATAGAGAGAGCAATGCAGATGGAAAATCATCTCCTACCCCATCACTCTTCTTCTACTTTAGTTTAAATTTCAGCGGTGTTTTTCGAACAGAATACGTAGGATTGTTAATTAGATTTAGCAATTTATTTATTCTTATTCTTAGTTATTTTCTACACTCTTTCCAGTTAGTTAATAAATTCTGTTCATTTTATTTCAGTGGTTTGCTCTATTATTTTCTTTTAAGCACTTTTATTTTCTGCTCTGATTTCTACAATTTTATATTTTAATTGCATTTTTGATTAGATTCGAAATCAAATTTGGAGTATATTATTATTTTTATTTCCTGTTCAAGATCCACCATCAAAATTTGTTTAACACGCCTGAGATTTAAATATGGATTTCAAATATTTTAATACACAACTCCCTGTGTTCGACCTGCATACTACACGCATGTGCGCTTGCAGAATTAATTAAAATTTGTGTTTTTCTAATCAATAGAATAGTCGCAACAGGAAGCATTCCTTGAGTTAAAGCATTTGTTGACTAATGCTCCAGTGTTAGTAGTTCCACATGGTAATCTAGGGTTGGTAATATACACTGATGCATGTGGTACTGGAATGGGAGCAATGCAGAAGGGAAAAGTTATTGCTGTTGCATCTAGGTAGCTTAGACCGCACGAAATTAGATATCATACTCATGACTTGGAGTTGGCCGTAGTATTCTTTTCCTTGAAGATCTGGAGGCATTATCTGTTGGGAGATAGATTTGAGTTGTTTACTGATCATAAGTAATTGAAGTATTTATTCTCTCAGAAGGAGTTCAATATGAGGTAGCAAAGGTGGCTGAAGTTTTTGGTAGCTTATGATTTCGGTATAGAGTACACTCCAGGTAAAGGAAATAAAGTAGTGGATGCCCATAATAGAAAACATCAGAATATGGTGTTAGTGATGTTGGCAGAATGGAAGGATCTAGAAGCTTTAGCCAGTTGCTGTGTGCAATTGAGATCTACTGCAAGTTCTAGTTATGGTACTGCCATGTTGTCCTGTTTAGAAGTTCGACCAGTATTGATCGAGAGAATTGCTTCTAAACAGATGAAGGATCCAGTTTTAGTCGAGAGGATTAGAAGGCTTGAGATAGGATCAGAGGTTGATGACTTGAAAGATTTTAGTCTTGAACAAAGACGATGGTTAAGGAAGAAGGGACGGTTATGTGTTCTGTTCTAGATATAGAGAACATAAGGAGGAAAGTTCTAGACGAATGTCATCGATCTAAGTTTTCGATTCATCCTGTAGAGACAGGGTGTATCAAAATATGAAGAGGGGCTTCTATTGTGAAGGCATGAAGAAGGATGTTGGCTTATGGGTTAGGCAGTGTGTTAGCAATCAACAAGTGAAAACTGAACATTAGAATCCAAATGGGTTACTTCAACCTTTAAATATTCCAGTTTGGAAGTGGGATTCAATGTTGATGGATTCTACAGATGAGTTGACAAGGTAAAATAGAGGAAATGAAAGTATATGGGTTATTGTGGATAGGTTGACCAAGATCGTCCGTTTCATTCCGATAAAGTCAACCAGGATGACACCTATTTTAGCAAAATTGTTTATGAAGAACATAGTTAGACTTCATGGGATTCCTATAGCATAGTCAGCGACCGAGATGCATTATTAACTAGTGAATTTTGGAGGAGTCTACAAGAGGTATTAGGTACCAAGAACAAGATGAGTACACCCTATCATTCATAGACAGACGGGCAGACAGAGAGAGTCAACAAGGTGCTCGAGGATTTATTGAGAGCTTATGTGTTAGACTTTGGTGGATCTTGGAAAGATCACTGATGTGCACGTAAATGGGCATATTTTTACCACCATATTTAATCTATTTAAATTGAATAAATGATCATATTAGGTATTTTAACTTATTTAAATCAAAATTCAAATTATTTTCAAATTGTCACATATTCATCTTCATACAGGGGTAAAATGGTCATTTTTGTGCATTTATACTAAATTGTGAAAATTTACTTGTAATTTTCTATGCTATTTTGTACGAATTTGATTTCAATTACAAGTCGTTTCATGAAGAAGATATGCATGCACAAAAAGAACACAAAAGGATGAAGATAGAAATAATTCAAAGTGAAGACCATGGAGGACCTCACCTACCCACCTACCGTAATGAACAAATTAGAGGCTAATGCACATGCTTATGGAGTTTTTGGCTTCATGTAGATTTAAATGATGATTAGTAGAAGCTAATGATTACTTGACCTCCACAATTTCTCAAGGGTAGTTTGGTCATTCCCCAAATTATGGATTAGGGTTTCATGCTTGTATAAATAACCCATTATGTTCATTTAACCTCCTCTTGCTTAGTCTCTCTTTAGTTAGTTTAGGCTCAAAATAAAAAAGAATACTCTCTTTCTCTTTTCATGGCTACTTAGCCATTTTTACTTCATGTATTTTTTCTTTTTTCATGCAAAGTTAATTAGTATTTCCTTTTTATTACATGTTCATTTCCTTTCATGTTGTAGCGTAGATTTATTTTTTATGCAAGTAGAATAGTTTTTTTTCCTTTACTTTGCTCTCTTTTTCCTTTTCTTTTTCTTTCATGTCGCTAGCTATATTTATTGTTTTGGTAACAAACATGAGAGGCTAATCCCTTCAATTTAGGGGTAATTAAGCCTCTAATCATGTAGCTCCAACATTTTGATAATTATAGCTCTTTTCTGTACTTAGTGACAATGTTTGAAGTGGTTTAATTTATTGTTTTTATTTTGAATTTGATAGCCTATATTGTTAACACCAAATAGACTATGCTTAAACAATCACCAACACAAATGCCTCTTCATCAAAATATGATTATGGCATAAGAAAGTGATTTGAAATTCAAATTTGATGGTCTATATTTCTAATTAATACTTAATAGGTCATACTTAAAATAAATTTCATTTTCAACTTTGTTGTCATTTTCGTGAGAGTTAGTAAGTGGTTTAAAGGTTGTGTTACAGTTTGATGGCTTATGTTGAGCTAATTAATATCACAAATGGGGCATACTTATGATAAACATATCATTTAAAGTCACTTATGACCAAAAAAAGAGATCATAATTTCATAATTTGTTGAACTATATGATCTAGAGAGTGGAATTATCACTAAATTATCATTTAACTCTCATATTTTTATCACTTTCTTTTTGTAATTTTTCTACAATTTTAGCTTCACACTTTTCAACTTTGGTCAATTTGATTGAATAGAAAATTTTAAAATCAACAATTCCCTACGAATCGACTCATACTCGCCGCGTACTTCAATAGTACGCCGTGCGCTTGCAATACAAATTTTATTATAAATTTTTTGACAGTTTTCTAATTCGATAGAATTTTCATCGTTAAACAAGTTTTTGGCATCATTACCGGAGATTTTATTTTATTTTATTTTTCGATTCTTTGAATTATTTTCTTTTGATTTTTGTGTATTTATATTTTTTGTGCTTGTATTTAAAAAAAAATTGCGTATTTGTGTGATTTTTTTTTTTTTTTTTTGCATTTTGTTTGAATGCTTGTTGTCTTTGTCTAGTTATATTTTCATTTGCATTTCAATTTAAAAAAAGGGTAACAAGTGCACAATCCCATTTGCAAAAGAAAAAAAATTCATTTCATTTCCAATTCTTACACTTACATTTTCTTTTCTTTGTTTACATCTACAAAAAAAAATTGCAAACAGTGCGTAATTGTTCTGTGCATCTGTGCACCCCTCTCAACTTCAACATCTTCTTCCCCAATTCCACTACCTTCATCTTCTTCTTTTGTTAGTTTTCTACTGTTCTTCAACTCACACATCAAACACACTGCCAGAAACCACCTTCTCCACTGTGTCATTGACATCACTTCTCCACATAAAACAACAATCACATTACTTCTTCTCCTTCATCCACTCTCAGTCACATACAAGCTTCCAGTCCTTCTCTGTCACATACAAGCTTCAACCCAGTTCTGTCGTGCCACCACTTAAAAAACTGCAACATTCACCTCAAACACTCCACATATTCTACTATTCAATCACTTTCACCCACGTCTTCATAAACTTCTAACCACCAACGACTAACCCAAACTAGTGCATAACCAAAGAAACTGTTGCATTCACTTCCATACTCATTATTGTCGAACCACCTCTTACTCACACTTCACTCCAGAGCAATCAACCATACTTTTGTACAATTCATCATTGCTGACCATCTCCTACACCGCTACCATTTCCTGCACTTCTTCCACGCCAAACCATTTCTACCACTGACTGCAACCTACCAGCCTCTGCCTTCTCACCACTGCTAAATAATTTCTGTCACAACCGCCTGCTTGCTGTCATCCACTATTGCAATAACTACATCACCAAATCAGCATCACAACAAGTCCACCAAGCAACCTTCACAACCCATCACTGTGCACTACTACAACACTTGACATCTGATATCAACATTCGACAACTGACGTCAACCATACCCAAACACAACCATCCCTCTGCTGCACCTGTACAAGCAACCGATACAACTGCGACCAGGGACGGATCGATTTAGCCTTTGGGGTGGGTAGCTGCCCACACCACAAAAAAAATCATAAAAAAAAAGAGGACGCGTCTTCTATTCTTCTCTCATCCCCATCCGGCTTCAACAATTCCTCCTCCATGACCACCGTCACCGATAAAGTGTCGTTCTTATCAGTCACTTTTATCTGCTTTCAGCCCAAGAAATTTTGCTAGAAATTTTTCTATTATGGAATCGATCTAGAAATTGTGCTATTTTGGTAGACGTAGTGCTCTCGGCTTTGACGATCTGATAAGGGCGTGAAAGGAGGCTTTTGGTAGTATTTCGCTGTCTGAATCAAGTTGCTCGATATTAGGTTTTGTTGTTGTGCCAAATCGCTGTTGTTGTTGCTCAATTCGAGTAGAGTCATCTAAACATGTTGGGTTTATAGTATAATTGGTATTTTTCGTTGCAATTAAAACATAACTCTTGTTGCTTTCGGATAGTCATCTGTGCTAGTGCGAATTTCTTAATATGGTAGTTGGGATTATTGGTTTGAGCAATGTTTGAGGAAATGCCAAGAAGGTTAGAGGGGCTAGTCACTTGATTAGTGCATGCAAGTCGCATGATGCAATTCAATATTTCTTACTGGTGGTTTTGAGGTACGTTTGGATCTTTGTATTTGTTGCAATGGAACTTTGGTTTTGCTTGTGTTTCCTCAATTGCAGATTTTAAAAGGTTGATCTCATCTACCACCAAATAACGAAACTGATACTACATCATTTTCGTATTCAACTAGATGATTATTACAAATATCAAACCTTATATGGATCAATGTCAAATTGTTGTATATACCAGACTAGTAATCATAACCATATTGTAATTAAGATCACCACACTTTACAACCAAACCCAATCAATCAATCATACAACCATGGAATGAAATTATACCAATCATATCTCAAAGCACGTCCATATGATATATCCAAAGGCCGATAGAGACAAAAGATCCATTGACAAGCATGAAAACCAAATTGTCAACAATAATAATGAAGTTGGAAATGACCAAGTACTACATATAAACTAGATAAATTTAAGGAAAGGATATTTTGTATCTATATTTTGTTTGATTTTTTGAGAAATGAATTGGACGTTGAACTTTGTGCAGGCTCGCTTGCTAAAATATCAAAAGCGGGTGTTGGAAAATTTCTGAGTATAGGCGAATTCTAGGAGACGAAATAGGCAATTTCTGAGTAAGGCGAATTCAGTGTGCAGGCGAATTCTGTGCAGGCTCGCTTGCTAAAAAAGGTTCACAAACATTTTACATGCTTCAATTCATAATATCAGGTAGCTATAGTGAAAGAAAAGTTTTAGTTTGGATCCTTTATCACATTGCACTTTAACTTTTAAGTTTATCCTCCCTAATTATCGATTCATGTTTGCATAACCAGCTCATGATGTGCGCATATCACCTCCTTTATCAAACCTACTCTTCATAACTAGCTCATGATGCAACCATCTATGCTTTTTTTTTGGGATCAAATTTATTTTTAATGAATAAATATTAGTGAATGAATTTATTTATCCACATCCTCTTTTGATATACCTAGGATCCGTCGCATCAAGATTTTGAAAATGTCTAAAAGGCCAACAAAAACTTTGTTTTCTTTCTACACAAAAAAATTTGATGTTGGTGGAACATCATCTCCGAATCCTTCTTTGAATTTGGATTTAAATAAACAAGATCCAACAAATGAAGTGCATCATCCCACTAAAATTCAAAAGACCGAGGATACTGTGAAACATGATTCAGGATTACGTCAAGCTATATAGATGTACCATCACAAAGATCAAGATGCAATTCGTCGTCGCTATATCGCAATGGGTCTGTGTCAACTTGATTTGAAAGAAAAATTCAAACGAAATGAAGACGGATGACATATGCGATTTGAATGGTTTAAAGATCATAAATGGCTTAAATATTCTGAAACAACTCAAAAAGCTTATTGCTTTCCTTGTTTTCTTTTTGGCAAAAATATCTCTCAGCAGCATAAGCAAGATACATGGATTTCTAGTGGATTTAATAGTTGGAAAATAATTGGTGGAAAAGATTGTTGTCTCAAAAAACATGAAGGATGTCCAAATTCACTATATTCAAACAATGTCACGTTATTAGATTGCTTTAGCAATCCTTCACAAAGTGTTGAAAAGCAATTGATTTTACAATCTGAAATTGAAATAAAAAAGAATTGATTGTGAATCATCACTTCAGTGAAAGCTATATTATGGTTAGCATGTCAAGGTTGTGCTGTTAGAGGGAATGATGAATCGGTTCATTCATTTAACCGTGGTTTAGTTAGAAAGATATTATGGAAATTATTGGTGATTTAGTGAGGAAAAAAATTGCGAAGAAAGTAGTGGATCCAAATTTTGCATTCTTGTAGATGAATCACGAGATGAGTCAAATACTGAGCAAATGGCAATAGTTATTAGATTTGTTGATGATGAAGGTTACATACATGAACGGTTCTTTGATGTTGTTGGAGTTGAAGACACCACCGCACAAACTCTAAAAAATGCTTGCTCGAATGTGCTCGATCGAAATGGTTTGCTTGTTCAAAACATGCGAGGTCAAGGTTATGATGGTGCGAGTAACATGAGAGGTGCTTGGGGTGGATTACAAGCACTATTTTTAGAAGAATGTCCATATGCATATTATGTGCATTGCTTTGCTCATCGATTACAACTTGCACTAGTTGGTGCTTCTGGTGAATTATCTGACATAGAACTATTCTTTCAAATGCTTAATTGTATTGTGAATTTAGTAAGTTCATCTGCCAAAAGAAATCAACAACTAAAGGCTGCTATAAGAAAAGAAGTTGAAGACATGATGTTGAGTGGAACGTTACAAACAGGTACGGGGGCAAATCAAAAAACCACTTTACAACGTCCATGTTCTACTCGTTGGGCTCGCACTATTCTTCGACATGCAGCTTGCTTAGCTTGTATAAACCTGTTCATGAGGTCCTCGAAATCATAAAAAAAGAAGGTTTGAATAGGAAAATGTGTGCTGAAGCGAGTGGTGCTTTACATGCAATGAATACTTTTCAGTTTGTCTTTATATTGCACCTGATGGTTGAAGTAATGGGAATTACTGAAATCCTTTGTTAAGCATTTCAAAAAAAATCTCAAGATATCTTGAATGGGATTCATTCACTCTCGATCACAAAGACTCTTCTTTCTAATTTGAAAATGATGATAAATGGCAAACACTTTTGAATAGTGTGACATCCTTTTGTGTTAGCAATTTAGTTGTAGTATCTGATATGAATTCTCGTTATTTGGAAGGTACTAGGCGATCTTGTCAACAATGCGATGAAATAACTATAGAACATCACTACCGTTATGATATATTGAACGAAACTATTGACACACAAATAATGGAGTTAAACACAAGATTCTCGGACACAGCAATTGGACTTTTAAGTCTGAGATCAGTTTTAGAGCCAAAAAATAACTTTGAAGCATTAATAGTTGAAGATGTATGTTTGCTAGCAAAAAACTACTACTCTGGAGATTTTAGTGAGTTGGATATTGATTTTCAATTGAGACACCAGTTGCAACATTATGAGCAAGATGTACGCCATAATCCTCACTTCTATAATATTGCCACATTGTCGGAGTTAAATGTGGAGTTAGTTAAAACAAAAAAGGCTGAAAGATATCCCTTAGTTCATAGACTGATTTGCCTTGTTTTAACTCTTTCAGTATCGACTACAACTATCGAACGAGCATTTTCATCTATGAAGTTAATCAAAACACAATTGCGCAATAAGATGGGCGACAGTCTGCTTGGAAATCACATGATAATATACATTGAAAGTGAAATTGCTAAAAACATTGATGTTGAGACGATTATAGATGAATTTGATTTTCGTGAAGTTCGTAGAGCACGAATTAAGTAGGATATTTAGTAATTTATGTTTTTTTTGTTTAAGGATTTTTGTGAAGATTCTCTATGTTAATGGAATCAATCGAACTTAATTATTTTAATTATTATGAATGCGATGGAATTAATTATATCAAAATAGTTCAGTTTTTTTATTATTCAATTTTCTTCCATTATTCGCCCACCGCAAAATAAATTCCTGGTTACGTCCCTGACTGTGACTCTACCATATACCAATCCCATCACTCATCATTTCAACAATCTGCTCTGCTCACTAAAACAAGCATCCACCACATTGCTCTGTGCATAGTGTTGCCTACAACCCTGACATCCACAACCACCTCCATTCACAAAACTCCCTTCACTCTACAACCATCAAATTCTACTTCAACAAACTGTTCAAAGTCTACAACCATACAAGCATCGACCTAAAATCCTACTTCAACCCACGAAACAACCATAATTCACGACTTCATTTCCCACTGCCACCCTCTCCATAAAACAAGACTGTTAACCATTTCCCACTACCAAACTCTCCTGCATATTTTCGATACTGCAACCCTACTACAGCATCACCATCAAGCAACAACACATTCCTACTTGCATACAACTTATGACTTAGCCATCTCTACTGATCTCCCTCTACAACCCATTAAGCAACTCCAGCTACTTCTAAGCCAAGCGTCAAACCTCCAAACTTCAATCACCTGAAAACAAGTGACGCCAACCACAAGCCTTTCACCTTCCTCCATCACATTCCTCTGCTCTTACACATCAACCATTGATGGCAACTTCTCCATCACTGCTGAATATTTCCTCCCCTACATAACCACTTCCTTCCGCAACCTACACTTCCATCTGCTTCACAAAAACCCACCACATAATTGTGCACAACCACCCTATCCTACCTTCCACTCAAAGCCATACAACACTAACGAGCAAGTTAAACTCACGACCACCCCCTCACCTCGAGTTAAATCACCTGCACTCGATTGCCTCGCCGAAGACCGCGACTTCCAACAGTCACCTCCAATTCAACAATCCCCAAATCCACCTCAACCTTGCCTGAACATCCACCGAACGAACTCCATCGCGAACTCACTGCACTCGAACTCGTTTCATCAACTTCAAATTCCACTTCCACCACCAGAGCCAACCACTCCAAACTCAAATCATGACCATCTTCTGCAATCGCCCAAATTGCATGAATCATTGGTTGCTAAAGTGTGGGAAAATCGTTGTAGTTTGATTTCTGAATTTGGAAATTCACAAGGAAAGGGGATATAAGTTCGGGTATTTTGAGATTTTTGATTGAGCAAGGAGATTTTTTTTTTTTGGATGTGATATACGGATTTTGGGTTCAGTTTGTTTTTGGGAACGATAAAGGTCTGGGTTGGTTTTCTTTCTTTGGGTCGGGTGGATTTTGTTACGGTTTGGTGTTCATTTATTCTTTTGTTAAATTCATTTCTTCTTCTTCTTAAAAAAACATTCTCTTCTAATTATTTTGTTTTAGCTTCTTTTGTTTACTTTGGTTCAATAGAAAGAAAAAAATGTGTTTTCTTTGGTTTACTTTGTTTTGTTTAATTGTTTTAGTGTTGTTTGTTTGATTTGTTTTATCCTTCAAAAAAGAAGTTAAAATTGTTTTATTTTGATTTGTTTTAGTTATTCCTTTCATCTCTTAAAAAAACCTGTATATATATCTTGTTTTTATAAAACTGCTTGCTTATAAAAGTTTTGCTGCTTTTAATCCCTATTTATTGTTCATATTTGTCCTTCATTGTTGTTTGTTTGCATTTAAATAAAACCGAAAATCCATTCGTAGTTGCATTGTTAATACACGTTTAATTTCTGTTTTGCATTTCATCTTAGATTTTTGATTAATAATAACGGTTAGAAATCGATAACTTTTAATTGTATATTGACAAGTTGTCTTCTTTGAACAATTTAATTTCTTGGTGTCTAGGCTACGGCAGAGTAATAACCATTTATAAATATTACGGTGATTCATAAATATTATAGTGGTTGTTCCTCTGCAGGTACTTAAACTTTCGGCTGCATTGCTACGATGATTCGTGGTGCACCGATAACTCCTGCCTGTTGCCTGACTGAGAACTATCTTGTTTATCTAAGACAATATGTGATTGTACAATTTTGGGTTGACTTAGGATAAATCATTTGTAATTAACAACTGCATTCATTTAGTTGCATTAGTTCATGCATATTTAAAAAAACAAAAAAAAATCCAAAATCGAAAACTAAAAAAATTTGTAAATATTCCTTAACCGTGTTTTTAAAATCCTTTCTTTTGAATTTTGTTTCATCAAGAACAAAATTCCAAAAAAAATTAGAAAAGCCAAAATTCGAAAAAAAAATTATAAAACCTTTTCAAAAACAAATAAAAAATTTGAAAAACAAAAAAAATCAATTTCCCTTTTGAAAAATAAATTCTATTTGTAAATATATTTTTTATAAAAAACAAAAAAAAATCTTGAAAATGTCCAAGTTTTTGCTTTCTTACTCACTTGAATTTAGTTGTGAAAATCAATATAATCCATATGAGTTCACTCCAAATTCGTATGGATATTTTAACAACTTTTGTTTAAATAATTCGAATTTTGAACCATAAAATTTTTAAAATAATGGTCAACCCTCAACTCTTGAAAATAACATTTCGTCATTACTTGAACTCTCTACACAACAAAATCAAATGATAAATGATTTGTGTAATTCGTATTTCTGCGACAACTCGAGTCAAAGTTTTCAAGGATTTCAAAATTTGAATTCAATTCAAAATTCAAATGATTTCGATGATAGCCCATGCCAATTCAATTTTGAACTCCAAATTGAATTTCAAAATCAAAATGAAAATGTGATCCACTTTTCAAATAATTTTGGCAAAGGGAATAATCTCGACTACGATGCGATTGAAAATTTTTGTTCTCAACAAATCTAAATCGAAAATTCTCAAGTTAATAACTACAAATAGGATTTTGTTGAACAAACAAACGAAATTTACGATGATCACACAGATTCGTTGTTTGAAACATATATGAAATAACATGAAAAACAAAATCAAATTCCAACGTGTGATGAGTCAAATAATAATCCATCTTTTACCCAAATCGACAATTTTCAAATAACAACTTTTGAAATTGAAAATAACAATCTTAATGAAGTTGTTGAAAACACGGTAATTGAGTTGGATTTCAATTCTTTTGAGGGTGTGGAACCAAATTTAAAATTCGATCTTCCTTTTCTCGATTTCAAAAATTTGAATACAACAACTTTGGATTTTGAACTTGTGACATCTAATAAAATTGTTGACAATCCAACAATGGAAGACGAATTTAATGAACACGAATTTCTTGGACTTTTGGATGACGAGTTGTTAAATTCCGACGGGGAAGATTTAAATCACCACTTTGATTTTGAAATCAATAATTTTGAAGAATTTTTCAATGACAAACTTGAATTTCAATTTGTGAAAATAAATTTGAGTTTCAATCAATCATTATATCTCCCCCAAAAATCATCGAAAATAAAACAACTCGTACAATTTTCAATAAAACAACATCCGTTTTTCCAAATCAACGTTCAACTTCAAAATCTTTTACGGTTTGGTTTTCTGCTCTTGAGTTGTGTCTTGCATACTTGACGAGATAAATGAACCGGTCTTTGGAAGACCGTTTCATTTACTCTTTAACGACATACTTTCTAATGTCATGTAAATAATCATCTTTTTATTTTCATTTAAATAAATGTTATGTTTTTTATTTTTCTCCTTCCACTTGGGTTAACTGTGAGGACACAGTCAAAATCAAGTATGGGGGGGCTCATCTTCTTCTTGATTTTTCAGGATTAATTTTCCTTTTTTCTTTTCTTCCAAAAACTCAAAAAAAAAAATCAAAAACAAAAGAAGAATTTTTTTTAAGAATTTTGATTTATTTTTAAAGAAACACTATAGGATAAATATATGGTTTTGGTTTATTAAATTGAAATTTTTGAAAGTTTATTTGTCTTAACAAAAATAAAAATAAAGTTTGATTACATATAACAATGGTTTAACTAGTATATAGGAAGATTCATACGTGTTAATTATGAAATACATCCTAATTGAAAATCTTTGTTTTAAAAATTGGTTGATTTAAAGTAAAGGATATAACATTTTTTTAGTCTTATAAGTTAAATGGTGCTAAGATGATTTTGCAAAGACTCTCTCTTTCTAAAAAAACAAAAAAAAACATATAAAAAATATTTGTATATATGTGTGTATATATATATATATTCTATTAACACCTACGGTCGACAGGTGTATACACTTGCGTGTACACTCGCCATGCTCTGTACCTTTCTCACGTAAGCCCGAAAGACAGTGCATGGTCGGTATATCTGGCCTCAGTTTATCTGAGCTAGGTGTATGTATATAAAAATTATTTTATTAATAATGCCTACAGTCGATAGGCATTCACACTCGTGTGTTCACTCGCCACGCTCTGTATTCGCGTCACATAAGTCCACAAGGCAGTGCATGGGTAATATATCTAGCCTCGGTTTACCTGAGTTAGGCATATAAATATTGTAAATATCAATAAAATTTCCAAAAATACAAGAGAGAGTAAGAAATTGAATTCCTAGCACAATTTTTAACTTATTTGATTTGACTTTTTATTGAAAAGAAATGAATATACCACTTCGATAAACTTTGATAATCAACTAAGGATCCATTTTATATTACACTTTGTTATCAACCGAAACAACAAGTTAAACTATAGTCTATTTGTTATGATAACCTAAATTTTGTTGGAAATTTTGACGAGTAAATGACTTAAATTTTCAAAATAATGACCGAAACCTATATTTAACTTTTTTGCGTCGATTTAAAAGTGAATCCTTCATTGTAAATATTTTCAAAAATTCGCATTCATGTCTTTGTAAATAAATCTTGCATTTTGTAAATATATACATCCTGCATTTGGATTTTGTGGGTAGTATCCGCTGAAAACCCTACGAGACAACACTCGTCCTAATAGGGACACCTAGAGGTTTAACAGCTTGTTGCATACGCTCAATGCAATCATGCTCCCTACGAAAACGGATTTATCTTAGTTTTCTTTTATTCGAGGACGAATAAAAAGATAAGCGTGGGGGTATTTGATGTGCACGTAAATGGGGCTATTTTTAGCACATATTTAATTTATTTAAATTGAATAAATGATCGTATTGGGTATTTTAACTTCTTTAAATCAAAATTCAAATTATTTTCAAATTGTCACATATTCATCTTCGTACAGGGGTAAAATGGTCATTTTTGTGCATTTATTAAATTGTGAAAATTTACTTTGAATTTTCTATGCTATTTTGTAGGAATTTGATTTCAATTACAAGTTGTTTCATGAAGAAGATATGCATGCACAAAAAGAACACAAAGGAATAAGGATAGAAATAATTCAAAGTGAAGATCATGGAGGACCCCACCTACCCACCTACCTTAATGAACAAATTAGAGGCTAATGCACATGCTTATGGTGTTTATGGCTTCATGTACACTTAAATAATGATTAGTAGAAGCTAATGATTACTTGGCCTCCACACTTTCTCAAGGGTAGTTTGGTCATTCCCTAAGTTATGGATTAGGGTTTCATGCTTGTATAAATAACCAATTATGTTCATGTAACCTCCTCTTGCCTAGTCTCTCTTTAGTTTAATTTAGGCTCAAAATAAAAAAGAAAGCTCTCTTTCTCTTTTCATGGCTACTTAGCCATTTTTACTTCATGTATTTTTTCTTTTTTGTATGCAATGTTAATTAGTGTTTCCTTTTAATTACATGTTCATTTCCTTTCAGGTTGTAGTGTAGATTTATTTTTTATGCCAGTAGAATAGTTTTTTTCCTTTACTTTGCTCTCTTTTTCTTTTTCTTTCATCTTGCAAGCTATATTTGTTGTTTTGATAACAAATATGAGAGGCTAATCCCTTCAATTTAGGAGTAATGAAGCCTCTAATCATGTAGCTTCAACATTTTGATAATTATAGCTCTCTTTTTGTGCTTATGACAATGCTTGAAGTGGTTTAATTTGTTGTTTTTGTTTTAAATTTGATAGCATATATGGTTGACACCAAATATGCTATGCTTAAACAATCCTTAACACAAATGCCTCTTCATCAAAATATGATTATGGCATAAGAAAGTGATTTGAAATTCAAATTTGATGGTCTATATTTCTAGTTAGTACTAAATAGGCCATACTTAAAATAAATTTCATTTTCAACTTTGTTGTCATTTCATAAGAGTTAGTAAGTGGTTTAAAGGTAGTGTTATATTTTGATGGCTTATGTTGAGCTAATTAATAGCACAAATGAGGCATACTTATGATAAACATATCATTTAAATTTACTTATGACCAAAAAGAGAGATCATAATTTCATAATTTGGTGAACTATATGATCAAGAGAGTGGAATTATCACTAACTTATCATTTAACTCTCATATTTTTGTCACTTTCTTTTTGTCATTTTTCTACAATTTTAGCTTCACACTTTTCAACTTTGGTCAATTTGGTTGAATAGAAAATTTTAAAATCAACAATTCCCTGTGGATCGACCCGTACTCACCACGTACTTCAGTAGTACGACGTGCGCTTGCGATATAAATTTTATTGTAAATTTTTCGACGGTTTTCTAATTCGATAGAATTTTCATCGTTAAACAATCACCTACATCTGATTGAGTTTTCCTATTATAATAGTTATCAGAATAGTATAGGAATGACGCCTTTTGAAGCTTTGTATGGAAGGCCATACAGATCGTCGGCATGTTAGTTAGCGACTGGAGACAGATTAGTCTTAGTCCAGATTTGGTCAGAGAGGCGTCGAAAAAGATTGAGTTATTCCGAGGGCAGATGAAGGAAGCTCAATCTAGGCAGAAGATTTACGCGAATAAAAAGCCTAAAGACCTAGAGTTCCTAGTAGGAGACATGGTTTTCATTAAGGTATCGTCGATGAAGGGTGTAATGCAGTTTGGAAAGTGGGGAAAGTTGACCCCGAGATATGTTGGTCCATTTCAGATTGTAAAAAGGATTGGAAAGCTCGCGTACAGAGTAGAGTTGCTGAGCATTTTGGCAAGTGCGCATAATGTATTCCATGTGTCTAATCTTCGCAAGTATGTGCATGATCTGGAGGCTAATTGTAACAATCCCAGATTTTTACAAAGTTTAAATTGATAATTAAATTAATTTTTGAATAAAAATTGTGAAAATTAATTGGTAAATTGATTAGAGTTTCTCCAAATTCAAATAAAATATGTGTGAAATCATTTGAATTTAAATTATGAGTAAATGGTTTAAAAATAATTTGAATTTATAAAATAAGACAAACTATGAAATTAATATAAGTAGGAAAATAAATAAGTTCGAACAACATGTTAATAAACTTTGTAAAATATAAAGTCAATACATTAGCTAAAATCTAACAACAAATTAAAATAGAAATTTATTTATATTACAAAGCCATAAAACAAGAAAAGAAAAATAAGTATGTAGAAGTAAATAAAGTTTAAATATGTACAGTTGCAAAATGAAGAAAACAAAAATATATATGAAAGTGTAGACTTGAGAAAACAAAATAAGAAAATGAAAATATCCTTAGCCAAAATATATCTCATTAGCCATCAAAGAAAAGAAAATATCAGCCAAGTCAAACAAGCGAAATTGGATAGGCACAAAGATATGAAGCATGAAAAATATACACGAAATGTACTTATAAAATATATATATATATATATTTGTAAACAAGGAAGGAAACATAAAGTACATAGCATTAAATGCTTCCATCTTTAGTAGCAAACAAGGTCAATTCGAATTGTTTAAATATTTTCAGCCTCCTAAATCTCTGATCAAAGATGATAATACTTGTACCAGTAAACACCTCCCTCTATACCAACTTATCTTTCTATATATCTACACCATTCCAGTTCATTTTCGTTCATCACAACATAGCAACCAGGAAACAAGAAGAATAAACATCATTATCTTACAAACTTAAGTAATTCATTCAACTAAATTAAAGCAAAACAGAAAAGGTTTAAAGGTAGATCAGCTGCAGGCTTTCAAAAAAAAAAAAAGTGTTCTGTTCAATCTTGTTTCTAGGTGAGTAAACTAAACACAAAAATGGTTTTTGTTTATATGCATGTGATAAATGTTAGATTTAAAGTTGTGATGTATGGTTGAAAAAAATTTGTATGCATATTACTTTAAAGTAAATATATGTTATATGGACAGATATACTGTGCGATACCCCCTGTATAGCTCCCAGTTTCGAAAGCTTCTCAGGTTTTCTTTGTTTAAAGTGAGTAAACCCAACTTCATTTGACTTAAATTTGGATGCATAAATTGATCTTGAAGTTCGATATAAAATTGTTTGCATAATGGTGGATTGTGTAAGTATATGTTTGCATATTAGACTGTGTATGTTTTATGAGAATGAAGACTCTGTTCTTATTATTCAGGTTTCAAATTTTTAAAATAATTCAAGATCCTCTTCTCTGAATCCTTTTCGATTTCAATATATAAGCAAAAATTGTTAGTAATATTAGAATACAAAATTTTAAAAATGTTACAGTGTTTCAAATGAAGCTGGTTCAAACAGACAGGAAGAAGAATAGTAAAACAAAAATATATCGAAATCTCAACATGATTAAACTGTTGTTTCAAAGTTTAAAACCTGATCTGGAATCAAATTTTTGGATTTTTAAATTTTAAATCTTGATTTTTAATACTGTAAATTTAGAGAAATTGTATATTGATCAGAAAATGAGTTTTAATCGATTCGTGGAGATCGGAGGAATTTTGGGTGCTAAGTTTATGCACGAAGCTAGTGTGGCAACCGACGAGGTTGGGAAAAATGATGGAAGTGGTGCACGACCACTGTGGCGTCGGCGAAAGGGCGATTGGGTTTTAAACCCTAATTATGGCGAGGTCGGAAATTTGATCATTGTGTCTTCGACAGAACATCGAGTGGGTCAAGAAGAAGAGGAAAAGGGAGAGGGTGTCCAACGAAGCTTGCAGCGAGGAGATGTGAATTCCGGTGGTGGAAAGGCGGTGGTACGAGGCGGAGATTGACTGGAAGTATTTTTCTGGTCATGGTGAAGTGTCAAAATGGGATTCAAACATTTTCGTGTAGAAGAGAATAGCCGGGGTTGACGTCGAGGTCATTGGTGACCTGGTGGCGATGCCGGCGATGTTTGGCACGGCTTCGATGCCTTATGCACGTGCACCCTGTGATGTGTATCGGGAAGCAACAGATGTGTATGGGAAGATAGGATGGAAAGGAAGAAGGGTTGGCCCTGGTTGGAGCGTGGGACGATGGGCCTGCGATGAAGAAACATTTAAGTTACTCAACCCATTTCAATAACCTAATATTTTTTTAAAAGTTTAAAATACTTTTGAATTTAACTCACTGATGAATAGAGTAAGTTAAAACATAGGTTGCCTTAAGTTGTGGGTGGATAATAGCTAGGATAGATAAAAAGGGATTTAAACTTGTAGAGGAAATAGTTAATGATTAAAGTAAGGTAAAATGATTACTAATTAAATGACCTAAGTTAAGAATTATAGATTAATTAATTAAGGATTTAATTAATTTGTAATTGAGAATTATTAATTTGATAATAATTAATTAATAAATTAGTAGTTAATTAATTAAGAGTTAATGACTGATTAATTAAGTAATTAATTTGGAATTGGTGATTAATTAATTAAGTAATTAGTGATAAATAAATGGGTAATTAAGTTTTATAAATTAATAATTAAGATCATTAATTAATAATTAATGAAGTAAATAAAAGGGTAGTTAATTACTGATTAAGATTAATCAAGAGTGATTAATATTTGTGGTTAAATTAATGATTAATTACTTAATGTAATTATTTAGATTGAGATAAATTAAAACGTAATCATAAATCATTAATTTATATAATTAATAATGTAATTTAAGGTTGATTAATTAAGATTTATTAATCAAAAATAAGTGATTTATGAATTAATTAATATAAATAATTAAGGATTAATGTAATTAATTCTAGTTAATTAATTTGTGAAATAATTAAATGATTTGAAATCAATTAATGTCAATTAACCATGATTGATGACCCATCTAATTTAAATTAATCAGATAATTAGTTAAGTTACTTATGGATGTTTGAACTCTATTGATTGTCGAACTGTTTGATATTTCTGATATGTTATGCTTTGTGCTATGAATTGTTTCAGTGTGATCTGTGATGAATGTAATTTATTTATTTATAATGCATTCATATTTTCTATCTGTGAATTTGTGTATAAAGATAAGCGTTATTGGAATATACCGCTTATCGATATTGTTGTGATTGCAATCTGTGATGACTGAATGATGTTGCACTATTGTGTAAAACGCCTGGACTACACCATACACACACAAATATGGATTGCACGAGGAAATCGGCTAAGTCATAAATTTTTAACAATTGTAATGATTGAAGTCTTGAATCCAAATTAGTTTTGGAATTTGAATTGAAAGCCTTTGAAATGAGTTCTCAAAAATAAAAGTTATTTTAACTAACTTTATAAAACTTCTAATTTAAATAATTTGTTTTAAATTTGAATTCAATATTTGGAATTGAATTCAATGATTTGGGAATTTTGGTCTAAAAAGATTATACAAGTTATAAAGGTGTTTATGTGGTTTTTTCACCATTTAAAAAGTATGGTTTTGGAAATTTAAATTTAAATCTAGGTTTTATACTTGGATAGCTTTAACTTATGTAAATTGTAATCAGTTTTCCCAAAACGAAAACTATTTGTTTCAAATAATAATAGCTTTCATAAAAAGAAAGGATTTCCAATTTGTGTCGAAAGATTTCAAGTTTGAAAAGAAATTGTAAATGGTTTGGGTAAAGACTATGAATTAAACTGTGTGAAAGATAATTAAATCTTGTTTTGAAATCAAAGAGGATTTTAAACAGTGTATCCTTTATATACAGGATTTGAATTGGAAAGGATTTGAAAGTTATGAAGTAAATCTTAAGCTGAAAGATTGGATAGTTAATCCAATTTGAGGTGAAATTGTTTTAAAAAGCTGTAGGTAAATCTTTGTGAATGGGGTGAACTTTGTGAATTGAATCTTTTTGTTTAAAAGATTAAAAGTGTGGAAATTATTTAAACCATTGAAGGTTTTTGAAATGAATCTTTTTGTTTAAAAGATTGGGAATGGTAATTTGTTTAACCATTCGAATAAAAGGTTTTGGGCTTTAAGCTGCGATTTAACTGAGACCCCAGTACCCATATGACACTACACCATATAAGCAATTTTGCAACACCATAGTGCGGCAAATTCACAACGGACTTAGGCCGTTGCAATATTCCAACGGCTTTGATCCCATGCGAACACTTTGGCAAAGGCTTTGAGTCGTTGCTATATTAGAACGGGTTATAGGGCCATTGCAAACTGTGGTCTTCTATATACAATAATAGCACACCCTCAAAACAACACTCCCTGTACCCTTCAGTTTTTTTAGCTCCCGCTCCTTCCTAATTTCTTCTGGCAACAAGGCGATTTCGCCAAATCCCACAAAACCCTAGCTCCACGTTCTTTCCACTTCTCTTCATCGCTACCTTCCTCCTCCCCAATACTAAACCCTAGTGCTGGAATCAAAGTCGCGCCTGTTGCCTTGTTTAAACCATCAAAGTCACGCCTATAAGTTCTCAAATTAAGGTACATTATTATAATGGAAAACATTTATTTGGTAGACAAGAAGATGTAACTTTTATACTTCTATAATTTCAAACTAGTAATTATTTAATGTATTTTTAGATGAACGATCTGATCTGGTTTACTCAGTGACACTTTTAGATGTGAAGGCGTATTTTTGTAAAAAAAAGCTGTTGATGTCATAAATCATATAGGAGACTCAAACTAAATGATGCTCGCTCTTTTTACAGTCTGTTTTAAATACAATTCTTCATAGTTGGTTACTTAGACCACCGCATCCTGGTTGTAACATGTATAGTGGCCGTAATAACATTTTTAGTGGTAATGAATTTGAATATTTATGATTGTGTTATCTTAATATTTCTAATATTCCACTGTATGTACGAAGCAATGTCTATTAAACAAAGTTTATCCAGTCCACTCTAGAAATGAAAGGAAACATTCCAACTATTAATATGGTAAATAAAGGACTATACAATTTGTTTACTAGTCCAAGCTTCAACGATCATTTATCTCTTTTTTCCATATTATTTAAATTAATCATAACTTTTCAGTAAAATGTGAGCAAGAATTCAAATATTTTAAAGTAAAATCACAGTTACCTAATAAAAAGATGAGTTTCATGCTCTGAATTGAAAAATATAATAAAGCTACAAGCTTGGGTGATTTTTGTTCTAAAATATTATGTCATTTTAAAGCTAATGAGGATTATGTTTGTACGATTGAATACTCACTTATAACCAAAAGGTTCAAAAAGTTGGTACGTTCTCCAAATTATTGGGTGTCATGAATCCTATAACCGGAACTCTATAATTAATTTTGGATCTTGAATTTATTTTTTCCTAAGCTTACAGTAGTGATATAATAGATAAGTTGCTTATTATCGTTAAATCACTACTACAAAACAGACCATTTGCATCGGTTGTTTACCCCCCTTTTGCATCAGTTCAACAACCGATGCATATGCAACTGATGCAACAGGCTTAACATTTTTGCATTAGTTCTGAAACCGACGAAAAAAGATCCTTTTTGCATTGGTTGTTACTAACAACTGATGCAAAATATCATGGTTGGTTGCTTGGACACAGCCCCCATGTTGCATCGGTTTTTTATAACAACCGATGCAAACTAATCCATCTATTGCATCAGCTATTTATACCTAATGCAAAAAAGCCATTCTCAAAAACCATTATTACAGTACTAAAATAGAGTATATATATTATTGATTATAACAAACAATTATTGCATGCAATATTACAATCATTCAAAATAAAAATTGATGGCAAATACAATCAGAAAACTCCTCGACTCAAACATACATTAACATATTCAACAACTGCCCAAACTCAGCAATCTACCATATCAACTCCACAGACCACCATTCTCTAAACAACTGCACCTAACCATCCAAATTCTGACTTCAAAACCACCATTTGCTTGTAACCAAAACTACACAGTGCACACAACACCTCAAAACAGTTAGTGCACTGCACATCACCTCCTTACTGCTGCCTTCTACCATATTGTTTTCAGCAAAACACCACCATAACAACATCTGCTAAACCTTCCTTCACCACTGAGCCGAATCACATTAGTTCTACCATCACATAACTACTGATCTACTATTTCCGGTTCCTTCCCCTCTGCCTACACCTCACCACTTCCCTGCAAAACAACCAGGCATATCACTTCCAACGACAGCAACTTCAACACATCTACATTCAGCAATACAACCAGGCATACCACTTCACTCATCAAAAATTTCGACCAACCACTTCTGCAACCTGACTTCTATCACTGCACAGTGACACATTCCAGCAACCCCTAAAAATAACTTATGCATCAACAAGTACAGTCAAATACATCTACCCATACTGCCACATTTCACCACAAAACAACCAACTCCTCCACTTCCCTTCAACCAGTACACAATTTTCCACCATTAACCACCCATTGTTCTGACAGTTCAACCCTTACCACCCTTCTTGCATCACCACATACAAACTTAAGCATCCACCTCAAACCAAACTGTTCACACCACATCACATACCCCTCTTCACCACCACATAACTGTCATTACATACCCCTCCACTATGCACATTTGTTTCAACCATTTCAACAACACTGCACCTCACTTCTCTATTCACTGTTATTCGCTGCATCACAATCCTCCCATCTAACCACCAGACCATCAAATACCATAATTGCCGCAATACTCAATACCCAAAAGAACATCAAAACCCATCACTTTGTAGGCAAAGACCATCGTTCTACTATCTTGTCCAATTTCCTTAAACACCAACTTCAGCAACTCTAGTATACAATCAGTGCACAAACCCCCATATCACCACTGCAACAGTGCATGGCAGCCACTTCACAACATCCCATATTCACTTCACCACTGTCTTACTTCCTCCAGATCCCATACATTACTGTTTTGTAGTAGTGGAAGTCTTTCCACTATAACCTGGCCTCTAGTCTTCTTTTTCAAAATCTGATTTACATCAATGTCATCAGATTTCCATTGCTCTTTCAAGATTTCCATCGATTTGCAATAGTAGTGCCTACAATTGAATTGCTTGCATTACCAACATAAGTGTTTTCCAAAGGTGGCTCAATATGCTCTCCCATTGCATTAGACCCGTTGAATGCATATGTGGATTCTTCGAGTCTTTTTTGATTGAGTGAAATCTTCTTGTTCATTGTCTTCTTTATACTTTTGATCATTTTCTGTAGGTAAAACAGAATTTTGAGCATGTCAGAGAACTATTATGAACAACTGAATTTCAAGCTATAAGAAAAACTACCATTATAAACAAAGTTGCATATAATACAAATCATATATATGGCTTTACTTCACACAAATCAAATTGTAAAATAAATTACTCACTTGACTACTTGACTATTCATGTATACACAATCAATATCATGTCACTTTCTAAATAACTTACGACTTAAAAGATATTATCATAAGAGATAAATCAAGCGCCAATTGGAAAGACAATGAAAATTATAGGGTGTATACGTATGAACGAGAGAAGTATGCAATCATTTCTGCTGTACAAAAATGGCATCATTACCTCCTTGGACGAAAATTCCTCATTGTCATCGACCACTAGAGCCTCCTTGAGCTACTCACTCAAACGATTCAAACCTCGATGCAACAGAGATGGCTGACCAAATTGATGGGCTTTGACTTTACCATCCAATACCACCCCGGCTCTGACAACAAGGTTACTGATGGTGTCTCCTGATGGATAGCCGAGGCACTTCTGCTATGATTTTCTACACCTCACTTTGATCTCACCAAGGACATTCAGCATGCTATAGCTGCTGACATCAAAGCCCAAGCATTGGTTCACAAGTTGGATGCAGACCCTTCAAATAGCACTCCATTTAGCTACAGAGATGGCTTAATCATCAGAGGCAAGAAAATTGTAATTTCTCATAATACTGAGCTTCAGAACCATATAATTATGGCCTACCATTGTCCAAAATATGGGGTTCGCTCAGGTATAAAGGGGATAGCAGCTCGTATTATCAATAATTTTTATTAGAAAGGGCTCCTAAAATCGATACAGTTTTTGTGTCATAGACTCTCAATGCCCTCTTTGTCCCTGTAGACCGCCTAAACTCATTAGAATTGCGAGCATTGTCCAGCATCTCCTTAGATGTTTCTTGATTATCATTGTGAATCAGTAATTTCACTATATTGTAAGTAGCAATGAAGAAACCTAGTGATAAAAGGATGAGGAATAATGGGGATGTTTTCGAACCAATGCTCTTCCGTCCAATCATCTTCTTCAGTTTGTCCTAATTCTGTAAACTAACAAAATAATAAGCATTGCATTGACATCCCAGTTGAAAGGTGCTTTCTTTTTGCAGGATTGAGCGCAAAAATTCATATAACTTGTTACCAGCTTTGCGCTAAAATCAAAGAATGGCATAACTATATGACACTAACAAAACGAAGATCGGAAAATATAAGAGAAAACTGATCTGAAAAACTATGGTAAAAAATTACAAGTTTAGTAACCAGATCTAACACGCAACACATTTTGATGGATAAATACTGATTAATCTCAACATCAAACCATAATACATCGTACCTCTAAACGAGAATGACAACAGCTACTGCTGACTAGGTGGATTAGATTTGGATCATTAATCCATCTCTGCAGTTGAGTGGAGAAAGATTAATTAAATACTGAAAGTGTTGTTAAGTACCAAGATTTTTTTTTTGGAGTGGGTTATTGAGGAGGAAGTAGTACATTTGTCCAAAGTAAACTTTGGAGCCAATTTTTCATTATTTCCCACCTAAATTTCATATTGTCATCAACATGTAGTTGCATCAGTTGACTTTAAAACCGATGCGACTAAAACTATTTGCATCGGTTGTTGGTGAGAACTGATGCAAATTTGATTTTTTTTATTACCTATTGCTTTCCATGTACCAATTGCATCGGTTATTAAGATAGAATTGATGCAAATAGTTCTATTTGCATCAGTTTTTACTTCAACCGATGCAAACGAGGCAAAGCAATATGTACTTTTTGTAATAGTGAATTATGATGTAGTATATTATCTGGCATTATGAAGTCTGTATTAAGCATTGAATCAGTCAATGAGTACACAAAGGTAATTTGATTACCAAATGTTTAGATGAACGTTCCTCTTAGTATGACACACGTTCAATTCATGATCACAATCATTTTTTACTATAAATATGTATCAACCATAAAGAAATTCCATATATAGTTCCCGGTTGTTGATAAGTATGCAAATATTGTATAATCAATTTTTTTATCTCTGTTATCCAGCCTTTTCTACATAATAAATACTCTTAGATGAATTAAATAGATGGAAATTTCAATAATACTAATGAAGAAACATTGTCTCGATATTGTAACATAGTTCATGTTAGTTGGTTATATGTATGATATTATGTAGGTGCTTTGCAAATTATCTAACTATAAGGTTATGGTATGTTCTTATGTCTCATGTACCTTTGTTTTGATTATTACTACATCAGAGTTTCATCTCTTTTTGGCTAGATTAGATGACATCAATGGAGAGGAAACATTAACCGTTTTCCTAACACCATCAGCCAAGTTATTCATAAAATTACATCAATGTGTTTGAATAGATGCTCTGTGATGGCCATAGATTGCTAAGCTAGCAAAGGAAGGAAGAACACCTGAGAGGTTACAGGATCGTGTGTCAAGTGGACACGGAATTCCACCAGAATCAATTCTAGACCCTTGACATCATCTCAATTGAATTTTGTTTGCATTAGCAAATCTTTACAATGATGCATAATTAAGTTCGTTCTGATACCTGTGGGCATTTGAATGTGTTTTAAAATCCTAGAATTTCTTTCACATCGTATAGGCCATATTAAGTAGAAGTAATCATCGTACTAATGAGATTCTGATAGATCTTTATATGATTTATGTTATAGCAAGCTCATCAAAAATTTGAACAACATATGTACTGTTAATAATGTGAACCCTTATATGTGCTTGATATAACTCCAAATTTCTATGGAATACTGGCAATTAAAGAATTAATAATCCTTATTCTCCATATGCAACGTGCAGAGACAACATTTTTGATCAATATTGGGTTTCCATTTGCTGACAATGTCCTTAGTGTTAGGTTTGTTTAATCTAGCTAGAAGAGCAGATAAACACATGTAGGAGAACAATTATTATTCCAAATCATATTACACTAGTTATATTGAACTTCTTTAGTTCTTACTAGCTCCCAAGCTGAGCAAAAATCAAATTCACCAATAGGGTTCGAGGACCAGGACCAGAATCTTTATCTGTATTGCGATGACTTGTAATTTTATGAATAACTTGGCTGATGGGTTAGGCAAACGGCTAATGTTTCCTCTCCATTGATGTAATAGATAAAGAGATGTAATAGGCGCACGGAGTAATTAAAATTTTTCTTTCAATGTGTTTTATGTCAGGTTTAAGGTTTTTTTACTAAAATGTTGTATATATTTTAGTTGGCAGATCAATATGTCTTCAAGTATAGATAAAGAGTGGATGAAAGAAGCCGATCAAAGAACCCCACGATATATGGAAGGAGTGCAGAAGTTTATTGATTTTGTTGTAAAAAATGGTGGCAATAAGGATATCTATTCTTATCCTTGCACACAGTGCAAAAATATGAAAACGAAAATTAAATAGATGAAATTCATTTTCATCTGCTTAGATGGGGAATTATCCAATCATATATTGTTTGGCATTTTCATGGGGAAGAGTCGGCAATGAACCAAAAACAACCTGTTAGTCAAGCCATAGGTACCAATGACTCTGAACATCCTAGGATGGAAGATCTAGTCAATGATGCTGATAGATTTCATCAATTGCAACCTACAAGTTTGTTGCCGGATAATATTGGGAATTCGCCTATGGTTGATGTCGATTGGCAGGACAATCAAAGCAAGAAGTATAAATCACTTTTTGATAATGCAAAAGAGCCATCGTATCCTTCATGTCCAAAAGGGATAACAAAATTGTATTTCGCTAACTTTAAAACCTAGTATGGCTTTTCCGATAATGGTGTGACTGCACTCCTAGAATTCATAAAGGAATTACTTCCTGAAGGTAACACACTACCAACAAAGTATCACGACATGAAGAAGATGATTAAGCAAGTTGGTATGGATTACAAAACTTATGATGCATGCATTAATGACTGCATTTTGTATTGGAAGGATGATGCAAATAGAGTTTTTTGTCTAATTTGCAAACAATCAAGATATAAAACAACATTCAACGAAGAGAAAAGAGCTGCCAAAGTACCTCAGAAGACATTGAGATGTTTCCCTCTAATTCCTAGGCTGTGGAGGTTGTATACTATACCATGGATAGCATATGTTATGATTTGGCATGGTCATGCCAAGTCCAATTCAGACGTAATGCGTCACTCATGTGATACTTCTCAATGGCAAGCTGTAGATTCTTTTGACAAAACATTTGATGTTAAATCACGAAATGTCACGCTTGGATTAGCAAGGTGGTTTCAATCCACATGCATCTCTAAGTAACCGTTATAGTTGTTGGCCAGTAGTTATAGTACCGTATAATCTTCCTCCATCCATGTGCATGAAAAGAGAGTTTTCAATGTTGACATTGTTGATTTCTGGACCAAAACAACCAAGAAAGGATATTGATGTTTATTTGCAACCGTTAATAGATGAATTACAACTGTTATGGGAAGGAGTCTCTACATTTGACTCTTTTAATAATTCTGAGTTTACATTGAGAGCTAGGTTGTTGTGGGCAATTCATGGTCATCCTGCACTTGGGACTTTATCGGGATGCACAACTTATGGCTATTTTGCATGTCCTACATGTGGGGAAGACACTTGTTCTTACTATCTTCGTGCAAGTAAGAAGATGTGTTACATGGGACATCGAAGATTTCTTCCTTTCAAACATAAGTTTCAAGACGAAAAAACAAACTTTGATAACAAACAAGAATATTATCGTCCTCCACGGCCATTGACTGGTTATCAAGTTGAAGAGAAGGTGGCTAATATCAAGATGAAATATGGTAAAGACAAATTAGAAATTGGTCGAAAACGAAAAAAAAAACCGATGAAGACGAAGTTGAGATGTTCCTGCATGGTATAGAAGGTCCATTCTCTTTGATTTGCCATATTGGAAAGCAAATTTGGTCCGACATAATATTGATGTTATGCATACAGAGAAGAATGTCACTGAGCATCTCATTAGCACAATTATGGGTCATAAAGACAAGTCAAAAGACGGCATCAATGCACGTAAGGATTTGAAAAACATGGGTATAAAACAAAAATTGTGGGTGAGTGAAGATCCTGAAAGAAATAAAGTAATCATTCCAGATGCAACTTTCACCTTGAGCAAAGACGAAAGGCTACGATTTTGCACCATTTTGAAAAGCCTAAAAGTGCCTAGCAAATTCTCTTCCAACTTCAGTAACAATGTGAACATCAATCCTCCTGAACTAACACATATGAAGTCTCATGATTACCACGTCATAATGCAGCAATTACTTCCGGTATTGCTTCAGCATTCTTATCCACAACATAAGGATCTACGTAATGCTATACATCGTATAAGTCTATTTTTTAACATTTTATACTCAAAGGTGATTAATAGAGAACATCTTTTAAAAGCAAAGACTAGTTTGGTAGAAGCAATTTGTATGTTTGAAAAATATTTTCCACCTGCATTTTTTGACATCAGCATCCACCTTATGGTTCATTTAGCCGGTGAAGCATTGATACGCGGTCCTGTTAGATATAGGTGGATGTATCCTTTTGAACGGCAATTTACTAATCTCAGTTTTGTTCATCATCATTCAATTTAAATAGGTATTAGTTATCTGTAATCGATTTATATTCATAGGTTGATGAAAACATATAAAGGATACGTCCGCAACAAAAGATATATTGAAGGATGTATTGTAGAAGGATATATCGTATAGGAAGCTAGTCTTTACTGCATGGAGTATATGCCAAAAGGAGGCGATGGCACACATAAACATACTCGTGAGGCTTTTATAGATGGGGATGATGAGTTTGCTAGTGAGATGCCTCTAGAAAATGGTAAAGACATAACCTTAACCTCGGTGCGGTTTGAACAAGTTCGTAGGTGGGTCCTCAATAAGTATGATAGATTGGATGAATGAGAGAAGTAAGTTCACAAATAACTCCTGAATCTCCACCATTGTAAGTATATAAATGTTTTGAAATGTGTTTTTCGCAGGAGCTATGACATTTATGTGAAAAGTACTAAATCTCAATCTCGAAATGGGGTTTCATCCGTGGAAGATTGTCAAAGTTTTACTCTATGGTTACGTGGCGAGGTATATATTAAAGCGTATTTAATATTTCACACGTACTTAAAGGTAATCAAAATTTTCATATATTTTATTTTTTTAGTTGGTAAAAACAAACGATGTTGATTCAACTCTTTGGCGCCTTATGAATGGGCCGAAGTTCAAGGCAGGCAGTTATATGAAGTACCAAGTAAGTGGGTTTACAGTTTCCCCGAAAAAATACGAAGAGCGGATGGTAACACAAGACAGCGGTGTATGTATGAGAGCAATCATAAAGTTTAGAGCCAGTGGGAAAGATAAAAATTATGCAGAAGCTGAAAAACTGTATTATGGAGTTATTCAGGAGATAATTGAGTTGGATTATACAAACTTCAAACAAACGGTTTTTTATTGTGATTGGGTAAAAGTCGAAGCCAAGGTCAATGGTTGCAAGATTGATCCTGTTTCAAACTTGATTACAGTTAATTTAGGGAAATTGAAGACCAAAGATAGGATGAACGATGAGCCATTTATTCTTGCATCAGAAGCGAGTCAAGTGTTCTACTCAAAAGATTTAAAAAATAGCGGATGGTTTGTGGTTTTACACACACTTAAGCGGTTGACTACAATCGTGGATGATCTTGAGTTTCCTACCGTCTATCAATCAGCCTTTGAAGATAACAAAAAATTAGAAGATCTTACCAAATGCATATGTTAATATAAGATGTATTTCTTAATTTAATTGAGTTGAATTTCAAATGTGGATGAATTTAGAATTTTTTGATTATGAATTCAGAATTTTTCATGTACCACTATTTAATTATTATTCTAAATTCATGAAATCTGATTGATCAATTTTCAATACATCATTTACCATATGGAAATCCTCTATAATTTCATCTTTTTGCTCACCTCTGAGGTTAAAGTTAACTAAAGTGCTGGTTAAAGTATTCGTAAGTGAGGAATTTGGAGCGACATACCCGGTTTTTCTTCATTTTCAGGTAATAATGATTATGTGTCATATTTATTACATGCCTAAACTACATTTGTTGTTGATCAATAGTTGCTTTTGTTGCTTCAGTTACACTTATATTCTTTATTCGTAATCGTATAAATTTTTAATCGATAACAATCAAATATCCTTGCTTGCTTTTATTAGACAACCTGTAAAAAAATTGTGCTTTTTCTACAGGTTTCACTCATACAACTATTTTGCAAGTACAATTATGCTGTACAATTATGTGATGTGTACAATTATGCTGTGAACTCATATATGTTTATTTCTGAATACTTGCAGCAACAATGTCAGAAGCCGCAGAAACGTCGATACATTCAGTCGCGAATTCGTCTTCTTCACAACCCGAGAAAGTTGAGACAAATGCATATGTTGTTCCAGTTTCTGATAATGCTGGGAAAATAGGCAGTAGACCTGGTAAAGTGGTATGAATGAATGTGCCGATATCATACGAAAGTTGGGATAAAGTACCCAACAAATGTAAAGATGACGTTTGGGCTGAAATGCGGGTATGTCATTCTCTCTTTTTTTCCGCTAATTCTTTACTGCAAACTGATATTTAACTTATCCATGAATAAAAATTATATAAAGATACACACATAGCCTATCTATGCACACACGCCTTCTTTGTTTCGAAGGCCTCTCTCTTATGCAGCATGTTCTCTGATGTTTCGCCTTCAAATGCTTCATGCATTTGCATGTATGCTCTCTCTTAGCTGCTTCTAAGCACTACAGTCCAGCCAGTCTGACCACTACCAACATATATTACAAAGAACGTCCAACAATCATATCTCCATTTATAGTAGTAAGGAAAAGTAATCATATTTCTAAATATGCATCATACTGACAACATAAAATAAGTATTAGAACATTTGCTTTCAGTTTGAGTAGTTTTATTAAACCAAGCTATCAATGATGCCACTTTTCTTCATGCATATTAGTATATGATTTCAATGCATAGAAGAAACATTACTTTAAAATGTAAAACTAAATGCCTAAAATTAAAATAATGAAACAAAAGGAGTGTTTAGTGAAATAGCTAAAAAAAAAGGGATGCTTCTCAATGATAATAGACTCATATATAAATTTCCACCAAAGGTACACTTTGTAGTAGCGGTCCTTTTGAAAGCACTTTTAGTTCATGTTGAATCCTAAAATATGTAGTATCTAACATGTGCATACTATGATTAATGTTACTTTCAATATAAAATGCATCTAGGTGTACAATCATAGTTATCACAATCATTTGGTGATGGTGTTGACTCATATTCAAAATGCATAAAAGAGAGGCCTTCAAAACAAAGATTCGGTAATATGTAATGACCAATGCCCTTTTTTTTCTCTTGTGTCATTTTTATAGCTTTACCTTGTATCATAACTTGATACCAAAATTGATTATATAGGTGAACATATATAAATCAATGCTTATGTATTTACGTTTATTATCTCACCCAGTGGTTATATTTTCTTAAATTTTTTCACGTTAACCTATAGCTTTGACGTCCATGAAGTTTTATCTCTTATAACTAAATTACAAACTTGTATTGTCTAATAAAATTACATAACTTACAAGTGACATGCACTAATGATCTGTGTATTTTCTTGTATTTTCTTTTTAACATATTTTTTATCTTCAATATATACAGACATTTTATGAGCTAGAGTCGGATACAAAAGAGTTGTATTTTAAAAAAAATGTGCGAATCATTTAGAAGATACAAAAGTGAATTGAGGACAGGGTACTACAACAAATTTGACAATGATGAAGCTAGAAGGAAAAATTGTCCGCCAAAAGTTAGCGTAGAAGATTGGGACGGATTCTTGAAAAATGAAGCAAAACCCGGTACACGCGAAAGAAGAGAGCTAGGCAAAAAAAAAGATCACGATACAGTTATACTCGTCACAGTGGTCGTACAAGTCACGTCGTAGTAGAACATAAAATGGTACGGTTTTAATTTTTTGTTATTTCGTTGCATTTTACCATTTCGTTGAATGAGATTGTATCTGTAGGAAATAAACTCTTCGAATAAGAATCGGTTGGTTTGATAATCGATGTTTCGGTTGCAGGCAATTAAAAATCCAGGAAAAGAAATCATACGCCGTGAAGTGTGGGAGAACACTCATACAAAAAAGGATGGCACCATATCGGATTCAAATTCTTCATACTTTGTAAGTTAAACAAATATTTTTTAGATGATAAATTAAAAATCATTTACTGCTATGACATATATGTTTACATGGTTTATCGGCCAATAACTTATATGCACGAAATTAAATATCTCAAGTATTATCATATTTTAGGGTAAAATTGCAAAAGCGAGGGAAACAATAAATGACGACGAGGAACAAGATATGCCATTGGATGAAGACATCTTATCACAAATGTTCGGCAAAGATAAAAGGGGCCGGACTCAAAGTGTTGGAACTATAATACCAAAGACACAAGTTAAAGCATCTACTATCCACGTAAACAACTCAGAAGGAGTAAACAAGACTCAAATAGATTGGAAACAAGGATGGAGAAGGTGGAGGGTTCTTTGGAGAATGTGAAGGGTACATTGAACACATTGGTCGACATGTTAAAAGGATATGTGAAACAGATGCCAGACATTGCTTCCTACGAAGGAGGAAGTGGTGGGACACATCATGAAAGTGTTGGAAGAACGTCGAACAATAATGATGCTGCTAACCCGCTTATTTCGCATGTTCAGGAAAATAAAAAATGTGAAGTGTTGAACTTTGATCTATAAGTCATTGCAATAGGTTTTGTATGCAGAGATTCGACGGCATCCATAATACATGGAAAACCTATACCTCTTACACATGAGAAGTTGATTGTGGACAATATACTATTACCAGATAAGCCCACGGCCAAACAAAATCATCCTCTTGCTATGACCTTTGATGATGTTGGAATCGGTAGTTGTGTGTCATCTGGTTATTCATTGATGTTTATATCTTTATCTACATATCCTTCAAGCAAAATTTATCATAGTGTAGGTGAATCATGGTTTATCAAACGTTATTAATTTTGGCATTTAGGTGCTAGTTTATTGTACTTTGGTTAACTTTATTGTTACAAGGAATAAAACTTTTGCTTGAATCTTGTCATAAGGTTTCATATTTTATATCCTTAGCCATTTGTGCACATAATTTTCAACATTTCTCATGCTTTATGTTTGTGCCTTTTTCCATTTCTGTGCATGAAATGTGATGCGGTATGCCATATATTAAATTTCTTATTATTATCTTTTGGTTAATAAATTTTCTTATCCAAATTTCTATATGTTAGTTGATATTCTAATACATTATTTGATTTTGTGTTTGCAGAATATACTACTGCTAGATATACCAGTGATACTTGATATAGGGTTATCCAATACCTAACTTTTGAAATAAGTATTTTATGTCAATATTCCAGTCCCAATAAGCATTAGACGATTGGAGGAAGACGTTATGTACCGTATGTATTGTACTATGCATGTAGTATTATGTAATGATGTCGTTGTTGTACTATGTATGTTATGTATACTTGTTGAACTATATAGTGGTATGTGTTGATGTTGAACATTATAATTCAAACATTTGTTATGTTCGATTTTTGTGTTTAATCTATGAAAAATATTTGGTTTAATAATCTTTCTTTTGTGATACTATTAAATTTGATAATTTTTGTATTAATTATGATAATGAAATGATTGTCGCTGGTGTAGAGAAAATTTCGAATATTTTTTTTAAATAAAATATTAATTAGCAACGGATTAAAGCTGTTGTTAATATTTAAAACATCAGTTATACAACTACATTTAGCAACGGCTTTAAGCCGTTGCAAAATAAATTCCGGAACGGCTACAAGCCGTTGCTAAAGTATATTTTGCAACAGCCCTTAGCCGTTGCAAAAAATATATTTCGCAACGGATTTGAGCCATTGCGAAATTTTTACCACTGCCCATTTCGCAACGACTCAAAGCCGTTGCAAAATGAGGATTCTGGTGTAGTGTGATTTTTTTTAAGTATTGCGCTCATTATTCGGTTTAGCCGGAAGAGGACATTTGTGTCATATAACCCGTTCCGAATAATGATACGTCGATATGGATAGCATTTGAAGATCGGTGGTGAAGACCGAGTGTTTTCGAAAATAAAAGGATAACCCGTCGATTGTCTCTGCACTGGGTCGCGCCGATATAGAGATTCCCTAAGTGATGGGAAGTCCGATCGGGATTGTGAATACCCGGATTTGCAAGGGCTTCTTCGAAAGTGCCTTCGGTTCTGTTCGAACCCGAAACAGACTTGTATGGATGTGCGTCTGACACTATGCTTTGAGATATAAAGCAGATTCTTTCAAATACATATCTGTTGGTGACGGAGAATTTATTCTCTTAGCTTAACACCCTTCTCTGAGACGTACGAGCTCAGAGGTTATGTAGTTGAAGGTTATCAGCTATATACTCCCACTTTGGTAGTGTGGCATGCTAAGTGCTATTGTGTGTTGATGATCATTGGTTGATCATTTGTGATTAAAGCATGGCTTTCGTATAAAGCATAGCTTTGTGGACGAAACCTCATCGAGCCTCACAAACCGGTAATGGTCGAAACAGGAAAGATGCGGCAAGGTTTCAGGGGCAGCTCCCCTAGGGTATGACCATTCCTTTTGGAAAAGGGTAGTATCATAGTATGGAGCTCAGATACTTACTCATTTGGACACTGTATTTTATTGCTGTGTGATGTTTTTGGTGTTGAGAGCTCTCGGATAAAGGTCTAAAAGGACCGGGGGTGGCATATCTGTAGGTATTACTCCCGGGCAGGGAGGAAACCGGCCTTGTGTTGGCAGAGAGCCGGGTAGGTTCTCGAGGCGTCCCGCTAGAGGCGCTCCCATGTAGCAATAGGAAGTTCCTTAGCCTGGCCATTTGTTGGAAATCCAGTCAAATAATACGAGCTTTTATGATTGTAGTTGTATAACCTGCCATGGAATGTGGTGGTAACCTGCTATTGAACATGGTAGTTATAGTAGGCATAAGTGCAAATTGCCTATGCTGGCTAAGATTAATATTATACTTTCGAAATGTTTTCTGCACTATGCACTAGTAATAATATTGAAAAGAAATTCTCTCGTATCAAGCATGTTTGACTATCATAAGGAGAAATCTCCTCCAATTCTGCGTTTGCATTGTGTGTGTGGCGGGAGGCCTTATGGCAGTTTCATTTTCCAAAAAGCATTGCGGATTGACTTTTAAATTCCTTTGTTGATTGTTCTTAAAGATAAACTATTTTTGTTACTCACACCAGTCCCATGACTGACATGGAGTTTATTGTTCCTTTCTTAAACTCTGGGTGCCCACAATTTTTCAACACGGGCAGTCTAGAGTTGGGTTTTCCAGATAGTCGAATAGTATGAACTAATTCCACAGCCTTTGAAGCTTTTGGATTTATGGATCGCATTCTCTACACTTTAGCTCTCATAGCTGACCTTGCTTATCTTTGTGAATCGTGATGGTGGATCGAGTTTGCCTTAGATCGGAGCATTGGATTTGGGGATGTATTCTATTGAAGACATTATCTTTCCGCTGCTATTTTTTGTATCTCTGATGTATATTGATATCTATTGTATCATCTGTTCTATCATCATAGTATCTGGATATTGTATCAATGTCGGTGTATTGATATTCATTTCTTTTTCTTCCGCTGTGTTGTACTTAATGGTGTTATAAGCTCTGGCGAGCCAGATTCGGCGTTTGAATCTGCGGCATTTGAATATAGGTAATGTATTCGGTGCCGATTTTCGAAGGCCGGGTCAAGATCGTTTCATTTGGTATCAGAGCTAAAGGTTGAAACTTTTGCTCAGGAGTATAACACATTAAGTAGCTCATTAGAGATAGGGGGAAGTAAACCCTAAAATGAGTATCCTTAAGATATCTGTTCGTATACCTCAGTAAATTCTCTTCCTATTCACTGATAGTAAGTATGAGTGCAAGAAGAGGACGAGATAGGGGACAGGGAAGTACAACTACAAATGGTCGATACTCTGTAACAACAAGGAACAATCTTTCCTCTATCAAATCTCTTTTGTTCAGTATCTCCTTTCAATTCTTTGATAGTTCCTGGTAGATCCAGGAAGAAGATTTGATCTATTTGCATGGGACATAAACTCCAAATAGGTCAGGATTGTTTGTTTGGATGAATTGGTTGCTTTGGTTGCTATGGTTAATAGGTATACTTTAGTTCTAAACTAAAAGTTTTGAAATTGTATCTATATATTTGTCTATTTTTAGGTCCGGATATGTTCTACGAATGGTTAGTTATCCCTTCGGACTAACCAGTACCTTGCATATTTCGTAGATTCGGATAACCCGAGTATCTTGTGAAGTGTTAAATAGATTCGTTCTTGTATCTATTATTGATATTCTGATTTGGTAAGCCAAATGCAGAATAGATATTCAGTTTGATTTGATGAAACATTCTTCATCTATCTTTGTGTCTCCCTGGCAAATTTCGAGGACGAAATTTCTTAAGGGGGGAATCTGTAACGATCCTGGATTTTTACTAAGTTTAAATTGATAATTAAATTAATTTTTGAATAAAAATTGTGAAAATTAACTGGTAAATTGATTTGAGTTTCTCCAAATTCAAATAAAATATGTGTGAAATCATTTGAATTTAAATTATAAGTAAATGGTTTAAAAATAATTTGAATTTATAAAATAAGAGAAACTATGAAATTAATATAAGTAGGAAAATAAATAAGTTCGAACAACATGTTAATAAACTTTGTAAAATATAAAGTCAATACATTAGCTAAAGTCTAACAACAAATTAAAATAAAAATTTATTTATATTACAAAGCCGTAAAACAAGAAAAGAAAAATAAGTATAAGTATAAGTATGTAGAAGTAAATAAAGTTTAAATATGTACACTTGCAAAATGAAGAAAACAAAAAAAAATATGAAAGTGTAGCCTTGAGAAAACAAAAGAAGAAAATGACAATATCCTTAGCCAAAATATATCTCATCAGCCATCAAAGAAAAGAAAATATCGGCCAAGTCAAACAAGCAAAATTGGATAGGCACAAAGATATGAAGCAAGAAAAATATGCACGAAATGTACTTATAAAATATATATATATATATACGTGTGTGTGTGTAAACAAGGACGGAAACATAAAGTAGTTAGCATTAAATGCTTCCATCTTTAGCAAAACACAAGGTCAATTCGAATTGTTTAAAATATTTTCAGCCTCCAAAATCTCTGATCAAAGATGATAATACTTGTACCAATAAACACCTCCCTCTATACCAACTTATCTTTCTATATATCTACACCATTCCAGTTCATTTTCGTTCATCACAACATAGCAACCAGGAAACAAGAAGAATAAACATCATTATCTTACAAACTTAAGCAATTCATTCAACTAAACAAAAGCAAAACAGAAAAGGTTAAAGGTAGATCAACTGCAGGCTTTCAAAAACAAAAAAAGTGTTCTGTCCAATCTTGTTTCCAGATGAGTAAACTAAACACAAAAATGGTTTTTGTTTATATGCATGTGATAAATGTTAGATTTAAAGTTGTGATGTATGGTTGAAAAAAATTTGTATGCATATTACTTTAAAGTAAATATATATTATATGGACAGAAATACTGTGAGGTACTCCCTGTATAGCTTCCAGTTTCGAAAGCTTCTCAGGTTTTCTTTGTTTAAAGTGAGCAAACCCAACTTCATTTGACCTAAATTTGGATGCATAAATTGATCTTGAAGTTCGATATAAAATTGTTCGCATAATGATGGATTGTGTAAGTATATGTTTGCATATTAGACTATGTATGTTTTATGAGAATGAAGACTCTGTTCTTATTATTCAGGTTTCAAAATTTTAAAATAACTCAAGATCCTCTTCTCTGAATCCTTTTAGATTTCAATATATAAGCAAAAATTGTTAGTAATATCAGAATACAAAATTTTAAAAATGTTACAGTGTTTCAAATGAAGCTAGTTCAAATAGACAGGAAGAAGAACGGTAAAACATAAATATATCGAAATCTCAACATGATTAAACTGTTGTTTCAAAGTTTAAAACCTGATCTGGCATCAAATTTTAGGATTTTTAAAATTTAAATCTTGATTTTTAATACTGCAAATTTGGAGAAATTGTATATTGATCAGAAAATGAGTTTTAATCGATTCCTGAAGATCGGAGGAATTTTGGGTGCTAAGTTTATGCACGAAGCTAGTGTGGCAACCGATGAGGTTGGGAAAAATGGTGGAAGTGGTGCACGACCACTGTGGCGTCGGCGAAAGGGCGATTGGATTTTAAACCCTAATTATGGTGAGGTCGGAAATTTGATCACTGTGTCTTCGACAGAGCATCTAGTGGGTCGAGATGAAGCGGAAAAGGGAGAGGGGCGTCCAACGAAGCTTGCGGCGAGGAGACGTGAATTCCGGTGGTGGAAAGGCGGTGGTACGAGGCAGAGATTGATTGGAAGTATTTTTCTGGACATGGTGAAGTGTCAAAATGGGATTCAAACATTTTCGTGTAGAAGAGAATAGCCGGGGTTGACGTCGAGGTCATTGGTGACCTGGTGGTGATGCCGGCGATGTTCGGCACGGCTTCGATGCCTTGTGCACGTGTTCCCTACGATATGTATCGGGAAGCAACAGATGTATATGGGAAGATAGGATGGAAAGAAGAAGGTTTGGCCCTGGTTGGAGCGTGGGCCGATGGGCCTGCAGTGAAGAAACAATTAAGTTACTCAACCCATTTCAATAACCCAAAATTTTCTTAAAACTTTAAAATGCTTTTGAATTTAACTCGCTGATGAATAGAGTAAGTTAAAACATAGATTGCCTTAAGTTATGGGTGGATAAATAGCTAGGATAGATAAAAAGGGATTTAAACTTGTAGAGGAAATGGTTAATGATTAAGTAATGTAAAATGATTACTAATTAAATGACCTAAGTTAAGAATTGTAGATTAATTAATTAAGGATTTAATTAATTTGTAATTGAGAATTATTAATTTGATAATAATTAATTAATAAATTAGTAGTTAATTAATTAAGAGTTAATGACTGATTAATTAAGTAATTAATTTGAAATTGGTGATTAATTAATTAAGTAATTAGTGAAAAATAAATGGGTAATTAAGTTTTATAAATTAATAATTAAGGTCATTAATTAATAATTAATGAAGTAAATAAAAGGGTGGTTAATTACTAATTAAGATTAATTAAGAGTGATTAATATTTGTGGTTAAATTAATGATTAATTACTTAATGTAATTTATTCAGATTGAGATAAATTAAAATGTAATCAGAAATCATTAATTTATATAATTAATAATGTAATTTAAGGTTGATTAATTAAGATTTGTTAATAAAAAATAAGTGATTTATGAATTAATTAATATAAGTAATTAAGGATTAATGTAATTAATTCTAGTTAATTAATTTGTGAAATAATTAAATGATTTGAAATCAATTAATGTCAATTAACCATGATTGATGACCTATCTGATTTAAATTAATCAGATAATTAATTAAGTTACTTATGGATGTTTGAACTCTATTGATTGTCAAACTGTTTGATATTTCTGATATGTTATGCTTTGTGCTATGAATTGTTTCAGTGTGATCTGTGATGAATGTAATTTATTTATAATGCATTCATATTTTCTATCTGTGAATCTGTGTATAAAGATAAGCGTTATTGGACTATACCGCCTATCGATATTGTTGTGATTGCAATCTGCGATGACTGAATGATGTTGCACTATTGTGTAAACCCCTGGACTACACCATAAACACACAAATATGGATTGCACAAGAAAATCGGTTAAGTCGCGGATTTTTAACAATTGTAATGATTGAAGTCTTGAATCCAAATTAGTTTTGGAATTTGAATTGAAAGCCTTTGAAATGAGTTTTCAAAAATAAAAGTTATTTTAATTAACTTTATAAAACTTCAAATTTAAATAATTTGATTTAAATTTGAATTCAATATTTGAAATTGAATTCAATGATTTGGGAATTTTGGTCTAAAAAGATTATACAAGTTATAAAGGTGTTTATGTGGGTTTTTAACCATTTAAAAAGTATGGTTTTAGAAATTTAAATTTAAATCCAAGTTTTATACTTGGATAGCTTTAACTTATGTAAATTGTAATCAGTTTTCCCAAAACGAAAACTATTTGTTTCAAATAATAATAGCTTTCATAAAAAGAAAGGATTTCCAATTTGTGTCGAAAGATTTCAAGTTTGAAAAGAAATTGTAAATGGTTTGGGTAAAGACTATGAATTAAACTGTGTGAAAGATAATTAAATCTTGTTTTGAAATCAAAGAGGATTTTAAACAGTGTATCCTTTATATACAGGATTTGAATTGGAAAGGATTTGAAAGTAATGAAGTAAATCTTAAACTGAAAGATTGGATAGTTAATCCAATTTGAAGTGAAATTGTTTTGAAAAGCTGTGAGTAAATCTTTGTGAATAGGGTGAACTTTGTGAATTGAATCTTTTTGTTAAAAGATTAAAAGTGTGGAAATTATTTAAACCATTGAAGGTTATTGAAATGAATCTTTTTATTTAAAAGATTGGGAATGGTAATTTGTTTAACCATTCGAATAAAAGGTTTTGGGCTTTAAGCTGTGATTTAACTGAGACCCTAGTATCCATATGATTTTTTTTTAAGTATTGCGCTCATTATTCGGTTTAGCCGAGAGAGGACCTTTGTGCCATATAACCCATTCTGAATAATGATACGTCAATATGGATAGCATTTGAAGATTAGTGGTGAAGACCGGGTATTCTCGAAAACGAAAGGATAACCCGTCGATTATCTCTGCACTGAGTCGCGCCGGTATAGAGATTTCTTAAGTGATGGGAAGTCTGATCGGGATTGTGAATACCCGGATTTGTAAGGACTTCTTCGGAAGTGCCTTCGGTTCTGTTCGAACCCGGAACAGACTTGTATGGATGTGCGTCTAACACTATGCTTTGAGATATAAAGCAGATTTCTTTAAAATACATATTTGTTGGTGATGGAGAATTTATTCTCTTAGCTTAACACCCTTCTCTGAGACGTATGAGCTCAGAGGTTATGTAGTTAAAGGTTATCAGCTATAAACTCCCAATTTGGTAGTGTGGCATGCTAAGTGCTGCTGTGTGTTGATGATCATTGGTTGATCATTTGTGATCAAAGTATGGCTTTCGTATAAAGCATAACTTTGTGGACGAAGCCTCGTCGAGCCTCACAAACCGGTAATGGTCGAAACAGGAAAGATGCGGCAAGGTTTCAGGGGTAGCTCCCCTAGGGTATGACCATTCCTTCTGGAAAAGGGTAGTATCATGGTATGGAGCCAGATACTTACTCATGTGGACACTGTATTTTATTACTGTGTGATGTTGTTGGTGTTGAGAGCTCTCGGATAAAGGTCCAAAAGGACCGGGGGTGGCATATCTTTAGGTATTACTTCCGAGCAGGGAGGAAACCGGCCTTGTGCTGGTAGAGAGCCTAGTAGGTTCTCGGGGCGTCCCGCTAGAGGCGTTCCCATGTGGCAATAGGAAGTTCCTTAGCCTGACCATTTGTTGGAAATCCAATCAAGCAATACGAGCTTTTACGATTGCAGTTGTATAACCTGCCATGGAATGTGGTGGTAACCTGCTGTTGAACATGGTAGTTATAGTAGGCATAAGTGCAAAATGCCTATGCTAGCTAAGATTAATATTATACTTTCGAAATGTTTTCTGCACTATGCACTAGTAATAATATTGAAAAGAAATTCTCTCGTATCAAGCATGTTTGACTATCATAAGGAGAAATCTCCTCCCATTCTGCGTTTGCATTATGTGTGTGGCGGGAGGACTTATGGTAGTTTCATTTTCAAAAAAGCATTGCGAATTGACTTTTAAATTCCTTTGTTGATTGTTCTTAAAGATAAACTGTTTTTGTTACTCACACCAGTCTCATGAATGACCTGGAGTTTATTGTTCCTTTCCTAAACTCTGGGTGCCCACAATTTTTCCACACGGGCAGTCTAGAGTTGGGTTTTTCAGATAGTCGAATAGTAGGAACTAATTCCACAACCTTCGAAGCTTTTGGATTTGTGGATCGCATTCTCTACACTTCAGCTCTCATAGCTGACCTTGCTTATCTTTGTGAATCGTGATGGTGGATCGAGTTAGCCTTGGATTGGAGCATTGGATTTGGGGATGCATTCTATTAAAGATATTATCTTTCCGCTGCTATTTCTTATATCTCTGATGTATATTGATATCTATTGTATCATCTGTTCTATCATCATTGTATCTGGTTATTGTATCAATGTTGGTGTATTGATATTCATTCATTTTTCTTCCGTTGTGTTGTACTTAATGGTGTTATAAGCTCCGGCGAGCCAGATTCGGCGTTTGAATCTGCGGCATTTGAATATAGGTAATGTATTCGGTGTCGATTTTCGAAGGCCGAGTCAGGATCGTTTCACTAATATTCCGTATATAGAGTTGGGGGACTTAGTAGTGGAGCCTGATTTGACTTTTGTTAGACAACTAGTTCGGGTTACAGCGAGAGATGAGAAGAAATTGAGGACCAAGACAGTTAAGTTGGTAAAGGTTCAATGGAGCTATAACGAGAAAGACTGTACTTGGAAGACAGACGAAAGGATTCAAGAGGTTTATTCTGATCTTCTTTGACGGCATTTCTATATTAGATTTATACAGATTGGTTGCTAGTCTAATAGACTAGTATGGGTGTTAGGAGATGTTACAGATGATTGCTATGTTTGCTAGTTAGTCCTCACTAAATTTCAAGGATGAAATTCTATAAGGAAGGGAGCCTGTAACACCCCTATTTTTATTGACATTATTCGGGGGATTTAATTATAATAAATTAAATAGAATAATATAGATAAGGATATTGAGGTTGAAAAACAAAAATATAGTGGTCATGCTTATTAAACTTAATGAACTTAAAAATGGTTAAGTACTTAAATATAATGGCATAAGAGTAATTACAACCCATATTTCCTACCCTTATACCATTCCCATTAGGTTTTTCACGTTTAGTTTCTCTCAATCAAATCTTATAACCGTAGAAGCAAGGTCAACCATTAGAAAGAGGAGAAGAGAAAATCAACAAAAAGCTAGGATTCAAGCTAGAAGGAATCAGTCTCAATCATACTTCAATTTCCTTATCCGATCTAAGGTGAATAATAATTTCTCATCTCTATTTTGATTTTAACATCAAATGGTTTCGAATTTAAGGATAAATCTATTTTATGATATGTGAATGATGATATGCTTGATTTTGATTTATAGAAGTTTAAACAAGGTTGTTTAAAAAGGATATATACATAATTTTAGAGTAAAATCAGATGAAATGATGTTTAAATTCCATGGGAAAATTTTTTGTTGTGGAAAACATGATTTTGGAGTTGGGTTTCAATTTTTATAATTTTCCAAGCAATGGAGAATTTATTATGAATTTTCAAAGGAAAATATGATTAATTTGGTTTATAAATTGCTTTGGAAAATATATTAAGAATTTGGGTCTAAAATTTTAATATGTTAGATAACATAACTAGAGTGAATTTTTGGAATTTTTGAGGATTTTTACTAAGTGACGTATTATGAAAATTAAATTATTTTGAAAGAAGGACCTAAATGATTTAGGCTTATTTGTTAAATGTTAATCTGATTTTGGATATGAGAAAATGTGGCTAATATTACCCAAAGTATTTAAAAGTTTGTGAAAGCCAATCAAAGGTTTACAACTAGGTAAATTAGTTGCAAAAAAGGTTACTTATTTTGGAAAAATCGGCTTTTATCCTGAAAAAGTTGGTTCCGCCTTCTATGGCAAACCTTTCGGCTCAGACTTCTGGACCAAGACCTTTCGACTTCAATGACCATCAGGTTGAAAGTAATGCATATGATATCATTCAGGTGGCATGTAGTGAATTGAACTAAGTCGAAAGTATGGTGTCGAAGGGTTGCATTCGAAGGGATGCTTCCGAAGGAGATGGATCCTTAGTTTATTTTGATTTGAAAAGAGAAATCACTTGCATGTTTTCTAAAGGCCTTTTGATACATTCGAAAGGTTTTGTTCTCAAAAGATTGTTTTAGAAGAACTTTCGATAAGGTCGAAAGGCATGGTTTTTAGAGTTGTTTTATAAGACCTTTCGATAAGGTCGAAAGGTTAGGTTTTGAAAGGATTTAAGATACCTTTCGACACAGTCGAATGGTTTGGTTTCGAAAGGTTGTATCCAAGGGATTTGAAATGAACTGTCGCGTTATTTTTATTTCAACCTTCCGAAGGGGTCAAAAGCAGGAGCTTTCGACTTAGTCGTAAGGTTTACTAGTTTTATATATACAAGCCACTTCCCAACCATCCAAAGGGATCGAAAGCAGGATATTTCGACACACTCGAAAGGTTTAAATGTTTTTCCCCAATGTTTATAAAGTAGAGGATGGTTTTGAAAAATTTCACCTATGACCCAAAGTTATATTTTTAAATATAAACCCAGTGCTTTTGAAAGGTATGAATCTCAATGATTTCAAAAGGTTATACCCTTATATCTATATGAGTAATGCTTTATCAAAGTCGAAAGGTTTCAAAGAAGTGTTTAAAGTACTAAAAGGGTTGGAGCCTATTGTTTTTAAAGCAGATGATTAAACCTTTCGAAGAGGTTGCAATGTGTAACCCTTCGACGTTGTCGAAAGGTTTGAAAAACCCAATCTCTAATTTTTAATGGAAAAACCCCTGCCTTATATAAAGGAGTTTTGTAGTGGCTTTAAATACGTAGTTTTGAAGAAGTATTGCCTTGGAAAAAAAATATGTTTAAGGTGTTAACTATGTTTTATGCTATGTATTTCAAGGACCTTAAACCCACAGGAATGGTATTGTTAAATTGTTATTTTGCTTCTTCAAATATGAATATATTCACAGGATACCCATAACTGTATTTTGGAGAAAAAGAGGGTAGAAGAACCAAGCATGTTAACTCAATAGTGAATATAAATTTTTTTAAACTCCTGAATGAGTAGAATTGCATCCAAGAGTCAGGATGACCAAAAATATAGGATTACTAAACTTTGTAGTTATTGGAGGTACGCCAAAAAGTTCATAGTAAACCCACGAAAACTATGATAAGTTAGTTATTGGTGCATACGAAAAGGTTTATAGTAAACCCATGAAAACCATGCGTTAGGGACAGTTGGCAGGAGCCAATTGGTCGTAGTGAATCCATGAAAACTATATCCAGATTAAGAATTGGCATCGGTCAATAGGTTCCTAGGGAACCCATGAAAAATAGGATAAGAAACTAGTTAATGGAAGTATCAGTAGGTTCCTAGTCAACCCATGAAAAACTTGTAGGATCGATTTCACCCTAGAGGGAGGTGAATAGGGTGATAGTGTTAATTATAAAAATTATTGCGGAAGTGTATATTAATTTTAACACAGATCACAGCAGAATAAACACAGCACAGATAATGTCAAGATAATAAATGCAAAAGAGAACAACACAGAATTTACCCAGCTTCGGTAAAACCCTGCCTACGTGCTGCACCCAAGGTTTCTACTAGAAATTAGATAGTCCCTCGCTTACACACGTAAACTCGCTATACCCGCTATTGACTATCCTAACTCTACGCTCAAAACCTTGCCACAACTCAGCCACCGAGTTGCGAATTCCCAAACTACGACACGTAGTTTGTCCTCTAGTCACACGACTAGAAATTTAAACGGTTTAAAAAGAAAATACAATTAAAAACAATTTAAAATAAAATAACCCTATTTAAACAATTAAAAGCCCTTATTAAACTAGCCGGCACCTTTTGTTTATTATTCAACCCGTTCTCTTTTAGTTTCTTCGTTCGTTTATTTGGAGATGGCGGTCGTTCCTCTTTGAAGCTAAATTAGGGCTTCGTCCCTTCGATCCAATTTAGGGTTTGATGAAGCTGTCGATTGTTCGATCAATCTAATTGCGTGATGATTTTGTTCGTCTTGGCCGCTTCTATTTGATCGAGTTCATCTATGACTTTAGTAAGTACTTTATTCCTTTTGCTTTTCTGGTTTTGGCTTATTTGAACTCGACGCTTGAAATTGCCGATGATGATTGGGTTATATATGCGTTCGATCTCCTTTATTTTCGTTCGTATAAACTTATTTGAATTTGTCAATTATTCATCTCGGCCACTTCATTATTCTTGAACGAATGTGATGACTTCTGACTTCTTCAATTTCGTATATTTCGTGTTTACTTGGTTAACACGATTTGACTTGTTCCATTTCTTGATTGCTTGGTTATCACGACACTGTTTGATTTCGTTCTTGTTGTACTCGGCTTTGACTTGATTTTTAAAACTGCTGTTACATTTGGCTTCGGTCATTTTTGAAAATTCTTTCTTGATTTTGCTCGGCCTGTACTTGTGCATTTGCATCATGTATATACATGTGTTAGCTTTGCATTTGGTCACTTGATCATCTCTGTTGATTGCCCTGTTGTATTTTCATCCTGATGCCGAACTTGCTTGATATGAAATTCTGGTGGCATTGCATATGTACTTGTAGTGGTTTGTCGAAATCACAGTGGCATTTGGTCCAGATTTGAGTTCCCTGTAAAGCTGTAGTTTTCATTGTTGTGGCCTGGTCGATGCATTGAGTTGTATCACTGGTCTTTGCATTTGTACATATGTATATGCTCACTCATGTAGTTTTGAATGTGGTATGTGCCTTGTCTGGGTCACATGGTTCCTTCATGTTGTTGAATGTTTTGATGTGCAATGTTTTGATGTGCACAGTTGTGTCACTTGTGTATACTGTGTCATTTATGTTGCTTGTGTATACTTGTGTGGTGAATTCAAATGTAAATGATGACGAACAACCCAAATAACTGAGGCAAATAATATTTTCAAAATCTATATTTTATTTTATATTGCAAAAATATTTCTTTTTCAATTTTACTGCGTTAGTAAATATTATTGCAGATTGATCAGATGCTGGATTCTAACTAGAATGAAGTTGAAGATCAATACGAGTGTGAGTGATATGTAGTGAGGTGAAGATGTAAAAATGAATTGTAATATAATCAGAAATGTATTGTAATTGAATTTGTATGTATACAATAAGAGCTTGAGTTTGTACTATTCAAAATTGAAATAAATATTTATTTGAATAAAATATTCGTTTGAATTCAAATTCCGTGTTATTTATTTTATTCAGCAAATATTTATTTAATCTGTGAAAATAAAATAGTATATTAACAAATACATTTAAACGAATGTATATATGTTTATTATCATTAAAAAAAATCATATAAGCGCATATTCAACAATCTCCCCCTTTTGATGATAACAAACATATATTTAAGATTTTGAATTTATTAAATGTATTTGATCGTTCAATTTGCTCCCCTTATTTGAATGCTCCCTCTCTACACAATACTCCCCCTACATATATGCATACAAATAAAAATATGCATATGAGTCTAGATGCAAATTGAAAATTATTTGACCTTTGCTTGATTTTATTTGACAAAATCTTAACCTTTCTCTCCCCCTTTTGTTATCAGCAAAAGAATAATAGTGTTAGAGAAAATAGAGATAAGGTGATCGATATTAATTCAACATTAAAATTCAATTGAATATAAATATTAAATTTCGATAAAAATCAAACAAAAATCATAAATATTTTAATTGACGCATATTCCACTTTAGAATGATAGGAATGATTTCATCAAATAAAACCATATAGTTGTGTTTATTTGTGGTATATTTATTTCAAGAAATTTGACTATCTACTAACCATGCATAACCGTTAGGACTTTTAAATATGATTAGTAGTATTCACAATTTTTATTTTTATTTTAAAAATGAATTCAAGTATCTTCTAACCACGCATAACCGTGAGGACTTTTAAATGGGATTAGAATCAACTTATCTATTTAATCAATTAATTTTGATATGTGTTCCATACATGCATAACCGTGAGGACTTTTAAATGAGCATGAAAGCACATAATCAAAAATCCAAGTAATTCACCCATGCATAACCGTGAGGACTTTTAAATGAGAGTGAATACTTTGGATATTTATTTTTTATTGCTAAAAATATAATAAATTGAAGCACAAATGATTTCCCGTTTAAAATACCACATATTGACATACTATATTGGATTTTGATGAGTGATGGTCGATAGAAAAATGAAAGAATTAGAAATGGTCATGAAATATTTATCAATAAAAAGTTTTTATAACTCTTGTTTAAATTTCTAAAAAAAAAATTAATTATACTTTCTCAAGTCATAATATATGATTAATATCAACACTCATCTTATTTTCAATCACTATATATCTTTTCAGATAATTAGTACGGGGTCAGATTAGTTAATATAGTTATTTAAAATCAATTTCAAAAATAGTTATAAAATCAATTTTTCTTAAATAACTAATCTGATACAAGGTCAACAGTGATTGTTTTCTAGAAGGGGTTTTCAAGAAAAATTTCTGCTAAAATAAAAATTATTTCAAGTGAAAAATATGCAGATATTTTCTTTGAAAAACGATGCAGCAAATGAATGTTTCAAAAATTAATCACGTTCCACTAGTAATTTTCTATCAACTATATTACCAGTGTAATCTGCATCTGAATTTAAATTTCACTCAATATTCACTCGTTGAATGTCAAAGACCAGATTGTGAAATTTCAGCAAATTATCTCATAATTATTTTCAATAAATTTTAAATGAAATTCTATTGATTTTGAATTGAAACCGTGTTAACAATCAAACACATATCATAGTGTCAATCTTAGAAACCGTAGAATAAACGGTTATATTCATGAGTAATCAACAGTCATTAAAACATCATTATTATTTCAAAATAATTTCTTGAAATCCTTTTTATAGCATGAGTAATTAGTAATCAATTAACATTATAATTTGACCAAACAGATTAAGTTCAATGATGAAAAGATGGTTGGTCAACTTTTAAGCACAAATCAAAAATCATAGATAAGAACAAGTCATGTAGGATCATATCAAGTAAGTCAGAATCAGTCAACCATCATAATTACTCCAAGTAATTCTATTTAAAGATGATTGGTCAATACTTTGAAAAAGGTCAAAATCAAAATCATCACCTTTCAATCATCTCAATATTGGCTGATTTTAATTCAGAATATGGTGCTGATTTTCACATTTAATATATCGTTCAAATAAGTATATCATTACCTGTTTTACCTTTATGATATTTTTCGTCATTGTCCATCGTGATTCTGTCACCTTTATACTAGGCTAAGGAACTTTGCTTTGTCGCCCGTTGTGTTTCTGGAACAGCCAAAACCCAGAGAACACTGTTGTTGTTCCTTAGCCTGCCACCACACCTACACGGGATAAGATTTATGTGACCTATTTGTTTTTATAGGTCCATGGTTGTTAGTGGCAGAAAATTTTGAAAAACAATTTTGTGGAGACCCAAAACTATTTATAATTGTTCCCTTCGGCACCCAAATTTGTTTAACTTTGAGAGATTTTCTATTTGTGCCTTTTGGAACCCAAATTGGTATAGTTTTCACATGTTTGGGTCTATACCAACAATTATTGTGATTGTGTCCATATTTTCTACAAATCGTGCACATAGAATTAACTTGATTAATATTGCTTTCAACAATTTTCGAATTATTATATCCAAGTCCTTGTCTAACCGTATTAACAGTTTGCTTTCCTAATAGCATATTCAACGATTTTTCACTTTTTGAAAATTTATCTAAAGTGGTTGACAAATGTTGGACTTGTGTTTTGAGAGATTCATTTTCGTTTAACAATTGTGTGCACCTTTTAATAGAATTCTCTCTTCTAGTAATTTCATTTTCTTTTAAAATCAGAATTTCATTTTCAAGTGATTTTATATTGATTTTTGATTTTTTAATTTCTTCTTCGAATGTTGGACACTTATCACACTTAGGGATCCTACTTTGATAGGTTTTAACTAATTGGTCAAATTGTTCATTTAATTCTATCAAAGAGTCTTTTTGAGATTCAAATTTAGTGTATTTTTCCCTAAGTTGTTCAAAACGGCCGTTTACTTCATGAAAATATATAAGCAACTCGGAATGGGTAAGTTTTGATACCTCACTTGGCTCGTCATCGTCACTGTCAGTTGTATCACCTCGAAGACACAATTATGCCTTTTCGCTTTCACTACCAGTGCTTTGATCATCCTCATCTATTTCATTCCAAGCGGCTGTAAAACTTTTCTTTTTCTGTTTCTTTCCATGGCTGAATTTAATTTGTGGACAATCGGGCTTGATATGTCCGGGTTTGTTGCAATTATAACAAATGATCTTTTGTTCTTCTGAGTAGTCAAGTGCTTTCCCTATTCTGCTTTTTAATTCCTGATTTCGAGCTGGATTTCCGTATTTGCGATTCCAATTTTTGAATTTCTTCATTAGTAGTTCCAGCTCGGCTGCTCCATCATCATCATCGTTATCATCATCACTTTTGGTTGTTCCTTTGAGAGTTATTGATTTCTTTCGAGTATCTCCTCCTTCACGCTCTTCTTTGAATTTTATCTCTAGCTCATATGTGGTGAGATTTCCGATGAGTTCTTCAACTTTGAGTTGTTTTAAATCTTTCGATTCTTGAATGGCAGTTACTTTGGCTTCAAACCTTCGTGGAAGGACTCTGAGGATTTTCCGGACTATTTCCAATTCGGTGTATGTTTTTCCGAGAGCTTTTGATTTGTATACGATATTAGAAAGTCTTCCGTACATCTCTTTGATATTTTCTTCCTTTGCCATTGTAAAGTTCTCATATTCGCTGCATAGCATAGCAAGGCGGGATTCTTTGACTTGAGACGTTCCTTCGTGAGTCACTTCGAGTGTGTGCCATATTTCCTGCGCAGTTAGACAATGTGAGACACGATTAAATTCAAATTGATCTAATGAACAGATAATAGAATTCATAGCTTTAGCATTAGCATTTTGTAATCTATTTTCTAGTTCTGTCCATTGTTCCTTTGGTTTCTCTATTTCCTGATTATCTACAGTTATAATTGGTATTCTATAACCTGTCTCAACAATATTCCATGCGTCAATGGTTTTCAGAAAAATTTCCATCCTATTTTTCCAGTAAGCATATTCACCATTGAACACTGGTGGTCTAACTATCGACTGACCCTCTGCAAAAGCATTATTAAAAGAAGCCATTTTAAAAATTCAAATTTTTAAAACAAAAACTGATTTTTTTTTTTTTAAAACGAATTTTTAAAACAAACGATGACTTCTATTCCTAGCTCTGATACCACTTGTAGGATCGATTTCACCCTAGAGGGGGGGTGAATAGGGTAATAGTGTTAATTATAAAAATTATTGCGGAAGTGTATATTAATTTTAACACAGATCACAGCAGAATAAGCACAGCACAGATAATGTCAGAATAATAAATGCAGAAGAGAACAACACAGAATTTACCCAGCTTCGGCAAAACCCTGCCTACGTGCTGCACCCAAGGTTTCTACTAAAAATTAGATAGTCTCTCGCTTACACACGTAAACTCGCTATACCCGCTATTGACTATCCTAACTCTACCCTCAAAACCTTGCCACAACTCAGCCACCGAGTTGCGAATTCCCAAACTACGACACGTAGTTTGTCCCCTAGTCACACGACTAGAAATTTAAACGGTTTAAAAAGAAAATAAAATTAAAAACAATTTAAAATAAAATAACCCTATTTAAACAATTAAAAGCCCTTATTAAACTAGCCGACCCCTTTTGTTTATTATTCGGCCCGTTCTCTTTTAGTTTCTTCGTTTATTTGGAGATGGCGGCCGTTCCTCTTTGAAGCTAAATTAGGGCTTCGTCCCTTCGATCCAATTTAGGGTTTGATGAAGCTGCCGATTGTTCGATCAATCTAATTGCGTGATGATTTTTTTCGTCTTAGCCGCTTCTATTTGATCGAGTTCATCTATGATTTCAGTAAGTACTTTATTCCTTTTGCTTTTCTGGTTTTGGCTTGTTTGGACTCGACGCTTGAAATTGCCGATGATGATTGGGTTATATATGCGTTCGATCTCCTTTATTTTCGTTCGTATAAACTTATTTGAATTTGTCAATTATTCATCTCGGCCACTTGATTATTGTTGAACGAATGTGATAACTTCTGACTTCTTCAATTTCGTATATTTCATGTTTACTTGGTTAACACGATTTGACTTGTTCCATTTCTTGATTGCTTGGTTATCACGGCACTGTTTGATTTCGTTCTTGTTGTACTCGGCTTTGACTTGATTTTTAAAACTGCTGTTACATTTGGCTTCGGTCATTTTTGAAAATTCTTTCTTGATTTTGCTTGGCCTGTACTTGTGCATTTGCATCATGTATATACATGTGTTAGCTTTGGATTTGGTCACTTGATCATCTCTGTTGATTGCCCTATTGTATTTTCATCCTGATGCCGAACTTGCTTGATATGAAATTCTGGTGGCATTGCATATGTACTTGTAGTGGTTTGTCGAAATCACAGTGGCATTTGGTCTAGATTTGAGTTCCCTGTAAAGCTGTAGTTTTCATTGTTGTGGCCTGGTCGATGCATTGAGTTGTATCACTGGTCTTTGCATTTGTAAATATGTATATGCTCACTCATGTAGTTTTGAATGTGGTATGTGCCCTGTCTGGTTCACATGGTTCCTTCATGTTGTTAGATGTTTTGATGTGCACAGTTGTGTCACTTGTGTATACTGTGTCATTTATGTTGCTTGTGTATACTTGTGTGGTGAATTCAAATGTAAATGATGACGAACAACCCAAATAACTGAGGCAGATAATATTTTCAAAATCTATATTTTATTTTATATTGCAAAAATATTTCTTTTTCAATTTTACTGCGTTAGTAAATATTTTTGCAGATTGCTCAGATGCTGGATTCTAACTGGAATGAAGTTGAAGATCAATACGGGTGTGAGTGATATGTAGTGAGGTGAAGATGTAAAAATGAATTGTAATATAATCAAAAATGTATTGTAATTGAATTTGTATGTATACAATGAGAGCTTGAGTTTGTACATTTCAAAATTGAAATATAAATATTTATTTGAATAAAATATTCGTTTGAATTCAAATTCCGTGTTATTTATTTTATTCAGCAAATATTTATTTAATATATGAAAATAAAATAGTATATTAACAAATACAATTAAACGAATGTATATATGTTTATTATCATCAAACAAAAAATCATATAAGCGCATATTCAACAAAACTAGGATGTGAAGTGAGTTACTGGATAAGTCCATAGATTCCTAGTCAACCCATAAAACTAGGATAAGGTGATAAGTTATTGAAATGACCAATAGGTTCAAGAGGACATATGAATTAATTAAGTTAACTAGCAGGAGCCTTTAGGTTCATAGTGATCCCTTGAAAACTATAAATAGGACAGGGTGTCTATTAGTAATGGCATGGTTATTAGTAAACCCATGAAAACTAAAAAGGTTAATAGTGACCTTAGAAACTATAATTATGACAGGGTGCCAGATTATCTGGGAATGGGAATTCCTAATTATTTTCAAGTATGCATATCTTCATCATAATTTGAAATATATGTTTTAACCATTGTGGATGCAAGAGCACAGAATATGGTTTTATATAAGGTTTTAGGATACCAATGAGGGGAAAAGCCATTCCTCTAAGTTTCGTGGTCTCACTAAATATCAGAAAGGATTGAGATGTTAAATTATTATTCATACAAGGCTTTATGTCTGGCTTAAAATTTTTGTTTTCCTCTTAAACTCTCGGGTACTCAATTGATTTTTAGTAGTTTGATAAGTAAGGTCTATAAGTTTTCTTCTTAGATGAATAAAGCTTCCAAAGGAGTGCAAGAGGCAGATAGTTATTTAGATCTTTTCTTTTCATTGTGTGTTTTGTCGTAAAGGCAGATTTATTAGCCTGTATTCTCTGATCAACCAAGGGGGCATCTTCATATGTCGCTTTTGGCGTATTTGTAATAGTTATATTTTTCTAAATGTGGTTATCGTAATTTAAGATTATGTAATGAACTTAAAATGTTTTTGACTTGAATGTGGAAATATGTTTTTGAATTATTGAAACTTTTCCATATTTCTATGATTTGTGTATCAATGTATCTAGCATCGCCGTATTTGGTCGCCGAATATTAATAACTATGGATGACTGTAGTATCCGTAGCCGTTAGTTTCAGCCTCCAAGTAGGGGGATGTTACAAGTGGGTATTAGAGCATAGGTTAATGAAACATCAAAATAAAAGTTAAACCTAAAAGCTTTCTGAAACATAATCCAATGAATTTGAAAATATGATCGGGGTTTGGGTTAACGCTATAGTAACGTACTAGTCTTTGATATATAGGTATATATCTAAGTACGTATACCCCCTCTCTTAGATCATTCTTCTTTATCTTACTAAGGCTCATATGCAAGTATACAAGAGAGAAGATATGGAGGTAGGAAACGAAAGAGGAAATCTGGGTGGAGGAAGCACCACAACGAATGGAAATGCTTGACCTAATACTCGGAGAAACCAAGGTCGATAGGCTAATGCTAACCAAAATGTTGAGGCCAATGTAGGTGCTGGAAATCTTGAAATAGATGCGAGGATGGTGTATATGTTGTTGGCTAATCTTTTGCAAGTAGGAGCTGTTGGGAATGTTGGTGGAGCTAAACCGGTAGTTCTAGTCAGTTATAATTATGCTAAGCTGAGTAGACTATGTCAGTCTGGGAGGAAAGCCGTTTGATGGAACGGAAGATGTTGTGGAAGTAGAGAAATTGTTGTTGAACTTTTAAAGGATCTTTACATACTTAGGCTAGAATGATGGAGAGAAGAGAAGGCTAGCCTTTAGACAGTTGCAAGGTTTAGCTCTTCATTGGTGGAACAATGTGACGGTAGGAGTGCTGGAGGAAGAGTAGACTTGGCCTGACTTTAGGAGGAGGTACGAGCAGAGGTTCTTGTTTGAGGTTGCCAAATCGGCATTAACGAGTAAGTTTATGGATCTTTTCCAAGGAAAGATGTCTATGATCGAGTATGCTGCTAAGTTCGATGAGCTATCTCGATATGGGTATGCTTTGGTTGACACAGATGTCAGGAGGAATGAGCGATTCATTAGAGGATTGAGGCCAGAGCTAAGAAATATGGCTATGACTCATATTAGGGAACCTTATCATGTGATGGTGGAGTTGACCATCCAACATGAGGACATGCTTTCTGTTTCTGCTAGAGAGAAGCCAGTTGAGTCCCAGGGTTCTTAGTGAAGGAAAAGGAAATTCTTTAAGAAGAAGGGAGCCCAGAATGGGAATGTCGCTCAGAAGGTAAAGGCTGATTTGGTGTGTCATAAGTGTGATAAGAAGGGCCATTATGCCCATGATTGTAGAATTGGAAAGGGAAAGAATCCTACGGAGAAGATCAATGTGAAATGCTTCAATTGTGACCAAGCTGGGCATTATACAAACCAGTGTCCAAAGCCAGTCGAGGCGGATAGAGAAAATATGTTTGTTATTGGACCACCGTCTTCTTCTAGACCTACTGCAGTAGAGAAAGTAAAGAGTGTGATGAATCATATAGAGTATACCAGTTAGGGTACTTTTTGATACCCGTGCATCACATTCATTTATTTCTCAGTATTTGGTTGACTGGTTATGTATAGAACCCACATACCTAGTTGCTTCGTTAAGGGTTGTGAATCCAATAGGAGGGTATGCAATTCTTGGGATGAGATATGACCAGTTGGAACTTTATTTATTCAGCCATAAGTTTGCATGTAGTTTGTATGTTTTTGATTTCGTAGGTTTCGGGATCGTCCTGGGTATGGATTGGTTAGGTAAGTATGAAGCTAGGATATTTTACCAAAACTAGGAAATATCATTGAGGAACCCAGATAGTCATAACTGAATGAATTTCTTGGTGGAGAATTCTAGAAAGCGTGTGTGTGCTTTGTTGAGTGCCATGGAGGGTGGAGAAGAACTTACTCAGGTTCGTGTGGCCAGAGAGTTTCAGCCGGTTACTAGATTACCCCTGAAACGAGCTGTGGAGTTTCGAATAGATCTTGTACCAGGAGCTAAACCTGTCAGTAGACCACCTAGCAGGATGACATCGACAGAGATGAAAGAATTGAAAGTGCAGCTAGTGGATCTTGAAGAAAGGAATTTTATTACACCAAGCAGTTTGCCTTGGGGAGCAGCTGCGGTGTTTCTGAAGAAACCAGATGGGTCATTAAGGATAAACATCGACTATCGTAAGTTGAATGAAAGGATGATTAAGAATAGGTAACCTCTGCCGAGGATAGATGATCTGTTTGATAAGTTGAGTGGAGCCATAGTATTTTCCCTATTGGGTTTAGCAACATGATTCCATCAGTTGAAAGTGGCGGAGGATAGCATTCCGTTGACGGTATTTTGAACTAGATATGGTTCGTATGAGTGGTTAGTAATGCCATTCGTATTGACGAATGTGCCTGCTTTCTTCGTTGATTTGATGAGCCGAGTTTTCCGAAAGCACTGGGATAGGTTTGTATTGATATTCATAGATGACATTTTGGTGTACTCTAAAGATGAAAGAGAGCATGAGATTCATCTTAGAGGGGTATTGGAAATGCTGAGGCAGAGTCAGCTACAGGCGAAGTTTTTCAAATGTCATTTCTGAAAGAGAGAAGTTAAGTTTCTTGGTCACGTGATTTCAGAGGAAGGATTGTCAATTGATCCAATTAAGATCGAGGCGGTCAATAATTGGAAGAGACCAGAAACGGTGATCGAGATTAGAAGTTTTCTTGGACTTGCTGGCTATTACCGGAGATTCTTCAAGGATTTCTCACGAATAGCAGCACCCTTGACTAAACTGACCAGGAAGGATATAAAGTTTGTTTGGACCTACAAATGTGAGGAAGCATTCCTTAAGTTAAATTATTCATTGACTAATGCTCCAGTGTTAGTAGTTCCAGATGGTAACTTATGGGTTCATAGTATACACTGATGCATGTGGTACTAGATTGGGAGCAGTGTTGATGTAGAAGGGCAAAGTTATTGCTTATGCATTTAGGCAGCTTAGACCGCATGAAGTTAAATATCCTACTCATGACTTGGAGTTGGCTGCAGTGATCTTTACCTTGAAGATCTGGAGGCATTATCTGTTGGGAGTGAGATTTGAGTTTTTTACCGATCATAACTCATTGGAGTATTTATTCTCTCAGAAGGAGTTGAATATGAGGCGACAGAGGTGGCTGGAGTTTTTGGCAGCTTATGATTTCGGTAGAGAGTACATTGCAGGTAAATGAAATAAAGTAGAAGATGCCCTAAGTAGAAAACATCAGAATGTGGTGTTAGCGATATTGGCAGAATGGAAGGATCTAAAAGTTTTAGCCAGTTGCTGTGTGCAATTGAGATCTACTGCAAGTACTAGTTAGGGTACTGCCATGTTGTCCTGTTTGGAAATTCGACCAATATTGATCGAGAGAATTGCTTTTAACCAAAAGGAGGATCCACTTTTAGCCGAGAGGATTAGAAGGCTTGAGATAGGATCAGGGTTGATGATCTAAAAGATTTTAGTCTTGACCAAAGTGGATGGTTGAGAAAGAAGAGACGGTTATGTGTTGCATATATAGAGAACTTAGGGAGGGAAGTTCTAGAGGAATGCCATCGATCGAAGTTTTTGATTCATCCAAGAGGGACCAAGATGTATCAAGACATGAAGAGGAGCTTCTATTGGGAAGACATTAAGAGGGATGTTGGCTTGTTGGTTAGGTAGTGTATTAACTGTCAACAAGTGAAAGCCTCATAAGCTAAGTGGGTTACTTCAGCCTTTATATATTACAGTTTGGAAGCAGGATTCGATATCAATGGATTTTATAGATGGGTTGCCAAGGTCAAGTATGCTAGCACTTTTAGTTCACGTTCCCATTGAGGTAGAAAATCCTACGGAGCTATTTTTTGAACCTCGGTCGCTAAATAAACACTGAACATAATGTAGCATGCCTAAACTGCGTGTGGTTGCAACTTAGATTTCCTTACGCAAAGAAGAAAAAGCCAATGTCATGGGAATAAGAGAATACGAATCATCTTGGCTATTGTCAATGCAGACCTTTCTATAAGAAGAGATACTCCTAGTGGTCCCATAAGCGAGGAATAGCCTGAATTTTTCCCCAAAAGGGGTAACGCCCCCTAATCCTCAAATAAGGATGCACTAGAGAGATTAATTATATATCTTGAATTTACCTTCGTCCTTAATGTGACTTGAGTTTCTTTCTCGCTTAAGTAACAACTCTTCTCCCCATATGCTTGTACGGCCCAAGTCTAATGTCACAGTAACCTACATATACCGCTAACTCTCTACTACTGTATACTCAAAGTATCACATCATCATTAATGGCACTTTGTGCCCTACTATCTATGTCTCATGTGATAGTTCTACCAGTAAAAGTCAACAACAACTACAACCCTCGTCAAACCTAAGTCAATATTCATTAACTTCGTACTAGAGCAAACCCTACTAAGATTGGTCGATCCCTCATGGGATTTGACACTGCTATGGGCCCATCTTCTATTATTTAGGATCAATTCAAGCCTCGCTAAAAGTCATTTCAATGCTTAACTCATATATACATCCTGTCTAAAACTCAATGCCTAAGTATTTGATCATGGATTTCAAGAAAGCCTGAGTACAACCAAAAGACTCCATTCCACAAAAGGCTGGCTATCAAGACTTGGAAAGCTTCTTACTTAACTTTACAAAGCTAACTCTTGATAAAAGGAATACAACACTTAATCCACCAACTTCAATGTTTCTTGAGGGCGTACTTTAGCTTATATACCCCTAACTCCATGTTGCTACACATCATGGAAGACTACTAGCAATGACTAAGAGTAACTTGGGATAGTGTAGTGGATGTGCACATACTATACAATTAAAGTATAATAAAATACAAATACATTCTATCAACGTTTCATCATCGCATAGTATATATCTCTTAGGTGACCTCACCCTCTATGTGTACTACGCTTCTTCAAGTGTCCCTATGGCACCTCTCTAGGAACCATGACTATGCATGACTCTATTGGTTCACTCAAGTATACTCTAAGCCAATCCACTCGTTACCTAATCGAGTGACTTAAGCTCTGACACAAAGTGCAACGATGCACTATTAAAGATACCTTGAATTAATGATAATCAACCAAATATAATTCCAAACACTGTAAGTGATGGGCTATTAGGTTAAATTTAAACAAAACCATCTCATTAGATATATCGATATAATCTTATGAGGGAATAATAATATACATTATACCTACATACACATATGCATATAAAAGATGAGAGACATTCTATATAAGGTATAGTGTAAGAATAAAACTAATATGACAATATAATCAGAGTACATCATCTCATCTCATTACAAATTGAGTGCCAGATGATCCATCGAATACAATACATGACCTCATATACAAATAGTGTCTGAAATGAAATAAATATATGAATACCTACAATCACGACCTTGAAGTTCACAATCCCAATGCTCCCGAAGGTCCAGTTATCCTACTAACATGTCCCCAAATATCTGACTCTTAGCCTACTCATGAAATTAAGTAGAAGTTGTCTAAAAGTAAAAATAGGGAAAACAAGGGTCTCAGATAGAAGTCTGATGAGGAAAGTATCTCTAAGTATTGTGTACACATGTAACCTATATATATTTTTTGAAAGGAAAGGTTCAGGTTTAACATATATATATATATATATATATATATATATAATCAAGATGAGCAAAGATCTATGAGTAATACTTAAGATTTAACAAAAAAAGTAAAGAAATGTGGTATGTATTTATATACTAGATGCTCATAACCATGAAAAAAATTGGAATATAATATACATGGAATGATTATTAAATAAAATCAATTTTAAATACAAATATCTATATAAAATATATGTTCATAAATTTCATTGATTTGAAAACACTTCATAGAAATAAAAAAAATATCTTCTTTATGTATGTATATATTTTATAAAATCGAAATATTATATTTATACATATATATTGTTTTTAATTATACATATGATAAGAAATGTGTACATATTATAAATCAAATATGTGAATATTTTAAAAATATGTACAAAATTAAAATGATTTTCATAAATTAATTTTTTTTGTTGATTGGCGTACAGAAATCAATAAAAAAAAACATTATTTTAGTTAAAACAATTGAAACTGGAAACAAATTATGTTTTATGGCCGAATATGCATAAATATGTATTATCACTGTTAAGAAATGGACATCTGGCATAAAATTGGATAAAGGATATTTTTGCACAATCCCGGTGTGGATAAAGTTGCATATCACTGATCTTGAACTCTAGGATATTGAAGCAACCTGTAGCCTTGCAAGTGTGATAGGAAAACCAGATATTATGCAACACAACTCTTTCAGTGTACTGCTAGATAAAGCAACCATAAGTTATGTTGACCCCCGACAAATACCACAACTAGGGTTGTTAATGGGTACCCGAAAAATCCGATATTCGTCCAAATCCATGTTCGAAAATATGAAAAATATCCGTTTTTCGAAAAGCGGATACGAATATTCGATTTCCGAAAAGCTTTCCGGATATGGATATGGTTATTGTGATATCCATATTCGAAAAATATCTGTCCGATTAACTGATGCATATATATATATAACTAAAATTATATTTAATTAATATATGATTATTCAACTATTTTCTAACCATTGGATGTTACTATGATATGTTTTTTGCTCATTTTTAGTGAACCCAGATAGTTTTAGTGTTTAATTTTTAAATATTTTTGAACAAACATACAGATATTAGTATAAAACAATGTTTTATCATCACATTTTTTATTTCCTGGTTTTTTATGAACATTAGTACAAGAACTGTTTTATGTTTATCCAAACCTTTTCATTTATACTTTTAAATTTATTGATTATGGCAGAGCGGATAAATATCTGATATCCGTCCGTATCCAAAAATTAAGTAGATACGGATATCCAATATTCGAAAACTTAACGGATACAGATATCTGATATCCGAACATAATTTCAGATATGGATACAGATATGACACTATCCGTGTCTGAAAGTATCTGTTGACAGCCCCAACCACAACTGAGCAAAAGACAGAGGGTTGCACCTATTCACATCCAATAGAGACATATGCACCAGAGCAGAAGGATACATGCACACAAAACACAATACCAGCTACAGTGATAGAGGATCTCAATGCAACATCTAGCATGGAAGATAAAGAAGAATTTGGGGCTTCTACTGATGAATTCCAAGAAACATTCCTTATTGATAATCTAGAAGCAACCATTCAGGAAGAAACAAAACCACCAGAAAAATTGGATGTATAGCAAATGTTGGACCAAAATGAAGATTGCATTAAAGAAATTGTAGTGCAAACTACAAAAGTGAAGCTAGGTGAACATGATAAAGCCTCTCCTCCTAAAAGACAAACATGGAGCACTTCAAAACCTAAATGACAATAATCACGTGGAATGTGAGGCGGATGAATGACCCACGAAATAACACACATCATTCATTTCCTTCTCAGACATAAGCCAACTTTTGCTGGCTTGTAAGAAACAAAATTATCCAACAGCCGCATTACCTATTTCACCGATAAACTCTAAAAATCATGGCACTATGTAGATAATAATGGGAATGATGCAAAATGCAGAATTCTCATAATTTACGCTAACGATTTCTGGAGTCTAACAGTCATTACTAGCATTGACCAGCATATAACTTGTTTAGCAACTAATAGTGGGGGTTTTCAGATGTATATTATTGTCATATATGCCAGTAACCTATATGCAGAAAGAGAATTATTGTGGAATTGCAAGATTAAAGATTCTGACTTCATACATAAAGCATGGCTCAGGAGGTTTTAACAATACGCTGAATTTCAAAGATAAGGAGGGTGGCAAGCAAATACCATTCTATCAAATTAGAGGGTTTAAGAACTGTACACTGCAATGTGGCTTGGTTGAGGCAACTATTTATGGACTTAAGCACACTTGAAGAAGGAAGAATGTTGCAAATCATATAGACAAAGTGATGTTGAATGACTAAATGCTAACTACTTTCAGCCAACTTAAAACTGTTGCACTTCCTTCCAATTACAGTGATCATACCCCTTTGATGACTACTTTTCATGCAGCTAAAGACACTAAAGGTAGATCATTTAGATTTATCAATACATGGCATACTCAAGAGGGATATTAGAAGGCGGTGGATAGGGGAATGCAATAATCAACTTGGGGTGGTATGATATACAATCTTATTTATAAACTAAATTCAACTAAACTGGAGTTGAAATCGTGGAATCTTACAAGAGAAAAAAACATCCAAATCAGTCATAACACTTGAAGCAAAGTTCAATGATTTGCTACTGCAGGTTGATCAGTATCCTACTGATGCCAAAGATATGAGGAGATGATTTGTAAAAGCCTACAACTTCGCAATATGTTGAACTTACAATATGCAAACTGCACTCAGCAACCTAAGGTAGATTGACTTATACATGGTGACAAGAACTCAAGATTTTTAATCTTTGCCAAAATGTCAATGAGGAAATAAAAGAATAATATTCAAGCTCTTTAAATCAACATGGTGCGGTTATTTTAGATGATATACAGATTGAAGAGCAAGTACTTAACTACTATATAGACTTATATAATGGTACAAATATCATGATCCCACACTTAGGTATCAATTGCAGAATGAGAACCAATGAACGAGGAAAAGCATACCGGCCTCAACCACCTTCAACACATGAGATCAAGGCAGTTACGTTCTCCATTAAGGATGATAAGTCTCCAGGACCTGATGGATTCATATCATAAAATTTCAAAATACATTGGCAAGAGTATCAGCATATTATAACTGAAGTAGTGCAAGCGGTGTTCTCAGTAGGGGAAATTCCTAAAGGCCTAAACCACACTTTCACCACTCTGGTGCCAAAAAAAGACTAAGAAAGAGAATTTATCTTAGATGACCAGATTGCTCAACTTGCTACGGCAAGCTTAATGACAAGACGTCATCATCTATGGCAGAAGAGAAATGCTTGGACTTTTAACTCCAGGAAGCTGTCCAAGATTAAGAGATAGAAGTTGATTCAAACTGATGTTGTGGTGATGATGAAGGCATCGACGAAGAATTTGTGAGAGATGGGGAATTGAGTGGAAAGATGGCGGCTAGGACGAAAATTGAATTACTGGGCTGGGATGATGTGCTATTTTAGTAGTTGAAGAAAATTAATTTTATTGTACTTATCATATTGGAGTGTGTGTGTCTATATCTATATCTATATATTGTTGGAAAAATGAATAAATGGTTAAAGCAAAAAATTTGGCAAAATCATTTAGTCCCACATCGGGGAAAACTAGCACCTATGCCACTACTTATATTAAGGCATGAGATGTTATTACAAAAGAAAGAAGAGATGAAGGAAAGAGGCAATGGCATGAACAAAGCATGCATATATTTCATATTAAATTAAAAAGGTCAAAGATAAGAGGGTCGCAGCCTTTCCAACAGACCCGTTCCTGAACAGATGCTATATAAAGGCCTGCAAAAATCAAATTAAATATATCAATTTTCTTACTCTTCTTCTCCGTCGTCCACTGCTCTGTTCTGTAAAAACAAAAAACCTGCCTTGAGTTCGTCGTCGCTCTGCGGTTGTAGCGCAACATCGCAGAGTACGGTCCGTTTAACCTTGGGAGGCGAATTGCTCATCATCTCCTCTGCGCCAGTGGGAGAGCAATATTGCTTTAAGGGAACAGTATCGGCTACTGGACTCGGACAAATTGCACGCACACGGACTGTGATTGAACGGTACTGCCTACCTTCTTTTTAACTCCTCATGTGGTACTTCAAACTATACTGAATTGCAAACATTCCGATAGTAATTGTTCTTTGCATTCGTTTGCTTTGCTGGTTTTGATATACTTAGAATAACAATCTTAAAGCAATATTGTTCTGCTTTCTAAGTATTCTCTTTGCATCCAGACGATGGCAAAGGACGGTAATACTTCGGCAACCAAACCTGTTGTGCCCGCATCTCAAACTGCTGCATTAGTTGCTCCGACTGTCACCTTCTCGCATGGAGAACGACCAGAAAAATTTACTGGTGTTGACTTCAAAAGATGGCAGCAGAAGATGTTGTTCTACCTTACCACTTTAGGACTCGCGAACTTCCTTACAGAGGATCCTCCTAAAGTAGACGAATTGGAGCCTGACGCTACCAAAGTCGAGGCGCTCACTGCTTGGAAAAATTCCGACTTCATATGTAAAAATTACATATTGAACGGCCTGGATAACAGTCTATACAATGTGTATTGTACTATGAAGACGTCAAAGGAACTTTGGATGTCTCTCGATAAGAAGTACAAGACAGAAGATGCTGGCATGAAGAAATTCATCGTCGGTAAATTTCTGGATTTTAAAATGATAGACTCTAAAACAGTGATTAGCCAAATTCAAGAGTTGCAAGTCATTATACATGAGATACATGACGAAGGAATGTCTCTAAGTGAGTCGTTTCAAGTGGCTGCCGCTATAGAGAAATTGCCTCCGTTGTGGAAAGACTTCAAGAATTATTTGAAGCACAAACGTAAAGAAATGACAATGGAAGATTTGGTTGTTCGACTCAGAATTGAAGAAGACAACCGAAAATCTGAAAAGAAAGCAACTAATACTATGGTGGCAAAGGCGAATGTGGTTGAAACAGAAAAGAACAACAAAAGAAAGAGGGAAAACAACCCAAACGCAAAGAAGGCTAAGAAGTTCAAAGGAAACTGCCATAATTGCGGGAAGAAAGGACATAAGGCAATCGAATGTCGAGGTCCAAAGAATCAGAACAAGAAGAAAGACCAAGCCAATGTTACAGAATTCGAAACGCTTTCCGAGAATGTCTCTGAAATGAATTTATCCGCAGTGATCTCAGAATGCAACTTGGTTGGCAACCCGAAAGAATGGTTTGTGGACACTGGTGCCACAAGACACATTTGCGCCAACAAGTGGATGTTTTCCGACTATAAATCTGCGACACAGGAAGAGCAACTCTTTATGGGAAACTCGTCTACGTCAAAGGTTGAAGGCAAAGGAAAAGTGGTTCTTAAAATGACTTCTGGGAAAGAACTTACTCTAAACGATGTTCTACACGTTCCAGATATCCGCAAGAACTTGGTTTCAGGATCATTGCTAAGTAAAAATGGCTTCAAATTGGTCTTTGTTTCTGATAATTTTGTATTGTCTAAAAATGGAGTGTATGTTGGCAAAGGGTATGTGAGTGATGGTCTGTTCAAAATGAATGTAATGACCGTTGTACCAAAAGATAGTGATAATAAAATTAATTCTTCTGTTTATATCACTGAGTCATTTAATATATGGCATGCGAGATTAGGTCATGTTAACTTTGATACATTGCGAAAATTGATAAACTTAGAATTTATACCTAAGTTTACAATAAATTCCAATTACAAATGTGAAACATGTGCCGAATCTAAACTAACTAGAACATCCTTTCATCAAGTTGAAAGGAATACGGAACCTCTAGACTTAATACACACAGATGTGTGTGACTTGAAAATGTGTCAAACTAGAGGTGGAAAACGGTATTTCATCACATTTATTGATGATTGTACGAGATACTGTTATGTGTATCTTCTTAGAAGCAAGGATGAGGCATTTGACATGTTTAAACAATACAAAGCGGAAGTTGAAAATCAACTTAATAAGAAGATAAAAGCCTTAAGAAGTGATAGAGGAGGAGAATATGAATCTCCATTTGAAGAATACTGCGCCGAACATGGTATTATACACCAGACAACGGCACCATATTCCCCTCAATCAAATGGCATAGCAGAACGTAAAAATTGTACGCTAAAAGAAATGATGAATGCTCTACTCATTAGTTCTGGTCTACCAGATAACCTATGGGGAGAAGCTATACTTTCTGCGAATCACATTCTAAATAAAGTGCCTCGAAAGAAGACTTCGAAATCACCGCATGAACTGTGGAAAGGCAGACCACCATCCTACAAATACTTGAGAGTGTGGGGGTGTCTTGCCAAAGTAGAAATACCGAAACCAAAGAAGGTCAAAATTGGACCAAAGACTGTAGATTGCATATTTATAGGATATGCTCATAATAGTGCTGCTTATCGATTTTTGGTGTATAAATCTGAAATTGATGACATTCATGAAAACACCATTATCGAATCTAGAAATGCTAGATTCTTTGAACACATTTATCCTCTTAAAACATCCATTGAAACTATTATTCAAAAGAGATCAAGAGATACAGATATTCCCGAGGATGATGTTAATCAAAATTTGAATGAAAGGGATGTTGAAACAGAGGTAGAGGAACCCAGAAGGAGCAAACGTCAAAGGACTTCTAAAACCTTTGGACCCGATTTCTATGCATACATGATAGAAAATGAACCTCTAACCTATCAACAAGCAATGTCATCTCCAGATGCTCCTTATTGGAAGGAAGCTGTCAATAATGAAATAGAATCTATTTTGCAAAACCATACATGGAAACTAGTGGATCTCCCTAAAGGATCAAAACCACTAGGATATAAATGGATATTTAAGAAAAAACTCAAGGCTGATGGCTCAGTAGATAAGTATAAAGCTCGTATAGTAGTCAAAGGATTCAGACAGAAAGAAGATCTGGATTATTTTGACACTTACTCACCAGTAACTAGAATAACATCCATTAGGATGCTTATTGCAATCGCCTCTATACTAAATTTGGAAATACATCAAATGGATGTAAAAACAGCTTTTTTGAATGGTGAGTTGGAGGAAGAAATATATATGCTACAACCTGAAGGGTTTGTTAGCCCAGGAAATGAAAACAAAGTATGTAAGTTGGTGAAATCACTTTATGGTCTTAAACAAGCACCAAAACAATGGCATGAGAAATTTGATGAAACTATGTTATCAAATGGATTCGCTATAAACGAATCAGATAAATGTGTTTACGTGAAATACACACATATTGGATATGTCATTGTATGTCTCTATGTTGATGATTTATTGATCCTAGGCAATAATAAGGCCATAATAACATCAACAAAAGATATGTTATCTTCTAGATTCGATATGAAAGACCTAGGACTGGCTGATGTAATATTGGGTGTAAAAATTGTGAGAACACCACAAGGATATGCATTATCTCAATCACATTACATTGCCAAGATACTTGAAAAATTCAAGCAATACAATATAACTATTGCAGAATCACCAGTAGATATGAACCAAAATTGGGTTAAGAACACCGGTGACAGTATATATCAACTGGAATACTCTCGTGTATTAGGAAGTATCATGTATGTAATGAACTGCACAAGACCAGATATCGCATATGCTATAAGTAAACTCGGTAGATTTACCAGCAATCCTGGTAAACATCATTGGAAAGCGATAATAAGAGTTCTTGGATATCTGAAATATACACAGAACTTTGGTTTGCATTATTCGAATTATCCTTCAGTAGTGGAAGGTTACAGCGACGCAAATTGGATAACCGGATCACATGATACTAAATCCACAAGTGGATACGTATTCACATTAGGAAATGGAGCAATCTCGTGGAAATCATCCAAACAAACTTGCATAGCAAGGTCAACAATGGAATCAGAATTCATTGCTCTGGATAAAGCCGCAGAAGAAGCAGATTGGATTAGGAGTTTTCTGGAAGATATTCCAAATTGGGAAAAACCAGTACCTCCAATATGTATACATTGCGATAGTCAATCTGCTATAGGAAGGGCTAACAGTACACTGTATAATGGTAAATCTCGACATATTCGTCGTAGACATAAAACCATAAGACAACTTCTCTCTAATGGAGTTATCACTATAGACTATGTAAGGTCAAAGGATAACATAGCGGATCCACTAACAAAAGGCTTGCCAAGAGAGAAAGTTCAAACCTTATCGATGGGAATGGGCTTAAGACCTATTAATTGAAAAGTTTTCTAAAACGGAAACCCCACCTAGTTGACTGGAGATCCCAAGATCTAGGTTCAAAGGGACAACTAAGTTTGAGATAAACTTGACGGCACTACTCAATTAAAAACCATTCCTATGATAAGTCAGTGCACAACCCGTCGGAGAATAGGATAAGCTTTGCTTTTAATGATGTCTATACTGTGGTATTATAAAGAACCAAGTGGGGTATTACGGGATACTCTTTATAGAATCACCTATGTGAGTGCGAAGGCGCCGCTTCAAGAAGGATTGTAAGGTCGAATTCTTTAAGCACTCATGAAACCAAGGCGGTGTTCATGGCAAAAACGAACACAAACAGAGAACCAAGGAGTTAAAGAACATTTATCACGTGTTATCTTTATAGACTTACACAAACGGCTTACAGTTCGAAGACAGTCTAGTCCACTGATTCGCTAGTTAGTTATAACGATAAACACTAGGAAAAGTTCAAGGCCTTTGTGCTACTTTTACCCATATGATAAATGTTTCGCAATTTTAAGAACAGATCATATAACCACTCATTCATGTGGGGGATTGTTGGAAAAATGAATAAATGGTTAAAGCAAAAAATTTGGCAAAATCATTTAGTCCCACATCGGGGAAAACTAGCACCTATGCCACTACTTATATTAAGGCATGAGATGTTATTACAAAAGAAAGAAGAGATGAAGGAAAGAGGCAATGGCATGAACAAAGCATGCATATATTTCATATTAAATTAAAAAGGTCAAAGATAAGGGCCTTGGGCCTTGGGGCTCTTGGGGTCTCGTGATCGATTGGGCCTCCAAATGCGAATGGGCTCGCTGCCCAGCAAAACGGTTATTTTTTGAATTCGGCCGCGCAAACGCCAACGGAAGTATCTGTTGGTAAAGGGTCGCAACCTTTCCAACAGACCCGTTCCTGAACAGATGCCTCTTCACAGCCTATATAAAGGCCTGCAAAAATCAAATTAAATATATCAATTTTCTTACTCTTCTTCTCCGTCGTCCACTGCTCTGTTCTGTAAAAACAAAAAACCTGCCTTGAGTTCGTCGTCGCTCTGCGGTTGTAGCGCAACATCGCAGAGTACGGTCCGTTTAACCTTGGGAGGCGAATTGCTCATCATCTCCTCTGCGCCAGTGGGAGAGCAATATTGCTTTAAGGGAACAGTATCGGCTACTGGACTCGGACAAATTGCACGCACACGGACTGTGATTGAACGGTACTGCCTACCTTCTTTTTAACTCCTCATGTGGTACTTCAAACTATACTGAATTGCAAACATTCCGATAGTAATTGTTCTTTGCATTCGTTTGCTTTGCTGGTTTTGATATACTTAGAATAACATATATATATATATACACACACACACACACACACACACACACACACACACACACACACATTGTTTAATATCCACAGATGCCACACTATTTTTCCTTACCAACCTGGTAAGGTATTTTAAGTAGGTGAATCTATTAGTGGGTCTTTTACGTTAAAATAAAGAAAAGATTTTCAAAAAAAATTAAATTCTGATTAATTTACATTCAAACGTATTTATATGTATATTATATATATATATATATAGTATTTATAGGTACTAATTTAACATGTAATATAAATTTATACATATATTAGTAAAATATCTTTGATTTCGAAATATGTGTGTATGTAACTAAATATTTATTCGAAATTTAATATATTAAATTTGAAATTACTAGGTATTTTATTATATCAATCTAGATTTGAAATTTAAAATTGAATTTCAATTTTGAATTTAAAACTATAATTATTAAAATTCATAATTATAAAGTACATACATACGTGTACACACACATATTTGCATAAACATTTACATTATACATATATAAATTATTTATAATATATATATACGTAACTTTATAAATAAATTTTATATGTACACATATACTAGACAATACCTATATATAGAGAGGATAATATGTCCGTTGTAGTATAAATCTCAACACTTATACATGAGCATGTTAAACCATGTACACAATTTATATTGCATGTGTTTTACGATGGAATTTCTATCGAATTAGAAAACGTTGATAAATTTTAAAATAAAAATAACCGCAAACACACGACGTACAATTCTATTACGTGGCAAGTATGGGTCGATCCACAGGGAATTGTTAGATTTTAAATCTCTTAGATTTTAAATCTCTTAGATTTTAAATCTCTATTCAATCAAATTAAACCAAAGTCGAAGAGAGTGTTAAGCTAGAAAATGAGAAAACTAACAAACTAACAAAAAGGAAGTGATAAAAATATGAGAGTAGAATGACAATTTAGAGATAAATCCACTCTTTAGATCACATAGCGAAATATGAAATTATTTTCTCTCTTTTTTGTTCCTTAATGAGTTTAATTGATGTGCTTATCATAAGTATGACATATTTGTGCTATTAATCAACTCAATATAAGCCATCAAGCTATAACACACCCCTTAAACCACTTACTAATTCTCATAAAAAATGACAACAAGTTGAAAGTAAAATCTATTTTAAGCATGGCCTATTAACTATTAATTAGAAATATAGACCATCAAATTTGATTTCAATATTCACTTCATTACCATAATCATATGTAGATGGACGAGTGTCCCCAGTAGGACATTAAACCTCCAGATGTCTCCAGTAGAACGAGTGTTGTCTCATGAGGGTGTTCAGCAGATACTACCAACAAAATCCAAATGCAAACTGAAAATAATTACAAAATGCAAGATAGTTTTACAAAAGAGATGAATGCAAGTTTTTGAAAAAGTTTACAAATGAAGGATTTACTTTTAAATCGACACAAATAAGTTAAATATAAGTTTTCGTTATTGTCATGAAAATTTAAGTCACTTACTCGTCAAAACATCCAACAACAATCAAGTTATCATAGCAAATAGAATATAGTTTAACTCGTTGTTTCGGTTGATAACACAGTGTAACTATGAAATGGATCCTTAATTGATTATCAAAGTTTATCAAAGTGGTATTTCATTTCTTTTCAATAACAAGTCAAATTAAACAAGTTAAAATAGTGCTTGGATTTCATTTGCTTACTCTCTCTACCTTTTTTTGAAAATTTTATTTATATTACAATATTTACATATGCCTACCTTAGACAACTTAGGCCAAATATATTACACATGCACTGTCTTTCAGGCTTATATGAGGGGAATACAGAGCGTGGCGAGTGAACACACGAGTGTGAACACCTCTCAACTGTATGCATTATTAATAAAAGAATTTTATATACATACACCAAGCTCGGATAAACTGAGGCCAGATATACCGATCATGCACTGCCTTTCGGGCTTACGTGAGAAGGTTATAGAGCATGGCAAGTGTATATATTAATGTGTACACCTATCGACCGTAGATGTTAATAAATATATACATATATACAAGAAAATTTTTTGTTTTTTTTTTGAAGAGAGGGTTTCGCAAAATCATATTAGTACCATTTAACTTAGAAAAATAAAATGTTATATCCTTTTATTTGAATTCACCACTTTTTAAAACAAAGATTTTCAATTTAGATATTTCATAATTAACACGTATGAATCTTCCTATATACTAATTAAACCATCGTTATTTGTAATCAAACTTTATTTTTATTTTTGTTGAGACAAATAAATTTTCAAAAATTCCAATTTAATAAACCAAAACCATATGTATATCCTATAGTGTTTCTTTAAAAATAAATCAAAATGCTAAAGGAATTATTTTTGGATTTTCTTTTTTTGGTTTTTTTCTAAATTTTTGAATTTTGGAAAGAAAATCCAAAAATAAACAACAAAAATTAAATTAAAAAAAAAGAAAAAAAAAGGAAGATAAGCTCCCTTCCCCCCCCCCACACACTTGATTTTGACCGTGTCCCTACAGTCAAACCAAGTGAAAGAAATGTTTGTTATTATTTACATGAAAATGAAATGTATTTACACGGCATCAGAAAGTATATCGTTAAAAAGTAAATTAAACGGTCTTCGAAAGACCGATTCATTTGTCTCGTCAAGTACGTGAGACGCAGCTGAAGCTTGAAAAACCAAACCTTCAAAGATTTTAAAGTTGAATGTTGATTTGGAAAAAACGAATGTCGTTTTATTGAAAATCATACGAGTTGTTTTATTTTCGATTGGTTTTGGGGTTGATAAAACGATTGATTGAAATTCAAGCTTATTTTCACCAATTTGAAATTCAAACTTATCATTGAAAACTTACTCAGAATTATTGATTTCAAAATCAAAATGGCGCTTTAAATCTTCCCCTTCGAAATTTAACAACTCATCTTCAAAAAGTCCATAGAAATAGTGTTCGTTAAATTCGTCTTCCTTTGTTGGATTATTAACAGCTTAATTGATATCTCAAGTTCAAAATCCAAAGTTGTTGTGTTCAAATTTTTAAAATCGAGAAAAGGAAGATCGAATTTTAAAATTGGTTCTACATCCTCAAAAGAATTGAAATCCAACTCAATTACCATATTTTCAACAACTTCGTTAAGATTTTCTTTTATAATTTCAAAAGTTGTTGTTTGAAAATCATCAAATTCGATAAAAGGTGGATTATCACTCGACTCTTCACACGTTGGGATTTGATTTTGTTGTTCACGTAATTTTTTGTAAGTTTCAATCAAAATTTGTGTGATCATCATAAATTTCGTTCATTTGTTCAACAAAATCCAATTTATAATTATTAATTTGAGAATTTTCGATTTGGATTTGTTAAGAACAAGAATAGTCAATTTCGATAAACTATGGATTATCATTTGATTTTTCACACGTTGGAATTTGATTTTGTTTCTCACAAATTTTTTTGTAGGTTTCACGCAACAAATCCTCGTAATCTTTGTCCATTTGCTCAACTAAATCAAATTCATGATTATTAATTTGAGAATTTCCAATTTGAATTTGTTGAGAACAAAGATTTTCAATCGCACCATTATTGAAACTATTCCTACTGCCAAATTCATTTAAAAAGTGGTTTACATTTCCATTTTGAGTTTGAAATTTATTTTGGAGTTCAAAATTGAATTGACATGGGTTATAATCAAAATCATTTGAATTTCAAAGTGAATTCAAATTTTGATTATTTTGAAATCCTTGACTTGAGTTATTGTACAAATCGTTTAAATGTTGAGAATTCCTTTGATTTCGTAGTGCGACGATCCGGAAAATTTAACGATTTAAATTGGAATAATAAATTGATTGTAAGCATTTAAAAGTTAATTTTAAACTTGAATTCCGGATATTAATATTTTCTTGGTAATTAAATTTTTAAATTTTATAATTCGAAATTGGGTAAATGTTGAATCTGGAGTTTTAAACCTGTTAAAAATAATTTGAAGGCTTATAATTTATAATAATGAATACTGAAGATAATATGATGGTTGAAATTCAATTTAAAGGTGATTTGTTCAATTTTAAAAAAAATATCGTTTAAATTGAATTTAAAAATAGCCTTCCGAGGCACAGTCTCGGAATTCGACGAAACCAGTTCCATTGGATCCGTAATAGTTAGTTATTATCGGATTTCAATTTTCGTAGCAATCGGAGTTGTCGTTTGATTCCGGAAGCTCAAAACGTTTTGAACTATTTTAATCGATTTAATTCAAAATTGATCATTTTCTTTTGTAACCTGCACATACAATCAAATTAACCTCCGAAACACGTTCCATTGTGTTCGAAATACAGGTAAAGCTTTATAATTGCCTAGCGGCATTCCTTAAGAGAAGTTCGAAATTTAATAGCAATTAACGAGACGTTCTGAGAGATATATATAAAAAAAATAGGGTCAAAAGGTCAAAGATATTTTCATTTACGAGCGTACTCTGGAAGCCTCTTTTAGGGAAAATATCTCATCGTTCCTTCAGATAAAATCAAACGTATCGACCTTATCTCAAAATCAAAATCGAAATCAAATGGCCGAGCCTTCGTTCTTAATATCAATATAATTCGAAACAAATGTGGCTGTTAATAAACTTCCCCTCTTTCCTTCAAATCCCCAAAACATATTCAATTTAAAAGCGGAAGAAATTGAACGAAATTCGCTCGAAGGCTATCGCGCTAGCCTGAAGCTCGCTCGAGTGATGAGATCCATAAGCGGAGGCGCATGGGAAGCGTCGTAGGGGCGAGGGCGGTCTCGAGCTCGAGGAAGTGGGATGGTCGAAGTCTTCCAGTCACGTTCGAATAAGGGGAAAGCGGCTCGAAGTTGCTCGAGACCCAGCGAGCTCGTGGAGCTAGGGCTTTGGGATTTTGGAAGGGAGCGTCGAAGTCGAAAGGGCTAGTGGCAGCGGTGGCGACTTCGCTGCAGTGGATAGAGGCAGGGGCGATTTCGTGATGCAGTGGTTCGAGGTCATGGGTTCCTCTGCGTCGAGCTCGAGTTTCAATTTCAGTGATGTGTGCTCGCGGTGACTGGTGGGCGGTGATAGGGAGAAGTATGAAGGATTTGTGGAAGCTGATGGCGAGCACCTTCTGACAGTGGCCGACGATTGATGATGAACTAGCAGAGGAGCATCGTTACAGGTGAGAAATCTTCACTGATTTGCCGTTTGAAATTTGGATGAAAACATTTTGAATATGTGGGAACGATCGGTAAATCAGTACCATTATGAGTTGTTAGTTAAATAACTTTGGATTGTTAATCAATGATTAAGTATTAGTTATTCGAGTAATTAAAGATAAATTTAGTTAAAGTCTATCAATTGATGATGTAATAAGGAAATTAAATAGTTTGTAATTAAGAAATAATTTTACGAATCAATTTGTAATTAAGTGATTAACTTAAATCAAGTATTTAGAGAAGTAATTGAATGATGTAATTAATTTAAGGTAATTAATTTTATTAATTAATTCAGGATAATCAATCGTGAAATTTGGTAGGTATAATTACTTAATGTAATTTATAAAGTAAATAAATGGATGGTTAATAAATGGAAATAAGTAATTTAGATATAAATTACTTGGTGGAGTTTATCAGAAGGATAATTTCTTAGTAGAATTAATTGAAGGTAAATTAGCAGGAGATTAATTAGATAAAATTAACTATCCCTTAAAACAATTACACTAAGTGGTAAATTTGAGATGGATAATTAGGAAATGATAAGTAAATGGATCGTAACTAATTATTAAGTAAGGAAGATTTAAAATGATTAATATTGCGGGTTTAATTAATGCTAAGATAAATTGAAATATTAATGGGAAGTCATTAATTTATATACATAATTGATGGGGGAATTAAAATAAAATAAAATTGATTGACTAAAAATAATTAATCAGTACTGAGTACTTTATGAGAAATTAATTATACAGGGAATTGAAGATTAATATAATTACTATAGTTGATTAATCTGTGAAGTATGTAAAGATTGATTACTGTTTTGAGTTGAGAATAATTATTGAGCAATAAATTAAAGATTATTACTTAAATGAAATTGAAAGACAATTAATCCTGGGTAATTGATTAAGAAGAATTATGAAGGGATGATTGATTAATTGATGTGAAATTAATTAATGTTAAATGAAGAAATTTAAGTCATTGAGCTTTAGTAATTCAATCAGGATTAATTAAATTAAATTTGTATGTGATTAAGTTTTGCTTATGGATGATTAAATGGTACTGGATGTTTTGAATGAGTTGATAACTATGATGCGAAATGTTGTATATTTTATCCGAATAACTGGGGTTAGATGAGTTTTCGAAGAGGCCGAAACCGGGTATTGGGAGATACCCGGAACCACTTCGAATTATTTTTTATAAATCGATTTGAGAAATCAATAGGCTGTAATGAAATGATTTAAGTAAACTGGATGGTTGTATCTAAGTTTGGTACTTAGAAAATTATATGTGAAATAAGCATTGCCTATAGCAAATTATAAATTGGATAAATCGGTATATGTTACCCCAGTTTATATAAATTGATTCCATGGTATTCCATGTTAGTTGGGTTTACTCACGCTGGTTTCCAGCCTGACCCGGGTGTTACTTTGGTGTAATGTTCTGGTCAGACCGAGTATTACAGATTTTCAGGTAGGATCGTTTGGAGCTCAGAAGGCGAGCTGGATGCAAGTACGTACGGAGTATTTCTGCTGTAGTATATTATTGTGTATCTGAGATATGATTGTATATGTCTAGTGTCTGTATATATATGTGAAACTCTGATGTATATTAAATGTAATTAACAGATATACTATTCTTCTGTAAACTGTTATTTATTATTATATTTTATCCGCTGCGAATGTGAGTTATTGATGTTTTCTGTTCTTCTTCTTCTATCTCTTTCTTTATTTTTCATAACTATCTGCAATTTTCGGCTTTGAAAATTTCGGGTCGTTACAGTTGGTATCAGAGCTGAAGGTTAAGCGAGAACCTTGGCTTTGGTGGGGATTTCTCATTAACTAGAGTTCGAAGTACTCTAGAATGAGTTGAGTGTGTATATATATATGAGAGCGTACTTGTTCTTTTCTTATAAGAGTTTTAAATGGTTTTATGTAAAAGTATATTTTGATATATAAAGCAATAATTCCTTCTAATAAATATTAAGGTGATTGGGTGTTAAATTATTGGAATTAAGTTAAGAAGTAATATAATACAACCAAATTAAAATTAAATTAATTAAAAATGAAATTCTAGAATTAGAACTCAGAAATTAGAATTGTTTGAAAACTTTAAATGAACAAAGTTAAATTTGGTTTAAAAAGGTTAAATCAATCTTTGGGAATTTAGCTCGAATTATGTAATTTGAGATGGTTTAAATCTGAAGTTGGAATTGAACTCATTCAAATTGAATCCGATTTGAATTAATTGGATTTGGGATTGAAGATGTATAAGATTCAAAAATTTAAATGGAAGATTTGAATTGGATTGAATTGAAATGATTAAAATTGAAGTGGGTTTAATTGAATGGATATTAGTCCAAAGTAATTGAAATAACTTTGGAATTGTAATTAAAGTGGAATTGGTTTAAAATCAAAAAAAAAAGAATTTGAAATATAGATTGTAAATGTAATTTATAAATTGAAATAAACTTCATAGATAAATGATATTATAAGTTGAAATAAATTTTCAGAGAATATTTGAAAATAAGTAAGATGAAAATTCCAGAGTAATGTTTAAATATGAATGGATGGATTGGGAATTTGGAATTTTTTGGGAAATTTTAAAATTCCTTTGGATTTGAAAGTGGTTTCCAAAGGTTTTGGAGAAATAATAGTATTATTTCAAAAATATTTTTTGTGTTGAATTTGAAATCTGGGAGATTTGAAATTAAAATATTTGATGTATTTTTAAAGAGATAAAAGCATTGCTTTTGGTCACTGGAAAATAAAGTCGGTGATGACTGCAGCATCATCGATGTTCATTTTCAAGTTTCTAAAAGAGAATCTGCTACCAAATTGTTTTAAATTGAAATTGTTTATGAAATGGGTTTGGTTTTGAAATTCAAAGGGATAAATGAATTTGCCAAAGAATTTTGGATATAGTTGAACTCTAAGGTGATATTGAAATTTTGGAAATTTGTTTAAACTCTGGAATCTTGTTTAAAACGTTTATGGAATAATAAAAATATATTGGCTAAATAAAATGTATAATTCCAAGCTAAAAGCAAATGTGAATGTAATTGATTATAAATAGAAGTATAAAATTTCAATTATAACTAAAGTTGAAAAAAAAGGGAAAAAACAATCAAATGGAATTTGATATGGAATTGCGGTAGGTCAATTTCAAGGGAAATTGAAGTTAAATTGGATCAATTTAAATGAGAGTGGAAATTTGAATTGAATTGTTGGGGAAGTGAACAGTTTTGACTCTAGACCATTTTCAATGTAAATTGTTTAAATATAAATAGTTTTAAATCTATTTTCTTATCTATTTACTATACAATTTTCTTGTTAAAACCCAAACTATTTTATACTTGTTTTGCCACTACTTTTGGAATTCTTTAACTATTTTCCAACAATTTTATAATTAGTTAACTATTTTACAATTATTTTGCAAACTAGTAATTATTTTTCAACTACTTACCTATTTTTAAAATTTCCAAGCTATTTTTCTAAACTGGTCGGAGTTCAAACTGTTATTGATTTAAATACTCAACTAAGATAAGAATTGAAGTAATAATCCAAATGGGGATTAAGGAAATTGATATTTGAAAGAGTAATCAAATTTGAAAATTTGATTTGAATAAACAAAGCTATATATCTTTGTTATAAGGAATCTTATGAGGATTTTGGAAAAAGGTTTTGAGAACCTTTGGATTTGGAAAGGTTTTTGATTTTTGGATAAAATCAATATTGAAATTTGTAAAGCCTAGTTTGAAAATTTATCGATTTTGGAATAATTGATTTTGTGTAAAGAGCTTTGTATGACATCATACTAGGTGTATGATTTGAAAATACTATTTATGTATAGTATAAAGTGTTTTGATGATGGCTCTGGGGAAAAAGGCGCTCCCTTGAAATGAACTTCTCAGGAGTGTCACCGAGTGGTGCTGCCTTGAGCCCCAAGGGGGTTCTAAAGTTGATCCTGTGAGGAGTCCGGACAAAACTAGTTCCTGAGGATTATGAGTTGAGTTACCATAGCGAAAGTCGTGTGTGCCGCGGAGAGTCAACAGTTACATGGACTTTTGTTGTGACTGCAACGTAACCCAGAATGTAACTGCGACCTATGGTAACATAGCGAAAGTCATGTGTGCCGCTGAGAGCCAACAATCTGCGTTTGAGTTTATCTCGGTAGACTGCGACCTATATAGGAGTGGAGAAGTTTCATTTCGACAGCGAAAATTCGAGGGCCGCTGAGAGCCTACAGTTACATGGACTTTTGCTGCGATGGCAACGTAACCCTGGATGTAACTATGATCTGTTGTGTGGGGGTTCCATGGCGTAATGAGAGTGCCGCTGAGAGCCTGCAGTTACATGGACTTTTGTTGCGACTACAACGTAACCCTGGTATGTAACTGTGACCATGGAATGGGGGTGATGATTTTCAGAGCATTGTCACCAAAGATATTTCCTCTAGTTTCAAAAACTGTTCCAATAAAATTATTTTTCCCAAGTATTTTCACTGGGTGTTGAAAACGGGTTTACCAAGTACTTATAGATTTTCAGTCCTATGCCTGATCAACGTATGATTGAATTTCTGTAAGAACAAGGATGGACTGGTTGAGACATCGAGTTATAAAAGAATATTTTAATTGTATTATCTGAATTTAAAGGCATTTCTAAATTTTAAAATTAAGAGGGAATCCAAACTAGGGTTATAAAATAAAATTGGACTCGGGAATATTTAAATGAAACGATCCTTTGTAATAAAATCTAGTATTAATTTAAAAGTGGGAGTAAGTTAATCAGCTAAATAAATTATTAATAGAGTATGCTAATAAAATTTAACTCGGTTAACTAAAATGATTGTAAGTTAATAATGGAACTTGGAAATGAATTCGATTTATAAATAGAATTCGACTTGGGTTTGATAATGGAGTAAATAAGAAGAGATGGTGTAAAAATAAAATTGTGTTGTATTGGAAAGTGATAGTTTGAATTGCAAATAAAATTCAAGTGATTTGAATAATATTAATGAAATTTGCAAGTAAATTGGATATAAGAGAAGTGTTGTCGTATGATATGGAAATGAATAATAATAGAAATGGTTTGGATTGCAAACAAAACCCAAGTGAATAGAAATAAATTGAGAATGGCTTTGTATAAATAAAATAAATTCGCAAATAAATTAAGAAAGGGAAAATAAAATGAGTAAATGAAATTATATAATAAATGGATGAAGCCTGATGAATAAAAATTGAATCAAACTTTAATTAGAATTGGATTATCAGACTGAACTTAAGTTCGGTGGCATATGTGCTTGGATATTGTTTTGATAAATTGAGAAGGTGGATTAAATTTAAAATTAAAGAGATGGGCTAACTTAATTAAATAAAATTCGATTTGATGAGAATCAAATTGAATGGAAGTGAACTTAAGTTGATGTTATAATAAATTAATGTAATTAACTTAAGTTTAAATTTATTGAAGCTTGGTTTCGAATAAGGATAAAAGCTCATTAAATAAAAGCTTGGATTAAATTAATTTGGAAATAGTTGTTAATTTATAAGTTTGAATGTGCCAAGCTTAGTAAATTGTTTGAATGAATCCAATGTGAAGGTGAAATGAATGCAATGAATGGTTGGTAAATAACAAGTAGAAAATTAATTTAAAGTAGTTATAAATTAAAATAGATACTCTATTTAGCAAATGTTGTCGGAATTGCATAATAATAATTGTCGTTTAACGTAAACAAAAGAAATTAAAATTCTATGAGACGGTAGAGATGAAATAAAATTGATTTTTGAATCATTTGATGCGGATATGGGCTTGTATGAATTAAAAATCAATTGAATGTAAACACTTGAGTAGTAAACCATTAAATTTGAATGGAATGGTATGTGAATTGGTTTTGAAACATATCAATTGCTTGTGGAAGTTATTTAGAATGCAACTCTTCTAGAATTGATGTGTTGTAGTTGTTTAATTAAGAGAAATGTTATAAATTTCATATATATGACACTTACATATTTAAATTGAGATAGTACAGGTACCTGAAGGCTGTTTGGTTGGTTTGGATTTGCGCTAATTGCTTAAATTTATAAGTTGCTTGCTTAACTGGCTAAATAAGGTACGCCTACGCAATAAAAATAGGAAATATGAACTGTTTTTGCTTTTTCCGACCGTGTGGGTCGATGTATATGTATTTATACCTATTGTCAAATTGCAAAAGCTCCTCCGTACAAAGAAGACTCTGCCAAAATTTTCTGAAAATTTTGGGAGTTAGAAAATTTTTGTTAACGGCAAAACAATTTCAAATTGGAAATTAAAGTAAATTAGTAAAAACATGAATCAATTTAAATGAAAGATATAACTCAATATTAGAAATCGAAAGCAATAATTTGAATCCACATGAAACGGTGAAAACTAATTTGAATAGAAGTGGATATGAAACTTATGTAAAAGAATGTATAAAAATGATTTGTAAAATTTCAATTGGATATTGTGGTTAAATAGAATATGCATGTATTATAAAGGAAAAAGGAAATTGGATTTGATTCCAAATGATAAATGTGAATTGGCCGACAAAAAGGTATGTATTTACATTTCTGTATGAAATTGGATTGGGTTTTTGATGTAGCCACTTGGCTTTTGTTTTCTTTTTGAGATTTTGGGAGCCCGTAGAGGCCTTTTGTAGTCGTACCGAGCTAGCCGCACAAAGGAGACGCTGGCAAAAAATTTCGGAAATTTAGAGAGTTAGAAAAATTTTGAGAAAATTTTGATAATTCAAAATTTGATTTTAAATGTAAACTTGAATAAATGAAGTAAGTAATGTTGTAGGGAAACTATGTGCGGTTTTGGAAAGTTGGTTGAAAGAATAGTTGTTAGGATGTTGAATTGTGAGTTTTGGGAAAAGGGAAACGGGTTCTGGTCCATTCTTCATAGCTAGTAATTTCGGGGACGAAATTCTTTTAAGGGGGGAGGAATGTGACGATCCGAAAAATTTAACGATTTAAATTGGAATAATAAATTGATTTTAAACATTTAAAAGTTAATTTTAAACTTGAATTCCGGATATTAATATTTTCTTGGTAATTAAATTTTTAAATTTTATAATTCGAAATTGGGTAAATGTTGAATCTGGAGTTCTAAACCTGTTAAAAATAATTTGAAGGCTTATAAATTTATAATGATGAATACTGAAGATAATATGATGGTTGAAATTCAATTTAAAGGTGATTTGTTCAATTTAAAAAAAAAATCGTTTAAATTGAATTTAAAAATAGCCTTCCGAGGCACAGTCTCGGAATTCGACGAAACTAGTTCCATTGGATCCGTAATAGTTAGTTATTATCGGATTTCAATTTTCGTAGCAATCGGAGTTGTCGTTTGACCCTGGCAGCTCAAAACGCTTCGAACTATTTTAATCGATTTAATTCAAAATTGATCATTTTCTTTTGTAACCCGCACATACGATCAAATTAACCTTCGAAACACGTTTCATTGTGTTCGGAATACGGGTAAAGCTCTATAATTGCCTTGCGGCATTCCTTAAGAGGAGTTCAAAATTTAATAGCAATTAACGAGACGTTTTGAGATATATATATATATATAAAAAAATTAGGGTCAAAAGGTCAAAGATATTTTCATTTACGAGCGTACTCTGGAAGCCTCTTTTAGAGAAAATATCTCATCGTTCCTTCAGATAAAATCAAACGTATCGACCTTATCTCAAAATCAAAATCAAAATCAAATGGCCGAGCCTTCGTTCTTAATATCAATATAATTCGAAACAAATGTGGCTGTTAATAAACTTCCCCTCTTTCCTTCAAATCCCCAAAACTTATTCAATTTAAAAGCGGAAGAAATCGAACGAAATTCGCTCGAAGGCTATCGCGCTAGCCTGAAGCTCGCTCGAGTGATGAGATCCATAAGCGGAAGCGCATGGGAAGCGTCGTAGGGGCGAGGGCGGTCTCGAGCTTGAGGAAGTGGGATGGTCGAAGTCTTCCAGTCACGTTCGAATAAGGGGAAAGCGGCTCGAAGTCGCTCGAGACCAGCGAGCTCGTGGAGCTAGGGCTTTGGGATTTTGGAAGGAAGCGTCAAAGTCGAAGGGGCTAATGGCAGCGGTGGCACTTCGCTGCAGTGGATAGAGGCAGGGGCGATTTCGTGATGCAATGGTTCAAGGTCATGGGTTCCTCTGCGTCGAGCTCGAGTTTCAATTTCAGTGATGTGTGCTCGCGGTGACTGGTGGGCGGTGATAGGGAGAAGTATGAAGGATTTGTGGAAGCTGATGGCAAGCACCTTCTGACGGTGGCCGACGATTGATGATGAACTAGCAGAGGAGCATCGTTACAGGTGAGAAATCTTCACTGATTTGCCGTTTGAAATTTGGAAGAAAACATTTTTGAATATGTGGTAACGATCAGTAAATCAGTACCATTATGAGTTGTTAGTTAAATAACTTTGGATTGTTAATCAATGATTAAGTATTGAGTAATTAAAGATAAATTTAGTAAAAGTCTATCAATTGATGATGTAATAAGGAAATTAAATAGTTTGTAATTAAGAAATAATTTTACGAATCAATTTGTAATTAAGTGATTAACTTAAATCAAGTATTTAGAGAAGTAATTTAATGATGTAATTAATTTAAGGTAATTAATTTTATTAATTAATTCAGGATAATCAATCGTGAAATTTGGTAGGTATAATTACTTAATGTAATTTATAAAGTAAATAAATGGATGGTTAATAAATGGAAATAAGTAATTTAGATATAAACTACTTGGTGGAGTTTATCAGAAGGTTAATTTCTTAGTAGAAGTAATTGAAGGTAAATTAGCAGGAGATTAATTAGATAAAATTAACTATCCTTTAAAACAATTACACTAAGTGGTAAATTTGAGATGGATAATTAGGAAATGATAAGTAAATGGATCGTAACTAATTATTAAGTAAGGAAGATTTAAAATGATTAATATTGCGGGTTTAATTAATGCTAAGATAAATTGAAATATTAATGGGAAGTCATTAATTTATATACATAATTGATGGGGGAATAAAAATAAAATAAATTGATTGACTAAAAATAATTAATCGGTACTAAGTACTTTATGAGAAATTAATTATACAGGGAATTGAAGATTAATATAATTACTATAGTTAATTAATCTGTGAAGTATGTAAAGATTGATTACTATTTTGAGTTGAGAATAATTATTGAGCAATAAATTAAAGATTATTACTTAAATGAAATTGAAAGACAATTAATCCTGGGTAATTGATTAAGAAGAATTATGAAGGGATGATTGATTAATTGATGTGAAATTAATTAATGTTAAATGAAGAAATTTAAGTCGTTGAGGTTTAGTAATTCAATCAGGGTTAATTAAATTAAATTTGTATGTGATTAAGTTTTGCTTATGGATGATTAAATGGTATTGGATGTTTTGAATGAGTTGATAACTATGATGTGAAATGTTGTATATTTTATCCGAATAACTGGGGTTAGATGAGTTTTCGAAGAGGCCGAAACCGGGTATTGGGAGATACCCGGAACCACTTCGATTTTTTTTTTATAAATCGATTTGAGAAATCAATAGGCTGTAATGAAATGATTTAAGTAAATTGGATGGTTGTATCTAAGTTTGGTACTTAGAAAATTAAATGTGAAATAAGCATTGCCTATAGCAAATTGTAAATTGGATAAATCGGTATATGTTACCCCGGGTTTATATAAATTGATTCCATGGTATTTCATGTTAGTTGGGTTTACTCACGCTGGTTTCCAGCCTGACCCGGGTGTTACTTTGGTGTAATGCCCAGGTCAGACCGAGTATTACAGATTTTCAGGTAGGATCGTTTGGAGCTCAGGAGAGGAGCTGGATGCAAGTACGTACGGAGTATTTCTGTTGTAGTATATTATTGTGTATCTGAGATATGATTGTATATGTCTAGTGTCTGTATATATATGTGAAACTCTGATGTATATTAAATGTAATTAACAGATATACTATTCTTTTGTAAACTGTTATTTATTATTATATTTTATCCGCTGCGAATGTGAGTTGTTGATGTTTTCTGTTCTTCTTCTTCTATCTCTTTCTTTATTTTTCATAACTATCTGGAATTTTCGGCTTTGAAAATTTTGGGTCGTTACACGTAGTATAACGAGTTCAATTAAAGATTCCATTCTTATTTCAAAAGTTGAGAATTGATCATTATTTTGATGATTTTTTGGTGCAAAATTCGAATTGTTTGTACAATACTTGTTACAAAAATATCCATAAGAATTTGATGTGAAATTATATGGATTATATTGATCTTCACAACCATCGTAAAATTCATGTGAATATGGAAATTCGGATATTTTCAAAAAAAAATTAAAAGAAAACTGTTTACCAAAAAGGAATTTATTTTTCAAAAGGAAAATTTATTTTTGTTTGGTTTTGGTAAGATTTTATATTTTTTTGGTTTTCTAAAAAAATAAGTAAAAAAAATTATTTTTGTTTTTCTTAAAACTAACTCAAAAAAAAAATTATCGAAAAATTTCAAATGAAAAGTATTTAAAAACTAAGTTAAGAAATATTTACAATTTTTTTTTTGTTTTGGATTTTAATTTTTTTTCTTTTTTTTAAAAAATATGCATGAACTCATGCAAGAATTTAATCACAAATTATTTATCCTAAGTAGCTCTTAAGCCAAATTGTATAATCACACTTTATCTTAAATCAACAAGATAGCTCTCAGCCAGATAACGGATAGGATTTATCAATGAACCACGAATCACCGTAGCAATGCAGCCGAAGGTTTAAGTACCTTCAAAGAAACAATCACTATAATATTTACGAATCACCGTAATATTTATAAATGGTTATTGCTCTGTCGTAGCCTAGACACCAAGAAATTAAATTATCGAAAGAGGAGAAATTGTCAATATACAATTAAGGGTTAACGATTTCTAACTGTTTATTATTAATAAAAACTCTAGGATGAAATGTAAAGCTGAATTTAAACGTGTATTAACAATGCAACTACAAATGAAATTTGTTTTAGTTTCTGTTTCTGAATTTTTTTAAAAAAATGCAAACAAACAACAATGCAAAGCAAATAAGAACAATAGACAGGGGTCAAAAGCAGCAAAAAAAATTATGAGCAAGCAAGCTAAGCAATTTATTTTTAACAGGCACTTCCGCGAAGCAAGCATCCAATCTGCTTTGACAAACTGAAATTTTGAACAAGGTATATATAAGAGTTTTTTTAATATAAGAATGGAACTTAAACAAATTAAAACAAACAAATTAAAACAAAATAAAACAAAACTATTCTTTTACGGATAAAACAAAACAAAATTAAAAGAAAGCAATTTTTTTAAGTGAGAAAAGGAAATTAAAAGTATTTACAACTCAAAGCAAAAGAGCATATGAGAAATTTCCAAGCAACCTACCGAGAACTTAAAGCAAGAGAAATATTTTTTTTAAAAAAAACTTGAACAAAATTGAAACAAAGAAGAAAAAGGAGAAATAAAATAATAATAATAATAATAATAATAATAATAATCTAAAAAGATCCAAATCACATCTCGGCCCAACAAGGACTATTCGCAATTGAATGAAAACGAACGCATCGACACTATACTGAACAAAATTTATTAAACTCAGTTCCTCAATAATTTCGCAGCTCACTTACGCAATTTCCACAAAATGATATCAAGTTCAAATTCGATTTTAAACCGAAAGCCAATTAAAAGCGCAAGGCAACTGGTTCGTGGTTCGATTGAGGCTATTGGCAGATTTGGGTGTGGTTGTCTCGCAATTCGTGATGTTCGATTTCGGGGTCAATTCAGGGCGATTGAAGCATGTGATTGAAGTTCAAGGGCTTGGGTTGAGTCGCGAGGCGAATGCAGACGATCGGTTTCAATGGCTATTTGGTCACGGCGGTTGATGGTTGCTCGATCGTTGATTGATGTTGTAGCAGGTCGTGTTGCAGTGGTTGTCGAGGCGATTGGGTGTGGGTTTGCAGCTTTGGTTCTAGAGTGGCGATGGGAGTTTGGAAGAGCAGCAGGTTGGTACAGGGTACAGGGGTTGATGACTAAGGAGCTATTGTTTGAGTGATTATGACCGTTATTTTTGTGACAGCGGACTGGATGAAGTCGAAACTGTGGAGGATGGCAGCAATACACAGTGAGTTTTTTTTCTTTTTCTTTTGTTGTTTGGAGATGGCAGAGAGGGCTTGCAGCCGTCGAAGTCGTAGGTTAGTGACTGCAGTTTAGGTTGATGACAGTGTTATAGTGAGGAGAATGAAGTGTAGTTTGGCCGAGGTAGGAAGGTGTTATGAAGTGCTTCAGAGATGTGAAGTGGTTTGTATGAAGTTCAGTGAATGAAGAGATGATTATGGTTTTGCATGGAGTTGTATCAGTCCGTGGATATTGTGTTTGCTGACGAGGCAAGGAGGCTGTCTCTGTTTTGAAGTTTGATGATAGGAGATGGTTTATGTTGTAGAGTAGATGTTTGTTTCAGGGTGGTGATGGGTATGAGTGTATGGTAGCGGGGTGGAAGAAGTGTATGCAGTAGAGGCTGTTGTATGTTCCAGTGATTTTGTTGGCAGCAAAATTTATTGAAGGGGAAGGTTTGAATGTGCTGTAGGAAGGGAATGAAGGTGATGTTACGTAGAAGCAGGTGGACAGGGAATGCTTGAACTGTGCAGTGAAGGATGGTTAGAATGTTGACTGTGTTTGGTGGTGAGGAGATTGGGGATAAGGAGCAGCTGGCTATGATATTAGGATTAATGTTTTTGAAGGTGGATGGTTGAGCAGTGCAGGTGAGGAGTAAGCTGACAGTGGTGATGCAAGTGGTATAATGAAGTTATGAGAAGGATGAGGTATGTGAAGTTTGCAAGTGGTTTACTTGGTATGTGAAGAGGAATTTTTGTGTCTGTGTGATGAGGTGGGATGATATGAAAGGCAGTGGAGTAAGGACAGGCAACAGAGTAGAGATAAGGTGAAAGAGGACTGAACAGTAATGGGGTGGGGTGAGTTGCAGGCTATAGACAGTGGAATGAAAAAAAATTCAAAAGAAATGCAAATCGTAAAGAAATTGAAAAGAAAATGAATAGGAAATAAAATATTTTTGTTTCTGATTTGAAATTTTGTATGCTTTTTTTAATAGAAATAGAAATGCAAATGCAAAATGAAAAACTACAAACACAGAAACAAATGCAAGCACAAACCAAACACACACAACAATTTTTTTAATGCACACAACACACAAAACAAACATACAATATAATCAAAAGAAAATAATTCGAAGAGTAGAAAATAAAACCAAAACTACTTCTCGGCAACGGCGCCGAAAACTTATTTGACAACGGAATTTCTATCGAATTAGAAAACCGTCGATAAATTTTGAAATAAAAATAACCGCAAGCGCATGGCATACAATTCTAGTACGTGGCGAGTACGGGTCGATTCAAAGAGAATTGTTAGATTTTATCTCTATTCAATCAAATTAAACCAAAGATGAAGAGAGTGTTAAGCAAGAAAATGAAAAAATTAACAAACTAACAAAAAGAAAATGATAAAAATATGAGAGCACAATTTACAGATAAATTCACTCTCTAGATGACATAGTTCAACAAAGTATGTTATTTTCTCTCTTTTTTGTTCATTAATGAGTTTAATTAATGTGTTTATCATAAGTATGACATATTTGTGCTATTAATTAGCCCAACATAAACCATCAAACTACAACACACCTCTTAAACCACTTACTGATTCTCATGAAAAATGACAACATGCTGAAAGTAAAATCTATTTAAAGCATGGTATGTTAACTATTAATTAGAAATATAGACTATCAAATTTTGATTTCAACATTCACTTCATTACCATAATCATATGTAGATGAAGAGTTAATTTGTGTTTAGTGATTGTTTAAGCATAACTTATTTGGTGTCAACAATATAGCCTATCGAATTCAAAGCAAAAACAACAAGTTAAACCACTTCAAGCATTGTCATTAAGCACAAAAAGAGAGCAATAATTATCAAAATGTTGAAGCTACATAATTAGAGAGCTTCATTACCCTTAAATTGAAGGGTTTAGCCTCTTATATTTGTTATCAAATCAATAAATGTAGCTTGCAACATAAAACAAACAAGAGGAAAAAGAGAGCTAAAGAGAACTAATTAACAAGAAATAAACACTAATCTACTTGCATGAAAAATAGATCTAACTACTAACAAGAAAGGAAAAGAGCATGTAAATAAAATAGAACACTAATTAACATTGAATAAAAAAAATTACATAAGATAAAAATGGCTAAGTAGCCATGAAAAGATAAAGAGAACTTTCTTCTATTTTTAATCTATGCTAGAACTAACTAAGAGGAAGGCGGGTTTCATGAAGCATAATGGGTATTTATACATGCATGATACCCTAATCCACTTTTTTGATGAATGCCCAAAATATCCTTTTGGGAAGTGTGGAGGCCAAGTAATCATTAGCATCAAATAATTATCATTTAAGTGTGCAATGAAGCTTTAAACTTTATTAGCATGTGCATTAGCCTCTAATTTGTACATTAAGATAAGTGGGTAGATAGGGTCCTCCATTATCATGAGTTTGAATTATTTCTATCTTCGTTCCTTTGTATTCATTTGTGCATGCATATTTTCCATGAAACCCTCTTTCATTTGAAGCCAATTTCCTACAAAATAATGTAGAAATTTCCAAGTAAATTTTCGTAAATTAATATATGCACAAAGATGTCCATTTTGCCCCTATATGAAGAAGAATATTTGACGATTTGAAAATAATATGAATTTTGGTTTAAACATGTTGAAATACTCGATATGATCATTTATTTAATTTAATTAGATTGAAGATGGTGGTAAAAATATGCACATTTACGTGCACATCAACATGTGCACGTACACACATATGTGTATATGATACACATATTATATTATATAATATAAACTTGCAATAAATCAAAATTTATTTATAATTAAATAAAATATTCATTTTATTTAAATTAAATATAGATAAGATCTGAATAAATTTAGACTTAATATGTTGTAACACCCCTAATTTTAGATAATATTATTCAAGAGATTTAATTAGCAAAATTAAATAGAATAATGTAAAGATTAAATGGTTAAGAGATTGAGATTTGTAAAACTAAAGGTAGTCGTGCCTAATAACAAATGAACCAAAGAGGATTTAAAATGAAGTAAGAAAGAAATAATAAGGTAGGGGGAAAATATGAATATGTTATATTCTTATACCCTAAACCCTCAACCGACCTTCATTTCTCACGTTCATGAACTAAAATCAAAATAAGAGAGACAAACCACCATTAGAGAAAACAGCAGGAAGATAAGCAAGATCAAGAGGAAAAGCTAAATCAAATTCATTCAAGAAGCAAATCTCAACTCCTTAACAACAAGCCAAGGTGAATAATAGGTTACATCTCTTATTTTTCCTATTTTCGGTTCTAGGTCAGATCCGAATGTGTTTTGCAAAGTATATTGCCATGTTTTGCAAAGACTTGCAGGCTGGAAAGCATACACTCTATCGACTTCGGGAAGGCTGGCCTTGGTTAAAGCTGTACTCTCGGCGCTCCCTCTCTACTGGCCTCCTTCCACAAAATTCCCAGCTGGGTATCCAAAAAAATTGATGCTATTAGACGCTCCTTCCTCTGGAATGGGGGGAAAGCCAAATGCCTTGTTAATTGGAAAATTACATGCATGCACGAGGACCACGACGGACTAGGTATCACCAATCTGATTACTTTCAATCAGGAACTTCTAGCAAAATGGCTCTGGCGTCTCCTCTCGCCGGGTCAGTTCATTTGGAAAGACTGGATCCTGGCATCACACTACAATGCTGACCCATTCTTTGCCCTCCATTTCGCTCCACACTTCAAGCCCTCCCCCTTTTGGTCTGGTGTTCTAGCATCAGTGGACCGCATTAAACCCCTACTTAAGGTGAACCTAGGTAATGGCTCTAACTACCTTTTCTGGTATGACTCCTGGCACAGACTCTCCCCACTAAATCGTTCCTTCGCATCCCTCTTTTCCTACACCAATCTCCCCATCTTGACAGTGGCTGAAGCCGTCAACCTTGGCCTACCCAGCTTATGTCCCCCAACCCTCTTCGCTGATGACATCCTCTCAGAACTCATTTCCGCCCTCAGCCTGCTGCAATCAGTAACCCTTAACCCTTCATCGATGGATCACCGTACATGGGCTCTATCTCCCTCAAAAGGCTTCTCTGTATCACAATGCTTCTCTTTCCAAAACCACTCTGGTAGACTGTTCTCCTTTGCTCGTGTCTGGAAATGCCGCATCCCTCTCCGAATCAAATTCTTCCAATGGTGTCTCATCCATGGTCGCATCAATACCAAACATCGCCTCACTCGCTTGAACATCACATCTGACCAGAATTGTGCCTTATGTAACACTGAAGCCGAATCAATCCGTCACATTTTCTTCGAATGCGACATATCTTACTACATATGGGTTTTAGTTTGCATACACAATCTAGGGCAAACACACACAATCACAGATTTTTTTGAGCATTGGCAATATTGTGCACCAAACCATCATCTTGACATCCTTCTAGCCATGTTCAGCTAGGTCATTTGGAAAGAGAAAAATGCCTTCGTTTTCAACAAACCCACCAACTCGCGATTTATCATATGAAGTAAAATTTCTAATATCTTTGCTTATTGGACAGGCTCTTCCTCCTCGGCCCCCTTCAAATTTCGTCTTCCATCAGCACGGTCCCCATCGGTTGAATCGGTAGGCAGTGCATCATCAGCTGCGCCGACTGGTCACCCTGGTTTCAACTGAGGGTTTGATTGTTTTTGCTTTCAACATTTTGGGATCACTCTCTGCAACAGTTTTTCTTTTCTGGATAAACTATGACTAATTATGTATATTAGAAACTTCCTGGTCTGTACTTACATGCCGGCATGCTGTTTGTAACCTTAACTCTAATTATGCTGCTTTTGTTTTTGCCATCAATCAGGCCTGTTGATCGAACTACTTATTTCTATATATATTATTAATCGGCTGTGTAGTATCATGCTACACATCCGTTCTCCTCAAAAAAATACGCTACTTGATGATATGTTAGTTCATATAGATTTTATGACAAGTTTTAATTTGAAAACTTAGAAAATGACATCCAATTGCCTTGCGATTTTGAGATATAATCGAAAATAATATTTTGGAGATGGATTTAAGGTTTCATAATTTTCTCAACTAATGTGGAATTATTATGAATTTTCTAGTGAAGAAGATGTTTAAATTGGGTTTAGATTAAGTTCGGCTATTATATAATTAGCTTTGGGTCAGAAATTTAAATGTTAGAAAACATATTAAATGTGATTTGTGTGAATTTTTGAAGAAATTTCCTAAGTGTTTTAATAAGTATATAAAATTATTTAAGGTATGAGACTTAAATGTTTTTTATGTTTATAAAAGGGGAAGGGGCAATTTCTAAATGTTTTAAATTATCAATCTCTGAAACTCGGCAACACTTTTATAAAGGATTTGGAAAAGAAATTGACAACCAATTGTGTGATGACAAATAAGCAAGTTAGTTGAATAGAAATTGCTTTATAAAGTAAGAAATCGGTTTTTGTAATGTTTTGTTATTTCGCCACTTTCGACAGCTACCTTTCGATTCCTTACCTTCACCTCCACCTTAGTCGAAACCAATACACGTGGTATCAAAGGCTGGTACGTAGTGGATTGGATATAGGCGAAAGGTACATGGTCGAAATAGGGCTTTCGAATGAGTCAAAGCCTTAGTTTAGCTTTCAAAAGAAATACGCTTGCTTTGCTTAGCTTTCGACTTGGTCAATTGTTTTAAAGAAATGTTTCGAAAGCGGTTCCCACCGTTTTTTAAGTAAATGCTTTCAACAGGGTCGACGTCCTTGCTGCTGCCTTTTACCTTTCAACTGAGATTGGTTTCGAAAGGGTGCTTTCATTTTAACTAAGAAGCCGCTTCTCCATTGCTTTCGAAGGGGTTGGTTTCGACACCATCCACTTCTTTACTTACGAAACTGCTTTCAAAAGAGTTGCTTTCGAATTAATTATTTTAAGACCCTTTTGACTTTTTAGAAGTTAAACCCAAATGTTTCAAAAGGAAAGGTTTTAAAGGTTTTGAAACTATGTTCCACATATTTTTTTCTTGAACCAAATGCTTTCGGAAGGTTTGTTTTATGTAAAGGACTTTGATGCTTTTGAAAGTTATTAAATGAAAGTTTCGAAGAGGATATTTCCCAATATTTTCGAAAGGTATCAAATGAAGGTTTAGAAGGGGATGTTTCCCAGTATTCTCGGAAGGTATATGATAAAGGTTTTGATGGGGTGATTCCCTAGTGTTTTTGAAAGGTTTACCTTTAGTATTTGAATGGAAGGTTTCCAATGGTTTCGAAAGGAAAGTTTGAAACGTTTTAAAAGAGGATGTCTGTGGTTTTATAAAGGTTTCGAAAGGGATACATTCATTAGTTTTGAAAGGTATGTTTTGGCCTTTCATCCTAATGTTATAAATTAAAGTAGTTAACTTGTTTTGAAATGGTCGCTTTCAATAGTTCCAAAAGGGATACTTTCAGAGGTTGCGATAGAGATTGCTTAAAGGTTTATACAAAGGTTTCGAAAGGTTTTCATAAACAATGTTTTGAGTAAAGTATATATAACATGGCAAGGAGTTTTGGGTAAAGCAATAGTATATTTCCTGTTTAAGTTTGATTTAAAGGCTTAAACCAATTTGAAAGGTTTTCAAGGAAAATTTAAAAGGTAGTAAACCCTAATAAAAAGACTCGGATATTAGAAGACCGGATGAGACTAGTGTGAGGTCGCGCTTACTCATTAGCTGTGACCCCTAGCTAATTTAGTCAAAAATTCCAGTGTGCAGGGATTAGTCATAGGTAAGACTTAAATGATGGTTACAAACAGAAAGGAATACATATACAGGGAGGAAGGATAGGTTATTGGCGAGTCCACAAAACCATTAGGATCAGGTGGCCCTTGGAAAAGTAAGTTAAGTACAGACCATCCAAAAATATGTCTAACAGGTGCTAGATTAGTTGATATTTTGTTCGGTAGGCCCGAATTAGGCAAAGGTAGTAATTAACCAAAGAAAACCACAATTTTCAAGACAGATGGTCCATTTATTACCTGATTTATGTGCGCATATGATATTGCTTTTGCTGTTTTAATCAGTTTGATTACAGGATTTTGATTTGCAAAAGATATGTTCTCAAAAGGGATATTAGTGAGGGGAAACTCGCTCTGCTAAACGGCGTGGTCTCACTTAATATCAGATAATCGAGATGTATAGTATTATTCACATCAGGCTTTAAATCTAACTCGAAGTTTATGTTTTCCCAATAAACTCTCGGGTGCTCAAAATTAATTTGAGTAGATTGAGAGTTGAAGTTTTTACAAGCTTAGTAAGTGGGTGAATAAAGCTTTCTAAGACAAGCAGGAGGCTAAAGTTAACTATTTAGGAGTTATGAGTTTTATTTCCGGTGTGTTGTGTTGAGACATATATGTTTATATAGTACTCTGATCATCCAAGAGGGCACCTTCATATGTTGCTCTTTGCGTGTTTTGTAATAATTATTGATCGAAACCTGGGAAACGATCATGGGATTATGTAATTTGAATATGAAATATTGTTTAAAACTGTAATCAAAAAAGTTGTTCTAATTTGTGATGATTTTATTTCATGTTCATGTGACTTTGATATTATGGACACCATTAATATTTCCGTATTTTGTCACCAGAAGTCAATACTATAGATGACTGCAGCATCTGTAACGCTTATCTTTTGGCCTCAAGATAGGGGATGTTACAATATGGTATCAGAGCATAGATTTATGGAAAACCTTTAAACTTACAATGATTTTTTTGAAAACCTAATCCTAAGGAAATTAGAGAAAAGATTGGGGTACGAGATAAGGCTATAGTAATATAGTTATATTTGCTATATATAAGTATACGCTTTATGTCTATTCTCTCATCTCTCTTAAGCTATTCTTCTATATCTCACGAAGACTCGAATGCAGATATGGATTCTAGAAGTGGAAAAGTTAACCTTAGTGGGGGGAAGCACCACAACTAATAGGGATTTCAGGTCAAATAGCAGAAGAAATCAAGGTCAGGCACAAGCTACAGATGTGGGTGCTGGAGTCCCGCAAGTTGATATAAGAGCAATGTATCAGTTTTTTTTCAACAAGATGCAAGCGGCAGTTACTGCTGGAGTAGTTGGAGGAAACTAGGAAACTCCGGTGGTTAACAGCTATGCTATTTTGAGTAGAGACTATGTCGGTTGGGAGGAAACCCGTTTATTGGTATTGAAGATGCAATCGAGGTAGAGAATCGGCTACTTCATTGTGAAAGGATTTTTGCTGATTTGGGGCTCAATGATGAGCAGAAGAGAATGCTTGCTTCTAAACAGCTACAGGGGCATCACTGTATTGGTGGAACAGTGTGACTGTTGGAGTTGATGAGGAGACTACGACATATGCTGAGTTCAGGAGGAGGCTCGAAGAAAGGTTTATGTCGAAGATTGCTAAGTCTACTCTGTCCAGGAAGTTTGCTGAGTTGAAAGAAGGAGGCATGACAGTACATGAGTATGCAACCAGGTTTGAGGAGTTAATGAGACATGGATATGTTACGGTTGATACAGTGATTAAGAGGAATGAGAAATTCATTTGTGGGTTGAAGCTTGAGCTTGCTAAGGCCACATTACCACATTTTAGGGATCCATGTGATGTTGTTGTTGGGATGACCTTAAGACATGAGGAGATGCTTGCTTTTCTTGAAAGAAAAAAGGCCATAGAATCTCAAGGAAGGTAGAGATAGAAAAGGAAGTTTTTCCATAAGAAGGGCATTTAGAAGCGGAAGTGGTCAAGAAAGGAAAGACAGAAGTTTTCTGTTATAAGTGTGATAAGAAATGACACTATGCTCATGAATTTCGGACGGGCAAAGGAAAGAAAGCCGCTGAGAAGAAAGGAATAAGGTGTTTTAATTATGACTAGATTGGACACTATAAGAACCAATGCAAGGAGCCAGCCAGAGATGGAAAAGGCAAGGCGTTTGCATAGGAACCAGCTACCTCCAGGCCAATAGCGGATAAAAAAGGAAAGGCTGTGTTGGAAGGTATGCTTTTGATTTGTGGTGTATCAGTTAGAGTTTTATTTGATCCCGGTATATTGCATTCTTTTATATCTCATTGTTTGTTAGATAATCTTAACATAGAAACCTTATATCTAGTTACTTCTTTAAGGGTTGCAAATCCAATAGAAGGGTATGCGACACTTGGGATGAAGTGTGACCAGTTAGAGTTTGAATTGTTAAGCCATACCTTTGTTTGCAGTTTGCATGTTTTTGATTTCGTAGAGTTTGGAATTACTTAGGGTACGGATTGGTTAAGTAAATATGATGCTAGGATATTTTGCCATGATAGGAAAATATCACTTAGACACCCTGATTATAGTTTTGGATTATATACTCCACCGAAAACCCTAGTTTTGAAGTTAATGCTTTGTTGGATGTTATGGAGTGAGAAGAGAAGTTGAGTCGAGTTTTCGTTGTTAGAGAATTCATGGATGTCTTTGAACCCATAGTTGGATTACTACTGAAACGAGCCATTGTGTTTCAGATAGATTTAGTTTTCGAAGCAGAACCGGTGAGTAGAACGCCATGCAGAATGACACCTACTAAGATGAGGGAGCTAAAGTTGCAGTTGGTGGATTTCGAAAGTAAGAGCTTTATTAAACCAAGCAGTTCACCTTAGGGAGCAGCGGTAGTGTTTGCAAAGAAACTAGACGGATTGTTAAGGTTATTTATCGATTATCGTAAGTTGAATGAAAATACAATAAAGAATCGATATCTATTATCTAGAATTGACGATTTGTTCGACCAGTTGAGTGGAGCCAAAGTATTTTTCCAATTGGATTTGGCAACAGAGTTCCATCAGCTCAAAGTAGCTGAGAATAGTATTCCTTTGACGGTGTTTAGGACCAAATATGGATTGTATGAATGGTTAGTGATGTCGTTCGGACTGACTATTGCGCCAGCGTTCTTTGTAGATTTGATGAACCAAGTTTTTCGATAGCACTTGGATAAGTTCATTTTGGTTTTCATAGATGATATATTGATATATCTAAGGATGAAAAAGAGCATGAAGTTCACCTTAGAGTGGTGCTTGAGACGTTGAGGCAGCATCAACTAAAAGCAAAATTTTTGAAGTATCATTTCTGGAAGAGAGAAGTGAAGTTTCTTTGTCATGTAGTCTCAGAGAAAGGGTCATCGGTGGATCTGGCTAAGATCGAGGCAGTAAATAGTTGGAAGAGACCCGAGATTGTGACTAAGATAAAGAGTTTTCTTGGATTAGCTGGGTATTATCGGAGATTCGTTAAGGATTTTTCGCGGATAGCAGCACCAATGATCAAGCTAATGTGGAAGGATATAAAGTTCGCCTGGACAGATAAGTGTGAGGATGCATTTCAGAAGCGGAAACACTTACTGAGGAATGCGCTTGTGTTAGTTTTTTCAGATGAGAATCAGGATTTAGTAGTATATACAGATGCATGTGGAATAGGATTAGGAGCTGTTCTAATGCAGAGGGGTAAAGTGATTAGCTAAGCATCTCGATAGCTTAGACGACGTGAGGTTAGATATCCGACACATGATCTGGAATTAGCTGGGTAATTTTTGCATTGAAGGTGAGAAGACATTACCTTTTAGGAGAAAGGTTTGAGTTGTAAACGAACCATAAGTCATTGAAGTATTTATTCTCTCGGAAGAAGTTGATTATGAGACAGCAGAGGTGGTTAGAGTTTTTAGCCACTTATGACTTTGGTATTTAGTGCACACCAGAAAATGCAAACAAGGTTGCGGATGCTCTTAGCAGAAAACATCAGAATGCAGTGTCGGCGATGTTAGCTGAGTGGCGAGATTTGGAAGCATTGACTACATGCAGAGTACAGTGGAGATTTAAGAATAGTTCTAGTATAGAAATTGTCATGTTGTCATGATTAGAAGTTCGACTGGTGAGATTGAAAGGATTGCTTCTAAGCAAGGAGATGATGCACTGCTAGCAAAATGGATCAGAAAGTTAAGGGATAGAACAGAGGGCGACGACTTGAAAGATTTTAGTCTTGAGCAGATTGGATGGCCAAGGAAGAAAGGACGATTATGTGTTTCAAATATGGGAAGTATTAGGAAGGAAGTTCTTGAAGAATGCCATTGTTCGAAGTTCACTATTCTTTTAGGAGGAACTAAGATGTATCAGGACATGAAGAGAAGATTCTTCTGAGAAGGTATGAAGAGAGATTAGGCTTATGGGTGAAGCAATGCATAAACTGTCAAAAGACAAAAGTCGAACATCAGAAACCGAGTGGGTTACTTCAGCCTTTAGATGTTCCGTTATGGAAATGGAATTCTATCTCGATGGATTTTATTGACGGGTTGCCTGGCTCGAATTGAGGAAATGAAAGTATATGGGTCGTAGTGGACAGGTTGACCAAGAGTGCACATTTCATTCTGGTTAAGTCAACCAGAACGACACATGTGTTAGCTAAGTTATTCATGAAGAATATAGTTAGATTACATGGAATTCCTAGTAGTAAAATAAGCTATAGAGATTCCTTATTCACTAGTGAGTTCTAGAAGAGTCTACAGGAGACTTAGGGTGTACCAAGCTCAAGATGAGTACCGTTTACCATTCGTAGACAGATGGACAAACGGAATGAGTTAACAAAAGCTTGGAAGATTTGTTATGAGCATGTGTGCTAGATTTTGGCAGATCATGGGAAGATCATCTACATTTAGTCGAGTTTTCATATAACAACGGTTATCAGACTAGTATAGGGATGCCACCATTTGAAGCTTTGTATGAAAGGCCATGTAAATCTCATGTTTGTTGGTAGAGACCAGGGATATGTTAGTTCTTGGTCCAGATTTGGTATGAGAAGCTGCATAAAAGATTGAGTTAATTCGAGCTAGAATGAAGGAAGCTCGGTCTAAGCAGAAAGGTTATGCCGACAGAAGATGGAAAGACTTGGAGTTCTTAGTTGGAGATCATGTTTCCTTCAAAGTATCACTGATGAAAGGTGTGATCGGATTTGAAAGATCGGGGAAGTTGGCATCGAGATTCGTTGGACCATTTCCTATCGTAGAGAGGATCGGGAAACTTGCATATAGAGTAGAGTTAAGAGTTTATGGTATAAGAATATGACATATTCCTATATTGCCCTTACCTTATTATTTCTTTCTTACTTCATCTAAAATTCACTTTAGTTCATTAGTTATTAGGCACAGCTACCTCTAATTATGCAAATCTCAATCCCTTAACCATTTAATCTTTACATTATTCTATTTAATTTAGCTAGTTATATCCCATCAATAATGTTATCTAAAATGAAAGGTGTTACAGTCTTCCCCCTTAAAGAATTTCGTCCTCGAAATTACAATAAGGCACTCATCAAAATCAATCATAAAGGTAAAACATATCATGAATCAAGTCAGGATAAGTTTCTCGAATTTCGCTATCAGTTTCCAAATTTAGTCTCTCTCGTCATCACTCTATTAGACTCTGACTAGTCCGACCGTCTTGTTCTTTAGCTTCTTCTCATCTCTCGAGACTATACGAACTGGCTTTCTGACTATAGTAAAATTCGGTTCCACTGCTAAGTCATCTGACACGGTATGTGCTATAGTAGTCTATGGATCTCGAATACACTTCCTTAGATGGAAAACATTGTGGACTTCTGCCAAATTGTTCGGTAACTCTACTCAATATGCAAGTTTCCCGATCTTATCTATAATAGGAAAGGGTCTAACGAATCTCGGTGCCAACTTCCCTGATGTCCTAAACCTGATCACACCTTTCATTGGTGATACCTTGATGAAAATATGCTCTTCATCTGAGAACTCCAAGTCCTTTCGTCTTCTATCACCGTAACTCTTCTGCCTAGATTGAGCTTCCTTCATTCTAGCTAGAATTAACTCAATCTTTTCTGCAGTTCCTCTAACCAAATCTGGACCAAGAACTACCCGGTCTCTAACCAACAAATGGGAGATTTGCATGGCCTTCCATACAAAGCTTCAAACGATGTCATCTCTATACTAGTCTGATAACTTTTGTTATATGAAAACTCGACAAAGTGTAAATGGTTCTCCCATGATCCCCTAAAATCTAGCAAACAAGCTCATAACAAATCTTCTAAGATTTTTTTTAACTCTTTCTGTTTTTCATCTATCTACTGATGGTAAACAGTACTCATCTTGAGCTAGGTAACCAAAGTCTCTTGCAGACTCTTCCAGAACTCGCTAGTGAATAAGGAATCTCTATCCTTACTATACTACTAGAAATTTCATGCAGTCTAACTATATTCTTCATGAATAACTTAGCTAAAACAGGTGTCATTCCGGTTGACTTAACTGGAATGAAATTGGCACTCTTGGTCAATCTGTCCACTATGACACATATACTTTTATTTCCTCAATTCGACCTAGGCAACTCGCCAATAAAACACATTAAGATAGAATCTCATTTTCATACTGAAATATCTAAAGGCTGAAGTAACCCACTCAGTTTTTGATGTTCGGCTTTTACCTATTGACAGTTCAAACATTTCTTCACCCATAAGCCCACATCTCTCTTCATACCATCCTAGAAGAAACTTCTATTTATATCTTGATACATCTTAGTTCCTCCCGGTTGAATAGTGAACTTCGAATGATTGCATTTTTCAAAAACTTCCTTCCTAATGTTTCCCACATTTGGAACACATAATCGTCATTTCTTCCTCAGCCATCCATTCTTGTCAAGGCTGAAATCTTTCAACACATAATGTAGTAGTCTTTGCTGATAGTTCAACTGTTGTCACCTCTGTTTTAGTTAGAACAGGAAAGTCTTAAGATGATATACGTCTAGTATACCAAAGCAGAGACTAATCAATAATAAACTTGTCTCACAAGTTTACAAATAAGATTTCCACTACTTTGAAATTCTGTATTAGTTATTTTAACAATAAGTATGTTATAATTAATTACAACAACAAACTAACAACTATAATAATAATAATTATAGCGATAGATCAAACGTTATACTATTTAAAGAAATAGTACAACGTAGAAACGAAAATGATATATATATATATATGTGTGTGTGTGTGTGTGTGTGTGTGTAAATATATAAATTAACTAGAAACCTAATCGATTGAAGAAGGAAATTTCGTCTAAGGCTTGTCGTAACAATTTCCTTAAGACTTTATTTAAAGTCTCTCAAGATACAACAGACGTGATCTGCTCGAGATTGTGATGCCATGATCCTCTGTGTGATAGGACTGATTATGATTTTAAGAAGATGAAGATAAAGAAGAGATAATTCGGTTTGAAAAATGAGTGAGGAAAGTGATCAGGTTTCCTCCATATTTATAGTCGAATTCCCAATGGCTACACCCGTTGAGAAAAGTAGCATCTCTCCATTTGCAATGCCAAAAAGTGTTATTGTTCGCAACAGTCGTGCCTATTCATTTGCAATGGCCAAAAACTATTGTTGTTCGCAACAGTCGCGCCTCTTCGTTTGTAATGGCCGAAAACTGTTGCGGTTCGTAACAGTCGCGTCTCTTCATTTGCAACGGCAAAAAACTGTTGTTGTTTGCAACAGTCGCGTCTCTTCGTTTGCAACGGCCGAAAACTGTTGCTATTTGCAACGGTCGAAAACTGTTGCTTTTTGCAACAGTCGCGTCTCTTTGTTTGCAACGGTCACAACCGTTGGAAAATCCGTGTCTTTTTAAAACACACTTTTGTTTTTAAAATCAGTCTATTTTTAGGTAGCAAAAATATATGACACAACCCAATCTTATTGGACCCGCACCCGACCCGGTTCGGTCGTTCGGACGGGCGGGAAGCGGCGCGCGAGTGTGTTAGTTCATGGCCATACTGGTCCCCCCTCGCACAAAATTACCTGACCCTAAGGGCCAATATAGGGATTGAGAGTACACTATATAAACAAGAAAATGAACATATTTTTGGCGATGTAGGACATATCTCATTCACTATATTTTGAGAACTCTAACAATCCCCCACACGAATGACGATATACGTCTCCCCCACACAAAGTGTAATATCACACTGTTCATATGAAAATAATGCTATATCAAGGATAAGTATATATTTCACTTTGAACTTTTCCTAGTTAAAACTTATCGGATATACTTGGCTAATTGGTGAATTATTTCATCTTGAATCGTCGGTCGTTATTGTATAACCAGACATAAGCTTTACAAAGCATTATTTTCCTTCACATCCAATCTCTTGGTTGTGTTCATTTTGGTCTTGAACAATTTTGGTTCTGCGAGTGTTTTTAGAGAATAATAGCCTTTAATATTCTCATAGAGCCGACCTAGCTCACACTAACATATGTGATCATAACCATTAAGAGTATCCTACATATACCCCACTTGTATTTTCAAGATATGGTTATCATTAAAAAAACATAGTTTTATCCTTTTAATGCTTTTGTAGGCATGCATTTATATTGTGCACCATAGGAATGCAGTAGGACTAAGTCCAAACAAATGCATTGCGTCTTGAGTTATTCAAAACTAGTTTGCCTATTGATCCTATCCGTGGGATCTCCAGTCGCTAGGATAGGTTTCCGTATAAGATAACTCTTGTTGGTTTTGGCTTTTAAACTCATTCCCCTCGATACGCAGTTAATTTTCTCTCTTGATAAACCTTTAGTAAATGGATCCGATAGATTATCATTTGTTCGCACATAATCTATGGAAATAGTTTCATTTGAGAGTAACTGTCTAACTATGTTATGGCGTCGACGAATGTGTCGTGACTTTCCATTATACACAAAGTTTTGCGCTCTGCTTTATGTTGCTTGGTTATCACAGTGTACGCATATGGCCGATACAGGTTTAGGCCAAAACAGAATATCTTCTAAAAAGTGACGAAGTCATTCTGCTTCTTCGCCTGCTTTATCTAAAGCGATGAATTCCGATTCCATAGTGGATCGAGCTATGCATGTTTGTTTAGTGGATTTCCATGACACTGCTGCCCCTGGTAAGGTAAATACATAACCACTTATTGATTTTGATTCCTCTGAATCAGTTATCCAGTTTGCATCACTATATCCTTCTAAGACGGTAGGATATTTTCCATAATGTAAGAAATAGTTTGTGGTATTTTTTAAATATCCAAGCACTCTTATTAGTGCTTTCCAGTGTTCCTTCTCTGGGTTGCTTGTATACCTGCTTAATCGACTTACTACATAAGCTATATCTGGTCTTGTGCAATTCATGAGATACATGAGACATCCTATTACACGAGAGTATTCCAGTTGCATGACACTCTCATTAGTGTTTTTATGCAGGACTTCTGATGGATTAAAAGGTGTTCTTACTCCTTTAGTTTCAAAATTTTGAAATTTTTCAATCACTTTGTCTACATAGCGTGACTGAGATAATTCAATTCCATTAGATGTTCTTATTATTTTGATTCTCAAAATAACATCTGCAACTCCTAAGTCTTTCATATCGAAATTGCTAATTAACATCTTCTTTATGGTCTCTATTACTTGAGTATTTGGACCAAATATTAACATATCGTCTACATATAAACAAATCATCACATATGATTGTCCAATTTGTTTATAATAAACGCACTTATCGCATTCATTTATACGAAAACCATTTCTCATCATGACACTATCAAATTCTGCATGCCATTGTTTTGGAGCTTGTTTTAGTCCGTATAATGATTTTACTAATCTACAAAAAAAAAATATTTCCTTTGGAAACAAAACCTTCAGGTTGCTCCATGTAGATATCCTCATCGAGATCTCCATTTAAGAATGTTGTCTTTACATCTATTTCATGAATTTCTAGATTATAGATTGATGTAATTGCTATTAGCATTCTTATAGAGGTTATTCACGTTACTGGCGAATATGTATCAAAAAAGTCTACTCCTTCTTTTTGACGATATCCTTTGGCTACTAATCTGGCTTTATACTTGTTGATAGAGCCATCTGCTTTCATTTTCTTCTTGAAAATCCATTTACAGCCAATAGGTTTTATTCCATGTGTAATATCAATAATTTCCCAAGTTTTATTACTTAGAATTGAATCATTCTCGCTTTGGATTGCTTCTTTCCAACACGAAGATTCAGAAGATGACATTGCTTTCTTATACATTTGAGGTTCGTGTTCTAACACATATGTGAAAAAATCCGAACCAAATGTCTTGGAAGTCCTAGCCCTTACGCTTCTTCTTGTAAATTGCTTGATTCTTCTCTTGTCCTTTTAGAGACATTGTTCCCTTCATTCCTTTTGTGTGGAAACACATCTTCAAGAATGAGGCATCTCTAGATTCCATGATTGTATTTACATGAATATCAACTATATTAGACTTGAATACCAAAAATCTATAGGCACTACTATTTTGGGTTGGCCCTAGCTAGTAACAATCTACTTTTTTTGGTCCATGTTTGACTCTCTTGGGAGGCGGAACTGAAACTTTTGCCAAGCATCCCCACACTTTGACGTATTTAAAGCTTGATTTGTGTCCTTTCCAAATCTCATATGGAATTTTTCCTGTTTTATTGTGAGGGACTTTGTTTAATATGTGATTAGACATATTTAAGGCTTCCCCCCACAAGTTCGTCGGCAGACTAGAGGTTAAAAGCATGGCATAAATCATGTCTTTTAACGTTCTTTTCTTCCTCTCGGCTACACCATTTTGTTGTGGTGAATATGGAGCTGTTGTTTGATGAATTATACCATTTTCGGCACAGAACTGTTCAAATGGTGATTCATATTCTTCACCTCGATCAACTCTCAATATCTTGATCTTTTTATTTAATTGATTTTCTACCTTAGCCTTGTACTTTATAAATGATGTAATTGCTTCATCTTTACTATTCAAAAGATATACATAGCAATATCGCGCATAGTCGTCAATAAACGTGATAAAGTACTTTTTCCCACATCTTGTAGGTAACGATTTAAAATTATATAAATCTGTATGAACCAAACCTAGTGGTTTGGTGCTTCTATCAACGTATTAAAATGGTTTTTTAACAATTTTTGCTTCTACACATGTCTCACATTTGTAGTTCTTATCTACTAGGAATTTCGGAATTAATCCCAAGTTCGATAATTTTTTCATTTTTCGAAAATTTATGTGTCCCAATCTATCATGCCATAGTAAAATTTCGTGCTCAAACAAGTAAGAAACTTCAATTTTATTAATAGCACAATCAGAATACATAGTTTTATTACCGATAACGGCTACATTTGTCTTAAATAGGTCATCACATAAATATCCCCTTCCGATATACATTCTAGCTTTGGACAGAACCATCTTTTCTGACTCGAACACCATTTTGAATCCTTTCTTCGATAGTACTGCATCAGAGATGAGATTTTTGCGTATGTCTGGAACGTGGAGCACGTCATTCAACTTGATAGTTTTTCCAGAAGTAAACTTGAGGACTACTGTGTCACTGCATTTGATCATGGATACTGCATAATTACCCATATAGAGTTTTTTTTCGTGATCGAATTTCTGGTATGTAGAAAACATGGATTTGTCAGAGCAAACATGACGAGTACCGCCTGTGTCTACCCACCATTGGTTAGGATTCTGAACCAAATTGCATTCAGACACAACTGCCGAGAAGTTGGACTTGTCTACTTTCATGCTATCTACTATATTTGCCTCTTTGTTGCGTTCCTTTTTGTGTCTGCAATCTCTAGCGGCATGTCCAACCTTTCCACAAAGCCAACACTCGCCATTAAACTTTTTGGTTCATTTGTTGTCTTTTGGTTTGTTGTCTGGAGCTTTCCTTTTCTTCTGGAAATTCTTCTTTTTGTTTTTGGTCTTTGATCCTTCAGCCACAAATGCCTCCTCGCTTGGTTTTGTAACTCCACGGTCATCCGTCTCAATTTTTAGTCGGACTATAAGATCCTGTAAAGAGATTTCCTTCTTCTTATGCTTTAGATAGTTGCGGTAATCTCTCCACGACGGCGGTAGTTTTCCCGTGATGGCTTCAACCAAAAACGATTCCCCAACTTTATGACCTTCTGCTTCGAGTTCATGAATGATGATTTGCAGTTTATGCAGTTGAACAGTCACCGGTTTGGAGTCAACCATCTTGTAGTCCATGAATTTATCTACAATGAATTTCTTAATACTGATATTCTACGTCTTGTACTTCGTGACAAGTGCATTCCAGAGTGTTTTTGCTTTCTTTAGAGGCTGATATATTTTGTATAGCACCTTGTCGAGACAATTCAGAATATAGTTTCTGCATAGAAAATTGAAATGCTTCCACGTATCAACATCTGATTCCTTGCCTGGTGCAGGAATCGGTTCCTCCTCCTCGAGATATCGTTGCAGACCGAGTGTGGTGGGATAAAATAACATCTGATTCTGCCATGTTAGAAAGTCATCACCATCTCCTTTAAAAGGATCAGGCCTGTTGTGAGTAGTAGCCTTTGTTGATAGTTCAACTGTTGCCATCTCTGTTTTAGTTAAAACAAAAAAAATCTTAAGATGTTATACGTCTAGTATAGCAAAGCAGAGACTAATCAATAATAAACTTATCTCACAAGTTTACAAATCAGATTTCCGCTACTTTGAAATTTTATATTAGGTATTATAACAATAAGTATGTTGTAATTAATTACAACAACAAACTAACAACTATAATAATAATAACTATAACGATAGATCAAACGTTATACTATTTGAAATAATACAATGTGGAAACGAAAATGATACATACATACATACATATATATATATATATGTATATATATGTAAATATATAAATCAACTAGAAACCTAACCGGTTGAATAAGAAAATTTCATCTGAGGCTTGTCGTAACAATTTCCTTAAGACTTTATTTAAAGTTTCCCAAGATACAACAGACGTGATCTGCTCGAGATTGTGATGCGTATGATCCTATGTGTGATAGGACTGATTATGATTTTAAGAAGATGAAGATAAAGAAGAGATAATTCGGTTTGAAAAGTGAGTGAGGAAATTGATCAGGTATTGTTCGTAACAGTCGCGCATCTTCATTTGCAACGATAAAAAACTATTGCTGTTCGCAACAACCGCGCCTCTTCGTTTGCAACGGCCGAAGGCTATTGCTGTTCGCAACAGTCGCACAGCGAGAATATATGACACAACCCAATCTTATTGGATCCGGAACCGGTTCGGTCGGACGGCAGTGCGCGCGTGTTAGTTCATGAACATATAGGTCCTCCCCCTCGTACAAAATTTACCTAACCCTAAAGGTCAATATAGGGATTGAGAGTACACTATATAAACAAGAAAATGAACATATTTTTAACGATGTGGGGCATATCACATTCACTATTTTTTTAGAATTAACACTAACACTATTTAAAATTTGATCATTTAAGATTAAAAATACCCACACTTCCACAATTTTGTCTCTGATGTTTTTATCTACCACTATACATACATCATTTCTCCTCTTACCCTTTTGTCCCAAGTAAACAGCTTGTCAATTCCCTAGTTTTTTCTTCTTTTCAATATAGCGTCTTGTAAACAAATTACGTTTATTCTCCATTTTACTGAAATATCTTGCCACTCATATCTCTTGCCACACAAAATTTCTATATTACAAGTTTTGATTTTATGATTATATATATTATTATTTTTTGGAATAAGAGTGGTACTTTATCACTCATATCTCACAACACATATAATATATAGTGATTATTATAAAAAATATTATCAGTGTTATAAATGTTGTTATTATTAGAAAAAATGTTGTTACTATTGTTAGTATCACTATTACTATTGATAGTATTGTTGCTGTTATTATTATTAAAGTAATTATTCTGTGGTTGAGATTTTATCATAAGGTTCGACGTAGTTTTATAGTCAGTTGTCAACCTGATGCAAAACTACTTTTTTTTTATATCTGATCTTGGTTATTCACATTGGAAAAGTCAAACTATACATGCAAGCATTCCCAAAAATGCACACACATGTTAAAATTTTAATACATTACTTTTATATGTAGTAATAATGCCAAGGATTCACAAGTATTTTAACGCAGAAAAGGTAGGTAAAAATGCATAGATATTAAGATTAAAACAACTCCCCTTTCAAGAGGTCTAGCTTCAGGTTGTAAAATCCTCTACAAAACGCCTTCAAATTGTTTAGAATCTTCAAAAAGAAAAAATGGTTGGTAGAAAAGAATTTATTCGGTTTTTGGCATGATGTAATCCATTTCCATCAAAATAAGGCCTGGATTCTTGGTTAATAGGTTCTGTGATAACAATAGCTAGGTTGCAATATTAAATGCAAAAATATAGATCAACAATAACAATAGGTGGCAATATCATGCAAAAACGACAAATGACAAAATGTCATCCAAGGAATAGACTTCCATACAAATAAAACAAGTCGTATACATACCTTGCCGTAGCTACGATATTATTCCAGTCAACTGGTGCAGAAGCAATAATAGCATTATATATTTGCGTAACCCTTGATTGAAAGAAAGCCTATAAAGGATCAAATGCACAACTCGTAGAACGGTAAACACTAAATTTCAGCAACAATGCCTGTTCGTTACAAAGAAACGGTTAATGATATGAAGATACATCTCGGATTAAATGAATATTCATTGTGTACCTCATAATTTCTTCGTGTATGGGCTCCTGGGTTCACATTTCTAGTTACCTAAAGACATTACGCTTGTTCGACTGTGTAAGAAGTTGGCAATTATAAACTAACTTGTGAATCCCTATAAATGAGCTATATATATCGGAGAATTTGTCCCAACATGGAAAGTAAGCTGTCTATATATCTATATATGCATAGACTAAATACCTTGAATTAAAAGTTACAGCAAGTGCGATTGCGCGATCAATCCTGCAGCTGGTATTCTGCATCCTGTAAATCTATGTTTGCACTGATGTCAGTACAAACTACAAAGCATATTGTCATATTCAGATTGAAAGGGTGCTATTCTAAGCACTATGTCATGTACTATTTTGTGCATGAGTCATTAGTTACTACATCACTAGATATAAATGGGTGGATCGCTCAAAATGCTAAACTAGTTGGACAATATAGTAACTTAGGGACAGTCGATTCACATATTACATTATTATTTTTCTCTAATCGAAGGTTCTTTTTTCAAGCATTAACTATTCATATCAGTCAGTTAAATATACTTGCATTTTAAAAGTAAGCTGCAGGCGGTGTTCTCTTATTCTAGACAGGGCCGGCCCAAGGGTAACTAATGCCCTAGACGAAAAAAATTATTCTTGCGTTTGTTGCCCCATTTACATAAATTAAATCAACAATGATGAAAGAATTTGTTGATTTTTCAATGAATAATAAACTTTTAATTTAAAAGTTTAAAATCCTCACATTTTTTGGTCTTCAAAGATCAAATCTAGCAACTTCACTCTTTCTCCTTCAGCAAAAGTTATGCCTTTTAACAAAAAAAAAGTCAGACCATGGAGACACAACATAGCATGAGTTGCATTGAAATTCATGATACAAATCAGTAAGTCAGACATACAACGTAGCATAAGTTATATGAATCAGCATGCATTTTTGAAAAAGAACAAAGAAAGAAAGAAAAAATGCAAGCATGCTTCTAATAATTTAACAATTAAAATTGCGGCTTTCATTTCAAAGATTATTTGTAACAGATACAAGTAACAAGAAACAGGTTAAAGTTGGGAAATCAAATTTGTATGAATGTGTGTTCCTGCCTATTTGTTTACTAATCAAATAGGCATAAAGTTCAATTCATGAAAAGTATGGCACAATTTTCCTTGTTATGTCAGGAGTTGCTAGTGCCAGGAAACTTTAACCAACATGGTACATCGTGTATAATGTTTGGTACAAATTTAATCCCTTTTTAATTATAATAACTCAAACATAAGTTTTCACAATTTTTAAAGCTGCCATATTATTTAGGATTTATATGAAAAATTAATTCCTCGGTAGGTCTGTTCATGCTTATGCAGAAAAATATGATTAGTTGATGAATGGTAGTCGAGGAGTAAGTAACAGATTTCCTTCAGTTGGATCATTACACGACCAATATTCTTTTACATTAATCAAGAATCTGTATTTATTGGTGTGCAGTAAGAAGTAATAACCTGAATTGCTTTTAAATATATGAATTTATAACCAAAATGGTGACTGGAAGTACTTGCTTACTGTTCAATGTAGGACAGCAGAAGATGCTGCAATAGAAGTGATTGTGCTCGTTGAAGATGAGTGTAACCAGGAACTGTTAATCCTTCATTCTTTAGAGCTAACTTGACAAGAAACACCTTAAATTATTGATATTACAAGGTGTTAATTTAAAATAGCTAATAGTTCTTCAATACTAATAACTGATATTACATTCACATAATTCAATAATTGATATTAAGTACTTACATGGCAAACATTGAAACAATGAACAAAACTAATAAATTATAACATCAGAAATCATGGCCACCAACATGCCTCATTAAATTATGTATTATTATGATTTCAATTGGAAGACTTATACTATGCTCTATATATTTTTTATGTAGTCTTTTTTTACCGTGTAGGCATATTCGTAATCAACACCAAATTAATGTTTCAATCAACAGTTACACACCTTGCTCCTCCATCTACTAAGATTGCCTAAAAACAAATACACATAAAAAGTTGCTGCATCCACCAAACCATCGTCGACAACAATGGAGATCATTAACTAACTTCAAAACATAAAATTTCAAAGCTTTTTGTAATGGCACTATGGAAATTATCTGTTTCTTTAGCGTGTGACTGCAGCTAAGCAAAATAAAACTGATTGCAAAATCAAAATCAAAACTAATTGCAAATTAAAAATTCGAATAAAAATTAGGGCTATCGAAATGAGATTATTGGATTGAAAGGGGCTACCTGATTGTCGATCGTCGATTGCATGCATGAGCCGAGGGCACAGTGATTTTATTCAGCATTCTTCATGAGCTGAGAGGGCATAGCTGAATGTCGAAGCTGTTGTTGCCACAACGAGTTTTTTTTGCCCCTAGGTCGTTTGCTGCCCTAGACATATGTATAGGTTGCTTGGGCCTTGGGCCGGCTCTGATTCTAGATAGTATCTATTTTAAAAGTAACCACACCCCATTTTTGGACATTCTAAAAGGACAACATGTCTTTTTGTCAGAACTCGTACGTACTGTACGTTTATGCCTAATCAGATGTAAGATTACATCATGATTCACAACTGGATCTTTCAAACATGGGAAAACTAAGGAGTTCACATCATATATTGTACATACATATGACGGAAGGTGAGGTTCATCGAACATAAATGGTGTTAATTCTGTTTTTTACCCTACAAATTCTCATTTTCATTCTTCTTCTTTTTTCAACTTTTATTCTAATTCTAAATTCAAAAAAATTTAAAACTAATTCATAACCAGAGCAGCTTAGGTAGGTGCCTTCAGATGAGGATTCTCATGAGGAATCGACTGGTTGCGATCCGAGCAGCTATAAAGGATGGTGAAGGCAGAAGTCGAATATCAAAAACTGACCGAAGTTAGGGCAGCATAAGATATTAATTGTAGGGATTTGGAAGTAGGTAAAAAAGGGGTTGTTTTAAGTAGTTTTTGATAGGAGTATATATGCCAATTTTTCACACTAAACAGTGCGACAATTGACGGAAATGGATAAAAAAATATCCAAACAGACAAATTTAGATCCAAGTGATCTACAAATGATTAGTTTTTAGGACAAATTGTGCTTGTAGGCTTGACGAAATAACAAATTATGCATATAGACAACTAATTAGCAAATTAGGTCTCGTTTGGTTTATACTTGCGCAAATATGGAGTGCGTAAGTTTTATTTTTTTTAAATATAACTTGCGCATTCCATATTTGCGCAAGCTTTATTTTAAAGCTTGCGCAAATATGAAATGCGCAAGCTTGTTTTCGGGCATCAAAAAGACAGAGAGCTGAATCTATATTCATTTCTTCCCCAAACTCAAATTTTAACCAACCCCCCCCCTCCCATTTCCAACCTCCAACACATTTCAAATCTACATCTATCAACTCTAAAACATTCCTTTTGATCTATTCCTTCAATCAACCACTAGATTTAGCAAAAAATGGAAGCAAGCTCTTCTTCTTCTTTGATTAGAGGTCATTTTATTTTGATGGTAAATTGATTACTACTTTAAAAATGATTGATGTTGTTAATGGAATTGGTAGTCATGATGATGTCGATGTCGATGTGCTCTAATTGTTGGTTTATTTCTTGAAAATGCAAAAGGATATGTAGTCTTCATATAGCCAAACCCTAACTTTGTACAAAGTTTTTGTAATGATAAACGATTGTTGTTATTTCTAAAATTGCCTCTCGTACCCGAAGATAGAAGTGTTCTCTATCTTCAAGAACAGCATAGAAGCCAAAACGACACATTAATGGAGGTAAATGTTTGATATTGGTGTTTTTTATACATTTCAGGGGATAAACGATTGTTGTTTTTTATACATTTCAGGGTGTTGAAACTGTGAAGATATGCGATCATTCAAACAAACTCAAGGAGATCGATTTTAAAGATCCAAGATTGGAGCGAATCTACGAATCTCCAGATTTTGGCAAGCTATGCAAATCGACTACATTCGTCTTGATCATCACCTTATTACCGCTTTATGCGATAGATGGAGGCCGGAAACAAATACATTTCATATGAGAGTCGGGGAGATGACTGTGACTCTAGCGGATGTGCATTTTCTTTTTGGTCTCAAAGAAGACAGTCGTCCGGTATGTTTGCAAAATTTAGATATCGATTACATCGAATTGGCTCATGACTTGTTTGGTATTTTTCCTCCTAGAGATGCGGTTAAGTCTAAAAGTGAGTTATCAATGACTTGGTTTAAAAGTGAATTTTTCGAACCGCTACCCGAAGGGGCGACCAATTTAGATATACTTCGCCGCACTCGTGCCGTGATATTGTATTTTTTGAGCTGCTGATTATTTCCCAATCATTCGAAAGGGAGAATAAGTTTGAAATTTTTACCTTTTTTGGACGATTTGGCTGACTGTGGATATCATTCTTGGGGTAGTGATGTTCTATGCTATTTGTATAGTGAGTTTTCACAGGTTGCCTTGCAACGTCGAAAAGTTTTAGGGGGTTCTGCGACGTTGCTGCAACTATGGTCATGGTCGCATATTGCTATTGGACGACCGTCTATTAGAATTCCTACCGACTTAGATCTGTATCTTCCATTCGGGGCTATGTGAAATTGTGCTAGGAGTTGGCGTGAGACGCCAAGAAATGTACAGTTTTACCGTAATGAGTTAGATTTATTGGCGGATGATGCGGTTACATGGGAACCATATTCATTACTGAATAAGTTTGGACATCCGGACATTGAATATTCGTTCGTCGGTTGGATTGCTAAGAGCCGACTGATTCTATTTGTAGACTTCGAGTTGTATGCCTCCGATCGGGTTATGAGACAGTTTTCCTTCGATTATCAGCACATTTCCGATCCTGTCGTCCCCCTTGATCCAGAACCCACTAGCTGGATGGCATTTTTGGAGGAAGGTATAGTTATTTGGCAATCAAGAATTAATCGTGCCGAACGAGAACGCGAGCCTGCGACACCTTTGAGAGAGTACGAGTATTGGTATTGGCGAATTATTCGTCGTTATATTCTTAAAAAATCGGCAAGGAAGTTGGTTGCGTACACTCCCTGTGCTCCTCTAGAACGTGATGTGGTTAGTATTGTCATTTCAAAAATTTTATAGTTCAATTTTTATATCATATTGATGCATTGTTATGACTTATTGTTTAGGTAAGCGGAATATACAGTGCTTTGGATGTCGTGGACGAAATAGAAGAAAGTCATATGGAGCCGGACAAGGTCAAAAGCAAGTGCATTGACCTACGACGAATACTTGATGCGATTTTGGGTCGGAACAAGCTAAGAAGGCCAGTCAAGCCGCTGCGCATTGCAGAAGAGTCACCACGTTGTACAGAGGAGACACATACCATAGTAGCGGGTGGGCAGGCCCAATGGGAGGAGGCACACGTGGAGGGGGAGACTTCACAACATTCCGGTGGCGAAACTCATGCTGGATGGCCCGCTTGGCCCGAGGTAGAGCAGCAATACACCGGTGGAGAAACTCATGCTGACTGGCCCGTTTGGCATGAAGGAGAACAACAATTCGAATATGTTGGCCAGTCGACATACGAGCATGCGCCAGAGGCGTCGCAATGGGAAATTCAACAAGAAGAACTCATTTTTGGGCCAAGCCAACCACAAGAAATTCCATTGCCGACACCCGCTTCTACATTCGAAGAAGGCCGAGGATCGGCTCTCATCGTGTACAAACGGAAGAAGAAGAAGAAGAAGAGAGACGACACCATCACTTGAGCTTATTGTCGGTCTTATTGTTGTTGTTGTTGTTTGTTGGTTAAGGGGTTATTGTAAGTTGAATCTATTTATTTTGTCAATCTATTTATTTTCTCAGTTGAATCATGCTATTTGTTTTGTTTGGAGATGGTAATGTTACATTCCATGTTGTGTGCATGCTTTGGGAAGTTGAGAGTTTGCAAATTTTAGTGTAGGAACTGTCATAGCAGCTCACTGTTTTGAACGGCCCCAAAAAACAGCTTGCGCAAATATGGAATGCGCAAGCTTTATTTTAAATAAAGCTTGCGCATTCCACATATGCGCAAGCTGTTTTCGGGTTATTCTAAAAACACGTAGCTTGCGCATTCCATATTTGCGCAAGCGTGTTTTAGACCCTGTTGAAGACAAAGAACAATTTCGATACCGTACATTACACACTGTCACACAAAAAGTCCTAACAACATTCTAAATACAATGCAAACACCATTCGAATGACAACATCATTACATAACAAAGTCAACAGCTCATACAGTAACATAGACGTTCTACTTCTATTACAATTCATCGTGGACAAGTTTTCTTATTGTTGCCAATAGTAACACATTTGCTACATCTGTTATGCTCGGATGAAGATGGCGGATCCATGAAACCTTTTAATCGAGTTGACCGAGGACGGCCTGAATTCCTGCGTACAGGCGGTGGTTGTATAATTGGACCATCGTAGACGTTCCAATGTCGACTATCTGGTACAGGGTGGAATAAAGGAGCATAAGTTGCGGAATACATAGCCTTCATGTACCACGTGGAGATTAAGTCAAAATACGCTCTATTAGCACCACTCGAACCACTTGAACAAGCAGCTAACACATGGGAGCACGAAAAATGACATGTTGCACGAACATTTGGCAACATTATCTTCGATATTCACCGTATAGTCAAACATATGCACATCTTTCACCCGCCATTCAACGAAGCTATATCTCTCTATAGACATGAGCCTCGATTCTTCCATTCTTCTCCACACTAGTGCTTCTCACCTAGGTGCGAGTTGCGACGTCCACTCTTCCCCTTGAGTTCATCGTTCGACGAAGTAATGGTTCAGTCGATGAAACGTTTGTGCAACCAATGATCTAACGGGTAAATTCCTAGTTCCTTTGAGCACACCGTTAAAGCTTTCGGAAACGTTGGTCGTCATCATATTGAATCTTACTCCGCCGTCATGACAAAGAGCCCAGCTTGATTCTTGGTCTTTCAAACTTCTTTCAGTCCACGCATCGGCATCTCGATTTACATCCTTCAACTGTTTTCGAAGATCATTATATTTTACGATCTCTGATGCCGTGGCACATGCGTGTAATAAATTTTGTAGCTCATCCGTACCAAACCCTGCTTTCTTGAAATTTGCTTTAATATGACGGATACAAAAGCGATGATGATGTTCAATTGAACAAGCTTCTCTAAGAGCACGTGGAATTCCTTTCATACGATCCGAGATAAAGGTGATACATCTAGTACGTACGGATGGAATATAATTCCATATGCAACGAATAAACCAACTCCACGTTTGCCACGACTCTGTTTGTACAATAGCAAAAGCTAAAGAAAATAGCCCTTGATTTACATCCACCCCAGTTGCTACTAGTAATGCACCCAGATACTTTCCGTATAAATGAGTGCCATCAATAGACAATATGGGTCGACAGTGGTCGAAGCCTTGAATAGAAGGTCCGAAATCCCAAAAAGCACCATTAAAAACACCACGACTATGAATAACATCATATACGGTTTTGGGGTTGGTATGTCGTAGGGCTCTAAGATATTTCGGCAATTCCGCGTACGACGATTCCCAATCTCCATAAATCATTGCAACAGCTTTCTGCAGTCCGTGCCAGGCTCGAAAATAACTCACTTTAATATGAAACATGTTGGACATTGTCTCCTGAACAGTTCTTGCAGTCATGTTTGTTTCAGCTTTAATCAACGGCAATATTTTGCCTCATATAAACTTAGCAGTTGCCTGTCGATGGTTTGAGTTGATAGTTGCACTTAAACAAGTATGATCGCCGCTATATGTAGTTATCTTCCACCAATTTGAATTTTTTCTTACCAAAAGGCTTGCATGAACACGCCAAGGGCATGTTTCTTCTACATCACATCGGACCGTGTATTGATTTGCACGCGATTTCAGAACTTGAAACGAAATTGAACATTTAATCGTCCATTCACATAACTGTTCAATAAGCTTCTGCTTACTTTCAAAAATCAACCCAACTCGTGGACCTTTCTCCACACATTCTCTTCCAAAAACTTCCACGTCTAGTTGACAATTTTCCATTATTGATTTCGCCATTATTGATGTCGTGCGTAAATCATCGGCCAGTGCCTCTTCATGTGTGATTTGTTCTTCTTCCGCATTTACATCATCAGCCTCCTCAATGTCTGCATATATGATTGCATCATTGTTAACTTCCATTTGATGTATCCAAGTTCTATCCTCATCATCCGCACAAGCAACTTCCATGCTATCCAATTGCCCACAAATCTCTTGTGGAGTATCAACATGATAATCGGCAACGTCGTCGTCACAACCAGTAAATGCATCTACGCCCCTAGGAATACAAAAAACAATCGTCTTATATTTTGCATTAACGTAAGTCAAAATACAAGTTCCAACGTATAATAGTACTCACTTTTCAAATGCTTGCGACTGATTTTGATTTATAGCGTTCTGCATCATATTTTGTTCCTGACTAGAAGAGACTCCAGGCATTCCGCTGTAACTGTGAAGTAAGTTTGTAAACTCTCCACCTTGATGGCTTGAAAGATACGATGGATACGCCGATCATTGTGTTTCTTGTAACTGTGAGGTATGCATATACTCACCCGCAGAGATTACTGGCGCTTGTGTTTCAACCACATTTTCATGTTCCACTCTCGCGACGTAGATTTCTATAACTCTCATCCCAATTGAAAATGTGGAGTTCAAATCATCGTCGTCCTTCAAATCAATAGCGGATGCACCATCATGCCGAACCCATTTGACCGCTAATTTTAAATCATATATCACAAGATTTGTTTTTGTCACTTCATATGCCCTTTGTTTAAGCTCTTCGAAACTACAATGATTTTTTATTATCGATCCTTTTCGCTTTCCGCCAACATATCTAGGTTTACCTTCATCATCAACCAACAATTCGCCATCAAAGTAAAATATAATCGGAACCTTTGACATTATCTGCAAAATAAGTTCCAATACCACAGTCATAGTTTTTGTTCACTGAAATAACTGTAAACATCAATTTGATGAACTATTACCTATTTTTCTAGGTAGATTTTGCTTCCGCAGGTAATTTTCAACCAAAAGCAGTCAACTCAATCTTTAAAAAAACCCAAACAGGCAAATCAATATAACAACTTAACCAATATATTTCATCAACAAAGTCAACAATATTAATTGCATTTCAACAACATAATAAACTATCTACCTTGCAAACGTTACGGATTACAACAAATAGAAATATTTTCGCAACAACATAGTACAGATACAACGGTTCAACATAAAATCCAAATACGACAACTTAACCAACTCCCAAACGTCTACCACATTCTAGGCCTTCCGTTGTTTGTCCTTAGTTCTTTATTCACACTTTTCAAACGACTTATTTCAGCTTGCAGTTCGTGGGCATACTCAAGTCCCCTTTCGCACAGGGGTTGATCAATCCATTTAAAATAATTGCAACAATCATAATCACGAGGATTCAATCTATGTTCGCTGTACGAACTACACCCGAAAAATCTACGTCCAGCATTCTTTTCTTTTCTGCAAACAACACTACACACATATTTCCGCAATAACAGTTTGGAAATGGTCGTTGTCCCCTTGGCATGGATGGACTAACAGGATGTATACGCGTCAGCAAATTTCCATCAACTGTATGTTGATGACCGGGCATTTCCGTAGAAACAACTTCACGTAAACGAGCGTGTAAGGTTGATGATCCTGAATGAAATTTACGCGGTACTGGTTCGAACTGTGTTTCCAAAACATGATCGACATCAAAGTCAATGTGACTGGAACTTGCAACTCCGATTTTCCCTTCAACCTCATTAAAATGTTTCATCAATGTTTCATCGTCTATCTCTCAATCATTAATCTCTACCGTCATAATAAGCAATTAAGGTGTAAATTAGGGATTTCAGTTTACTAATACTTCAATTGGGTTTCCTAGTCCGTTAAAACTAACAACTACTTCAACACAACACCATTCTCTAATAATTAACACAACTACCATCAATAACTCTTCATTTTCAACAACATTAACAATAGCAAAATTATATCTTAATTGTCAAAAACATTAATTATTACCTTTGTTTTGTAACGATGAAGAAGATGATTCCATATATAGCTTAGCAACTATTTGGTTAATAAGGTGATTGTGGATTTGGATATGGAAGAGATATGGGTTTGGATTGAGAAATGGAGAGGGTTTGGGGAAGAAAGTAGAAATGGGAAAGAAATGTATATAGATTCAGCTCTCTGTCCTTTTGATGCCCGAAAATAAGTTTGCGCATTTCATATTTGCGCAAGCTTTAAAATAAAATTTGCGCAAATATGTAATGCGCAGGTTGTATTTAAAAAAAATAAAACTTGCGCACTCCATATTTGCGCAAGTATAAACCAAACGAGACCTATTTTGCTAATTAGTTTTTTCTGGAGCCTATATCCATAACTTGTTATTTCGTCGAGCCTACAAGCAAAATTTGTCCTAGTTTTTACTATCATAACACTAGTTCAGCTATGGAAACAACTTATCATAACACATTAGCACTAGTGGTTTGCTCACCATAAGTTAGAGAGGATGGTTCGTAAAAATGTATATTGTTTAATAAGATACCAAATGAAAACATATATTAAAAATAATGCTAGAGGACCAGGAAATTGTAATGCAGATTAGAATCAGTGGAAACAAAAAAAGTAGGCGAGTATTTTCCAAGATTTTTATTTTATGTTTCCCTATCGGACTCATTACTGAAAGTGATCACTACACCAAACAGGCCATTTTGTCACACTTTTTTCGTTTCATTTTGTCACGGTTATTATTGTTGGAAATTTGTAACGGTTATTATTGTTATATTGTTTTCTCACCGTTATTTCTGTGACAAAATTTGGGCTTTCCGTAAATAATTAGAAGATATTGGGCAGAGTTGTCATTTACGTTCCAATATGTTTGTCACGGTTCTCTTTCTTCCTAAAATGTAATTAGGTTAAAGCCGCCGTGTATGTTTTGGTTTGTATACGAGTCACCCGCCGATCTTCCTAAATCTTCCGTTGCAGCCTACTTCCGTTGCAAACCTACTTCCTCGTCGCAGCCTTCCTTCATTGCCATTTCTTCCTAAATCTTCCGTTGCGAGTCGCCCGCCGATCGTCAGATAATAATTTTCGTTTTTAATTTGGTTTTGTATGTGTTAAGATTGTTTATTTAGGGTTTTGTATGTTTTAAGGGTTTTGTCTTGTTAAAGCTTTTGCATCAGTATATACTTATATTTTTCCCATGATTATCCTCTTAGTTGTCTTTTGTTTATAAGTACTAACTAGCACATAACTTGAGATATGTGACATTCAAAGTTGTCCATTGCTAGTTGGTTCTATTGTGTTGTTAAGTTTTCTGAAGCAAACTTACTTGGAGAAGGTAGAGTAGAATTGATAGAAGATATTTGGACAGTAGAATTGATATAAGATTGGAGACAAAATTCATATGAAGATGAGCAGTTTGCTAGTGATATGTCTGCTGTGAAGTAAATTGATGTTTTCAGGTTGTTTGCTAGTGGTGGTATGTCTGCTTTGTCGAGTGGTTCAGCATTCGAATGTATGTATATTAGCTATTGAGTAGAAGTGCTGGCAGTATTGATATGAGTTTAGAAGAGGTGCAGCTGTATATGAAGTATGTGATTAGTGGTAGTGATGATGAAATATGTGGTTAAAAGTAAAGTATGATTGGCTGTGGAGTTTATTTTGATGCCCGATGAATGAAGGCAGTGCAGTTCAGTTGAATGAAGATGGGGTTGTAATGAAATGAAATAAGGTGGAAGGTTTGAATGCAGTAATATGGCAATGTAAATGCAATGTTGATGGAAAGTGGGGTTGGTGACAGTGGAGGCTTGCTTGAGTTAAAAATTATTGCAGATGACGGGTATGAAGGAGATGGTTTATGTGGTTATATTGATGAGTTTGACCAGTGGTGGATTGTTTGGTGGTATGACTGGGATGTTGCTGCTTGAAGGTGGTGGCACTGGTGGTCAGGAGTCTAGGCAGAGAAGTATTGGTGATGTATTGGTGATGTGAGGATGTGTAGTGCGATGGATGTATGTTGCAAGGCAGTAGACTGGTAGTATGCAGTGTGCAGTGGCTTTAGTGGTTGTGCAGTGGCAGTATGGCACTGCCTTGATCATGAAATTCAATTTTTTTGGGATGCATCAAATGGCTTGTACGTGCTTTAGTGGCCTTGACCTTGTTTATTTTTTTTACTTGTCCTATTGCTTTGAATAGTTTCTTTCCTGCCATGTTGCTTTGAGACTTAAACTATTGTTGTACATGCTTCTTGCTTTTTATAATATATATCATATTATATAGTCTGTACTTTCGTTTTTTATTTTTTATTATATAGCCTACATCAAAGAAAAATGATATTTTATGAAATATATGTGAAAAATTGATACCAATTTTTTTTATATAACTTGAAAATTTTACTGATTCTGTGCTAAATATAAATAGGAACAAACTAATGGAATTTGCCTTCTCTTTTATACCATGTACCCAATGAATTTCAGAGCCAACCATGTTAGAAACTAAAAAATCATTATTAACCTTTTAATTTATTGCCATTAATAATTTTACCTTATTATTTTATAAAGAAAAAAAACAAGATTTTACACTTTGATCCCAATACAGATAAAATTACAGTAGAAGCTAAGTGCATTAGGTTTGTCATAGGGAAGATGGAATGGGATTTTTTCCGACTTCTTTAGAAAAAAGTTAACAGTTACATCCATACGTTTTTTTCCTGTGTTGTAGCTGATGACAAGCTGTTTACAAGCGTTGGTTTTGCATTTCTTGCTCTATTCAATAATCTTTTTGTATGAAAGTGCCCTCATTATTTTGATATCAAAACTCGAGTATCAGAACCTCAAAATGATTCAAAATGATTTAGGAATGGAGATAGATATGCTGGAATATGTATAAAATCTAGGGATTTGGAGTTTATAAATTTTCCACTGGCTACCGTTATGAAGGCTAATGGCATGAAGGAAGGAGGCAAGGTTTTGGAACTTATACATTCCGTAATGGAGAAAAGAAATCCGGAGAATGGGATTGTGGTGTGCTAAAATTCCCACTTCCACGTTCAGATACTTGTATACAAAATTCTGTATATTCTTTATTGCCTATTTAAAGTAGAATATTTGCACGCACGTTGTGCACATATATGTACGATAATTATCGTATATCAGTTGGGTTTATTCGTTCTTTACCAAAATAAAAAATATATTTCTAAAAGATACTAACACATACACATAGCGATTTGTGTAATTTAATTACTGTTAAAAATATTGCTTTTGATTCACGTATATGATTTTTATTTATAATAATAGAGTAATGAAGGGTAATCAGCTTTCTGAATAGAAAACAGGTATCAGTGTATGTAAAAATAACCAAGTAAATGAAGTGCCCTAATAAAAAATAAAAAATAACGAGAGAATTGTAAATAGTTCATTGGAAAGTTGAAATTCTAGGTATTAGTTGTAATCAGCTTTGTGATCATTGTACTTCTCGTTCACACACAAGTCTTCCTTTGCCTTGAATTTCGAAATATGCTTGGCAACTTATGTATATATAAATAACTTAGCTTTGCATTGAAATATGGGTATATATTACGTTGTATTACTTTTGCTTTGACTTATTTTTTTCCTATTGCCTGTACATGTTTTGTTGTTTTGAAGTCCGCGTACTCATACAAATATTCTTGCATTGAATAATTTTGTCCCTGCCACTACAATTTATTGTTTTTTTTGAGTTGTTTTACAAGTCAATTTGTTGCATTGATTTTGTCTCTGTTTGTACAACATGTTTTGAATTGCTGTGGTCAGGAGGTACAAGCTGTGGTTGTTATATTGATATGTGATGTGAGAAGGATGTATGAAGAAGGATGATGAAGATGGTGTTGTATGAAGTGTTGTAATGCTGGGAATGTTGAAATGGTTTGTTGTTATGAGATTTGCTGATGGGTTGTAAGTATGTTGATATGAAAGTGGTCTGCTGTTAACTGATCTTTGCTGGTGGAGAAAATGGTAGGCAGAGGGGAAGGCAGTGATTTTGGTGGATAGAAGCTGGTCTTGATGGTTAAAACAGAGGTGCAAGTTGAAGTATGATCAGATGACAGAAGTTTGATGGGTTATTTGATGGGTTATATAAGGAGGCAAATCAGACTTTTCCACTGTTCATTGGAAATGAAAGAGGAAACACTCTTGTCAGGGCCTCCAACAATTGAGATAGATTCCCACTCCGACATATTGTTCAACTATTGGTCATTGATCCTTTGATCAAACCATAAACTAGTACTATCTTCGTTTGCTATTTGTCCATATGATTTAGCTTGTTTGTGAATGTGTTTTGAGTAGCAGTTTCCATGTACATGGAGCATTGTTATCCTAAAAAATAGTTCAAAAGTTTCTGTTTTTACAGTATCTGTTATTCATCCGTTGAGCCCACAAATATGATTATTAGATAAATCATATTTTCCAAAAATATCGCAATGCTTTCTTTTGTAAATATGATTATTAGATAAATCATATTTTCCAAAAATATCGCAATGCTTTCTTTTGTAAACAATACAAAAATGATTAATGCTTCGTTTAATCATGTTGTTTAATGCTTCGTTTATGTACTAATGTTGTATTTACATAAAATTGTAGGAACAAATAAATTTTCTTGCTAATGTCGAAGCCTACATCGAGAGAGTGGATTAGAATTCGGCATAGGAATACCAACGAATATATACAAGGAGTTCGATATTTTATGGAATTCGCGAAGAGTCATTCACCACCGGACTTTGGACTATGCAGCTGTCCTTGTATAAAGTGTAGGAATTCAAAAAAGTTGGCTTTTAAATTAGTAGAAAAATACTTGATCATTCATGGTATGAATCCAACATACGACGAATGGTTTTTCCATGGCGAGAGAAGCGACAACGATGTGGTGGTCAGCACTACGCGACATAATACCTATGAGGCTTACAACTCTAATCAACTTCAAGAACAGAACTATGTAGGAGATGCGCTTGAAGGCCTTGTTGATGATGCATATAGAGTATATGGTAGCGTTGAAGGCGTCGGTGATGGTAACCATTGGAAAAAGTATCAGGAATACAAAAGAAAAGCAAATGAAAAATTATACCCTTCTTGTGAAGATGGTCCTACAACATTAAGTGCCATTATAGAGCTTCACAATTTAAAAAAGATTTTAATTGGTCAGGAAACAGTATGACCGAGTTGTTGATACGATTGAAGCGGTGGCTTCCAAAGGAAAATACAATACCGGAGAAGTACTCGACAATGAAACAAATGTTAAAGGATTTGGGAATGAAAGTAGAGTGTATACATGCTTGTGAAAATGATTGTATATTATTTTGGAAGGAATACAATGATGCGTTGGAATGTCCACGTTGTCATACGTCCAGATTTAAAGTTAAAAATCAAGGGGAAGTGGTAAAAATGACAAAACAACCTCGAAAAGTTTTGAAATATTTTCCAATAACTCTGAGATTAACAAGGTTGTATACTATACCATGGATAGCTCGAAAGATGTTATGGCATAGTGAAGCAAAACCTTGCTGGAATTCCATGCGTCATCCTATTGACTCAGCCGAATGGAGATCGTTGAAGAACAAGTGGGCAGAGTTTGGTAAAAATGGGCGAAATGTTTGGCTTGGTATTGCTACTGACGGGTTTAACCCTAGTGCAACACAATCAAGTAATTATAGTTGCTGGCCTGTGTATACAGTTCCTTATAACTTACCCCCTTCATTATGTATGAAGTCGGAGTTTCAAATGTTATGCTTGTTAATTCCTGGACCAAGAGCACCTAGTAAAGATATTGATGTGTATTTGGAACCCCTTGTCGATGAATTGAAGCAGCTATGGACAGAGGGAGTGCCTGCATTTGACATGGATAAGAAAGAGCATTTCACTTTGAGAGCAATGCTATTATGGGGAATTCATGATCTACCTGCATTTGGAAATTTATCTGGTTGTGTAACACATGGTTACAAAGCATGTCATGTTTGTGCTGTGGAGACTGAATCAGAACGCATTGGAAATAAGATTGTTTATACGAAGTTTAGAAGATTTTTAAAGAATGGTCATCCATATAGGGCATTGAAACATGGATGGTATAAGAATATAGAGGATAAGGAACCTCCAACACGATTGACGGGATCAACTCTTTTAGAAAAGCTTGCTCATATCAAATATGTACCCGGTAAAATAACAAAAAACAAAAAACGCATAGTAGATGATATCGACCTTGACGATGAACATTTTGTAAACGAAAATGGCGATGATGAAAGACCAGCATGGTATAAGAAGTCGATTCTTTTTGGCTTAGAGTATTGGAGTAGCCATAGAGTGCGACATACTATTGACGTGATGCACACTGAGAAGAATGTATCAGAGCATTTCATTAACTTGCTGTTTGATAGATACAAACAATCTTCCAAATTTGCATTTGATAAAACATACAGAATGCAATGTTGTCAAGTTCTAAAAGATGTAAAACTTCCATCATGCTTTGGGACTAAGTTAAGCAACTTAGTAAATATTCAACCACCCAGTTTGAATATTAGAAAGTCATATGACTATCATGTTATTATCCAGTATTTTTTGCCCATCATGGTTCAACATGCTTATCCAAAGTGTCGTGACTTAAGACGTGCGATATTACAGGTATGTTTGTACTTCAATATTATTTGTTCGAAGGTTTTAATTCGAGAGCATGTCCAAACTGCCAAAGATATGATTGCCGAGGCATTATGCGTGTTGGTGCATTATTTTCCCTCTCAATTTTTTGACATAAGCATACATCTAATGGTGCATTTAGCTGATCAAGCACTACTGTGTGGACCAGTTAGTTATACATGGATGTATCCATTTGAAAGGTGCAGCATTTTTTAAATATAATTATCACATGATTCTTTTTCAATAGTAACGTAAATGATGTATTTTTATATTAGAGCTATGAAGGAATGCAAAGACATACCAAGCAATAAACGCTACGTGGAGCGATCAATTTCCGAAGCATATCTTGTTTCAGAATCCGTTAAATATGCCATGGAATATATGCCAAATCCACGTACTGGTAATCATAGCTCTAAAAAAGCACCATTTTTAGATGAGAATGAAGATGACATTTATGAACGTTCCATCATTGAGGGTAAAACTATCAAGTTATCCAGCATACAACGTACTCAAATTCGAAGGTGGATACTTTTTAGGATGGAAATTCCAGACCGAGATGATTATTATAGGTTTGCATTTTTTTTCTACACGCTATAAGATGTAACTTTAATATTTACTTACGCCACCATATATTGGTTTGTAGCGAATATCGATCGTCGTTAGAAGATGCTCAACGAAGTAGAAAGAAGCTCCATGCAAGGACGGAAGTAGTAGTGCAAACTGAATTCATTGAGTGGTTGTACAAGAAGGTTTGTTAAAATCCACAAAGATCATAATTCGATAATCAAATTAACATTATTTAACTTAATTAAATTATTTTAATAGTTGATGGAAGAAAAATGCATGGATTCATTGTTATGGTATTACGTTAGTGGACCAGCGTGGGAAGCCAAAACTCATCTTAAATATAGAGTAAATGGTTATGTATTTTCTCCGCAGCGCTATGATGACACCCTTTCAACGCAAGATAGCGGTGTTTGTATGGATGCAATAACAACATTTGTTGCAAATGCGAAAGATTTGAATCCTACAGATGATGACACCACTTGGTATGGTATTATCAAGGAAATCATTGAAGTTGATTATTATGAATTTTCACATGTAGTATTCTATTGTGAGTGGGTCAATATTGCTGATAAAATTCATGGTTGTAACATTTGTCCGGACTCTAATTTGTTGATGGTGAATATAAAAAAACTTAAAAGCAGCGATGGAGAGTATGATGAACCTGCAATTCTTGCATCAGAAGCAAGTCACGTTTTTAACATATCAGACATACAAAATCCCGATTGGTCCATTGTACGACGTTCACCTAAACGCTTGACTGATAGCGTGGATGATTGCGAGATGCCAACAAACTTCCAGTCAGTTTTAAAGGAGCAATCTAACTTAACAACGTTGTTGAAATGTATTGAATCCAAATAGATGAGCTTGATTGAAGTAGTAGTTGCTTGTTTTGTAACTTTATTAGTATTCTCAGTCATTATTTGTCATTTATCATGTTGCCACAGATCAGAAATTTCAACAAATTTAAAATATAAAGGCATTTCTTTCTTCCCTGTATACTCATTTGTTATCATTCATTAAATCTTCACATGGCATATAAAACCATCCTTCTAAATGCAGCAGAGATAGTATATTTCAATGCAAATGCAGGTGACATGCAAGTATGCAAGTATGTGTGAGCTTTTAAAATGCGTGAAGCTTTCCATTCATATGATTTGAGATATCTCTTGCATTATATCTCTTGCATTATTTTTTGACAGTATGTCGGCAAGTTGCAGTAGACATACAGAAAGCAAAGAAGAAGAAGTTTCTCATCCCCCACCAAATAAAAAGTACTGAATAATTGTTGAGATCGATGGTGCTAAAGGCGACGATGCAACAAAGTGGAGTTCCAGTTGTGGCATTCTAATTCGAAGGCATATTTCCATTAGCTATGATGATTGGAGGAAAGTTGATGGGTTTTTCAGGGATAATTTATGGAAAGCACTCATGGTATTCGAATTTACAATTTTTACAAGAATGATTTTTTTTGTGCATGTTTGAAGTACAAAATCATAATTAGAACATTTATTTTATCTTTCTATAGAAGGAGTTTGATTTTAATATAAACCCCGATTTAGCTCGACCTATTTTAGAGAAGGCGTTTTCACAGTATTTCAGAACAGCAAAAGCGAAATTGAGAAAGCTATATCTTAAAACAAAAGAAGGAGAGTTATTGCCTAGACGTCTTGCGATTGATAACCGACCCGAAGACATTGATAAAGTTCAGTGGGAGGGATTCATCGACATTGAGTATGCTGATAAGAAGAAAAAACAATGCAAGACGAATGCTGATAATAAAAGAAAGAACACCATAAATCATACATTGGGAAGAAAATCTTATAGTAGACTATATGAAGAATTGGTACGTAGTAAGTCTTTCACAACTAATCGCGATAATATTGTATAATTGTTTAATATATTTACATTTATTTATGTAGGAAACTGATAATACCGAATGTAAAATTGCACGAGCAAATGCATGGAAAGTGGCGCACACAAGTAAAAAAACAGGAGAGGTGATTCCTTGCGCCGCTGAAAAAATGTAAGTCTTTTACAATTTTGCATTTATAATTTCCTTTTGCAATTCTGCAATTACATTTCATATTTTCTTTTTTTTACACACTTCAACTACACTATATTAACAATACCTTTTACTGCTGCACATTTTACTTAGTCTCATGCCCTCTGTTATATCTCAAAAACAGTCTTATACTAATGACAAAGAAAAATAGAAACATAATTATAAACAATCTATTTGTATTGTCAATTCTTGTATGCCCAACTCATGGTACAAATCATGCACGTAGCGAATATGGTTGTTTGTTATGCACAGAAGCAAGTCGGTAATTTGGGTGCTGGAGTGTATATGTCAGAAGGAGGAATGTGGTGTGAACTGGAGTTGAAATGAGGTATGAAGTGAAGTGTGGGGGGAATGTTGTTGTCAGGTTTTTTTATGGAGATGACAGAGGTGAGGCAGTTTTGAAATATAGATGGTGCACTGTTCTGTGTTGAGATGTTGTGAAATATGAATGTGGATTATGATAGTGGAGTTGTGATGTTGTGAAGGAGATTGAAGGAAGAAAGGTGATGTTGGGTAGGTTGAAGTGCACTGGGATATGCACAGAAATGTGCAGGCAGGGAGTGTTGTTGTGTTTGCTGCTGTGATATGGAGGGTGGTTTGGAGTGCAGTTGTGGTAGGGGATGTGGATGTTGCTGAGGCAAGTCTGTGTTACTACCTATACTCAAGTCCAATAACTCAACATAAAAGACTGGGAAAGTCTCCTTCTCAAAGACAGTACATACTTTTCCTTAAACTTGAGAAACAGATGAAATCAAAACCCCTCTTTCAGTCTAGGGCTTAATCCTTTCTAATTCAATTACAAATTAAACCCTTTTTTTAAGCTAATGAATCAAGGGTTTACTATTCCAATTTGAAGCCGCTGTAATCATATTTTGGTGCTGAATTAAGAAGATTAAGATGAGTTAATTCTCACAAAACCTTTTTTTTATGTTTAGTTGCATGCTTAGCTTTTTTATGTTGAATAATTGTGATTTAAAATGATGATTTTGTTTTTCTGTGGTTGCAAACTTAGGACCCGTTCTCTGTTAAAACTGTACTGTAAATTAAACTGCCTTTTTATCTTCGTGTTTGTACCCGTATGGCACTTAAATCAGGTTGCTTTGTTTGGTTCATTCCATGCCGCTGTAGCCATATTTTGTTGCTTTGTTTTTTTTGTCCGTGTTTCAAACGTGAGCTGCCTCCGGTTACCCAATGCACTGAATTTTCGTTCATCCCCTGTACCTTGAAATATATCACATCCTTTACTTTGCCATTAATTGCATGCATCCTTTGTCATTCTATGTTTTATTTTATTGCTTTGTAATGAAGTGCAATTGAACACACTTTGTTGGAACTAAGTGCAAATGTTACTTTTGTGAATAGTAACATTGCCTGTGCTTTGATTTAATTAAAAATGTCCTTTATGCTTGCTTGTGCTTTGAATTAATGTGTGCGTCCCTGTTGATTTGTGAAATACACTAAATTGTTTAGTCCTTTATTTACTTAGTAGCCTTGAAATCATGGGCGTGAGTGAAGTTCTTAGATGCTGAATGGCAAAGTAAAGAAGGGGCAGTGGCAAGTTTGGTTGTTCTGGAGAACAGTGGGCAACAGAGGGAAGTGATGGAGAACAGTGAACAGAGAATAGAGAACAGAGACAGTGAATAATGAACTGTTTTAAACAATAAATTTGTAAAAAGAAAATTGTAATGGTAAATGAAAAATGCAAATGCAATGCAATATTTTTTTAATATAATGGCAAATGCAAATGGAAATATAATAGAAAACAATCACACAAACACAATATAACAAAAATCACAAAACACACAAATTTAATTATTTTTTTAAATGCAAACACACACGAAACATAAACACATAAAAAAATCAAAAGAAAATCTCAGATAGACCTAAAACGTTGCATTGGCTGCTTGATAATAATTATCGAATTCAGTCGCTTCATCATCCTAATAAAGTCCCGCTGGTTATATTAGGATTTATCATACAATCTGTCATATAAATAGGTAAATGTTCATTTGCATTATGAACAGCGATCAGGATGCCATAGACAAGTTACTATTACTTGAGGTATAAAAAAAGTGTGTTGTACAGTATTTGCAGCATATAATTTACTAGACATCCTCTCTCTTTTTAATATCTTGTAACTTTCTATTTCATATTCCAGTGAAACATTCATAGTATTAACTTTTAACTAACATTACAATGACTCTTTAACTAATGAACGTATAACTGAAATGGACAATGATACTTTACTTACTGTATACAGACGTATGAGAATAGAATATATCATGCTCCGCAATTTTGTAGAACATTGATACTTTTGCAGAGAGAATTATCAGGATCACATCCAGTGACTTCCTAAATTGTAGACTGACTTTAGTTGCACTGATGCAATTTACAGCTAATATGCATCATGATACACAAAGTAGTTAAATACGTGATCCATTGAACCCTTATCCACAAAAGTTCCCATGTTACTCATGCACCTATGTTTTGTTTCAGTTTCAATTATATATTTAATCTCTGTTATGTAATTTTACATCTTTACAAAATTATGAATTGTGTAGGCATTGATAGAAGCAGCCGAAGAAAGACAAAAATCGGAAGCTAGTGTTAATGGAGAAGATGGAATAAGAAGTTTAGAAGATTTTGAATTTGCTTTCTTTTAGAAGAAATAAAACGGATAGATTAGGATCCAATTTATTGCTTTACACAATTTCTGTCAAAGTTTCGATCATTTTGTTCAATGTTTCCAAACCCAAATTAGAAATGTATTCCAATTTCGATGTAGGTGTCCAGCCTCCACTTTTTAAAATTTATATTTCAATGAAAATTGCTCTCAGACTCAGCTGGGATTTGAATTTTTGGCCACCGGTTCATGGACGAAAGACTTTATTTTTCCATTGATTCGAAGCGTGGAATGACCAAAGCGACAATACTTGTTGGGGGGAGATCAAATGGAATTTCAAAGTCAAGCGTCCTCTCGTATGAGAAATATTCCCTTTTCATCAATGAAGAATCGATGGGGGGAAGATCAACAAACATGCCTATGCTTCGAGTCATAAATCTACAAGATCAAGCAAAGTCAATTCAAGTGGAATAGGAGACGAACAATATTTGGTACGATTAATGTTTGCAAATTTAACACCTATAAGTTATTTTATACATTTGAAATACTAGTAAGTTATTTCCAACATCGTGTTAAAATTTATTTAGAGGAATGCTGCAAATAATTTGTTGACAAGTATTTATTTACTCCTGAAAACCATGTGAAACCTCATTTCTACCCATTTATGCATTGCTATGACTTACAAAGCCAACGCCATAAGTTATAAATATAGGGTAAGTAGTGAATAAATATTTTTTAATGTTATAAATATTTATAATTAATCAGTATTGATCGTTTATATCTTATGTTTAATTAAATATAAACTATACTTTATTTTTCAATAAATTAAACAAATATGCATGTAATTATATGTAAAATAATTAATAAAATCCGAAACCAAAACAAAAATTCTCAAAATTTACAAATTAGATCGAAATTTCTAGAATGATAAAGACTAAAACCGATATTGGAATCGAGATCCTGAACCTTGGAAAAAAGGCTCAAAAATCCTAATTGGATAATCTCATAGCATCAAGGCAATAAATTTATTAGTTGTATTTTCTTCCATAAGAAAGCAAATCCAAAACCATTGACTTGATTCATTTTAATTTAGTTGAAAGATGCAAATATGTAAATGGGTGGTGTGTTAAAAAATGCAAACATTTTAATTTACGAGGAAAAAATATATTGTTAAAATAGACCATTTATTTATTTTAAAGTTAGTGTATAAAGTTCTACATGTTCAGATAAAAATACAATATGTAAATTGTTTAAGCAAAAGCCCAAAAATCCAATGATTTAAAGGAACAAAAATAGATGTTGATATTTTAAGCCGATATAATACCATATTCTAAACTATGATTGTAAATATACGCTATAAAATACGAATAGACTGGAACAATTCCGTACATATATATATGCCCTGAGCATGGATATCACTTTCATGAACGAGTAAGAAAAATTGTTATAAGAGAATCTATCACAAAATAATAGTCAAAGATCAAAACATAAAATATATAAATATATGCATCTACACACATGGGCACAAACAAAGTAAATATATAGAGAAAAATCTAAGTTCTACAATACATGTTAAATATTAATGATCCGTCATCATTTTTTTCTTAATTCTAGCAGAATTTTAACAGTTTTTTACTGCATAACAGTCGCACCTGCGACAAAGTTATTAATTGGTTTTAGACATGTACATCATTCGAGCCCCTTTTCATCAAAATAAAGACTAGGATTCTTGGTTATTTAGTTCATTAAAAACAATAGGTTGCAGTATTATGCAACAATACTTCATGACTAAGGACAAAATTTCATCTAAAAGCATATTTCCATACTAACATAACAAGTTGTATACATTGTAGTAGTTATGATATTATTTGTATAACTCCGGATCGAAAGAAAGCCTTAAAAGGTCAAATACACAACTTACCGAAACATTAAATTTCAACCATTATACTTGCTCATCACTTGAAATAAATTAGGAAAAATATGAATATGCATATTGCATATAATCAAATACTACATTGCATTTCCCCTCATGTTCTTGAAGAATGTTTTCTACTCCTAGGCTAATGTTCTTCGAGAAAGTACATCTACTCGTTGGCTAACATTTCTAGGTACCAAAGCGAATATGCTTGCTAAGTTGCGTACGATGTTGATAATTATAAATCAACAATCAAATATTTATCTGTGAGCTACATATCAGAAAAGGTTTTTGCAATATGGAAAATAAGCTATCTATTTACGCACAGACTAAACACCTTGATTTAAAATTACAGCAAGTGATGCTGTATTATCAATCCTGTAGTTTGTATTCAACATCCTGCAACATAATGTTTGCACTGATGTTAGTAAGAGGTATCATATCATGTTTATATTGTTAGGGTGCTATTCAAAACACTATTTCATATACTTTTGTGCATGAGACATTAGTCACTACATTACCTGACAAGAGCAGATAAATTATTTTCTTACGGTTGCTAGATAAAAATAGGTAAACTGCTCAAAATGCTAAACTACTTGGACAGTATAGTTCCGTAGTGACAGTTAATTTATCTATTACATTTTTCTTTTCTAATCAGAAGGTTTTTTCTGTTGTAAAAAAATTTCAAAAATTGGTTTGGAATTTTTGGGTTTTAATTTGAAGAGAAGAAGTAAAGAGGAAGAAGAGTATTAGTCCCACGTTGTAGAAAATTGGAAACTATACTTGTATAAATATAGCTCTCTCAAGCGGATGCTGGGGCCTTGGAGCTCTCACATGTTTGTTTTGTTGTTATAAGAGAAGTCATGCAACACCACACGCGCGTCGCCGCCGTCCGACCGAAATGGTCTGGGTACGGATCCACAAATATTTTTGAATCAAAATATGAACAGTAACGGGTCAGATTTCAGCCGGTTAAGGACCCAGAACCGGAATGGCGGAATTTTGCAATTTTAAAAAATGAATGAAAGCGACAGTTGTGAACCGTTGCAAACTGAATAGACGCGACCCTTGCAAACGGTCGTGACGCTTCGCAAAATGACCCCTCTCCACATCTATAAATAACAACGCCTAGGAAAACGTTAGAATTAGTTTTATTTTCAAAACTCCTTCTTCTTCTCCGAGCATCCTACGACGTCAGAAAACGTTGCTAATTGCTGCGTCATTATTGCTCTGTCTTGTGACGCTTCCAAAGTGTTGCAAACACAGAATTGTCTGTCTTCAGACAACATTCTTCAACCATGAAAGGTTCGAGCGCTCTACAAGTTATCAATCAGCATCTAACTCGATTGGAGCGTTTTGATGGCGATAATTTCACTCGTTGGCAAGAGACGATGAAATTTTTCCTGGTCACCGTCAAGTTGTTTTACATTTTGGAAGATGATTTGGAAGAAATCCCTAAGGAAACTGATAAAGATGATGCTGCTCTAAAGGCTAAACGTGCAAAGCGCAAAGAGGACGATTTCCTATGCAGAGGCCATATTCTGAATGCGCTATCTACCCCAGTCTACAATGCTCATAGGACCTTAGAAACAACGAAGGCACTCTGGACTCAACTGGAGAATAAGTACCGCATATCCAAGGCAAGTAATAAAAATTTTCTTATTTCTAATTTTATGAATTTCAAAATGGTCACCAACAAGTCCATAATTGGACAAGTGAAATCTTACTATTGGTGAATCAACTTAAAGATGCTGAAATTGCCTCCCTGAATCTTTTGCTGTTGGAGTTATAATTTCTAGATTTCCGCATAGTTGGAATGGTTATAAGAAAAAGATGAAGCATGCGGAAACGGATTATAATTTGGACGGTTTGCAGCGTCATCTTCGTATTGAAGAAGACTCTCGTAAACGCGATCTAGATGATAATCCGCAAACTGAGTCTCATTCTAAGGCAAATAATGTTGAAATTACTGATAAGTTAATGCCAAAGAATGAGACACAGTTTAAAAAGAAAAATCATTGCAAAACCAACAACAAAAGGAAAGGTGCTTGTTATTTTTGTAACAAGCCCGGCCACTATACCCGAGACTGCCATCTGCGGAAGAAACAACAAAAAATGAATGTGGTCGAAGACTCGCTTGTGGCTGTAGTGCAAGAGGCGAACTCCGTTAGTAGCAATGATAATGATTGGTGGTTCGATACTGGACCAACCATTCACATTTGCAAAGATCGTAATGTTTTCAAGAGTTACGAAGAAAATATAGGAGAAGCAAAGTTCTTACGAAGAAAAATCATTCTAAGTTACTGGAGCTAATAAGGTTCCAAGCAAAGTTCTGAGAAAAGGCACTATAGAACTTCCTCTCACCTCTGGAAAAGTTCTTACATTAGTCAATGTATTTTATGTATCTGATATGTGTAAGAATTTGGTCTCTGGATACCTTCTTAACAAAGGAGGATTCAAGATGGTGTATGAGTCTGATAAGCTGGTGTTGTCTAAGAATGGTAGATTCATTGGACAGGGATACTCTTGTAACGGCATGATTAAGTTGAATCTAATAAAGAAATCTTCTGTTTATGCTGTTGATTCTATTAATTTATGGCATGGTAGATTAGAACATGTTAATTATAATTCCATTAGAAATATGAATAAATTAGGATTAATTTCTAATTGTGATTTCGATACCATCTCTAAATGTGAGATATGTGTTCAAGCAAAAATACACCGGAAATCCTTTAAAACTGTAGAAAGGAAAACTGGTTTGCTTGATTTGGTATATAGTGATGTGGGTGACTTAAAAAGTCATATCACCTATGGTGGTAACCAATACTATATAACATTCATTGATGATTATACTAGATATGCATATGTATATCTAATGAAAACTAAAGATGAGGCTTTTGATAAATTCAAAATTTACAAAGCAGAGGTCGAAACACAATTAGGAGTTAAAATTAAAATATTACATTCAGATCGTGGTGGTGAATATTTCTCAAATGAATTCACCTTGTTTTGTAAACAATAAGGTATAATTCATCAATGTACTGCCCCATATACACCACAACAAAATGGTGTTGTTGAAAGGAAGAATAGAACTTTAGTAGAAATGGTTAATGTCATGCTCATAAGTTCTAATTTACCTTATAACCTATGGGGTGATGCTATGTTATCTGCTTTTTTTATTTTTAATAGAGTACCACTTAAAAAGAATAATATTTCCCCTTATGAATTATTGTTTAACGGGAAACCTAACCTAACTAGACTTAAAGCTTGGGTTGCTTAGCATATGTTAGAAAACCAGACCCTAAACGACCAAAGTTAGAAAATAGAGCATTTAAATGTGTTTTCATAGGATATTCACTTAATAGTATAACTTATAAATTCCTTATTCTTGACACCCTAGAAGTTATAGAATCTGTAGATGTAGAATTTTTTAAAAATCAAACTGTTGAGATCTCATTGAGATCATCTAGTCCAGAACCTAGTATGACTAAGGATATCAATGACGATGATTATGCTCCTGCTCAAAACAGTAAGGAAGTGTCAGTACCAGATAATAGTACTGAACAAAGGAGAATTAAAAGAGCAAGAATAGAGAAGGACTATGGTCCTGACTTCATTACATATCTTGTAGAAGGAAGTAAGGACGAAGTCCTAGATATGACTAAATATGTAATGAATGTCGATGATGATCCCAAAACTTATTCTAAGGCTATGAGTTCCAGAGATTCAAATTTCTGGAAAGAAGCTATCAATGATGAAATGAATTCCATAATGTTAAACCAAACTTGGGTTTTAACTAATTTACCTCCTGGTGCTAAACCTATAGGATGTAAATGGATATTCAAGAAAAAGTTGAATATAAATGGATCCATTGATAAGTTTAAAGCCAGATTAGTTGCTAAGAGATATAAGCAAAGACGTAGAGTAGATTATTTTGATAAATATGCTCCAGTTGCTCGCATATCTTCTATACGCTGTTTAATTGCACTTGCATCAATTCATAAATTAGTCATACATCAAATGGATGTAAAGACTGCTTTTCTAAATGGAGATTTAGAAGAAGAGATATATATGGAACAACCTGAAGGTTTCAAAACCCCAGGCCAAGAAAAGAAAGTTTGCAAATTAGTGAAATCTATTTATGGCCCGAAGCAAGCTCCCATGCAATGGCAAGAGAAGTTTGATAAAGTTGCACTGTCATATGGATTCATTGTTAATGATGCTGATAAATGTATTTATAGCAAATCGGATAACAACGGTATTGTTATAATATGTTTATATGTTGATGACATGGTAATATTTGGTTCCAATATATCCTATGTGAATGAAACTAAAAAGTTTATGTCTTCTAAATACGATATGAAAGATCTAGAAGAGGCTGATGTAATTTTGGGAATTAAAATTGTTAGGAAAAAGGGGAAGTTATTACTAACTCAATCTCATTACATAGAGAAATTCCTACAAAAATATGGTCATTACGATGACAAACCAGCACCAACTCCTTTAGACCCTAGTATTAAATTTGAAAAGAACACTGGACGTACTATCTCTCAACTAGAGTATTCCAGTGTTATTAGGAGTCTTATGTATGCTATGCATTGCACTAGACCAGACATCGCACATGCTATAAGTATATTGTGTCGATTTACGAGTAATCCAGGTTTCGAACATTGGAAAGCTATTTCCAGAGTTTTAGCTTATTTAAAAGGAACCATTGAATGTGGTTTATCTTATAAAGGATATCCTGCTGTAATAGAAGGATATAGTGATGCAACCTGGAACAATGTAGAATCCAAATCCAAGTCTACGACTGGATGGATCTTTACATTAGGAGGCGTTGTTGTGTCTTGGGCTTCCAAGAAGCAGACCTGCATTTCTGACTCAACAATGTTGTCAGAATTGATTGCATTAGCAGATGCATGTAAAGAAGCGGAATGGCTTAGGAATTTATTAATGGAAATCCCTTTATGGAAGAAGTCGTCTCCAGCAGTCTTGATTAACTGTGACAATCAAGCAACGATATACAATGTGTCTAATAAGACATATAATAGAAAGTCTAGACATGTGAGTCTAAGATATCAAATGGTGAGACAGTTACTCAAAAGAGGAGTTATAACTGTTGACTACATAGAAACGAAGAAAAATTTGGCTGACCCACTTACAAAGAGTCTTCCAAAGGCAATGGTTTCTATAAAGTCACAAGAAATGTGACTAAGGTCTGTGAATAAAGGTTGATCATCCTTAACAGAAACCCAACTTATGTCTTGAAAGTAGTAGACAAAGTTCAATGGGTACCAACAAGTTAAGAGAATGACTATGGAATACTAAATCGATAATCCCATAATATTTAGTGTTGGATTCTGCAAGAACAAAGGATGAATACATATCCTTAATAAGTCTAGAAACCTTAAAAGGTGTATCGCAGAAACACCTTAAGAGACTTACCTATATGAGTATGGAAATCGGGCCATTTCCTAGGAAAGTAAGACCGCTTTCTAAGTAGACTCATGAAACAGGATTTAAGCACATGGCCATTAATGTGCTGAGCAATATAGAACACTTTACTTAAGGAAATCAACATGTGTGATCGTTTCGGTTTTATCATTAGGGATACTTGGTTCAAGATTCATTCACCATAGAATCTCGATAAGGCTTTGAATGATTTACACTAAGTAAAGGTTCAAATCCAAAAGATACCTTTTATTTATGTGTTGGTTTTCACGATGATGCAAAACTTGATCTTAGAACTACATAGGCTTGATCCCACTTGGGTATGTAGGAAGTCACTCTAGTGATGCAGCCGTCCTATTTATTTATTTTGAAAATTGGGGGAGATTGTTGTAGAAAAAATTTAAAAATTGGTTTGTGTTTTTTGGGGTTTTAATTCAAAGAGAAGAAGTAAAGAGGAAGAAGAGTATTAGTCCCACATTGTAGAAATTGGAGACTATACTTGTTGAAGTATAGCTCTTTCAAGTAGATGTTGGGGCCTTGGGGCTCCCACATGTTTGCTTTGTTGTGAGGAGAGAAGTCATGCAACACCACACGTGCGCCGCCGCCGTCCGTCCTTCCGACCGAACCGGGCCGTGTACGGGTTTCGGATACGGGTTTCGGGTTTGGATTCGAAAATATTTTTGGATCAAAATATGAACAGTAACGGGCCAGATTTCAGCCCGTTAAGGACCCAAAACCGGAATTCTGAATTTGAATTGTTGGCGGGAATTTTGCAATGTTTTCCGAAACGTTACAAAATGAATGGACGCGATAGTTGTGAACCGTGGCAAACTGAATAGACGCGACTATTGCAAACGGTCGTGACGCTTCGCGAAAGGACACCTCTCCACATCTATAAATAGCAACGCCCTTGAAAACGTCAGAATTAGTTTTATTTTCAAAACTCCTTCTTCTTCTTCTCCGAGCATTCCACAACGCCCAGAAAGCGTTGCTAATTGCTGCGTCATTATTGCTCTGTCTTGTGACTCTTCCAAAGTGTTGCAAACACAGAACTTTCTGTCTTCAGACAATATTCTTCAACCATGGAAGGTTCGAGCGCTCTACAAATTATGAATCGGCATCTAACTCGATTGGAGCGTTTTGATGGCGATAATTTCACTCGTTGGTAAGAGACGATGAAATTATTCCTGGTCACCGTCAAGTTGTTCTACATTTTGAAAGATGACTTGGAAGAAATCCCGGAGGAAACTGATAAGGATGATGCTGCTCTAAAGGCTAAACGTGCAAAGCGCAAAGAGGACGATTTTCTTTGCAGAGGCCATATTCTGAATGTGCTATCTACCCCAGTCTACATTGCTCATAGGACCTTCGAAACAGCGAAGGCACTCTGGACTACACTGGAGAATAAGTACCGTATATCCGAGGCAAGTAATAAAAAGTTTCTTATTTCTAATTTTATGGATTTCAAAATGGTCACCAATAAGTCCATAATTGAAAAAGTAAGTGAAATCTTACTCTTGGTGAATCAACTTAAAAGATGCTGGAATTGATCTCCCTGAATCTTTTGTTGTTGGAATTATAATTTCTAGACTTCCGCATAGTTGGAATGATTATAAGAAAAAGATGAAGCATGCAGAAACATATTATAATTTAGACGGTTTGCAACGTCATCTTCGTATTGAAGAAGACTCTCGTAAACGCGATCTAGATGATAATCCGCAAACTGAGTCTCATTCTAAGGCAAATAATGTTTAAATTACTGATAAGTTAAAGCCAAAGAATGAGACACGGTTTAAAAAGAAAAACCATTCCAAAACCAACAACAAAAAGAAAGGTGCTTGTTATTTTTGTAACAAGCCCGACCACTATGCCCGAGACTGCCGTCTGCGGAAGAAACAACAAAAAGTGAATGTGGTCGAAGACTCGCTTGTGGCTGTAGTGCAAGAGGTGAACTTCGTTAGAAGCAATGATAATGGTTGGTGGTTCGATACTGGAGCAACCATTCACATTTGCAAAGACCGTAATCTTTTCAAGAATTACGAAGAAAATATAAGAGAAGCCGACGAAGTTACTGGAGCAAATAAGGCTCCAAGCAAAGTTCTGGGAAAAGGCACTATAGAACTTCCTCTCACCACTGGAAAAGTTCTTACATTAGTCAATATATTTTATGTACCTGATATGCGTAAGAATTTATTCTCTGGATACCTTCTTAACAAAGGAGAATTCAAGATGGTGTATGAGTCTGATAAGCTAGTGTTGTCTAAGAATGGTAGATTCATTGGACAGGGATACTCTTGTAACGGCATGATTAAGTTGAATCTAATAAAGAAATCTTCTGTTTATTATTGATTCTATTAATTTATGGCATGGTAGATTATGACATGTTAATTATAATTCCATTAGAAATATGAATAAATTAGGATTAATTTCTGATTGTGATTTCGATACCATCTCTAAATGTGAGATATGTGTTCAAACAAAAATACACCGGAAATCCTTTAAAACAGTAGAAAGGAAAACCGGTTTGTTTGATTTGGTATATAGTAACGTGGGTGACTTAAAAAGTCATATCATCTATGGTGGTAACCAATACTATATAACATTCATTGATGATTATACTAGATATACATATGTATATCTAATGAAAACTAAAGATGAGGCTTTTAATAAATTCAAAATTTACAAAGCAGAGGTCGAAACACAATTAGGAGTTAAAATTAAAATATTACATTCAGATCATGGTGGTGAATATTTCTCAAATGAATTCACCTTGTTTTGTAAACAACAAGGTATAATTCACCAATGTACTGCCCCATATACACCACAACAATATGGTGTTGCTGAAAGGAAGAATAGAACTTTAGTAGAAATGGTTTATGTCATGCTCATAAGTTCTAATTTACCTTATAACCTATGGGGTGATGCTATGTTATCCGCTTGTTATATTTTAAATAGAGTACCACTTAAAAAGAATAATATTTCCCCTTATGAATTATGGTTTAATAGGAAACCTAACCTAACTAGACTTAAAGTTTGGGGTTGCTTAGCATATGTTAGAAAACCAGACCCTAAACGACCAAAGTTGGGAAATAGAGCATTTAAATGTGTTTTCATAGGATATTCACTTAATAGTATAACTTATAGATTCCTTATTCTTGACACCCTAGAAGTTATAGAATCTGTAGATGTAGAATTTTTTGAAAATCAAACTGTTGAGATCCCATTGAGATCATCTAGTCCAGAACCTAGTATGACTAATGATATCAATGACGATGATTATGCTCCTGCTCAAAACAGTAAGGAAGTGTCAGTACCAGATAATAGTACTGAACAACGGAGAAGTAAAAGAGCAAGAATAGAGAAGGACTATCGTCCTGACTGCATTACATTTCTTGTAGAAGGCAGTAAGGACGAAGTCCTTGATATGACTAAATATGTAATGAATGTCGATGACGATCCCAAAAATTATTCTGAGGCTATGAGTTCCAGAGATTCAAATTTCTGGAAAGAAGCTATCAATGATGAAATGAATTCCATAATGTTAAACCAAACTTGGGTTTTAACTAATTTACCTCCTGGTGCTAAACCTATAGGATGTAAATGGATATTCAAGAAAAGTTGAATACAAATGGATCCATTGATAAGTTTAAAGCCAGATTAGTCGCTAAGGGATATAAGCAAAGACATAGAGTAGATTATTTTGATACATATGCTCCAGTTGCTCGCATATCTTCTATACGCTGTTTAATTGCACTTGCATCAATTCATAAATTAGTCATACATCAAATGGATACAAAGATTGCTTTTCTAAATGGAGATTTAGAAGAAGAGATATATATGGAACAACCTGAAGGTTTCAAAACCCCAGGCCAAGAAAAGAAAGTTTGCAAATTTGTTAAATCTCTTTATGGCCTGAAGTAAGCTCCCATGCAATGGCATGAGAAGTTTGATAAAGTTGCACTGTCATATGGATTCATTGTTAATGATGCTGATAAATGTATTTATAGCAAATCGGATAACAACGGTATTGTTATAATATGTTTATATGTTGATGACATGCTAATATTTGGTTCCAATATATCCTGTATGAATGAAACTAAAAAGTTTCTGTCTTCTAAATTCGATATGAAAAATCTAGGAGAGGCTGATGTAATTTTGGGAATTAAAATTGTTAGGAAAGAGGGTGAGTTATTACTAACTCAATCTCATTACATAGAGAAATTGCTACAAAAATATGGTCATTACGATGACAAAGCAGCACCAACTCCTTTAGATCCTAGTATTAAATTACAAAAGAACACTGGATGTACTATCTCTCAACTAGAGTATTCCAGTGTTATTGGGAGTCTTATGTATGCTATGCATTGCACTAGACCAGACATCGCACATGCTATAAGTATATTGTGTCGATTTACGAGTACTCCAGGTTTTGAACATTGGAAAGCTATTTCCAGAGTTTTAGCTTATTTGAAAGTAACCATTGAATGTAGTTTATCTTATAAAGGATATCCTGCTGTAATAGAAGGATATAGTGATGCAACCTGGAACAATGTAGAATCCAAATCCAAGTCTACGACTGGATGGATCTTTACATTAGGAGGCGCTGCTGTGTCTTGGGCTTCCAAGAAGCAGACTTGCATTTCTGACTCAATAATTTTGTCAGAATTGATTGCATGCAGATGCATGTAAAGAAGCGGAATGGCTTAGGAATTTATTAATGGAAATCCCTTTATGGAAGAAGCCATCTCTAGCAGTCTTGATTAACCGTGACAATCAAGCAACGATATACAATGTGTCTAATAAGACATATAATGGAAAGTCTAGACATGTGAGTCTAAGACATCAAATGGTGAGACAGTTACTCAAAAGAGGAGTTATAACTGTTGACTACATAGAAACGAAGAAAAACTTGGCTGACCCACTTACAAAGAGTCTTCCAAAGGCAATGGTTTTTATAAAGTCACAAGAAATGAGACTAAGGTCTATGAATGAAGGTTGATCATCCTTAACAGAAACCTAACTTATATCTTGAAAATGATAGACAAAGTTCAATGGGTACCAACAAGTTAAGAGAATGATTATTGAACACTAAATCGATAATCCCATAACATTTAGTGTTGGATTCTGCTAGAACAAAGGATGAATTTATATCCTTAATAAGTCTAGAAACCTTAAAAGGTGTATCCAGAAACACCTTAAGAGACTTACCTATATGAGTATGGAAATTAGGTCGTTTCCTAGGAAAGTAAGACCGCTTTCTAAGTAGACTCATGAAACAGGATTTAAGCACATGGCCATTAATGTGCTGAGCAATACAGAACACTTTACCTAAGGAAATCAACATGTGTGATCGTTTCGGTTTTATCATTAGGGATACTTGGTTCAAAATTCGTTCACCATAGAATCTCGATAAGGTTTTGAATGATTTACACTAAGTAAAGGTTCAAATCCAAAAGATCCCTTTTATTTATGTGTTGGTTTTCATGATGATGCAAAACTTGATCTTAGAACTACATAGGCTTGATCCCACTTGGGTATGTAGGAAATCACTCTAGTGATGCAGCCGTCCTATTTATTTATTTTGAAAATTGGGGGAGATTGTTGTAAAAAAAATTCAAAAATTGGTTTGGGTTTTTTGGGATTTTAATTTGAAGAGAAGAAGTAAATAGGAAGAAGAGTATTAGTCCCACATTGTAGAAAATTGGAGACTATACTTGTATAAGTATAACTCTCTCATGTGGATGTTGGGGCCTTGGGGCTCCCACATGTTTGCTTTGTTGTGAGGAGAGAAGTCATGCAACACCACACGCACGCCACCGCCGTCCATCCTTCCGACTGAACCGAACCGGGCCGGGCCGGGTTTCGGGTTCGGATCCGAAAATATTTTTGGATCAAAATATGAACAGTAACGGGCCAGATTTCTGGCCGTTAAGGACCCAGAACCGGAATTCTGAATTTGAATTGTTGGCGGGAATTTTGCAACGTTTTCTGAAACGTTACAAAATGAATGGACGCGACAGTTGTGAGCCATTGCAAATTGAATAGATGCGACCGTTGCAAACGGTCGTGACGCTTCACGAAAGGACACCTCTCCACATCTATAAATAGCAACGCCCAGGAAAACGTCAGAATTAGTTTTACTTTCAAAACTCATTCTTCTTCTTCTCCGAGCATTCCGCGATGCCAGAAAGCCGTTGCTAATTGCTGCGCCATTATTGCTCTGTCTTATGACGCTTCCAAAGTGTTGCAAATACAGAATACGTCGCAGAATTGCTCTCTTCTTTCTCTTCATTCTATTCTGTAAAAAATTGCATCATCAGAAACCGTTCTAATGTGTTTCTTGGTCGGATCAAAGTCGTACAAACTTTGAATCCGATTACGCTGTTATAGGGCTTCATTGAATCCTGAAAGTCGATAGTTCGATAACCCGTTTGTACCTGGTGGATTGAACTATTGTCTAAAAGAATCTATTCCATAGATCCTTGAAGTCGGAAGTACAGCATTGTCTTCGTCGCTATCGCCATCAAATTCGTCTCGAACCGCAAAATTCTCCAACATTTTCTTCAATCATTAACTATTCATATCAATTCGTTAAGTATACTTATGTTTCAGAAATATGCAGCAGATGGATTGTTTGACAAGCCTAACAAGTCTTTTGTCAAACTCTAACCTAAACAAAGTAGTCGATTGAAAAATCGCAGCAAAGCACATGATATGTGCCTTGAGCTTATTGCACTTTATGCCTAGGTGTGCACGCTTTGTACAAAAATACAGATGTTATTTTATGACAAGCAATTGTTAATTTTATTATTGTCAGCCAAAGTTTAATGCTTTTTTTATGTTGGTTTTGTTAAATCATTTCTCCAAGTAGCAAAAGGCTTCAAATATAATTTATACTATCGTAAGTCCATAATATTCTAAATCAACAATTAATAACATGTTGACTCAGCATATGGCTTAGAACTTATCGTTATAGAATAATAACATTCAAAACGAAAATTTCGAATTATATTACATACAGACGTGTGTGTAAAGAAATGAAACAAATCATTTCAGCCAATTTTAGCTTTAAATGTCCAGCATCACTTTTCCGGTAGTTATGCGCTCTAGATTGATCCGTAGGGTCACAAGTTCTGTTAGAAATGTAAATAAAAGGACTGATGTCCTAGTCCATTAGACAATGGTGTTCTGCTGAGCTAGTTTTCAGTAGTTTATTTTGCTACTTGTGTTATCGCCGATTCTTATGTTTAGTTGGTTATTAGACCTTATTTTCATGTTTTGCACGTTGATGTATTGCCTATATAATAGGCCGTTGTTTGATGAATAACATATATGCATCAAAGCCCGAAGATCAAGGGTGCGGATATGGTACGAATCAGCGGAATTCTAAGGAAGTGGTTGATCTTCATTTCCCAATTGAACAGCTGCCATAAGATTTATTTCCGGATCAATTTTCTTACTCATGTTTCGGGACTTTTAGAGTTATTGGATGAATAAACATACCGTTGCTTAACTTTATCACAACTGAGTTCAGTTTAAAGTATTCTCTTCTTCTAATATTTCTAACAAGTGGTATCAGAGCATTGGTGCTCATACAAATTTTTCGATCCTGAATGTTCCACTCCGACGACATTAGCCACCATAAAGGTTGTCGTTCGCCAGGCCAGGTCTTGTGAGTGTTCAATTGTTTTGGTTGGTGCAGTGTTTGGTTGTTGAGTTACTTGTTTGCATTGGAGTTGGTGAGAGGCTGATGACAAGGCGGATGAAGTCTCTAAAATGTAGAAGGTGAAGCTGAGAAGACAAGGGAAGGCAACAAAGCTAAAGGAGAAGTGGCTGATGTGGAAGAATAATCTGTGAAAACTGATTCTGGAGTAGCCAATCAAGATTCTAAAGTGAAAACTGAAGAAGCAACCACGAAAATCAGTGAAAGTGCTCGAGAAAGTCCCAAAGATACGAGTGAGAAATTTGAATCAGGTGAAGTAACCGAAGAAGTAGATAAACATAACCCCGAAACTACTGTAGATGCTGACACGGCTGATGTAGAAGATGACAAGACCAAAGTAGATGTTGAAATGAAGCAAGGCTAATATAGAAGCTGACAAGGTTGAGGAAGAAGCTGGCATGACAAACGGAGAGGAGATTTGATTTGCGGTGATGGTTGTTGTCGATGAGGAGGTGCTGGAGTTTGTTTCAGCAGCTTGCTATTGTCGGATCTCATTAGTACTAATGGTGGCTTCAAAATTGAGTTTATATTGAGATATTGGTATGAGTACGCAGGTCAAGAGGAGCGATTGTGGAGCATGGTGACTATTGACTTCAATGTTGGTGATTATTGTACGGTCGATTGTTCGCATTGCAGTTGATGTTGGTTCGGTGAAATAAGCGTATGGATTCGTGTAATCAAGTGGCACCGTGCATTGGAATGAGAAGCTCTAAGAACTGGAATGAAGATGCTTGTTTGGATGCTGAGATGAGCAGAGTGATGTTTGATATCAATTTGGCGGGCAACCGGTTGTAGATGTTGTTTGTGTTGCTGTTGAAGTGTCGATGTTGCTTCAAAAAAATGCCCCAAAAAAAAGCCCGAATCTTGTGTCGTCAACTGTTTCCTATACCTGCTCGAGTTAATGAGCAAGTGAATTGATTTGTAGCCTTGCAGAGAATTGTTGCAGTCTGTTCTTGTTTTTTGAATTGATATCGAAACTGAAGATGGAATTGTTGTTGCTTGCTTGAAGTGGTTGAGTTTGGCTGATGAGTGTTCTATGTATAAGATGGAGAATGATGTGCTCTTGCAAAGAAGAGGATGGATGTGTCATCTGATGCTTGAATAAATCTCTAGGATGGAATAGGAAAATCGTGGGTGAGTGCGCGGAGTTTTGATACTTCCACCTTTGGCGAAGATAGGAGATGATTGTGTGCCAGAATTAGAAATTGTTGATAAGATTGGTTAACACTAGCTGATAGATCACTATGGTTGAAGGAGTTCTGTCTGAAGCGTTGTGTAGAGAAGGTTGATTACGTACTTTCAGAGCTTGAAATTTGTGTTGCGGCGAGTTGTTGAATTTTTGAAAGTGATGTTTTTTAATGTGGATATGAAGATGTGGACGAAGATGTGTATAACATTGGTGCTATGGTTGGACATTTTTGGAGTTCTCGAGAGAACTGTTTGAAGTAGAATGCTACAAGTGTAGTGGGTAAAACCTATGAGTTAAGGTGTGGTTTCATGTCATACAACAAGCAAATGAGGAAGAGCTGTTATAATTTGTTGGTGGATGACAGATACAGTAGTATCAAGGGATGACCCATGTGCAGAGGTCCGTGAATCCCTAAGAGGAAACCAAAAGTATTTGTTGATGGTTAATGAGTGAAGAACCAATCAACGTTAAACAGTGGAGCATGCCCAACCAGATAGAGATGAATGTTGTGACCGGGTTCGTCTATGCAAAATGATGGAAAATTGAGAAGTGAAGTTCATTGCTTGTAAACTTGATGTTTAACAACATCAGTTTAAGGAAGTGTTTGTTAGGAATGTAAATAAAAGGATTGATGTCCTAGTCCACTGGATAATGGTGTTCTGCTGAGCTAGTTTTCAGTAGTTTATTTTGCTACTTGTGTTATGACCGAGTCTTATGTTTAGTTGGTTATTAGACCCTATTTTCATGTTTTGCACGTTGAGGTATTGCATATATAATAGGCCGTTGTTTGATGAATAAACATATTGTTGCTTTACTTTATCACAACTAAGTTTCAGTTTAAAGTATTTTCTTCTTTTAATATTTCTAACAAGTTCGAATCATACGTAGTGCGTGATTGGAACCACTGAACATACATTGACTTGTAGTATGAGAATGTGCTACCATCTACGCATCCAATTTGAGGAAAAAAATATTAGATCTAGGCTTTGGACCAAAATATGAACGCATCCATGGGTTAATTCACCTACTCGTAATATTCATGGACAATAAAGAAAGGGATTCTAAAAAAAATAAACGACAAAAATAGAAGGGCACAAGGAAATAGGAATACTAAAGAAAAAAATGTTAATACTATCACGTTATCCTTAAGGTGTAAAAAAGCGTTCCTCGGAGCTTTCCAGCTTTTGCAAGAAAAAATGTGCCTTTGTGCGCCTTTGTTGACACCTGAGACTTAGAAGGTACAAAATCAAAGAAGCGGGACCTTAAGCTTGTTTGAAGTGCGCTTAAGTGCACAGCTTGGCAACCATGGGCACACGTTACTGTCTAATCAACTATAAGATAACCGTATTGTCCAAACATTGGAATATTAGAGCAATCCCAACCGGTGGGGTTGCTTGTGGTCGATTCAAGGCAATCGACTCCACGCCAACCCCCAACCGGTTGGCAAAAGCACAACAATGTGTTTTCCCTTAGCCGACCTTATTTTGGCCGGATAAGGGACGAAGGTGTGGATTGCAATCCATATCCGTTGGATTGCAACCACAACGTGGTGTGGACTGCAATCTACACCATTCACTTAGTCGGCCAAATTTTGGCCAGCTAAGTGAATTCAGGGTAACCGGCTATATAAGAGTCGGTTACCATGCTTCCTCCCCTCTACACTTCTTCTTTCCACCATTTTCCAGCTTCTTGCAAACTACCATGTGCACACAAAAAAATGAGAAGAGCTTTGCAGAGACACCAATGTAGTGGCAATCACAGTGCAAGAAATGTTCCACCATCCGTGAAGACGCCCCTACCGAAGGTAGCGCACCCGTACTCGCACCGCCCATGTTCATTGAAGGGCGACGAAGCACAGTGGCTAGACGAAGACGCACAGGAAGAAATACAGCACCTGCAGTTTTGGACCCCCACATCGACCAAAGTTTAGGTCCAGACAAAGATTTGATTAATTTTCGGATACTACCTGGCGAAAAAGTACATGTTAGCACGTGTGTTGATAATTCTGTAAGTTATCTACCTACTATTTTTCTTATTAGTTCAGCTTGTACAATAAAAATTGAATACGCAAAATGTTTTTACTTAGGCTCGTCGTGAGCGCACCCATGGATCTTGGGTTAGTGTAATACATCTTTATAGGATTATACGATCTTATGTTGCCAACGGCATTATACATGCTTTGTTGTGAGAGATAGGATTTGGATTTTTTTGTGAGTATGTAATTACATAATTACGGTTTATTTTTTTAATATTGTTTAGAATATAAATAATCGTAAATTGCTTTAATAGGTACCGATAATCTATTAAATTCGAATGTTAAGTTATGTGGTGTTTTAGTCGCCTGTTGGTGGAAGATCACTCATACTTTTCACTGTAGTTTTGGAGAGCTGGGTATTACACCATTAGACTTTACAGTGCTTATCGTTATAGGCATTGGTCATGGGGAGACATTACCTTATGATGAAGAGTACCAGCATTTTCATCGTTTATCTAGTGTACTTCCACATCTTGATTTGCATGACAGACTGTCATCCGGACTTCAGATTAGATGCTCACACATTAGATAAGCACCAATTGAATTGATACATGGTCGTAGTTCTGGTAACCACTTGGAGATCGCTCGTCTTTTTATTCCGTATATGATGGGGAACTTATTCTTTACAAATGCATCGAACACGCTGACGGCCGGCTATGTCGCGGCTCTAGCGGAGTTGTAATTTGATAGTCCAGACGCATATGATTGGTGGACTCTGATATTAGCGTATTTGTATCGCTCTCTGGATCATTAGTGTGTTGTTAGGGGTTAACCCTCGTCAATTACAAGTTTTTGGAAGGTTTTACAGTACTGGTACTACGAGTACTTCCATAACGTGACTTATCTGACATTGGACTCCACAATACCGCTTTTCTTTCCCTGAGTCAATGCATTGGCAAGTGATAATGGTAGAATGTGTTAGGAACTGAGTTGATGATGTTTTGATGACAACAACCTTATATAGTTATTATACTTTACTTTATAAAATATATACTAACATTTTCATGTATATATATATATATATATATAGGAAGTATATGCAGGTATCATTGAAGACTGATCAGTATAAAGACTCAAGCATCAAGATGAAGATTAGAGATTCAAGATTCAAGACTCTAGAGAATCAAGATTTCAAGATCTCAAGATAAGTGTCTAGTATTTTGTTAAAACTTCATAATAGCACTCTCATCTTTCTTCCAATTTTCTTTTGGGATGGAACCCAATTTCTATTGAAACTAGTGGCTTACAAACCCACGACAAGTAGCTTACAAACCTACGACAAGTGGCTTACAAACTTACGAAAATCAAAATCATTTAAACTACTTTGTACAAGTTCTCGAGTCCTATGGAGGAGCTCTGTAGGAAGGTTCTTGCAATTTCAGTTTGAATAGATTTTTCAAAATGTTTTTAAATCTGTTTTTCAAAATGTTTTAGCTTTCAAAATCATGTTTTCAAAAATGTTTTCAAACTTTGTTTTAGCCTTGAAATATTCCTCCATTCTGATTTTAAAAACTTCTATTTTTTTAAAAAAACATCAAAACTTATTCTGATTTTAAATATTACTTATATAATTGACGGTCTATATCAATTATATATATATATTTAAAATAATGTTTTATATTCATTCTCTATCTCAAAATATTGTTTAAACACTTTACTTTGCTTCAGAGAAGTTTCAACTTGTTTTAAATTCAAATGCTTTTACAAAACAACATCTCTACAATTTTGAACTGAGGGATGTCGACATATGGGGATACCCCATGTCGACATGATGACGGTTGGATTCAAATTTCAAATTTCAAAAGAAGTGTCCATTCGTTCAAAAACCTTTCGCCAATGGTTATGACTGTTGAGCATCTATATAAAGGCTTCCAAAACGAATTTTTTTAAGAACTACTTTCTTATTTTCTTCACTCTTTCTTCTCCACCATTCCATATCCATAAAACTTCATATTTTCAAGATCATGCCATCATTCTGCCAAATTCTCAATAGGAAATCATTTAGATACTCTCTCTATTTGATTCTCCATCATTCTACTAAAGATCAAAGTGCTATTCAGAGTTATAGGATTAATTTGTATTCAAAAAGTCCATAGAGTCTATCCATTCAAAAGGATTGTTATTAGAAAGTATTAGGGTGATCTTGTGTCCCGTAAATCAAGAGAGTTTACCCCAGACTCGGAGATAGGAGGGTTCCTCAAGGCCTTAGAAATTGAGGGTTGTAATTTGGATATTGGTTTATAAAAATCTGTACAAGGATATTGCCTTGGTGCAGGACTGGATGTAGGAGGATTCCGAACCAGTATAAAATCCGGTGTGTTCTTTCCTTTTACTTTCTTTACTTTACTATTTGCATTTGTTATATGTTCTGTGATCATTATGTGTTAGAATTCTGTCTAGATTTGTGTTGAAAGTTTTAATTTAGTCATATAGTTCATATATTCTTTAAAACACTATTCACCCCCCCCCTCTAGTGTTATTTCTGCCTTAAGATCCTTAATCCGCATCCCCAACAGAATGGTGCAAGGAGGGGAGGCATGTCACATTTTTGTTGTGGCCTAAAATCAGATCGAGTTACGCACCACACGGGAGAGTGTTGTTTGGCATCCGTATGATGGTTCTCCTTTTATGACCGACCCCATCGTAGTGCATGCTGCTTTCCTATCTATGAGACATTTTCCATTAGTTTCTTCCTCAACCAACCTAGGATGCTTCTGGTTTTTTGGTAAGCGTAGTTGGAGATAGATCTTAGATAGATGATGATTTTGTTCCCGATAATCCACATCTAGATACACCTTTTTTGAGGGTTTATGATAACGCTGCATTACATGAGTATGCAGGAGAGTGGTGGTCTGCAAATTACTTCATCATCATGAATGTAGATTATGCTTCCTTTTAGCGTCGGTTTTACACTCCATCGCATACGCCTACATTTGTTCATGTTGCATCTGTTGATTTGGTCGGGCCCTCAGGCATACGTAGTGGTGTTGCCCCCTATTATTCCTGACCTTACACAGAGTACTCAGGTGTATCATGCTCCATATCCCTCCCAGGTAGAAGATTATGGTTAGAAAGTCGGTATTCCAACAACGTCTGGGGTTGATAGATATGTTGATATTCCTTGCCTAGATATTTTCTAATATCCCGATCCAACAACATTTTGCTATGAGAATTTGTTTCAAATGCAGATAGGACTCCGTCAGGTCATGTATGTTGAGCATCGATGTAGTATAGATGAGTTGACTGCTTGTATTAATGAGCTTACCACAGTTGATGAGCAGCGATATCATCCTACGCGCAGAGTAGATGATGACGACGACGACGACGATGGCGAAGCAGCCAATCTTTTTGATGATCGGTATCATTTTGATGAGCCTTAGTGTTAGCATGTACTATTAATGTTTGTATGTCATATGCATGTGTATTATCATTGTTATGTTTTCTATAGTATGTATGACTGTATTATCAGTGGTTTGTATGTAGTAGTAGTGGTTGTATATGAATATTATCAATGTTATGTATTCTGTAGCAGAGTTTGTATGATTGTATTATCAATGGTTTGTATGTTGTGGTAGTAGTTGTATATGAGTATTATCATTATTATGCATTCTGTAGCAGAGTTTGTATGATTGTATTATCAGTGATTGGTATGTAGTAGTGGTAGTTGTATGTGAGTATTATCATTATTTTTGTATTTACTACTACTGTTTGCGTAACTATATCAGGTATGGATTTCTTATTTTGCTTGCATATGTGTAAATCGCTATTTGAATGAACAAACACATATGTGTTTGTTTATACTCACGTTTGTGGATGATTGCCACATGGCTGATTATAAGACACTTGATTCACGAGACACGGATCATGAAATTTCTATATAAGGTAGTTTTCTGTATTGAAAATTCACATCTTCATTTATTCTCAACCTCCTAAGTAATCTTCAATGTCAAATGAAAACTGGAATGTTGGTGATTATTTAGTTCTAATCAAAATCATACATAGAAACTGACCATAGACACATGGAAGAGGAGACGGAGCAAGATTTTTGGGTCACACTAAACGAGACTTTTAACAGTCATTCGGATTGTAGATTAACTCGAAGGATTTTGGAAACTCGTAGCACTTCTGTAACGTTTACAAGGGCTTGTCGAAGATATAGACTCGTTATAAAAGCAGTGAAAGAAGAAGATCTATATTAGCTAACACGAGCCCGTATGATTCCACTTATTTGTGGGAGTATCACATTGATTTTGTTCGACATGCTACGTACAATATCTGGGTTAGATATATTAGACAATTTGAATGATGTATGAGTTGGTTAAGAATATTTGTTAAGTTAATTACCTTCTGCTTGTTGTTTGCACTATCAATAACTTATATGTAGTTTCGAATTCAAGTATACTTTGTGTTCTCATAATCTACTCTGCACTTAATAGAATAATGGTAAGCAAATAGTTGGAAATCATCAACAACAACACCTCACTTAAGAAAAGAACAAATAACTGCTTTCATTGAAATCGAACAGGATAACAAACTAAACAAAACATGCGAACAACATATAGAAAGAACAAGACAGCAAACATGACAACCGATAATTAAAAAAACTGCGTTCGACCACCCGATAAGTTAATTGAACCCAATGACCTTCTAACCACCAGCAGCTTTAATCAACAAGAGCATCTTCAATTAGTACGAAAGGTGAGATCCCTGCTTTAGCTCTATTTGAGACAAGACTAGACTATACCTTCTGACCACCGGCAGCTTTAATCAACACGAGCATCTTTAATCAGTATGAGAGGTGGGTCTGTCTGCTTTGGCTCTTTTTGAAATAAGACCCGATCTTCTGACCACTGGAAGCTTTAATCAGCAAGACCATTTAAATAGAGGTCAGAATATTGTAAAGCATACTCATTCACAAAACCAAAATAATAAACACCGTTCTTCTACCAATATTACATGTGTAATGATCCGGATTTTAGTCATTTGATTTTGAATATTTAAGTGGTTTTAAATATTGAATTCACAATAGAAATTGATTTTTAGATATGAAGATTTAATTGAAAAACTTTAAAATGAATTTAAAGTTCCAAATATAGCGATTTAATTAATAAATTTAATTGTTGAGTTAATAATTAAAAATCGTTTAAATTATATTGGAATTGAATATGAAACCGAAATGATTTCTAATGTCGATATAAATTCTATTGGAATTAGAATTGAGTTAATAAGTTGTTAAAACTGGATTTTCAAGCGATTTCGAAATTTTTTGAAATCGTCGATTTAATCGACACGTTAAAATAGCAATCCGAGGTACAGTCTCGGAATTCGACGAAACTAATTCCTTTGGATTCGTAATATTGTATTATTATCGGATTTCAAATTTTGCAATGTTTGGAGTTATCGTTTGATCGTACGGAATACAAACGCGTTGAAGTTAATATTGAAATCTAATATAATAATTAGGTCCAAAAAGCTATCATCTTCATACGATCAAATTAGGACTCGAAACCTTTCTATTGTGTTCGGAATAGGAGTATAAAATTATGAACGTCTAGTGGCACGCCTCAATAGGGGTTCATAATTACGCGGTAGAAAATTCGAGATATTTTGAAATAAAAGATAAAAGATAAAAATCAAATCAAATCACCTTATCTTCTGAAATACGCTACCCTTCTTATCTTAAATCATGTCTTCCTTTTTCATTCTATTAGTTCAAAACTGAACAGCGTCTACTGTTTTCCCTTGCTCAAAGAAAACAAAGTCGAGAAAAAAAAGATCATTCAAAATCAAAATGGCGACCATTTTCTTTTCCTCTGAAGGTCAAATCCAAATAGATTTATAAATAAAAAAGGGGAATCAGTTCGCGATCAAATTTAATCACGCAGGGGAAGAAACAGAATCCCGTTGAAAAACATAAATAAAGGGGAACGATCGACGATCGAATTCGTTCGAAAAAAGGAAAGAGTTGTTCGCGATGGAAATCGCGATGTAGAAAAAAAGGCGCAGCACGAATTTGAGGGGTGACGGAGTTATTGATGTTAAATCATGTATAAAAATGAGTTATTGATGTTATAAAAATGTTTTCAATATTTTAAATAATAACTTAAACATATTTTAAATAAATTACCATTCTTTAAAAAAATACTTATCTTATATATATAATTTTGAAATGATCGTAATTTATTTATAAGTTCTCTCGAAAATATGTAGACGGAGTTGTTTAATGAAGATGATTGCTATAAGGGAATTTTATAGTCAAATTCGGGAATTCAAAGGAGATTTCAAAAGAATTTAAATATGGAAACTTCGGTAATGAATTAAAGGTCATAAAATGAATTTAGAATGGGTAGTCGAGATTTTAGACGAGTGCAAATAAATTTTGGGGAATTTTAAAGGAAATGGATATGTGAATTCTGGAAATTTGGGAAAAATCGGTTATACATGGGTTAAAGGATTTTCAAGCCAATTGGAAAGAATTTGGAGAGATAAGAAATTAATAGGATTATTTTCCTAAGTATCGGGAATAGAATGGTAGGGGGAAATAAAGTTTGCAATATTTTCCCAAGTATTTAAAATAGAAGATTTTGGAAATACTTTAATAACGAGATGGGTTGTATAGGAATACTTTCCTAAGTAATGAAATTTAAAAAGGAACCGAGAAATATTTCTAAGTGTTGGATGATTTGAAATATCCTATTATGGATTTAAGTATTCGAAATTGTTTTCAAATATTGGAATATGGAACGGAATTTGAATATATAACTCGGTAGAGATATTTTGAAATAAATGTTTGAAGAAATATAAAATAAGGCCTAGTGTCTACTTATGGATGTTTTATTGATAGTTAAATAACCGGCTGTCAATGTTGGCCAATTTCGTTAATCATTTCGAAGAGACCGGGGTAGGATTTAATTATCCGAAAACCACTTCGATTCAGTTTGAACGTTACGAATGAATACCGTGAAGATGATGAAGACGGTGATTCGATTTGTCCTGACCCAAGACAACTTGTATGGACGAATACTATCAGAACACCATCATCGGAGGACGATAAGCATTCTAAGTGAAATTGTTTCTTGAAAGGTAACGCTTAGTCTCAAACCTCATCAATAGGGAATGACTTAAACATGGGAGATGCAGCAAGGCTAAGTGGGTCGCACCCAATTAGGGTATGTTATCACTTTTCTGAATGTCCTCGAAAACCTATATGTTAGGGATATGGTTGTGCACGAAAGAGCGCTCGATGGTAAGGGTGGGAACACCTGGGGTGATAACATATTCGGCCTATCCAGATTAGGGGTAGGTCGGTCTTGTGTAGCAGGGGATCCCGACGTGGTCCTTGGTACATTATTCTAGAGGTATACTATGATGGGTGGTACCCCAGTGGTCTTGTCATTCATATGGAATCCATTCTCCAATAAGCGTCGTATAGTTTTGATTGTGCCCAACTATGCCAAAACGTGAGATGCAAGCATTTTAGCTATTTTCTATTTACTTGGTTTAAACACGATTATAATATCAGACGATTTTGATAAAAATATTTTGATTATCGTAAGGTAAAAACCCGTAGTTTTTATGTGTGGCGTGTTCTTACGAGATAACTTTGTTTTTCAAAAGATTTAAGAAAAGTTAATAATTCAAATTAAGTGTGTTTTTCTCAAGCTGGTTTTCCAGACTGATTCGGGTGTATTTTATTATAAAGCTCGGGTCAGACCGAGTACTACAGATTCATGATTGAATGCTATGAAGCTCAAGAGATGAGCTAGATGACAAGACATATTTCCGTACTTGATTTGTATTTCCGCTATGTGAGGACAAGTTAATTAAACTGTCAAGATTGATTGTTGTATATAGTACTCTGATGATTGTAAGTATAAAATAATTACGGATTCCTTTGTATAAAATCTACTATTATATATTATTTTTTGTTCCGCTGCGATTGTGAGATTTTGTTGTTGTTGTTCTATATTTTCTTCTATCTCTTTCTTCTTCTTTACCCTAGTTATTCGCTCCTTCATATAATTTGGGTTGAACGAGAATGGTTTATTATCAAATCAAAGGGTACGGAACTGCGGGTCGCTACAACATGAGTTGGCTAAAACGTTTGTGGTGCTTCTCATCCTCGTCTTCGTCGTTGTCATCTTCTTCCGACGACTTTGTTGAACATTGTATTACTCAACAAAGAATGTTTTCTACCGAAACAAGGGAAATTAGAAAGTAATGTTAGATGTTGCTTATATTTTGCAATATTAAGTGGTTGTTGACGGTTTGTCTTAAAGTTTGTGTTTGAATTTGTTATATCTTCTTTACTAAGTTGATGTTGACACATTACGAGTATTAAAAATAACAATAGCAATAACAACAAAGTTGAACATAGTAACATAACCATTAACTCGAACTAATACATCGAAATTAAAAATGACAACAACACTAATATTGAAATTACAACCAACACTTACATCCCCCATTGACGTCTACGGTACTCCTCAAGTTGCTTCTCCATATACATCCTCTGAATTGGATTGAGTTCGTTTAAGTTGCAAGTTAAAAGAGCCATATCATCAGCTCTTTGTTATCGAGCTAGTTCTTGTTTTCTCAACTCTAACTCATCATTTCTTAACTTCTATTTTTCATCGTGTCACCGTTATTTTTCCATTTCCCTTTCAGTTCTCTTTGATTCTTTTGTTCTCAGATATAATTTGTTTGCATCTTCGGCGGCCGCCATTAGCTGTCCAATATTTTCATAATGTGTGTTGTAATCGGGGGCTGTTTTTTCTTGCCTTTGAACCTTTCTAGAGGTCGACCGCCTGAATTAGTTGTGAAGGGGGTGTCCTCATGTGGATCAGAACTACCAGGGATGGATTCATCACTCATATTTCGAGGAAGAAAGCGTAGTACTCAACGTTCTTGTCACACCCAGCTCTATTTTTCCTCTTTTTCTGGTATGTCATAGCAATAGTGTAAGTTGAAATGTTGATTGTTATGTTCAGATATATACAATGCATTTTCTTAATTGAGCTGTAGAGCATGAAGTACTATAAGAAGAACTAAACATAAATATTGTTATTTAAAAGTCCAAATTTCAAACAATTACCCGGTCCAAGTCGTGTGCCCCACTTTGCTGTCTAGAATGGAGGCCAGGCATTATTATTTTCCAACGCAAACAAGTGGCATTTATTCTTTTTCACGACTGCTTCAAAGAATCTACCATTCATGGGGGATTGTTTGGAGTTCAAAGGTTGAACAAATTGCTTACAAAAATCCAAAAGAGGTTTCGTTTTGGCTCGTACCTTTCTTATTATCTCTAGAACATTCACCCAGCAGAATGCTAATTCAGCTTACTCGTCCGGGACCATTTAACCATTTTTGCACCTTTCGGTTCCGCGTTACCAGATTCTGAAATGTTGATTCTCGATGGTTGATTTCCTCAAGTTTGACCAGAAGACAAAGTAGGATTCTTACAATGTCTACTGGGAGAAACGTAGTTTTGATCGTAGTGAAAGTTTTGTTGAAACGATCTATTCTACAAATAATTCACATTCTGAGAATTTTGGTACTGGTTCGAACCTTGTTGAGAATGGTAGATATTCTGATTTTGTTGAGGCTGATAGGAAATTGGCGCCAGTTGAGAATGAAATTTATTTTGACCGTGCTGAGAATTATACATATGTTGGTTGAATTGCGTTGGATTCTGATTATTTGGCCTTTGTAGAGGTGGAAATCTAGGAGATGAAGACTTTTGTGATTTTCCTTTGGAATTTGTCGACACTGCTAATATTAGTTGAAGAAACTGTATTGAGGAGAGAAAATTGTAGTTGAAATGGTTTAAACATATGGTTGGAATGTATAAATTATATACGGGGAAAAGGCAACAGTCGGATTGGTGGATTTAGCCGGCTAAATAGTAGCCGATAAGTCTCAACGGATATAAAATAGCCGTTGGAACTTAGCCGGCTATTATATAGTCAGCTAAGTGCCAATGGCTATTAAATAGCCGTTGGCTTAGCCGGCCAAAAAAGGGCCGGCTATTCTTAGCCGGCTTTATTTTGGCCGGCTAATAAGCAACCCTCTGGGTTGCCAAAGCAACCCGAAAGGCTTCAACCAACCCCTCGGGGGTCTGTTGCTTCCCAACGATGACCTGGTTGGGAATGCTCTTTGTGTGTTCGCTTATATTTTATGAAAGATGAGACGCATCTGACATAAATGGTGTTAATGCTATTTTTACCCTATAAATTCATGTATCCATTTTGATTTCTTACAACTTATCAACCTTCATTAAAAAAACACCATCGAAGGAGTTTAGGTGGGCATTTAAGTGCGAATTCTGATGAGGAATCAATTGGTGGCAATCCAACTGGCTCTAGATGATTATGGAGTCGAAAATTGATAAATTTAGGGTGTAGAAGATGTTAATTACAGGATTTGGAGAATAGCATACGGTAGAAAGGGTTGTTTTAAGTGGTTTTTGATAAGAGCATCTCCAATAGTGAAATATTAAGGTGTACTATTAAGGGTTCATGCTTTGGCTTACTCTAACGGTTAATATTATCCTTAATATTAAGGGTAATAGTCAAGATTCAATTCAGAATTCTCAATTGGCTCAGTCGATCTGGACACTAATTAAATCAGCACCTATGATACTAATTCAATTCACAACAGACGGAGGGTTATATTATTATAGTGTTTGGACGCTGATTAAATCAACGCTCAGTACTTGGACACTGATTTAATCAGCACCCACAGTAGGGCGCTGATTAAATCAGCACCATGTCGTTGGGCCAACCCCTTGAATATAACCCCCGTAATCGGTTGGAGATGCTCTAAGAGAATGTACGGCGAATTTTCACATTAAATAGTGTGACAATTTATGAATATGCATGAAAAAACATTGGAACATTTAGAATCGGGTGATCTGCACACGTTTATTATTTACTACCATAGCACTAGTGCAGCTATGGATGACAACTAATAACAGTTAGCTGAAGGAACACCAAAAGAGACAAATATGGACCAAAGCAATTTTCTCACCGTGCACAAATTAAAGAGGATGGATCATAAAAATGTATATTATTTAAAAAAATCCTTGTACGAATTGGAACACACACAAAAAAAATGAAAATTATGGGGGTTCACACTTTTATCTCTATATACCTATATTTTTCCCTAACTAATTTTGGGTCTTCTAGCATTTTCGAAAAGAAAAAAATCCTATATATAGTTCCGACTATACAAAACAGAAGGGAAACAACAAGAACAAAATATCTAGGAAAAGGACCAGCCTTGAGGTTCCAAAAGGCAGGCTAATTATTATTAGAAGTCAAAATCAAATAATAAATAATTAAATGCTTCATGTATTGAAAATGGATAAAAACATATCCATCTCAATAATTTCTCAAATATATAGAATTTTTCTCAATACTTCTTACACACTTAGAACTTCTAGCCACTAACTACGGAAAATAGATCATTTCGTGTATAAACTAATTATTTGTACCGCATCATTTTGAAAATACATCAGTGCAAATTATCCAACGGAGGCCTCCCAAGAAACATGTGTGCGTTGCAATTATAGGTCGCGTCGAATGCTCAAAGAGATGTAGAGGCCTACCAAGATTGACATGGGAGGAAGCGGTAAAAAGGGACTTGAAGGATTGGAATATATTCGAAGAGCTAGTGTCGGACATGAGCGGGTGGAAGTTGGCGATCCACGTATCATAACCATGAGCTATGAGGTTTTTAGGCTTAGGTTTGGTTTAGGGGCGGTGTTGTATGTTTTAGATATAGGACCAGTGAATAGGAGCCTGAGACGTAGTGTTTGGTCTTCGATCAATATTACTATTAGTATTATCATCATCATCATCATGGTTTTTTATTTTACATACATACATACATACATACATATATCTTTATTTTTATTTTACTCGGTTGTCGTCATCGTCTTTGTTGTTATTTTTATTATTATTATTTTTGTTTACTTATTTGACTTTATTTTATTATTATTGTCACAGTTGTTGTTGTTGTTGTTGTTATGACTTTTAAATTGACTTTGTCGTTTAGTTTTGGGTTTCATCTCTAGCCGACCCCAACTTATTTGGGAATAATGGCTTGATAATTATTGTTGTTGTAAAAAAAAGCACTAGTGCACTCTTAAAGTGCACTGGTACAAAGTGACACTTTAAGTCATGTAGGTAGAAAGTAGTATATTTTTGTAATTAGTTTTGAGAAGTGTTGTATTCTAAGCATAAACAATATGTTATATGTAAAATTCCTCAAAGATCCAAGGCCAGGCCAACTTAGGCATCAATCTGAAAATAGTTTGGAACATCAAATTTCATACAACACTTAGCCTGAAACCTACAAATCTGCTCATTGGTGAGGGGAAAAAAGGACAACACGCATACACACAACTTACCTACATGAACAAAAACACTAAGCAAAGTACTTATTTAAAACGAATTTTGGGTTTTTTCCACAACAAGCAAACAAAACGTACAATGCCTAATTGTAACGGGATTCAGGAGTCCGAGAAACTCCAAAGTAAAATCTAAAAACTAATATTTCAAGGATCTTGTGAAAAAATTATAAAACATATAGTACTTACATCAGGTTACTCAAACTCTGGGGATGCATCCATACATTTGAAAAAATTAGGTAGCGTTTGGTTTGGGTTTTGAGTTTTTAATTTTGATTTTTCATGGTCATTTTTGATTTTCCACTTTGAACATTTTTATTATTTCTCAAAATGTATTTGGATGTGCCGTATTTGAAAACATGTTTTCAAAATAGAAAATTGGAAAATGTGTTTGGTATGAAATACGGTTTCATATTTTGAAATTTTAAATTTTCATTATGGCAATTCAAATAAATTTTACATTAAAGCATAAAAAATAATATATAATATCTAATAGTCATTTTCCATATTCACATGAACATACTTAACATGTTGAAAATCAAACGAAGAATAAATTGAAAAAGTCAAATATAACGAAGTTAAATAAAAACAACTATAGGTATAACAAATTAATAATTAAAAATCGATAATAGATAAAAGATAATACATTGAATTCTAAACCAAATAATTAAGCATTAAAGAGAAGACAACATTTCAAACTATATGAAGCCAAATTGTATAGGAATAAAATTACAATAAAAAAGTTCATAACAAGGTTTTAGACACGTAACATAGCAGTACACCAAACATAGAGAAAATTAAAAGAGAACAGCTCAAGCATCTTTCACAAATTTTGTAAGCAACGTGTTTGAGATGTCTTCCAATCATATCTGCACATGGCAGTACAAAAGTAAGACACATACTGAATCACTACACAAAATTAGAATACAAATGAGAGTAAATATTTATCTTAAATAAACGCATCTCATTTTTTTATAATGGACAGATTGCTAACTTTAGAAGACGTATGAACATGCTCAGAGGAGGAATGTGGAAAAGTTGAAAGGGAGGGACTCCTTGCATGATCCTAGAAATCAACAGAAGCATTCATATAATCTATGTTTTGAAATATTTTTATTCTGGTGAGTGATGTACCTAAGTGTAACATAATATAATAATGAGATAGGTCAATTAATTTATTGTTTAAACTTTAATTTTCACTGATTCTATCTTGCTAATACTAAATTTTGATAGATAAACAAAGAAAATATACAGGAAACATGTTTCAAGCAACCGAACTCAAAGATCCATAATCCAAACAACACAATCTGATACAAAAATAAGAGAAAAATGATACTCACAAATGCATTGGTAACTAAATCAAAGAAATTCGCAATAGAAATTGCTAATGCGAATAAAGTTTGGAAATTGTTAATTTTACCAGTAACTTGGACTGCATTTCAAGCTAGAAGAAGAATCATGAAACTGTTAAACGAAAAAGTAGCAATAAGAAGAAAGGCTTTGAAATTGATATTTAGATGCAACCACTCTATTTTAATTGCATGCATGTAATAAAAAATGATTCAAAACCTATTTGAGTACAATTATAATAAATGTTGCTCTGGAAGATTAGATAATGTATCAAAATTGAGACATAAAATATTGGTGGGCAAAGATGTATCCATAAAAATAAAGAAACTCATTCTCATGTACTGCAGCATCAACATTAAAAGACAAATCATCCAATATATATTCATATGTACAATAAGCACTGCCTACAATCATCTTTTATTAAGATTAGTAAAATAGATAAGTTTGGGTGAAAGTGGCAATGTCTTGTTTCTGTGCTTTTAATGAGGATGTTACTATCATTTTGGACTAATATCATGGATTACTAATAAAAATTATACATGAATTGAATATATTCCTTTTCTGCTTGATTTTACATAAGATAATAAGACAACTTATATCATATTATCATGTAAAATGGATAGTAAAACGATTCATAAAGAAATCCCTAGAATATTGTCCATTTATATAAGACAATTCAAACCATTTCTAACTTTGATTACAAGTTCGACATGCCTTAACTTATAGGCTAGGCACGCCTTATTTTCCTTTTAAAGTTGTGTTCTGTCCCTGTGTACAGTGCCTAGCTACTTTTCTGCTATTGACTTCGAAGTTGTTATCCTTCCTTCATATTTTATAGCTGGTGCTCGTAGTGCTTCTACTTCACCGCTATTTTTTTATGCAGCAACTCCAAGAGGTAACTCAAATGCAACAAGTAGCAGAACACAGACAGGATTATTATGTTTATCAAAGTGCTGCTATTTCGCTTAACAGCCCTTGTCTATTACATTGATAACTCTGGAACCTAAACGCTCGACAATTTTAAATGTCTTATAGGCTAAATATGCCTGGTCCAAGCTAAACAATGCAGAGACTACATTATTCAACAAGCATCCAAAAATTATGTAAGTAGACTTATCGATGCATTATCCTATCAATATTACAAATGGACTAGATCATATAATGTTAAAAGCATTCTTTATTGATTAATTATCTAAGCGTGAATGCCTCTTCGGTTGATCATTCATCATTCATCATTCACTGCTCAATCTACTTCTCAATCTTCATTCACATACATCCACTCCTACCATACTGCTACGTACTTCACTCCTGCAACTTCCCATTTTTCTTTACGTTCAACCCACCATCTACTTTCAAACTATGGTTGCAACTTACAGACTTCACCATCCTCATTTACACTTCTACAAACTTGCAAGAAACTGTAGCTCCACCACCATACAAACAATGCCCAATTACATTGCTCCACCTCCTTGCTGCAAAAAGCAGTTACACTCCATCACCAAAAACCCTATCAACAAGTTCACTTCATCACAGCTCTGTCACAGTGCTTCAACATGGCCACCCATCTGCTGCTTCTCCGCTAAGTTGTCATCAAATACTCTGTCAACTTGCTACAAGTTTCATCTCCTGTCATCACATTGACCTTTTCCCTGACCAATGTCAAACTCCGTTGCCAATCCACACAAGACAGCAAATACAAGCCCTCTGCCTTCAATAATACGACAGCCACTACTACACTGTTGTTCATCCAATTCACACTACATTGAACTCAACTTCTTCCATTCCTACAAATACTGCCTCAACATCAAACCCTCTCCTACTCCATTATCTACACATCACTAACTTCTCACCATTCCACCCAAACCATCTTCCACCACTCATTATTTTTATAATTTTCATTTTTAATACTTTTAAGATTAGCGATATCCCACTCATTATTTTTGAAACAAATGCATGTGGAGTTCTTACCTTGAGGATTGTCATGAATTAGAGGAACAAATAACATGTTTGTCCAGGCATATTAAGTTGAATAAGTAATGATGTAACTATAGTTTACTAAATTGGTACTAGTAGCATTGCAACTTTTTTATATGTAAAGTAAAAGCGGGCATGTTAATCTGTTATGTTGTTTGTTATTTCTCTAATTAGAATTTGCACTTAAATAAGCCTCGGTATTGAAACAAGTAAAATAAAAAATAATTCAACCAACTTTCCGCATGACATGGGGTATTAAACAACAACTATGATGAATGTTAAACAAACATTGCAAAATGAACAATTGAGGGCAAATTAAAGTATACTAGAAAATTATTGGATGGTTATAATTAGTTAATAGATTACCTCCTAAATCAATTATCTATGTGTAATTAGAAAGTAACATATTTTATATGATTTGAAAAAAGATAATCCGAGTACTGTCCCTATATTGATATTTTCTGGGTAAGATGCATAAAGGAAATTGACCAAATAAATATGTTTGGCGGTATGCCACCTGAACCGGTTGGATAGCAAGGAAAGAGTTTGCACTAAGCTTGTAAATCAAATAACAATAACCACAAAAACCCAAACATTTTTTTATTTTTTACCAAAAATTTGAAAGCCAGGCAAATGTGTTTCTCATAGTGATGGAAAATCAGTGATATTGTTGATAGTATTCTAGTAATCTGTATATTTTGACAGAATTTACCTTAAAATACCGTTGAATTGGAAGTAGCTTGAATGAAGAAGAAAACCCTAAGCCATACTAGAGAGAAGGAGCCACTACAGTAAATAACAACAAACTTGATGATCTAATTAAATTGAATCAAAGGAGGTACGAAAGAAACAAAATATTGCGATTTTATCAGAATTTTTGATGATCGATGAAAATCGAAGAAGAAGAAAAGTGCGGCCAGAAAATGGATTATGTCTTTTTAGCTATTTGATTTGTTTTTTGGTTTTGGGTTTCTGAATTATCAGATGGGCCTGAAAACGAAGAAAACGAAGAACAAGTATTTTCAGTTTTCTGCATTGAGCCCATTTTGGAAAATGATTATTTTTCAAAATGATAAAAGAAACAAGTTTTCGGTGTTTTTCAAAATGGAAAACTGAAAATGGTTTGAAAATGGCCAGCCAAACAGGACCTTATATTTCAAGGATCTTGTCTTTTGAATGCGAATGCTTTTACTTTTAACCAACGACAACTTCAGCTTCTACACCTAGAATTATTCCTATAAGTTGAATGCATTTAGTGAAATATTAGTTTATTTGTTTCTTTATTACATTTATTATCATCTGTAACCAGCAATATTTTGTTTGGGCAAAAATGATTGATGAATAAAGATACTTTTTATATTTAAGGTAATATGCACAACTTAGAATTAGGACGACCATGGCATTTTTACCAAATACAACAACAACGTCATTATTCCCAAACAAGTTGGGGTCGGTTAGAGATGAAATCCAAAATTAAATAACAAAATCAATTTAAAAGTAATCATAACAATAGTATGGTTGCGCAATTTTGAAATGTAAACTAATACAGCATGTAAATGCGCAATTATTTGCAAATTAATATAGCTAATTAAATTGCTACGTAAATTAATATAGCCTGCGCAATTCAAAATTATGCAAGCTATATTTATTAATAAAGCTTGCGCAATTCAAAATTGCGCAAGTATTAATTTGCTGCTCTCAAAGATAGAGAGCTGCTGCACCTTACTCCCATACATAACAATCAACATCACATAACATCAACAACAAAATATACCATCTATAATGCAATTAAATATCATCAACACAACTAGATATCGTCAACAACAAAATATACCATCCATAATGCAATTGAAAATCATCAACATTAAGTTCAACAAAATAGACAATCAACCAACTTTATAAACATCAACAACCACCTTTCCAACTAATGAAATATCGACAAGGTATATTGGCCAAACAACAAAACACCTCAATCGTAAAGCGTTCTAACCTTCGGAGGTGTGTCTCTCTTCTTCTTCTTCCTTTTGTACACGATTAGAGCAGAACTTGGACCTTCTTCTAATATTGGAACAGGTGTTGGAACTGGTATTTCTTGTTTTTGACTGGGATCGAAAATTAATTCTTCTTATCATCTCTCCCACTGCGGCCACCCTTTCATTTGCTCTTGTGTTGATTGACCAAGATACCCAAAATGTTGTTCTCTTTCATGACAAATGGGCCATTGAGCTTGAATTTTCTCCGCCGACGTGTTGTTCTCCTTCATGCCAAATGGGCCATCGAGCTTGAATTTCTCCGCCGACATTTTGTGTTCCCTCCCGTTCGGTATGTGGCTTCCATATGGCATTTGTCCTTCCTTTGCTCCCTCAACTATTGTATGTGCCTCCTCCCTTACGTGTGGTTGTTCTTCTACAATGCGCAAAGGTTTTGCTGGCCTTCTTAGCTTGTTTCGAAATAGAATCATATCGAGTATACGTCGTAGGTCAATGCATTTACTTTACATATTTTCCGACTCCATACGACTATCTTCGATTTCGTCGACCACATCCAAAGCACTATATATCCCGCTTACCTACGCGAAATACAAAACAATGTAACAGTGAATATAATCTAAAAAATTGAATAATCGAAATTTATAAATTACTATACTTACCACATCATGCTCTAGTAGAGCTTTGGGAATGTACACAACCAATTTCCTAGCCGACTTTTTCAGAATATAACGGCGAGTAATTTGCCAATACCAATACTCATACTCGCTCAACGGTGTCAGGAGATCAAGTGCTTGTTCGACACGATCAATTCTAGAATTCCATAATGTTATACTTTCTTGCAAAAAGGCCATCCAACTAGGGGTTCTGGGTCTAATGGCACCACGGGATCGGGAATGTGCTGATAGTCAAAGCCAAACTGTCTCACTACTCGATCAGGAGCATATAATTCAAAGTCCAAAAAAAGAATCAGTATGCTCTTAGCGATCTAACCCGCAAACATATACTCAATGTCATGATGCCCAAATTTGTTCACCAAAGAATATGGTTCCCATGTAATGGTGTCATCCGCTAACAAATCCGATTCATTTTGGTAAAACTATATATTTTTGGAGTTTCACGCCAACTCCTAGCACAATTCCACCTACACCCGAATGGAAGATACGAATCTAAATCGGTAGAATTTCTTACAAACAGTCGTCCAATAGCAATATAGGACCAAGACCATATTTGTAACAATGTAGTAGAACCCCCTAAAACTTTTCTTCTCTATAAGGAAATGTTTGTCAACTCACTACACAAATAACAAAGTACAACACTGCCCCATGAATGGTAACCACAGTTTGCTAAATCTTCTAGAAGTGGTAAAAAATTCAAATTCAATCTACCTTTCGAATGATTTGGAAAAAGACGACAACTTGAAAAGTATAATATGACAGCACGATTGCAATGAAGTACATCTATATCTATCGCACCTTCAGATAGTGGTTTAGAAAATTCAATTTTAAACCATGTCATTGCTAGCTCACTTTTAGACTTAACAGCTCTTTTGGTGGAAAAATACCAAACAAATCATGACACAATTCCTAATAATCAATATCCAAATTTTATGAACATACCGGGAAACCGTCTATGCCTAGGCCAAACAGAAAATAAACATCAGCCAGAGTTACCGTCATTTCACCAACTCTTAAATGAAAAGTATTTGTCTCCGGCCTCTATCTATCGCACAAAGCCGTGATAAGGTGATGATCTATTTGAATGTAGTCAATTTGCATAGATTTCCAAAATCCGACAATTCTTAGGTTTTGTTCCAACCTAGGATCTTTAAAGTCTATTTCCTTTAGCTTGCTTGAATGGTCGCAAAGCTTAACTGTTTCCACATCCTCATTAATAACAAAGAATTGAAATTAATAATTCATAGCTGCATTTTCGTTTAACATTAACACATTGTTCTTAAAATAAACACCTCCATAAGCGCATCATTTTGGCTTCTATGTTGCTCTTGAAGATAGAGAACACTTTTATCTTCGGGTCTGGGAGCCAATTCTACACTATATACATTAAACAATTAATCATTCAAACATCTATTTTCCATCTAGGGCTTAGGTTTTACGATTACTTTATTGCTATTTACATTTTCAACTATGACAAAAACCATAGGAAATTGTCGTCGACATCAATAACACTACTTCGTCCATTACCAACAATAATCACTTGTTAATTAAACATCAATCTAAATTATTATTTTTACCTCTAATCACCGTGGACGAAGAACTTCCTTCCATTTTTAGCTTAATCAAGTTGTTGCTTTAAGGAAGAGTAGAAATAATGTAATTGAGACTTTGGATTTAGTAAAAATTGGGTTGGGGATGAGAGTTTGGGAGGATTTTGAGAGGAAGATGGTGATAGGGTAAAATGATACCAGATCTGTGCTTACTTTCTTTTTGATGCCCGAATTTGAGCTTGCGCAATCCACAATTGCGCAAGTTTTACATATAATGCTTGCGCAATAATGGATTGCGCAAGCAATATACATAGAGCTTGTGCATATATGAATTGTGCAAGCTCTGCGTATATCCATAATTGCGTAAGAATATTTGTAAACGAGACCTAGTTTTGCAATAAGTTTTCTATGAAGCCTAATCCTCTAATTAGTTTTTTCTGTGGGTCTTCTTTGAAAAATTGTCCTTTAACGGAAGATACTAAGACCCACTGGCTTCCTCTTGAGAAGACTGATGTAAATTTAGCATAACTTAATATGGTGGATCACAGGAGCAAGGCGAGGCTAAATGGTAATGCCAAAAATAGTCCTTGCAGTGGTTGTTTGTTTGTTTAAAACAATAGCCGAGTCCACTGACAAACCATATATCTATTCTTCTCCTCCTCCACCAACCTCCCACTATAAGTCACCACCTTCTCCATATCATTACAAGTCTCTTCCTCCTCCATCATCGTCACCTCCACCACCATATCACTACAAGTCACCTCCACCATCATCCTCATCCCCTCCTCCACCATATCATTATAATTCCCCCCACCACCATCTCCTCCACGCCCTATCATTACAAGTCTCCTCCTCCTACATCTCAATCACCTCCACCGCCATATCATTATAAGTCTCCCCCACCTTCGAATCCTTCTCCACCACCCTACTACTATAAGTCGCCTACACCTCCTTCATCTCCTCCTCCTCCTCTATATCATTACAAGTCACATCCACCTCCTTAATCATCTCCTCCTCTATATCATTACAAGTCGCCTCCAACTCCTTCACCATCTCATCCTCCTTCATATCATTACAAGTCACCTTCATCACCATCTCCTCCTCCACCCTAACGTTTCAAGTCACCCTCACCTCCCTCTCCTCCTCCACCCTACCGTTATAAGTCTCTCCTCCACCCTACCGTTACAAGTCTCCCTCACCCCCTCTTCATCATATCAACCACACTACCACTACAAGTCGCCCACCTCCTTCACCTTCACCTCCTCCTCCATACCATTATAAATCACCTTGATACCTATCTCCTCCTTCACCCTATCATTATAAGTCTACACCTCCTCCATCTCCATCGCCTCATCCACCACACCATTACAAGTCACCACCACCTCCTCATCCATACCATTATAAGTCACCTCCTTCTCCATCTCTACCTCCACCATATCAGTACAGGTCCCCTCCTCCTCCTTCCTCATCACCTCCACCACCCTACCACTACAATTCTCCTCCACCTCCTTCGTCGTCTCCTCCTTCCCAATATCATTACAAGTCACCGCCACCTCCATCCTTGTTGTAACGTCCCAAAATTTGACCGCTTTAAAAATATACTATTTAGAGTGATTTTAAATATAAAATATAAAAGGTTTTATGATTTAAATAATATTCTATAGGATTTGGAAGTAGAAATATACATAAAAATAGTAACATTTGCCTATATCGACAAAACTGACAAAATGCTAATTTCAGAAAAGTATGTTTCAATGGTTAAATAAATTATCTTAATTAATTTATGAGTGTTTATATTTTTAAATAGCATTATACAAATTTATTTTTAAATTTGGTTTACATAAATAAATATTTTAACTAAAACGTTAAAATGTGATCGTAAAACATTTTGTCGAAAATCTACATTTTGTCGATTAAAAGTTGTCGCAACGTCGTCGCACCTTTATTTTCTTATATAGGAACATATATTTAAATAGTGTACGTATTAATTAATTCATTAAACATGTTTACTTTGACTAAATAAGATTATAAAACTTTTAAAAGTCATTAGTAAAAGTAAGTAAGAATTAACAAAAGTAAGAAAAAGTAAACATCAAATCAAAGCCAACATAATTATGATATTTTTTTACTTAATCTTTAAGTGACTAAGACATAAATTAAGGATGTGAAAGATGATGTTAAGTACTGAAAAGGTAGAGATTGCTTTAGGTTGAAGTAAGGTTAGTTTGGTAATTTGTTAAGAAGTTATTTTGGTAAATTTAACACTGCTTTCTTTTTCTATAAATACCTACCTCCTTCTCTCATTTCATTCACATTTTTTTCTTCTTATTTTCTCAAGCTTCTACATCTTCTTCCTTTTCTCTTTAATAATTTCCAAGCTATAGAAAAAAATTAAAAAGAAATAATGTCAAAATATTTATAAAATATTCAGAAGAAATCAATGTACATTCTCTTCAAATCAAACTCGTCTTTTCTCCATATGTTACCTCTTCTTCTCTCCACCATAACTTCTTCAAAATGAACCAAAATTTCAAATTCTTTTTTTCAATCATGTATTTTTCCAATGGCTACAACTTTCGTGTTGACCACTTTGTCCATTTCTTAGCGTAAATATGTCAAAAATCAACTTCTTTCCAGTGCATTCTCTAGCCCAGTTTTTAAGCCATAGAATAGGACATTTTGTTTTGATCATAACTTGATCATAACAGATCCAAATTAAGAAATTATTTTTTAAAACCATGTAAAATTTAATTTTGAGAGTAAGACAGTCTAAAACCAGATACAAGATAATCTATTTTTTGGATGTAAATCTAGAGAATTCAAGTTCAAAACTCCACCACTTTTTCTCTATACTTTCGGCCAACTTCCATCTCAAGCCTTGGCCAAGCACTAGGAATGAGGAATTCAGCCTTATTTTCATTTTTTTTCGAAGCATGGTAGGAAGTATGCATTGATCTTAAGTTCCTTGTCTTAAAGTTTGACGGAGTGGAATCCAAAGTAAGTTATTTCTTATTTAAAGTTCATTAAAATCATTGCTAAGTTGAAAGAACTTTAAGTGTTAAGTGCTGTTTGAAGACCCTTATTAAATGCTTATTTACTTTGTTTTCTAAAAAAATGATTTGATTTCCTTGCTCAATATTATGTTTGGATGGTTAATTAAGTAATTTAAAATTTAGAAGTTAAATACTTAATGGGGTATGCGGAAATGACTAGTACATGTGTTTCGTCTGTGAGATCTAAGGAGACTTGGACGAGGGATGAAACATGTCGAAGGGAAAGCCCGGATGCTCCAAAATAAATATCAAGCTGTTAAAGTGTTATAAATATATGATAGAATGAAGCATTGTTTGTCATTTATTATTGCGTTTATTTCATTGATTGATTGTTTGAATTAGGTTCGGCTAGTTTATGAGTATTGATTATATTTATTGATTGTTGACTTTGCTCGACCAGTTGAGCAATTAATTATCCATATCCGTGGGCTCGGTAGAAAATAATTGTAGGCTAACACCTTGTAATTTATTTCACAATTTGACTATAAGGTGTTTAGCGGTAATTCGTTCACTTCAATTTAATGGATTGTTTTGAAGATTGATTTTAAAGTTGAAATGTTATGAAATGTTTTCCTTTAAAGAGAAAAAAAGATATTTGAGAATAAATATTTTGAAGTGTTTTATATAATGAATGATTTTATAAAAGTGTTTTATAAAACGGAAAGAATTTCGAGGACTAAACTCGATTGTTTAAGATGATTTTTGAACGAATTTGGGAAATGAAAATTATTATGGTTTTGAAAGTACATGTGAATATTAGTGTGAAATGATTTATCGCTTCTGGATATAAAATGATTTGTTATGTTACCAATAATTCGGGTAATCCGTAACTAAAAAGTGGGCATGTGTTTATGGTATAGTACGCTCTTAGAATAGAGGGATATACTTATTTATCGATTGTATTAAGGCTGGGACCCGGTTGCCTTCTTATTGGGAGAAACCTCCCGATCTGGTTGCATATGGTTTGATATGTTTTTATCACAGTATTTGGGATTTCCAATTAAACTTTTCAAAAGTGATTTGATTTAAGATCCCGAAGTAAAGTATAATTTGAATAAAAAGGATATATATATATATATATATATATATATATATATATATATATATTTCAAAAGTTTTGAAATAAGAATTCAAGAATAAAGTCCAAAGAGATAATTTCCATAAAGGTAATTAGATTTGAAAATCTAAATTTAAAAATTAAGCCTAAATGGGTAGTTTTGGGAATTTCATATTTATTTGTTGCATCTAGGCTCCATGAGACTTATTTGTGGTAGGAGAACTACGTTGGCTTAATCCTGTATCTAATTGGGTACCAATTAGATAGGGGTACGTAGGCAGTCACAGGTGGCGGTGATGCGGTAACGAACCATAAATTTTTAATAATTTTTATTTGTTTTAATAATATATTTAACTGAAATTTTTGTGAAATTTTAAATATTTGAATTTGGAAATAAAAATTTTGATATTTAGAATATGTCTAATTAAACATAGTGAATGGTAAATTTTCATCTGATAATATTGAAGTCATTTTCTTGTGTAATTTCTTTTAAATTTAAATCAGTTAATATATGATGATAATAAATTTCTTATTAAACATGAATATTTTTATATAGAAGAATTTGTAAATCATCTTCTGAGTGAGATGTCATATTTCGTTTCGTCAAATTTGGACTGCTATTGCTCCGTTTTTCTTATTTTCGACGGATTAATAGCATTTTTGATACTGATATTGATTTTTGTTTGGGTGGTCGTACCACTGATATCTGTATGCCGCTTTGATCGTCTCATCGTGCCGGTCTCTATGGTATATTCAATCTCGTGTTTTGAAGTTTGATACACAGCAGAAACTACGTAACGGTCCAATGCATCGGTATCCGTTTAACTTTTCCTATGTCCATTCAAATTTCCCAACGTTCGAATTTCTAACAGTCATTTGTCTTTATTAATTTTCCCTGAATTCACATATTTTGTTTGGCCCCTCCATCTTTCCGCAGATAGAATAATATACGTTTCTTTTTATAATTTAAAACGTACGTTTATTTTACTGTACCTTCTTCAATTTGGCAACATATATCATTTTAGATCCTGCTCACCTTCTCTCCCATTTGCCTTCTTCTTTCTCATACCCACGCATCGAGCCGTCATGCCTCCCTTAGTCTCTGCCGAATGCCTCACCTCCGACATACCTTCCAGACAGCTGCAAACCCCTCCGGCTTCACCTTCTCTCTCCATTGAGAAAAACTGCTACCACCCTTACCGATCGCCACCCTCTACTCCCTGACCTTTAGCAACCACCACGACTCAGTCCTCCACCGTCCGGCATCCCACCATCGAAACCAATCATCAAACCTATCTCCTTGCCCTGCACTGCCGCCTCAACCGATCCTGCCTCTTCTTTTGTTTGGCCGAGCTTCTATATATATATTAAGGTATATTTTATATATGTTTGTAGGTAATATATATATATATTATGTTGTTAGTACATATATATTTAGCTGTGTATGTGTTTGTTTGTATATGTATAAGCTTACAATAATTTATATATGTATAATATAACAAAGTAAGTTTACACTGAATTTTAATATCCTATGTGTATAAGTATATATGTGTTCATTGTAAAAGTAGTGTCTGGTCTTGTTTTATGTATATAATATAATGAAACTGGTATTATTATATATATTCGGCAGTGTATATATGTATACAAAATACGTTTTGTTAACATCTTGGTAATTATGTTTATAAAATATGTTATATTTACGTTTATATTAACATTTTGGAAAGTGTATATATGTCAGTTTGTGTCAAATCTATATATATAGTTATATACGTATGTATATTCTGTATATATATTAAAGTTGTTTGCTATAAAAATAATATTATAATGATGAGTGTATATATATATAATTCCAACAGTTTATAAGTTATATAGGTAGTTTTTCATATGTTAGTTTTAGTATTATATATATATTCTGTTTTCATAAGTATATAGGTTAGATATATAAAGTATATGCCATTATTTGAAAGTGGTATATATAAGTTGCCTTAGATTACCATATTTCTTATATATTGATTTATATAGAAAAGTATACATGGTATGTTTTATTTTGATCTGGAAATTTTTGAAAGGAATATGCATGTGTTTCGAATGTATCATTATATGTTATGTTGTATTAAAAAAGATCTTTGATATTAATAATATATATGTTATACTATAAATATTTTAGTTATACATATGCTATGATTTATAAGGTCTGCATATTTAATATAGGTTGATATTTAAATTGTATAAATATATGTTGATTAACCGTTTGGTATATGCATACTTATATTGTATGTTATGTTTACATTTATATAATATTTTGGTTTTGTTATATGTTAACTGCATTTATACTGATATATCATTAGCTTATATATATTCAATTTTATATATGTGTGGATTTGGTTTTCAATTATATATGTAAATATTGTATGTGCTGGGATGTAATATTGATTTTTAAATACAGATATGATTAATGAATATGATTTTATATATAGAGAGTTATAAATGGTTCACGTATATCTATCAGCTTGCTCGTCGAATCTTGTCCATCTAGCTTTGCCTTCGGATTCTGCTTACATTTTGTAACTCAACCTCATTGTCTATCCTCTCTAGCCTCGAAGAATGAGAAATCACTCACGATTAACGTTCTTATATTTATTAAATTTGATTTCAATTGAAATGACAATTGAAATATGCTGTTGTTAGTTATTTACATTGATATATATGTTATTATCTGCAACTGTTCACCTGTGGGATATGACACCATATCCTATTGTTTATATTTCATTTAATTTATGATTAATGATATATGCATGTTATATTATTATCATATCTGTTACCACTCTGCAATTTCCCTATTAGTAAAGAATTCCCTATGGGTTGAAATGATACATACCCGAACGATATGTAGAATAGGAGAAATTATTATGGGTTGAAATGGTAAACCCAAGCGATTTCCATTTGAATTGAATATTGGGATTGCGGGTTGAAATGATATATACCCGTATATATTTAAATTACGGATTGAAATGATAAATATCCGTATCACTTGACCATAGGATAGAAAATTTTATACAGACACCGTTTGTCTATATATATATATATATATATATATATATATATATATATATATATATATCTAAAATGATTTCCATGGTTTTGAAATGAATATCTTGGTTTTAATAAATATTGATTTTAAGATATTATATATATATATATATACACTCGTTATTTTATAAGGATTTAAATTTTAAATTTTAAATTTATATATTGAAATTTAAGGTTATAAGTTAGTTTGAAATTTTATTTTAATATAGATTTAAATGATTTTTATAAGTTAAGGTCGGGAAGATAAATTTGAAACTATTGAATTTGAAATTTAGAGATATGATTTTATAACTTGATTTTGATTTAAGTAATTCAATGAATAATTCACGTTTAAATAAATTGAAGGAAATATTTAGTAAAATGTAATTTAAGGTTATTTAAAAAGATATTGAATTTATTAATTGAATATTTCAAGACTAAATAATAATGAGGTTAAATCAAGATCTATATGAAACCGTAAATTTAGTTTTGAAAATGTTGAATATTTAAAGCTTGAAATATATTGAAATTTAAATGGTTTATTTTGTGGTTCAAACCTGTATTTGGAATCGATATAATTTGAATTTGTTTATTTAGAAACTGAATTGAATGGAAATTGATAAATTGAGATTGAATTTAATTTGAATTTGGAATTCGAGTTGAATTGAATCGATTTGTGAATTTTGAGGAAATTATAAATATTGTACGTTATAAATTATTTAGTATATATATGTACTATTTTAATATAAAACTACTTTAATATAAACTATTTTACTAATTATTTTAATATAAACTATTTTATTTTATATATTATTATTAAATTGTTTAAGTGGTGGAAGTTATGATTTCAAAGTTATGGTTTTCCAAAGAATTATGATTTCAAGGTGTTTTGGGTTTCGAAAGTGTTGCAACTTTGAAAGTGTTATAATTTGGAAACAGATATATTTGAAATGGAAATGATATTTTGGTTTTGAAGTATAAACTATTTTGAAATGACCACGGTGTTATAATGACGTTTAGTTCCACGGATTCTTAGAGGATGGTTATCCCAAACATCCTTTGAATTACTTGTATTTCAGTTGATATTTCACTTGAGTTGGATTTGCTGATATAAGAATGTTAATCCTGACACGAGTGTTTGCGTTTTGCTTTACGCTTGGGTCAGACTGAGTGATACAACATTTGAGACTCACCTTTGGAGTTTGGAGCTTCGCTTGGAGATCCAACTATCGATTCAGCTTTCAGCTTTTCCAGTTGATTTGTTCAGAGATGTCATTAGTCTGTATTTGAGATATTCTGTTATATTTTATTTCAAACTTTGTTGTTTATATAGTAGCTTCATGAACTACTATTTATCTATTCCGCTGCATTATTATTATATTACTATGTGTCTGTGATTCTATGATTGATTTATTTACTGTATATGCTGAGTTTTGGCAAATATAAATTAACAATCTGCTATTTTGAGCAATTCAAGTCCGAAATGTGCGGATGCGAATGGCACGAAATACCGGTTCGTTGCAGTTGGTATCAGAGCTCTGGTTTTAGGCAAAACTTAGCATATGTAGTAGATTTAATTACAGAATTACTTTCGTTCGTGCTTGAATCTCTTCCTCTTTGATTTGGTTTCCTTTGAAATTTGGAACGCTCCCACTTGTTCTGAAATCCATTCTTGTCTTCCTCTATTTGTATTCTTTTGATTCTAGAGCATCCCATAACTCCACTTCAAATGATCTCTATAAAAATAGGCGATCCCGCCAATCTTTGAATGATTTGTGAAGGGGTGAAATTCCTTTACAATTGGCATTGATTCACCGGGGATTTCTACACCCTTGGTATAGATGCTACTATCTCTTGCTATGCCAAATTCTATCTCTGGCGATCGAATGTAGATTTACCTTAGAATTCCGCATCGATCATATTCCTGAAGTCACGGTTGACCCGGTTAAGGTCGCCTGCGACTCACATAAGTATATCCATCTTTTATTTTGTAATTTGATTATCTCATCTTTGTTCGAGCAATTCTATTTGATTAGAATTCCTCTAATTTGAAGCTCTATCTTTGTTTTGAAATACATTCTTGAATCATCCTTTGAAAAATCGTGTTTATTTGTATTTTAGAAATTGTTTTATATATCGAAATTATTGTTTTGATAAGTATGATTATATTTTACATATAAAAGTGAAAATGTTTTCGATAAGGATTATATGCCTTTTAAAAAAATGAGAATTTGAAGTTTCGAAAGGATTTGAAAATTTGAAAATTTTATAAGAAATTGATTTATATAAAAATGATTTATAACTGAATAATTTTAAATCGGAAACTCGAGAAACTGAACTGGTATTTTGAAATTGGTTTTAAGATTTTGAAAATATAAAACAATACGATTTGAAAGTATTTTCTGAATAAGAAACGTTTCAAATGACTTCAAATGAGTTCCAATGATTTCGAAGAAATTTCCAAAAAGTTTTCAAGAAAACAGAAGTCCAAAACTCACTTATGTCGCTGGAGAATAATTTTGGTGATGAGTGCACACATCATCAACATTGATTTTCGAGTTTTAGAGTGGGGTAGAGGCCACTTTAGTAGCTTTGCTATGCGGTTGATTTTATGAAACCAATTTTTGATTTCAAATTCCGAAGTATGATTTGATATTCGAAAGATATATGTATATGTATTTGAAATGATTTAAGTGATCCTGGTGTTCAGTCCTCGAGTTTCGGATTTGTTTTGGTATAACCCTGTCTATTGAAATTGATTTACTGATTGGTTGTTGATTTCCAACTCTTGGATTGGAAATTTGATTTCTCCGACTATTTTGAATGTTCGAACACTTCCAAATCGGGGTTTAATTTTCAAAGCCAAGTAATTTTGAAAAGTATAAATTATTTGATAAAGTATATAAGTTTAGTTTTGTATGTTTAAGTATGAAGCAATATGATTTAAATAAGTTTGAAACTGTTTTGTTAAGTAAATGAATAAGACTATTTTAAATTATACTAATATGAAATTTAGTTTTGAAATGTTTTAAATAAAATTTAGTTTTAAATGTTTTTAACTTAGTAACATCTTTTATAAAACTATATATATATATTATATATAGAATAATAATTTTCAAAAGGTAAATTGGATCTTCCAAATAGAAATAAATAGTTTAAAGGTTTTAAAGTGATGGTTATAAACTTGGCAATCATTTTTGGGTATAATTGATTTTGAGAAAAATATTTGGTTTCGAAAATAGATTGAATTTAAAACCCAGTATTTATATGATGATTTTGGAAATGAATTTGTTTGACTTAAATTATGTTGATTTGGAAACTAGGATTATTTTCTAAACCTATTATTTTGAAAACTTTGAAACTGAAAATATTTGATTTGAAAGAAATAATTTGGTGAAATCGTATATGATTTTGAAACTGAACTGATATTGAAACGAATTGAAATTGAGAACCTTATTTTACTAAATACTTGATTTGGAAGTTATCGAACTTATATAAAATTGATTCGTATAAGTATGAAGTTGATTCGAAAACTATTGATTTGGAAAGGTACTCAATTTGAAAAGCGAAATCTTATATAATCGAAGTCTATATAAGTGTGATTTGATATACTATTGATTTAGGAAAGTATTCGATTTGAAAATGAAATCTTATATATGATTGACTTTATATAAGTATGATATTTGAAATTGATTTGAAAAGGTACTATATGATACATATTTTCAAAGTAAAGATATGGAAAGTGCCTTCTGCTTGTTATCCTCTTTGTAGCCACATTTTGGATTCATTCTATCGATATTATTCTCTTTGATTTGGGTTTTTTCGAATATAATATTCGAGTGTCCTTCGAATTCCATGGCGTTACCCATGGTCTTACGAACTCGACTGCATAGCGTAATTGGCAAGGAAGTGATTGCTTAAAAGGTACGGATGTTTCCTGGGGGATCCAGACGTAACCATTGTGTACCTGCGATCTATGGTCATTTTAGTAGCGTAATCCGCAGGCAGAGATTGCTTAAAGGGTACGGATGTTTCCAGAGGGATCCAGGCGTAACCATTGTGTATCCGTGGTCTATAAGTTTTTCTGTTATCGTAGCGTAATCCACAAGACAAAGATTGCTTAGTGCGTACGGATGTTTCCTGGGGGATCCAGGCGTAACCATTGTGTATCCGTGGTCTACAGTCTTTTTGTTATCATGGCGAAATTCACGAGGCAGTGATTTCTTAAAAGGTACAGATGTTTCTTGGAGGACCCAAGCGTAACCATTGTGTATCTGCGATCCATGATTCGATTCGGTTGATTTGTTAGGATTGTACTTTCCATATCAGTTTTGAAGGTTTTTCAAGTATTTTTCACTGGGTGTTGAAACAGGTCTACAAGTACTTGGAGAATTCTAGTTTTGTGCTTGATCAACGTCCGGCCAGAGTCTGCAAGAACGAGGATAAACCTGTTAAAACATCGAGTTATAAAAGTATTTTGATAAAGTATTATATAAAGGATATTTTGATCATTTTTCTTTCTAAATAATTTAAAAATGTTTAAAACATTGTTTATTTATATACTACATGGTTTAATAGTAAATTATTAGTGTCATAAATATTTTAGAAGTTTTTAATTAAATGAAACATATTTAAAGTAAATGATTATTGATTTATTAATAATATTTGAAAAGTATCTTGAGATAAAATTAATAAATTTACGAATTATGGATTTAATGTTTTCAATAGCTTCTTTGTAAATAAAAGTAATGATGTAAATAATTGTTTTCAAATAGTTATCATATAATTATAAAGGTGTTATTTAAACATATAAATGGTATTTATAAACGAAGCAAGAAATTTTACAAATGGGTTTTTGAAACGTATTAAAGTATTAAAGATAATTAATTTGCAAATGAAGTTTTCAAATGAATATTTCAAGTAAAATTTATATAGTTTTAAATTAATTGTTTATCCTTGTCGTTCAATCTATTTTTCTTTCTCCTTGTTTCTATTCTCCTACCTTCTTCCTTTTCGGGGACGAAAAGTTTTGAGTGGGAGAGAGTGCAACGATCCATAAATTTTTAATAATTTTTATTTGTTTCAATAATATATTTAACTGAAATTTTTGTGAAATTTTAAATATTTGAATTTAGGGATAAAAAATTTGATATTTGGAATACGTCTAATTAGTGAATGGTAAATTTTCATCTGATAATATTGAAGTTATTTTCTTGTGTAATTTTATTTAAATTTAAATCAGCTAATATATGATGATGATAAATTTTTTCTTAAACCTAAATATTTTAATATAGAAGAATTTGTAAATCATCCTCTGAGTGAGACATCATATTTCGTTTCGTCAAATTTAGACTGTTATTGCTCCGTTTTTCTTATTTTCGACGGATTGGCAGCATTTTTGATACCGATATAGATTTCTGTTTAGATGGTCGTACCGCTGATATCTGTATACCATTTTGATCGTCTCGTCGTGCTGACCTCTGCGGTATATTCAATCTCGTGTTTTGAAGTTCGGTACGCAGCATAAACTGTGTAACGGTCTAATGCATCGGTATCCGTTTAACTTTTCCAATGTCCATTCAAATTTCCCAACGTTCGAATTCCTAACGGTCATTTGTCTCCATTAATTTGCCTTGAACCCTCGTATTTTGTTTGGCCCCTCCATCATTCCCCAGATAGAATAATATACATTTCTTTTTATAATTTAAAAGGTACGTCTGTTTTACCGTACCTTCTTCAATTTGGCTACATATATCATTTTAGATCCTGCTCACCTTCTCTCCCATTTGCCTTCTTCTTTCTCCTACCCACGCATCGAGCTACCGTGCCTCCCTCAATACCCTGTCGAATGCCTCACCTCCGACATACCTTCCAGACAGCTGCAAACCCCTCCGGCTTCACCTTCTCTCTCCATCGAGAAAAACCGCTACTACCCTTGCCGATTGCCACCCTTTACTCCCTGACCTTTAGCCGCCGCCACAACTCAGTCCTCCACCATCCGGCATCCCACCACCAAAACCAATCATCAAACCCATCTCCTTGCCCTGCACTGCCACCTCAACCGATCATACCTCTTCTTTTGTTCGGCCGAGTTTCTCTATATATATATTAACGTATATTTTATATATTTTCGTAGGTAATATATATATTATATTAAATTATGTTGTTAGTACATATATATTTAGCCGTGTTTGTTCGTATATGTGTAAGTTTACAATAATTTATATGTATAATATAACAAAGTTAGTTTACACTGAATTTTAATATCCCATGTGTATAAGTATATATGTGTTCATTGTAAAAGTAGTGTCTAGTCTTGTTTTATATATATATATAATATAATGAAACAAGTATTATTATATATATTCGGTAGTGTATATATGTATACAAATACGTGTTGTTGACATCTTGGTAATTATGTTTATAAAATATGTTATATTTACGTTTATATTAACATTTTGGAAAGTGTATATATGTCAGTTTGTCTCAAATCTATATATATAGTTATATACGTATGTATATTCTGTATATATATAAAGTTGTTTGCTATAAAAATAATATTATAATGATGAGTATTTATATATATATATATAATTCCAGCAGTTTATAAGTTATATAGGCAGTTTTTCATATGTTAGTTTTAGTATTATATATATACTCTGTTTTCATAAGTATATAGGTTAGATATATAAAATATATGCCAGTATTTGAAAGTGGTATATACAAGTTGCCTTAGATTACCCTATTTATTATATATTGATTTATATAGAAAAGTATACATAGTAAGTTTTATTTTGATCTGGAAAATTTTGAAAGGAATATGCATGTGTTTCGAATGTATCATTATATGTTATGTTGTATTAAAACAGATCTTTGATTATAATAGTATATATGTTAGACTATAAATATTTTAGTTATACATATGCTATGATTTATAAGGTCTGCATATTTAATATAGGTTGATATTTGAATTGTATAAATATATGTTGATTAACAGTTTGGTATGTGCATATTTATATTGTTTGTTATGTTTACATTCATATAATATTTTGGGTTTTGTTATATGTTAACTACATTTATACTAATGTATCATTAGCTTATATATATTCTGTTTTATATATATGTGATTTGGTTTTCAATTATATATGTAAATATTGTATGTGTTGGGATTTAATATTGATTTTCTAATACATGTATAATTAACGAATATGATTTTATATATATAGAGTTATATATGGTTCAAGTATACCTATTATCTTCATCGATCCTGTTCTGATTTGATTCTTTATCTATCAGCTTGCTCGTCGAATTGTGTCCGTCTAGCTTTGCCTTGGGATTCGTGCTTACATTTCGTAACTCAACTTCATTGTCTATCCTCTCTAGCTTCGAAAGGTGAGCAATCACTCACGATTAACGTTCTTATATTTATTAAATTTGATTTCAATTGAAACGACAATTGAAATATTCTGTTGTTAGTTATTTACATTGATATATATGCTGTTATCTGTAATTGTTCATCTGTGGGATATGAGTCATATGACACCATATCATGTTGTTTATATTTCATTTAATTTGTTATTAATGATATATGCCTGTTATATTATTATCATATCTATTACCACTCTGCAAGTTCCCTGTTAGTATAGAATTCCCTATGGGTTGAAATGATACATACCCGAACGATCTGTAGAATGGGAGAAATCGTTATAGGTTGAAATGATAAACCCAAGCGATTTCCATTTGAACTGAATTTTGGGATTGCGGGTTGAAATGATATATGCCCGTATATATTTAAATTACGGATTGAAATGATAAATATCTGTATCACTTGACTATAGGATAGAAAATTTTATACAGACACCGTTGGTCTATATATATATATATATATATATATATATATATTAAAAATGATTTCCAAGGTTTTGAAATGAATATCTTGATTTTAATAAATACTGATTTTAAGATATTATATATATATATATATATATATATGTTGTTTTACAAGGGTTTAAAATTTAAATTTTGAATTTATATGTTGAAATTTAAGGTTATAAGTTAGTTTGAAATTTTATTTTAATATAGATTAAAATGATTTTTATAAGTTAAGGTTGGGAAGATAAATTTGTGTTTGTGTTTTGCTTTACGCTCGGGTCAGACTGAGTGATACAGCATTTGAGACTCACCTTTGGAGTTTGGAGCTTCGCTTGGAGATCCAACTATCGATTCAGCTTTCAGCTTTTCCAATTGATTTGTTCAGAGATGTCATCAGTCTGTATTTGAGATATTATGTTGTATTTTATTTCAAACTTTGTTGTTTATATAGTAGCTTTACGAACTACTATTTATCTATTCCGCTGCATTATTATTATATTACTCTGTGTCTGTGATTCTGTGATTGATTTATTTACTGTATATGCTGAATTTTGCCAAATACAAATTAACAATCTGATATTTTAAGCAATTCAAGTTCGACATGTATGGATGCGAATGGCACGAAATACCGGTTCGTTACAGATGCCCCTAAGATAATATAACTCCTTCATGTTTATTTGTTTTGGTTGTTGTTTATCTTGTGCTATTGTATCTTTCCTGCTTACTATTTTATTCCGCATTTACATTGTTTAATGAGTTCGCAGGTAAGTATAGTGTTGTCCTTCTCATAAGAGTTGTGCAGTGGTAGATTTATAGTCTTTGTAATTAGTACGTATTAAAGCACACTTTGTAGAATTAATAAATAAATAAATTACTCTGATAAGTTGTATAATTGAAATTATATCCTATACATTTAGTAATTTTGAATATTTATCAAATATGGTGTATTAAGTTGGTAGTTTTCATTAGTAGTTTTAGAATGGATGGATTTTTCAGCAATTTTAACTGGTTTGAAAATCCGGATCGTCACACTTGTTTCCTTATCCACCCTACCATTACAAGTATCCTCCTCCTCCATCTCCATCTCCATTGCCTCCACTACCATATCATTACAAATCCCCTCCACCGCCTTCACCATAACCACCGGCTCCATACATTTATAAGTCACCTCCACCACCATCCCCTTCACCACCTCCTCTGTACCATTATAAATCACCACCGCCTCCACCTCCTTCATACCATTATAAATCACCACCGCCTCCATCTCACCCACCACATCATCCTTATCATAACAGATCTCCTCCACCTTCGTCTTACCCACCACATCATCCATACCATTACAACCTCCTCCTTCTCACCCACCACATCATCCATACCTTTACAAGTCTCCCCCACCTCCATCCCGGCCATCACATCATCCATACTGTTACAAGTCTCCTCCAGCGCCTAACTACTGGTAAAATTCTTAACAGTGGCATCTCTTCTTTAACATGTTCCCTTGTAATTTCATCACGTACGTACATGGTACACTTATGTTCAACATAAGTAAATAAAATTACTTGGATTGTCCTTTGAAATCACAAAGGCAAAGATTGAATTGAAGCCCAAAATGTTTCACGCACTTTATATATTTTATTTATTTATTTGCAATACCAATGTAATCCTATTCAACTATATTAATTAAGAATTGCTTTTGTTGTTTGCAAGAGTTTGGTGAATTATATATTAAGGTTGGGATCTATGTGTGTATCCTCGCATTACAGTAGGAATTTCCACTATATGTGTACGAGCCATAAGTTCTCTTCTCCCCAAAGTTCGACATTCTGAAGTTAAGCTCCGGTAGTTAAATCCATTCACACGTGATGTCACTGTGTGGGTATACCACATATATTTTTTATTAACACACAATTGTAATCAAAGAAATTCTACATGGTAAAACTAAACTTTATTTGTATTTCGCTCTAACTACCTATAATTGCTAGACATACTACCATCAAGTACACTATAAAACTACCACATCTATAAAAGTAACACTTTTAGAAGAAGTGCATTTATAGGAAATGCTCTTGATAAGTACATTTATATAAAAAGCATTTTTGCCAACAAGAAATGCTATTGGTAGATGTAAAGGAGTACTTTTACAACAACAGAACAAATAAAAAGATGGCTGAAGGAAAACAAAAGGCCCGACAGGAATAAAACCAGGCCAGGAAATAAGCCAGCAAATGAAGAAGATAACAAAAACCCTAGATCATCTCACACTTTCAGAAACAGACTAATCCAGACTCGATAACCACCAATCAACATTACACTTGGAGTGAATTCTATCAACAATTTCATCAAACAAGTGGTGTGCATAAGTAGTCGTAGTATATATAGCCGATAAAAACGTTGATCCAAAGCATATCGCTTTCCAATCATTTGCATAAATCGATCTACATATCAACAAAAAGAAATTTCAATCAGAGCAACACTTATTTGATTGCTACTGATTTTGTTGGCGGGCATCATATTTGAGAGACTGTTATATTTTGAATTCAAGGAAGAAGAAAAAAAATACATAAATACATTTTGAGAGTATTATTGCTGGCATTGTCAGAGCACTATTTAAATATGCAGAATAAAAAACCATTTTCTTAAGAGAATGGTTAAAAGGATACATGGGAGTGGAAGAATGGTTAAGATAACGTTTTCTTTTTATATCTTTATGATTTCTACTTGGATTTTAAATAATAATACAATTTTAAGTTAAAATGCAAATGATAATTAATTCTTTAAATGGAAGTAATATTTGTTTTGACAGCGTTTGTTTATTTTGTTGTAATGTATAAATTACTAATAGGAAAATTAAGTTCACCACATATACAAATAGTTTATCCACAAGAACCGACGACTAAAAATTTCATCGTAAGGACAAACCCAGCTTCATCTCACTAAAAGTAACTGTTTCAATCGATACTTTTCTTCCAATTCCGACTTTTGTCTCTTCCACTAACCACTTTACGTTCTCATTTTTATTATCAAAACTGTGAAAAACTAGGGTTTTACATCATATAAAATATGATGTTCACTCGAAAACGACAACCTCATCTTCAAAAACCTCACCAGCAATGCAACCTACTAGATAAGTCGATTTTTTAAAACCGAATCCTTTAACTAAAACCATTCCAACAATTGCTGCTTCAAAGTCGACATCAACACATGTAAACATCAAAAAATAAGAATCTACAAAACTGTAACATCCCCCATTTGGAGGCCTAAAACTAACGGCTACGGATGCTGCAGTCATCCATAGTTCTTAATACCAAATACGGTAATATTGGATACATTAATATAATAGAAACACGTGGGTATGAAATTTTTTTTAGATCATAAAACAAATTTCTCGTTCAACTTCGAATCATATTTCAAATTCACTACATAATCCCAACTCATAAACCACGTTTAGAGATGCATAATTATTACAAAATACGCCAAAAGCGACATATGAAGATGCCCCTTTGGTCGATCAGAGTCTAAATATAGCAATTAAACAACTTTGACATTCCATCTAAAACACAGCAAAAACAAACAAAAAGAATTCCTAATAGCTAACTTGCCTTCTGTACGTCTCTAGAAGCTTATTCGTCTAAAGGAGAACCTAAAAACGTTAACTCTCAAACTACTCAAAATTAATCGAGCACTCGAGAGTTTAAGGGGAAAGCAAAGACTTCGAGTCGGACAAAAGTCTGGTATGAATAATAACCTATCATCTTGAACCACATAGATATCTAGTGAGACCATGCCGCTTAGCGGAACGGGTTTTTCCCTCACTTGTATCATAACCCAATTTATAATAACTATATACAATGCACCTGCATCCGCAATGGTTAAGACATAACATAATAAAATATATATTATGATGATATGCAAACATGCAATATGCTCTGGATTTCCATCCCCGTTTACCTGACTGTTTGTCTCGAGTTATAGTTTCTAGGGTCATGATTTTGATACGTGGATCGCTACTTTCATATGCTCCAATATGATACTAGCTCTTCGGATATATTCCAATCTCACAAGTCCCTTTTTACTACTTCCTCTCACGTCAACCTTGATTGACATCTACCTCTCATTGAGCATTCAATGTGCCCTATACTTCCAACACACGTAGGTGCCTCGAGAGGCCTACGTTTGAGATGTCTAATTAATAAATATAATTAATAAATAATTAATATTCAATTATTACTATTAAAATAATAATTAATAATTAACAAGTAAGAAGTAGTTTTTAATAATTAATAATTACTTTTAAATAATTTATATTAAACAATTAATAATTATTTTTAAATAATTTATATTAAATAATTAATAATTAATAATAACCAAGACGAATATTTAGTAACTAATAATTAATAAGTAAGTAGTGTTTAATAATTAACAAGTAATATTTATTTTTCCGATCTAAGAGAACTTCGATGAAAAAATTTATACAATAAATGGTTTCACATAATTAATAACTAATTATAATCAATAATTAAGATAAATATTTAATAATCAATATTTAATAATCTATATATAATAGGAATACCCTATTTTGACGCTTTTGAAATACAAAAAATATCCTTCTCCATTTCTGTTGAAAAATAAAATGATCATGATATTTGTGTCATTTTGTACAACAATGCACTCTTCATCAACATTTTTCCACTGTCCACACTTCTTACATCTAAGTTTTCTTTCACATCTCTCTACATTTAAACTCTTCATCGCAACTACAACGTCACATTTCGTCTCCTTAATAAATTTAGTTGTTCATTTTATTTTTGGAACTACTAACAGACTTACTTTTATTTCTATTTTTCCCTTTTTTTGAAACCACATGGATACATGCTTGGGATCCAACAAAGATGAGATAGTGGTGGACGATGAGGACTTTTAGAGGGAAATGACGTGATGGAAAACACATAGATCCTTCCGGTTTTAACTTTTGCAAAACTAATTTGATTATAAGAGATTTTACTTTTAGCGCTGATTATAATTGGCAATCTCTTGATTCTAAATTCAAGTTTGTAACTTTATAAACCAAGCATCCTCTATTAGTTGATTGTTATTCCGTTAGAATTAGCAAATATTAAAAAGACATGGTCAATAACCACTGGAAAAAGGACATAATAGAAGGGTGGTTACTAATCTAGATCTCTATTTCAACTGCAATGTATGTAGAATCTAATTTACCATTTATTTAGTTTCTCTTGAAAGATTAGGACTATTATTTGTTTGAGCTAGGATAAAACAAGATGGATTTCTTTTATTAATTTTCTAAGCATCAGTGATCTTTTTTATTACGACAGATAATATCTACGTAAACATAATTGCATAGATGACATAAGCAAAGTTTCTAGCTAATATAAGAGGTATGTTTATTTAGATTACCATAAGTTACCATTTTATCATTATAGCGAATATCTTCTTTCACAAATATTATTGTCGTAACATAAGCTTGTAGACTTTATTATACCTTCTTTCTACTTTATCTTGTATCGGTTGCTATTGATCTCGAGCTACTACGAATATAATATTTATACTCTATGTAGCTATTTTAGTACTTTAGCATTTTATGTTCTTAAATGTTTCAATTACGCGATGATGCTAATTGATTAACAACTTTTCAAGTGTCAAATGTTTTGCAAGTAGAAATACGATCGCAAAATGTGAAAAGCTATTAGATATAATTCATGTAAACAACCCATAGTATGTTAGTAACAAATTTATTTTATGGTTTAAGAAAAGTTTGAAGCATGCTTCGTTTCTTACCACATTTGGGTATAAGAACCGCAAAGTGCTACAGCAGTAAGACTTAGTGGCACTTAAATGAATCCTGTAATAAGAACAATGAAGTATATTGAGATAAGACATAAAATATGTATTGTCTAACATAACCCGCTACCTTTGATTGTATATAGTTTATGTAAAGCATAATGCAAATGCTTAAACAATAAATACATAGTATACATCATTTATATATAACCATGTTGCACTTATATTTATTGTTCATATAAATATTCTCATTCACAAAAACAACTAATAAACAACCGATATGATGTGTTGTGCATCATCACTACAAGGAAAATACTGTGTTTTGTGGCGATTTGGGAGATTTGAGGAATTTATTAATGTTGATGCTTTGCATTAAAGTTTATATAAAAAACTATTTATCACTTATATTTTGGCAAAATGAAACCATTACTGTTGCGCAGCTTAATTGGTAATGTATTGTAGCATTCCAGTAACAAACTTATTACAACGTTTTAGGAAATGCATTCATGCAATTTTATATTTGACAAGAAATGGATGAAATGAAGTTTAGATGAATGTGAAATAATATGAATGGTTTCGTTCCTAACGATCGACAATACACACATCGCACCACATATATCCATCGAGCTAATTCTTTTGGCTATATTAGTTGAGGTTTAATAATATTATTGAGCTTAAACATAAAGTATTAAGCATGTAAAGTATATTTTAGAAGCATGCATAAACTTAAATGCGTTACTGTAATTCAACTTGAGGATAAATCAAAATCTAGGCAATGATATTATTTTCATTTTGTAAAATGAATTTGCTTACAACCATTATTTCATAGTAAAATGGATTTGCTCACATGTTTATTCTCGCACGTCCACCAGACGTGCCTAATGTACTGGCCTTTATATAATGAGAATACCTTCGCTTAAAGTTTTGAAAATTACGTTAATACCCTTGCTATGCATCAATTAAAAATATTATATATATGTGTGTGTATGTGTCTATACATACATACATACATATATATATATATATATAATAGGTAAACCCAATTTTGAAGCTTTTGATATTACGCAATCAACCCTGTAACATTCAGCTATAACGAAGGGATATTTTGGTCAATCCATATGCCTCTCACCCACGTTTCCGTATATTCTCCTAAATTTAACCCAAACCCCTCCAGATACCCAATTTTTTTGAAGTTTTTACCTTTTTTCCATGCTTTTCAAACTCAAATCGTCGGGTTCGAACTCTAGGGTTAAAGTGGGAGGTGGCAGCAGGAATTGGAGAGGATGATAAAAGTGGTAACGATGAATCGGGTCGACATGAATTATACGAGAGGACAGTGCTGAGATCGAGATACCTGGCTGTTAAGACTTTAATTAATGGTAGATTTGTATTTATTTTTGTTGTAGTTTTTATCTTTTTTCCACGATTTTCAAACTCAAATCCTCGGATTCGAACTCTAGGGTTAAAGAGGGAGGTGGCAGCGGGAATTGGAGAGAATGATAAAAGTGGTAATGATGAATCGACTCGACATGAATTGTGCGAGAGGACAGTGCTGAGATCGAGATACCTGGCTGTTAATACTTTATATAGTGCTAGGTTTGTATTTATTTTTGTCGATATTGATTTGTCTGTTAGGGTTTACAATATTGTCGGTTTGAGTTTTCCAGTACTCGCTACTAAACCGTTATTAACTATTTTGTTTGAATTGTCTTTTAATCCATTTGATTACAATCTAGGATCAAAATTTACTTCATTTTAATGTGAATGAAGTTTGTTTTGTGCAGCAATATGTTAGCCAAATTAATGTTAGTGAATTATGTTCAATTTATGCTTACATTCTGATTAAATGGTAATATGAAAGTTCTAGTAACATCTAAGATCAATGTTAAAGACAAATCCTCCATATTAATTTCATCAACTTTGGGCTGAGTTAATTAATATATTGAAGTTAGAAATGAAGAGTTGAGTAAACATTGGAATTTATCAATAATTCAAGCTAATTGAGCTTAGAAACATGTAAGTAAAATTGAGGAAGGAAGTAACTAATTAGCACTTAATTTTTTATATGAATGCGTATGATTAAAAATAAATTTCACTTATCTTCATTATTTTGATAATTCCAGAATGTCAAATCTCACTTAATTTTTTACATGTAAGCAAAATATGAATGTGTATGGTAATAAAAATAAATTTCACTTACCTTCATTAATTTGATAATTTCAGAATGTCAAATCTAATTAACAATCCCCATGCTGTAAGTTTACTCCGTGGATAACATATTGAAAAACCTTTGTTTTTTCCTTTTTTAGTAAGTTACCAAGAGTGAATACATGATTCCACGCTAGCTGCTTGCTTTTTCTGTGGACTTCGCCTCCTTCCTTTATGTTAACTACAAGTCAAATAAGAAAATCTTGGAATAATTTGAATTCCGTGATTTAAAGGTTTTTAGAGAAAGATAGAATTAAGAAATAAAAATCTTAATGAAGAGATAGATCGTTCGAATAATAAAAAGCATCCATACATTCATTCCCACAAAATAGGACTAATGCTCCCATTGCGTATTGGTACTTATCGGGTATAGAATAGATCTGCTTCTCTTTGTTCTTACGAACAGAATTCAGCCGTTATTTTCAACGGAATACAATAAAAAGTAACCTTTTCTCATACAGAATTCGCTGAAAAGATTAGGTAAATAAGTCTATTGCAATGCGATAAAGTTACATAGTGTCTATTTTTCTTTGAGAAAGGGGTATTTCCATGGGTTTGCCTTGGTATCGTGTTCATACTGTCCTATTGAATGATCTCGGCCGATTGCTTTTTGTCCATATAATGCATACGGCTCTAGTTTCCGGTTGGTCCGGTTCGATGGCTCTATATGAATTGGCGGTTTTTGATCCCTCTGACCCTGTTCTTGATCCAATGTGGAGACAGGGTATGTTCGTTATACCCTTCATGACTCGTTTAGGAATAACCAATTCATGGGGTGGTTGGAGTATTTCAGGAGAAACTGTAACGAATTCGGGTATTTGGAGCTATGAAGGCGTGGCCGGAGCACATATTGTGTTTTCTATTATGGTTTGTTACTCAAATTATGTACCTTATGTACCTTTATGTTCAATTTGTGTTTGTTAGAGTTGAAACTCTAAGAGACATTACAAATATCGTCCATTTTTGTCTCAGGCTACCTGCTTGTTTTTTCTATGGAATTGCGGAGCCAGATTTCAACTATCCATCCCCGTTGTTGCACCCATGTTACATATTCAAGTATTGATTATAATCTTTTCCCTGAATTCACTTTCAAATTTTATCGATCTTTCTTAACTGTTGGTGGGTTATGTTAAGTATATGCTTCTTTTTTAGAGTAAATGTTGTATTGGCAGGTTAATTTTGGTTAACAAAAGATTAATTTTGGTTAACAAACAAAAATTTAAAAAGCTCATACTAATCTTTCAACGGTTAGTTTTGTTGACTATTACAAAAAAGGTTTTTTTACCTCTTTTTTAGGTTACAATGTCATTTCTAAGCTAATCTGTTGTCATGTGAGTTTGTATGTCGAATTAGCATTACCAACTTTTTTAAAATATGCGGATGATTGGCCTTTTATTTATTTTCAAAATGTGTAATATTTCATTGTAGTTTAAGAGACATTACAAAATATCGCCCATTTTTGTCTCGGACTACCTGCTTGATTTTTCTACGGAATTGCAGAGCCAGATTTGAACTATCCATCCCCGTCGCTGCACCCATGTTACGTATTCAGGTATTGATTATAATCTTTCCCCTGAATTCACTTTCAAATTTTATTCATCTTTGTCAACTGTTAGTGGGTTATGTTAAGTATATGTTTCTTTTTGAGAGTAAATGTTGTATTAGCAGGTTAATTTTGGTTAACAAATAAAAATTTAAAAAGATCATAATAATCTTTCAACGGTTAGTTTTGTTGACTATTACAAAAAAGGTTTTTTTTAAACTTCTTTTTTAGGTAACAGTGTCATTTCTAAGCTAATCAGTTGTCATGTGAGTTTGTATGTTGAATTAGCATTACCAGCTTTTTTAAAATATGTGGATGATTGGCCTTTTATTTATTTTCAAAATGTGAACTACTTCATTGCAGTTTAATGTAGTAATGGGACATATGCTCATTTATAATTTTTTCCTCATCAGTTGTTAGTCTTTTAGCTTTATTCTGCTCAGTTTTGTTGGAAGTGAACATTTTTTCTGATAACTTTGTTGCTTGTTGTTCGGCATTTGTTTCAAACGATTGATTAGCTGCAAAAATGATTGTGCGTACATGCTCTTACAAAATATGAGTTTACTGAAAATACAGCCAGGTACTACCTATACGTCGATAACTAATGGTTTATGTACATTTTAGTAATTTTACCTGATAATTGTGTTTTTGGTGAGAATGGATGAATGCAATTTGTTTCCTGATAACCTGTTCATTCATTATTGGTAATCAAACTGCTTTACAGTCGCCCTTTATCAACGGTTACTGGGTTATGTTAAAAACAATTAAACCGTCTGTTTTATAGTGTTTTCATCCGTAAGTTATCCATCGTATCTACTATGATGTTACTACTACCTACTACAACAATAAACTACGACATATATGTTCTTCCATTTCAACATAGTTACCTATCCAAGCCATAATTTCAGTAATCAGGTTATCATTACTGAAAAATCGTTTGACTCAATTCATTTATCAAGTAGTAAAATTCATTGTTACCTATTTTTGACAGAATACAAATAAATTTGGTATGTTAGAGAAAACCATTATGTTTGATTAAAGTCGTCAAGACGATGATCAAGAGTAGAATTGGGGATGAAGAATTTTCAAAAATAAATCTTGACAGTCTCTTTATTAGGGTTAAGAATAAGGTAAGCCATATACCTTGCTTCATATGATTTACATAAGCTGATTTAGAGAAGAAGCGAAAAGTGAAAAGGTGAATTTTTCTGTGCTTATTTTGTTTTTAACTTCTATTTTATATTAATTTATTAGAAAATTTGTTTCGCTTTTGTTCGGTACTTATCCAAATAAGTTGAATTTTTGCCACGGTAAAAGGTTAATTCGGATTAGTTATTGATTTGAAACCATCTAAGTCCCTTATTTATCGTCAGCATCGTCGTAATATATGTAATATAAACTTAATTCCTCTACGAACCTATCTTATTCCCTATGAAAACCATCGAAGCCCAAATTAATATATGTAGTAGATTTCCATGCCAATTGTTTTTCGGGGTGTCAGTCTGCATTTCACAACTTCAAGCCCTAGATTACTGCTCCAATCCAAAGAATTTCAAAGCACGAAATAGCAAGTTAGAACATTGGATGTAAGATCATGATGAAAAAATCAATCATCAGGTTAAAATCGGCTATTTGTACATTATCGAGGTAATTTGATTGTTACTCCTACATATGATACTTTGGCACTTATTCCCTTGCAGATTGATACCCATTTTTACTGCAAATGATATGTTAGATACGTTTATTGACTGTAAACTATTCGGAAAGAAATCTGGAATTAATTAAATTAAGAATGAAAATGAAATTAGAATTTGTAAATTCAAACTGCAGTTTTTGAACTGCAAATTAATTTATTGTTTTAAATTTTAGTTTCCTTTATCATTATTTTCATTATTGATACAATTTATTTTGTATTAGTTTTTATGAAAATTAGGGAAATGCTATGAACATGAAGTGGGATGTAAGGAGATAAGGCATTCACTGAATGCACGTATTTATTATTGATTTCTGAATTAATAAGTTGATATTGGCATAACTATGACCGTTATAAACATCAAATGTGTTTATGATTTTATCTACAAAATAAAGAACATTATCGTTCTTCCTTCAATACTACTGATCATCACAATGCAAATGAAAGTTTTTTAGGCCACATATGTAGAACAACCGTTAGTTGCGCTTGGTAGTTTGTGGTTGGGATGACTTAATTTCCAACTAGATTTTTACATATCCAAGGGAAAATTAGGCATGTTTTTATTTCTGGAAGTGCATTTCACCAAAATTATCATCCAAGTTTGTTCACTGATCAGCTCATTGTCATTTCATGCGTTGGACTATGCTTATTTGGAATTTCCATTATTTTTAGAATAAAAAGCTTTAACTTGACTACCTCTAAAACATTGGTCGGTTTACACATGGTTTTTTATGTCCTTTAAAAATCTACTAGGGTTTAACTATTCGTTTGCATTTTTAGAACCAGAATTCGAATTTTAAAAATTAGAAAACTGAAGTCCAGTGTTGAAATCCATTAACTTTTGCAGCAGATAAATTTTTATGGGTAAAAATTTATGACTTATAATTTCTTTTTAAAGAAAAGATGATTATCAAAATCTGTAACCATTATGTGTTTTAGAAGGGAATAAACGTCATACAAATAACAAGATTTTCTGGAGATGCCAGAAGAAAACTGTTAGCTACTATCAACTTTACATTAGCTATTTCAGATAAACCCTAACCGTGAGTCCTAACATAAATACACTAATTAGACCTATTATATATAGATATTAGCATATATTTTTAGCTAACCCACAATTTTAGTCAATTATTTTATTTTTTTACTACATGAAAATAGTGACTGATATGTGGTTTGAGGTTTTCTTCATTTGCGATCTTTGATCTTTAACAATGTCACAGTTTTTTATCAAGCTGTGCACCTACGAGTACAAAAATTTTATATAATTAAATCAAAGGGAGAAGATAGTTGAATGGAAGTCAAAGGCGCTTTGATAGGATTTTTGATTAGCATCGTGTTTTGTCATCCTCAAACTAAGATATGTGCCTGTTTGCTGAACCAGAGTTGGATCTGGAAGGTACTATGATGAGAGATATGATACATTTATAGATTTCTTGACTATTGTACTAATATTTATTATGGTGTGGTTTTCAATCATAATGGTTAGCTTATATATCCATGTACAGGAATACATTAAAGAACCAACTCATTGCTTAGGAAGCCAAATGAAGAAGGAAATTAGGATGTATGTATTCACAAAAAGAGGCTTTCTCACAATAGTTACTGTTCTCACTTGCTTAGCACGGGCAGAGTAGCATGCAAAAAGATAACGGATGAACCAGATTGGCTACAAGTTGTGTGGTGTTTGAAAGCATGTACAAATATATACAAAGGTATAACATTCAAATTGATTCAAATGACATTCATCGCTTTTGGCTCATTACATTTTGTAAACTATGTTGTGAAAAATGCAGTCAACTCACAACTTTAAGATGATACAGATGATACTACTACTGCTCCTTAAAAGTATATCAGTGAATAATGTTTTCTTTATGTTATAATGTTGATGTCGAATTGTACTTTACTGTATTATGTATTACGGTTGAGATATGCTATTTAAACAAATAATCTTTTAGTTCAAATGATTTAAGCTTCGTTGGGACTACTGTGCCTTGCTCTGTCATGTTATAAAAAGGGTTTAAGTGTAGTATTTTGTATCAATGTATTGGTTTTGTGGGTTTAAGGGCTGTGTTGTAACAAGGAGAATACATATTCACGTAACTATGTGTACTTGCAGTTGTGTTTGGGTAAGTGCGTGGGTTGCGTGTGTTGCCAGTGCAAGGAAGGTTAATGTATATTAGGTGTGTGTATATTATATGCGTACACGTATGTCATTTGTCATTGCTAGGGTTGCGTGGTAACGCATGGTTTTTTTTTTTAGAACTGGTACTTTATATACAACAAATCCCATGTCAAATAAACGTTCGAAAGCAAGTTTCGAACTTGTGACATCCTGCACCAAAGCCAAATCAATTTACCACTTGGACAAAAGTGCTTGTCCGCATGGTTTGGTACAAGAGTATCCATCTGCTTTTTTGTTTTTCAGAAAAAGAACAAAAAATTTAATGACCAAATACAGCTAATAAACAGTAGCCATCATGCCGGCTGTCAGACAAAACAACCAGGTCCACAAGCTTCTAGTTGCAATACAAACTTCTACGTATAGCAGCCTTTTGTTTTTAAATAAATCAAAAAAATTAAATGACCCAATACAGCTAATACATAGTAGCCATCATGCCGACTGTCAAACAAAGCAGTTCCACAAGCTTCTACCTATTAGCCTACTATATATAGCATACTATATTTAAATGGGTCCACAAACTTCTATGTGCAGCAGCCTATTATATTCAAACAAAGCAAAATGTACTTATTCAAGTTGTTCTACTATCTAGGCATGTAAGTAGGAAATCATCCGTAAAATATATCAGCTGACCCATTATTTTTCGGATTTTACTGTCCATGTTTATGTTACAAACTTCCACTTCCTATAATTTAATTACATACGTCTATATAAACTATCCAGTATCTCTTCTCCATTGTAGACAAAATAGTAAGCCATATATTTTTCATTCGTTATCATGCCTAAGGTAATTGATAATTATTTTATTTTTGTTCGTTATAATGTTTTTCTCTCTTTTTAAATTTAGTTATTATATGTTGTACTATAGGGTAAATCTACAGGTAACAAAACTAATAATTCAATATGCACTCAAAAGCAACAGCTAAAGCGAGCGGGAAAGCAACACTATGATGAGTTGGTACAACATTCAAACGCCTTCTTGGTTAAAATAGAACCATTCAATCAGTCATCAGAAACTTCTCTGCCTACTGCAGTTAAAGTGGAAAACGAAGACAGAGCTTTTAGTGAAACTATTGTTGTTCAAGAATCAGAAGGAACCATGAATGTTCAAGAATCCAAAGTAATTATGGACCAACCATCCATGGTCGATGACTGGGATGAACCATTTGCAAATGATGTGGTAAATAACAAACTCACATTTTAATTTAATTATCCATATAACATATGTTATCCCATTTTTTGGTCAAAACTAGGATATCCATGTCGAGCGCGTCTCCACCACGATCGAGCCAATAAGAAGCAAGCAAGCGTACATGAGTCGGGGATTTCACTCAAGGTTCAAATATAAAAGTTCATTTGGTGAAACAATGCGAGAGTCCATTCGGCAGTATGAAGCAAGACTCATTCGGCATTCACAACCCAAAGTTCACCCAAAGTTCCATTCGGCCTAACTCATTCGGCATTCCCATCCGGTAGTACAAGACAAAAGTCACATTCGGCACTCAGAGCATAGAAGTACATCCGGCATTCGCCATATACAAGTTCATTCGGCATTCACATTCGGCCACCGAACCAAACTCCTCACCTATGCCGAACCAAACTTCCCCCATACCGAGTATAGCCTCACCGGTCCAAACCCTTCCCATGCTACCACCAAGCTAACAACCACCGAACCTTGCTACCACCGAACCAGTTCCATTTCCCACCATCACCGGACAATTCATGGCCGGACCTCACCACCGAATGGACCTCCATCCCACTCCATCACCGGCCCATGCTCCATACCGAATGGAGGCTCGCCGAACCAGAATTGCCAGTCCAGATTGCTTCAGCCCGGGCCCACCAGCAGCTATATCCATCCAAGACCCCTGCCCCCTACCTCATTCTATAAATAGAGGGGCAGGGGTACAACAATTTTTGGAGACAAGTTTGAGAGCTCAAGCCTGGAAGGAACTCTCAAACAACTTTAGATACTTGTAATCAAAGCTTTGTACTTGTAATCTGAAGAAAAAAGGAGAATAACATATAAAGTGGATGTAGGCACGTTCTGGCCGAACCACTATAAATCCGTGTGTCTTTTACAGTTTAGTCCCTGCTTTTTATATATTTGCATAAATCACCCAAATCACTAAATACAACATAAAATCAACCAACTCATACGACTTTGGGTGTTTGCGGCCATTTTTTACGCAAACATTTTGGTGCTTTCACTGAGAAGAACCAACTCCCGCTACATCGGATAGAAGTTGAATTTGAAAATCTAAGAGTTCAGATCTAAGAGTTATGACGAGACAAACAAGTAGAAGGCAAAGGCCAGAGAGAAGTGAAAACCCAGGAAGTCAAGAGGCTTCCTCAGGAGGAAATCAAGCGTCGGCCTTCATCACTAGGGAGGAGATGGAGGCCATGATGAGAAGACAAGAGGAGATGATCCAGAACTTACTTCAACAAATTGGGCAAATTGGAGCACAAATCCAAGGAGCAACTAGAGTTCAGAACGGAGCAGAACCATCTGGCGCAGCACCAGAGCTAGGGGGCAACCCCCAAGCAGCAGACGACTATCAATCAGGCGTCGATCCCGCATGGGGGCACCACACTTGGAGCCAGTTAATCCAATCACAGAGAGTGAGATAGAGGCCTCTGAGCAACCAGGTAAGGAATGAACGCCCAGCCAGGGGGCAGGTAAAATTCCCTCATGAACACGGGGGCAGGTCGAAAACGATGAACAAGTCGCAAAACTCTCACTAGCACGGTTAAATCATTTACACATGCGAGCGATCGCGCACGATCCATAGGCATGCTCTGAATGACTATAGACCGCACCATAGTAAGAGTTTACACTTTGACATCCTCGTCTTGCTCCTGCTTTGACTTTGATTTGAACATTCCTACTATGGAACTCGTATGACTATTGCTTTAACATTTACAATTCCATGGAAAAATTATTTACTTGTATGCCCGTTGGATCGCGAACGGTCCACGAGCGCCTATTGCATGGCAACGAACTGCCAAAGTCTTTGATTCGAAAAATTCCCCCAAACAATGACTCCAACACTGATAATATTAAGTCCCCCCCGGGCACACTCATTCGCCTCGAACGGCACCCGACTTCGAACAGTCACAATTCGCCTCGAACGGCACCCGACTTCGAACAGTCACAACTCGCCTCGAACGGCACCCGATCACGAACGATCACAACTCGCCTCGAACGGCACAACTCGCCTCGAACGGCACAACTCGCCTCGAACGGCACAACTCACCTTACCTCAAATGGCTCGATCGCGAACGGTCGTCACTTGAGGTCCGCCACATGATCACTGACTGTTACACCTCACCTCAAATGGCTTGATCGCGAACGGTCGTCATTTGAGGACCACCACTTGACCGCACACTGTCGCACCTTACCTCGAATGACTTGATCACGAACGATCGTCATTTGAAGTTGGGCGCTTGACCTTGAACGGTCACATTTCACCACAGATGGCTCGATCCCAAACGATCGACGCATGGACTTACAACTCGACCGCGCACTGTCGCACTTTACCTCGAATGACTCGATCCCGAACGGTCGTCATTTGAAGTTAAGCGCTTGACCTTGAACGGTCACATTTCACCGCAGATGACTCGATCCCGAACGATCGACGCATGGATTTACGCGCTTGACCGCGCAGGGTCGCACTTCACCTCGAATGACTCGATCGCGAACGGTCGTCATTTGAAGTTAGGCGCTTGACCATGAACGGCCGCGCTTCATCCCGAATAGCTCGATCCCGAACGGTCGTCATTTGGGGCCATATAAACTATCAAATTCTTTACAGGTTGATGACAGGATATGAACATCCAGCTCATGGCATTACAAAACACGCCTTCCTACCGCAAGGCATATTTTGGGGGGCAAAGTGTTATCCCATTTTTTGGTCAAAACTAGGATATCCATGTCGAGCGCGTCTCCACCACGATCGAGCCAATAAGAAGCAAGCAAGCGTACATGAGTCGGGGATTTCACTCAAGGTTCAAATATAAAAGTTCATTTGGTGAAACAATGCGAGAGTCCATTCGGCAGTATGAAGCAAGACTCATTCGGCATTCACAACCCAAAGTTCACCCAAAGTTCCATTCGGCCTAACTCATTCGGCATTCCCATCCGGTAGTACAAGACAAAAGTCACATTCGGCACTCAGAGCATAGAAGTACATCCGGCATTCGCCATATACAAGTTCATTCGGCATTCACATTCGGCCACCGAACCAAACTCCTCACCTATGCCGAACCAAACTTCCCCCATACCGAGTATAGCCTCACCGGTCCAAACCCTTCCCATGCTACCACCAAGCTAACAACCACCGAACCTTGCTACCACCGAACCAGTTCCATTTCCCACCATCACCGGACAATTCATGGCCGGACCTCACCACCGAATGGACCTCCATCCCACTCCATCACCGGCCCATGCTCCATACCGAATGGAGGCTCGCCGAACCAGAATTGCCAGTCCAGATTGCTTCAGCCCGGGCCCACCAGCAGCTATATCCATCCAAGACCCCTGCCCCCTACCTCATTCTATAAATAGAGGGGCAGGGGTACAACAATTTTTGGAGACAAGTTTGAGAGCTCAAGCCTGGAAGGAACTCTCAAACAACTTTAGATACTTGTAATCAAAGCTTTGTACTTGTAATCTGAAGAAAAAAGGAGAATAACATATAAAGTGGATGTAGGCACGTTCTGGCCGAACCACTATAAATCCGTGTGTCTTTTACAGTTTAGTCCCTGCTTTTTATATATTTGCATAAATCACCCAAATCACTAAATACAACATAAAATCAACCAACTCATACGACTTTGGGTGTTTGCGGCCATTTTTTTACGCAAACAACATACATTTATTTCATGATTCTATCTTCTACAGATTGAATATTGCAAGAAATTTGACAAGTGAAGATCGATGTTTCAACGTAGCTTTCAAAGATTTATGCTGGATGTTTTTGTTTTCATGCATTTTATTTATTTATGTACTGCAATCCCTTAGGCATTATTGCACAATAAAGTTAGCTTTGTAAGTTTCTTTGTTTTCATTTAATATAACTTTTTCATGGTTAACCTTTGTAATAAACAAAATCTTTTTCCATAAGCCCTAACGGTATAATGGAGGGTATGTAGAGACAAAACAATGGGGTAATTGTTACTGTATAGGTTAGTATGAAATTATTGCAAAATGAAAAGTGTTTTGGGGTGTTTATATATGGAGTAAAGAAGAGGAGGGGAAAATTGTCCCGTGACAAGCGCCTAAGATAAAATTGGTAGATTTAAGTAGAAGTCAAAGCAGGCAGGTGGGAAAATAAATCAAAATAGTTTTGAATGGTGTCATGCTACCAAAATGTTCTTAGAAAATTGTTCCTTAAAATAAACAACATAAAATAGTAAAGATGTAAAAGAAGGTTTGTCACTTTGATACGTTAGAAAAAATTGTGTAAAAGGTGCATACTTAATCAACTTAACATGCTTATTAACTTGAAAAACAGAAGTCGGATTGCAAAAATATACACAACTACATAACCGAAGTCAATTATGAATTTACAGCTATATATATATATATATATATAAACTATAAACATCCCGAATTTCATTTCGTTTCATTTATATTTCATATATTTCATTTACAAACACTGCATACAAACACTGTCACAGTGCATACAAACTCATACTACACTACAAACCATCTTCCCTTCCTACTTGACCACAAAACAATAACAAACACCGCTCTACCATACAGTTTCCCTGTTCACACCACCATCCTCTGCCTGAATTACCCCATCATCGCATTTCTGTCAACTCTATGCCTTACAAACAACCACTAAGCTGCTACTGTGCACTATGAACATCACAGTCACAACTTCATCATCTCATACTACTGCACATCCATACACCCATATTACAGCCCTGTGCACTGTGTTGATCACCACAGCTCATCCATCCTCTGCCTTAACAATCATTCATCACACTCCTTCTGCATATAAGTGCAACTCCTCTTCACCAATATCCTCTGTACACAAAATCCATAAAACTTCTGACCACAAAACTGCCTGTACTACTCACAAACAAATCATCACTGTTTCATAACACCGACTGTCAACCCACCCTCCTTATTGCCACTAATCTACCTCCTCTATCGTCACACTTACACACTTCACAATAGTGTACAACTTGCTACATGCCACATTACCCCCGCTTCATTACAAAACTTCAACATGCAAGCTTCCTCAATCAAACATCATCACCCCTGCACATTCAGTTCATTTCACCGTTGCCACAAACTATCCTCATTGCCAGTACTTTAGATTGACTGAAAGTGAGGCTAAAATGTAATCTACTTTTAAAACAAAAATTTGTAGCCTTTTTTAAGACATAAAAACATCTTTTTTTTTATTCACCAATTCACTTCAATCTGTAAAATTGTAACCTTTTTTTAGACATAAAAACATCTTATTTTTATTCACCAATTGACTTCAAGCTGTAACGGGTACGTCCTCATTATAACTATGTGTTGCATGACAAAACTAACAGGAGATGTACCTACCATATATACATATTGCATAAGTGTACCCACATAATAACCGTAGTACACATATTTCTAAGGCAAATTCTATTTCAACTCGAGAATTTACTTAGTAGCCCCCCAAAAATTGAAAAAGTCTGTAAACCCAAAAAATAACTTAGTAGTCCCCCACCATTTCCAGAACTACCATTTACATTACGCAAAACGTGTAAAATTAGATTTTTTTTCTTCACCGATTTAAAAATCAGGGTTAGAATTTTTTCTTTACTGATGTAGAAACTTAGTGGTGAAAAATTGAATTTTTTTCTTGGTAAAGTCTGTAAACCCAAAAAATAACTTAGTAGTAAAAAATTGAATTTTTTCTTCACTGATTTAGAAACCTAATTCATATTTTCTTCAAAACTAAAATTAAAAAAGTCAATAAAAAATTGAATTTTTTCTTGGTAAAGTCTGTAAACACAAAAAATAACTTAGTTGTGAAAAATTGAATTTTTTCTTCACTGATTTAGAAACCTAATTCATATTTTCTTCAAAACTAAAATTAAAAAAGTCTACAAACCCAAAATGTAACTTAGCAATAAAAAATTAAATTTTTTCTTCATTGATTTAGAAACTAGGGTTTTGAAGAAGCGGTGCTTTAGGCAGTAGGAAACTAATATTAGAAGATAATGGAATTGAGAAGAAAGAAAGTACGCAACTTTCTAAGGGTATTTTAGTCTTTAAATTTTATTTATTTTAGGGAAGGCTACTAAGTAATTATCTGTGTTGAAATAGAATTTTCCTATTTCTAAATGTTATTTATTTACAAATTAACTCATAGTCAAATACTTGCATTTTATTACTATGAATATATCATCTTTGATGGATATTGACATGACTAATATGTCATTGTTCTACACGTTGTACATATAGATGAAAATGGCAACCATACATACATTAATAGAACTAGGCTGCTGTGTAAAACCTTACCTTTGAATTGAAATGGTTGATGTGATCCATTACTAACGGTACAAAGCATATTTTTGATGGAGTCCAATAATACCTGCTATAGTTTCTCATCTCTTACCCATTCAAAGCATATGTTACCATTACTCACACGTTGTCTTTCTATATATAAGTAAATTGTTCGGTTTTATATCTTCACAGTACAATTATTTTCTAAGCTAACCAAACAACCTCATATTGAACTTTACTAAATTGCTTTCATATTGTTCTGTTTATTATTATGGCTGAAATACGAAGAGAAAGACGACGTGAGAGCCAACGGTCTAGACGTGAACATGCAAGGGAGCAAACTATTTCAAATGGAAGGTCCCAATTAGTTGAAAACTCTCATTTGAGTCCACCGGGTATTTATTTTATTATTACAATTTTACCTACAACTAAATCCAAACGTATTACAGACTAGAATTTTATCACCATTCTACGATCAATCACTACCATTTTCGCAACCAATCCTTCTGCTGGAGTTAAACATGCAAGCCTTTGTTTCATTACTGCTCGACGTTATCTATATATAATACGAATAGTTAGTTTTGAAGCTTTTGAAATTATCGTTGTAACCTTCCAATATTTTGAAAGATAACTTATTGACTTTGGGATATTTGTGTAATTATATAACAGTCGTAATATTCTAATATATTAAAGCTGGAAACGTATGTTACAATGCTTATGTTAGTTCATTATTTTATGCATTAATTGCGTTTGTTTCCTCAACATACTCATGACTCCGGATAAATTTGACAATTTCAACTTTTGACCTTTCCAATTTTTTACACTATTTTAGATCCAAAAAATATCCAACTTGCTATAAATACTACCCATTATTCCATTCAACGAATAGTAATGATGCTTTAATTCTCCTACTGTATTTCCTTCTCCCTCATTTTCTTCTAACCTACTTTGTCCTTACAATTTTCAAACCATCATGTCCAAGGCAATTCACTTTTCTACTCCTTTCCTTGCATATTATTTATGAAATAATAAGATTTCCATTATTTAATTTACTTACAACATATTCTGTCAATTAGTAAAACCTTCATTTGAAATTTTGAATTTACTAACATACCCTTCTTTTGAAATTCATTTGCCGATGCCCACGTTGTAACTAATGAAACAATTCTGCAATTACGAGTCGACCCATATCAGCATAAAAAATAAAAAGAATAATTACCACATATGTCTTTATCGCTACTATAACCCACTTTATCATTTTGTTCTCCCATGTTTTACAAATCGTGTTTTATAACTACTCAAAATTTTCATTTTCAATCAATCAATGGCTGCTATTCTTAAGTCATAATTAGATCCATCTTCATCCACATCACTTCTTTAATCCACTGGATTTTTGCTTTCATCCGTAGGCCTTCTCCTTTACCAACAACCTAAACCTTTAACTCTCACTACTGCCTTTTGCTTTTGATTTCTTTAATATAAAAAACGAAGGTGGAACCCTCTCTATTAGATCTGTGATGACTCAATGGATTATTCTGGATGAGGTTTTAGTTTTAAAGTTAACGGTTTATTATGTTATGTAGAATGTGCTAGAGGAAATAGTTTTCATGCACTGGATTGAACGAGGAGGAGATTATATATGAAAAAACACTATATTAGCTTTTGATAACATCTATCTAAAATATGTTTTAAACATATTCATCTAACCTATACTTTGTAATTAACCTTTGATTAGCATTACATAATTGGTTACATAAAATTAAATCTACATATACGCCCAAATATTGGGTGCGTTGGAAACAATCAAAAACTGAATGTCAGGACTAAGCTAAAGTTATTCCTACTTAATGCATACAACTTAATTTTCCTGTACATTAAGTCATCGCTGAGGAAAAAACTATCAACCTCCTATTTGTATACAAACAAACCGCAACTTAAATTGAGAACATTAACTCATTGATTTAAAGTTCTATTGCACACAGCAATTTTAAAGCTTGCGACTGGCTTAATGAAGTTAAAATTGCACACATCCCATAAAGTCTTAATGAAAAGCATACGCATGAAGACTGCACTCACAATACACTACTAGGCACATATACATTTAACCTGTCACGGCAAATTAAGTTTAGATTGAATGATATGGATAAATTAAAAAGAAAAAATAGATAACTTCATTTCATTATATTTAATGAATATAGGTAGTCGTATATTGCACATGAATCATCTAATTACAAGACACCTTTGTCCTTTCTTGCATAAACCAGAGATAGTATGATCATCTCAAATAATCGATGACCCAAAATTTTGATTTAATTGTCAAAATTACAGTAATATGATGTTTGGCAATTTATACATAAGCCCTTATGCTATAGTATGATGAAGAATGTGAAAAGCTTGCTGTGACGATCCTGACTCGACCTTCGAAAATTGACACCCGTACTTCACTCATACTCGAATGCCGCAGATTCAAACGTCGAATCTGGCTCGTCGGAGCTTATAACACACTAAGTATAATAACACAGCGGAAGAAAAGGAATATATCATATAACTCCAATGATATAATATCCAATGATATACAACAATGATCACAAATACATATCAGAGATCAACAACAACATAGCGGAAACACAAAGGCACCAGCAGCGGAAATAACTTGAACTCCAAATAAAACTCCAATATCTGCAACTCCATCACAAATCTCTAATCCAAAGATAGCACGAACTCCCAATCAAGCTGAATTGAACCAAACTCCATCTCGATGTGATCGCCAAAACCAAAGGCTTCAAAGATCCAAAGACCGAAGAAGATTTCCAAATGCTACCAAACAAAAGACTGGATGCTATCGAATCTACACATACTATTTGATAATCTGAAAAACCCAACTTTAGACCGCCCGTGTGGAAAATTATGGGCACCCAGATTTTAGGAAAGGAACAATAAACTCCGGATCAGTCATGGGACTGGTATGAGCAAACAAAAACAGTTTTATCTTTAAAACAGACAACAAAGGATTTAAAGTTGAAATTCGCAATGCTTTTTGGAAAACGAAACTGCCATAAGGCCTCTCGCCACACACACAATGCAAGCGCACACTTGGAGGAGATTTCTCCTTATGACAGTAAAAAATGCTTGATATGCAAAAATCATTTGATATTACTATTAGTGCATAGTGCAGAAAACATTTCGAAAGTATAATATTAATCTTAGCCAGCATACAACCATTATTGTATGCCTACTATAACTACCATGTTCAATAGCATGTTACCGCCATATTCCATGGCAGGTTATACAACTAAAACCGCATATGGCGCGTATTGTTTCTTTGGATTTCCAACAAATTGTCAGGCAAAGAAACTCCCACATAAAATGGAACGCCTCTGGAGGGACGCCACCGAGAACCTAACCGGATCTTTTCTACACAAGGCCGGGTTACCCCTGCCCGGAAGTAACTACTGATAAGAGTACGCCATCCCCCGGTCGTTATCGACCTTTATCCGAGGGCCCTCAACCAATAACCACAAAGCAAAGTATCTGGGCTCCATACCATGATACCACTTTCAAAATCAACATAAGTAAATATCTGGGCTCCATACCATGATATCACTTTTTATCCAGAAGGAAATGGACATACCCTCAGGTGGCGCTACCCCCCAAATAACCTTGCTGCCACGATTCCTGTTTCGACCATTATCGGGTTGTGAGGCTCGACGAAGTCACATCCACAAAGCTACGCTTTTCACAAAGCCATGCTTTGATCAACAAATGATCAGCAGCACTTCATATGCCACATTACCAAATTGAGAATGTATCACTAGTAACCATCAACTACATAACCTCTAAGCTCGTACGTCTCAGAGAAGGGTGTTAAGCTAAGAGAATAAATCTCCGCCACCAAACAGAAATGTATTTGATAGAAACTAGCTTTACATCTCAAAGTGTAATGTCAGACACGCATCCATACAAGTCTGTTCCGGGTTCGAACAGAACCGAAGGCACTTCCAAAGAAGCCCTTGCAAATCCGCCTAATCCCTAATCACGTCCGGACTCCCCATCACAAAGGGTGATCAAATCTCTATACCGGGGATCAGCCGGTGCAGAGACATTCGACGAGTTATCCTTTTGCTTTCGGAAATATCCGGTTTTCACCGTCGGTCCTCATGCTATCCATATTATCGTATCATTATTTGAAATGGGTTATATGACATAAGGTCCTCTCCCGGCTAAACCGAATAATGAGCGCCATAATTTAAAAACATATGGATATTGGGATTTCAGTTAAGTCACTACTTAAAACCCAAAACTTTCCTTTCAAATGGTTTAAACAAATTACCATTTCAAATCTTTAAACGAAAAGATTCACTTCACAAAGTTCACCAACCTTCCACAAAGGTTAATTCATAGTTTTCAAAACTATTTACAATTCCATATCTTTATATATAAAAGATACTCCCTCAAGATTCTCTTCAATTTGGAAATAAAGTTCACAATTTTTCTCAAAGATTCAATTATAACTTTCAAACCATTTCCTTTTCAAATTGGGTTAACTCATCTAATCATTAAATCAAAAACTCAATTCATAGCTTTCAAAACCATTCCCAAAGATTTATTCATAACTTTCAAAACAATTCCTGCTTCAAATCCTTTATATAAAAGATACACCATTTAAAATCCTCTTCGATTTCAAAACAAAGTTCAATCATCTTTCACAAAGATTCATTCATAGCTTTCAAAACTATTTCAATTCCATTTCAAACTTGAAATCTTTCAACACAAATTGGAAATTCTCTCTTTATATGAAAGCTATTATTATTTGAAAACAAATAGTTTTCGTTGAAAAAATCTGATTTCATTTGTACAAGTTAAAGCCCTATGGGTTAAATTGAAATTCCCCAAAACAGTACTTTTTTAAAATGGTTTAAACCCATATAAACACATTTATAACTTGTATAACATTTTTAAACCATAATTTCCAAATATGGAATTCAATTTCAAATCTTGAATTCAAATTCGAACCAAATTATTTAAATTTCAAAACTTGAAGTTATTCAAAATAATTTTATCTTTAAAACTCCTTTTCAAAAGCTTTTCATATTTAACCCAAATCCATTTCCAAAACCATTTGGATTTAAAATTCAACTTTAACTTATTTCAAAAATCCGTGACTTATCCAATTTCCTCGTGCAATCCATATTTGTGTGTATATAGTGTAGTCTATGGGTTTCACAGAATAATAGTGCAATAAAATCAATCATCACAGATTCAAGCACATCAATATCGATAAGCGGTATAATCTATAACGCTTATCTCCATCCACAGATTCATAGATAAATAAATTTATTATAGATAAATAAATTACATTCATCACAGTTCACACCAAAACAATTCATAGCACAAAGCATAACATATCAGGGATATCAAACAATTCAACAATCAATAGAATTCAAACATCCATAAGTAAGATCAATTAATTATTTGATTAATTTAAATCAGATTAATTACTTATAAATAAATTACAAATCTGGGTTAATTAATATTAATTAATTACAAATCATTTTAATTAATTATCCTTTAATAATAATTAAATTAATTAACCTTTAATTATAAATTAATTCAACCTTAATTAATAGATTAATTAACCTTTAATCATTAAATAATTAACCTTTAATTCTTTAATTATCCTTAATTAATTACCTTTAATTAATTAATAAATAAGTTAGTTAACCCTTAATTAATCTACATTTAATTAATTATCCTTAATTAATTATAATAAGTGATTATCTCTAATCACTTTCATTAATTAATCTTAAATTAATTAATTATCCTTAAATTAATTACTTTAATTAATCAATCACACAAATTAATTATCCTTAATTAATTATTCCTTAATCACTTGATTAATCAACTTTAATCATTAATTACTTTTAATTAAGTAATTATCTTTAAGTAATTAATTACCCTTTTTAATAATAAATTAATTAACCGTTAAATAAAATAATATTTAAATTCAAAATCATTTCTTAATTAAGGTTTCAATATACTTATTTCAAATACTTGCTTAATTCAAACATTTTCAAATTCCATTAAAAATACTTATAAATATATTCATTATCATCATATAAATTATTTCAAAATCAATTAATTTTCAAAACAATTTAAAAATATTTAACCTTAACCTTTTTCCTTTGAAACTTGTTCATATTTTTAGTTTTAAACCTTGGTACAATATTTGTTTTATAATTTAAAATCGAGTACAGATTGTATTTTAAAATTTTAAAACCTGAAACCTGTTTTTCTTTTAAAATTTAAAACCTGTAATCAGAACAAAAATGACCCAAGCCGATCCTGAAACAACTCCGAGCCCAATACAGATTTGCTCGAGTACGACTTCGAGCCAATTCTTCCTCTTCCTTCCACAATTTCAAATCACAACCCAGACACCATGCACGTGCACCAATGACCAGACCACTTCCGATCAACCTCGCGTCCACCAGCACACCGTCAACGACCACCTCCACCCAATCGACTACCCAGATCAGCGATTCGATCAAGAAAATAAAATCGAGCTACCCAATACAACTGGAACCCAACTTCGATCATCCAAAAGTGCCTCGCCGGACGACCTCTGGCCACCAAAATTCACACAACTTCGACCAGAGCTTCATCTCTAACCCACGCCTCCATTCCCCCAAGCGCGATAGCCTCCAGTTCACCCACGACCACGAAAAAGCCACGACTTCAACAATGTCCCAAACCATTCACTAAACCCTATTTCAACATCGCGTCGCCTCTATAGTGCCCTGAAACACTTGCGAACATTTTTCCCTAAATCTATAATCACTCAACTATCATCGATATCAGGCACGACCTAGATCGTTGCACCGACGATCGAAAATTGACGAAACTATGGTTTCCGTTCAACTTGAAATTCCTACCTCGAAACAAAGCTAAAAATCCCGATTTCTATCTTAAAAATCATCGTTTGTAAACACAAATCCATCTGTATAACCAAAACTCGATAATAAAATTTTCGAATTTTCACGTTTGAAGATATCTTACTGTCATTCCAAATTTCTAAATATTTCCTGAATATTTTTTACTTAGAATTATTTTTTAAATTAAGTTAACATCATCTTTTATTTCGAAGTCAAAGTCTAAGATTGATTGTATATAGAGAATTGAAATTAAATTTGGTATGCTTAAACTTGTTTATAACAGAGCAGGTGTATAAACATGTGTATACAGACATGCACAGGCCTTTTTATTTTTATATACATGCATTTACATTTATAACTAAAATATTATCACACATCCATTATCACAGACAATCCAAAAATTCATGTATACAGGCTCAAAAGTTTGCTCACCTGAGATTTGGAAAGAACGGAGAATAGAGACGTGAATTTGAAACTAGAATTTGTTTTTGATTTAAATCTGGACATGATCCTGATCTTTGTTTGATGCTTTTAAGTTGAATCCTTGGTTTGAGTTGTACTTTGATCAAGCTTGAGTTGAATCAGTTGCTTTCAGGATTTTGAATTTATTTCAGCATCTGAATCTAGAAATGATCTTGCTCAGGTTTGCTTTGTTTTTTTAAACTGAATCCATATTTGTTTGATGCTGCTTTTTGATTCCCAGGTTGATGTCTTGAGACTTTGATGTTGAGATGATTTTGTATTTTTGTTTTTAAATTTGTTTCAGGTTGTAGCTTCCAGATTTTTTTCTGTTTTGAGTTTGAATTCAAAACTTGTTTTTAAACTGAGTTGATCTGCCTTTTTTTGTTTGATGTTTTTTTTAAACACTGCTCAGGCTTTAAAATTTGAAGCTTTGAATTTCTTTGATCTCAGATTCGAGAAGTTTTGAAAAATGAAAATAGCCTGGCAATTTCTTAAGCCTATTTTACTTAATATTCAAAATAAAAAGAAAATACAAATCTTGCCACTTGTTCATTTATGAATCAAATTAAGTTACACTTGTATTAATTCATGTTAGAATGTTTACAAATGTTTAAAGCATAAAATCCTTATTTTACAAATGTCATAACAAAGGTGTTTTTTTATGTTTAAATCCTTTCTCTAAATAAATTCAAAATTTATGTTTATCCCTTTTATGTTAATATATTTACACCTTTTGTATATTCAAGAATCATGTTTTTATATGATTTTATTTTATATTTATTTTTGTCTTACATTTGCAATTATGCATTGTACTTATACAATTCTTAAAAAAGTGATTTAAAATCAAATTGTTCTTACTAATAAATAAATAAATATATATACACATATATATCCATATATATTAAATCCTTGGAAATATAAAATAAATAAATCCATTTTATTTGTAAAATACTTACAATTGAATTCCCAAATTAAATTCAATTAAATTCAGAGTTTCAAATTCAAAATGCAATTCAAAATAAATCTATATTCATATAAATAAACATGCTCCTTTCTTATTAAATTTGGAAAATTCAAATTATTTCACAATAAAATTTAAAATTAACATATTATTCAAAATATTTATTTTTGAATTTCCAACTAGAGTTTCTATTTTAAAATCATATTTATATTCATTTATATTAATAAACAAACAAATATATATATTTAATTTGGAAAATACCAAATTAATTCACAATTTAATTTTAAAAATTAAATTAATTTCCAATTTGAATTTGTTTTAAAAAACGGGAATGTTACACTTGCGCTTTAGTTGGCGCAGTCCACACCATGTGTTTGCTTTGAAATGCGTGGAAAATATTAAAAAAAACTGTGTTATGATTGCATCACAACATATAGTTTATGCACAAAGAGATTTGTTGTCAATTTGACAGCTTATTAGAGGTAGAAAATGGGTTGAAAGTTAAAATATGGATCATGGCTGTAGTTAGGGATACTGCATGAGAACGTGGCTACAAAACATTTATAATGTAACAAAATTAAAAATGATATTTTAGACATATCAAAGGCTTCATTTTCTGCTTTCTTTATAATTACTTTCAGGTGCATATGGTATAATGGAGTGTATAATGGACCCAAGGCAACAAAAATCAAATTGAAATAAGTATAAGTAGTATATATTAATAGTTAACAAAGTTGAAGTTTATTTTTCATTACTATTTCAACTGCATATTATATAAAAAAAAATATGATTCAAACTATATAGAACATTTATTATTTCTTTTAGGACAATCAATCATAGAAGAAAGAGGGCAATCAACCCAAATACGTAGAAGGCCAAGGATTCTACCATCTGATGTTCCCGGTAATTTTTTTAACTTAACTACTCACTTTCTCATTTACATTGTATTTTTGTCATTCTAATCATTCCAATGATGGTAATCATTTAGGATCATCTGAATATCAAGAACACATGATTACTCGATCCGCTTTCATGACAAGCTACAATTGTGGTCGAAATTTTATTGTTACACAGTATTTTCACCACCACATGCTACCTGCTCCTACCTGCTGCCCATTTTGTGGCTCAAAGATATTCTTTCATGAGACATTGGATATTTGCTGCAAGAATGGTAAAATTATCATTCAAAGACCAACAACATCTCAGCAGCTACTAGGTTTGTATATTGATCAAACCAAAGTTGGTACGCATTTTAGAAGTAACATAAGGTCTTATAACAATGCTTTTGCTTTTACATCGATGGATGCTAACATTGATCATAGCTTAGCAAATGCAACAAATGGAGTTTATTCATATCGTGCACAAGGCTCCGTATCTTTACCTATGGATGGAACGAGACCAAGATATTTGCAGTTATATATTTATGATACTGACCACGAGATTGAAAATAGACTACACGATAATGCAATAATGAGGCCAAACCTGCTTTTGATATTAAAACATATTTTAGATATCTACAATCCTTTTTGTACAAGCACTACACCACAGATAGGGTTTAGGCGCAACGTTAGGTGGCACATTTGATACGGCTATAAGCCGTATCAAATTTTAATACGGCTTAAAGTCGTATCTATTTTATTTAATACGGTTGTAAGCTGTATTAACATTTGATACGGCTTATAGCCGTACCAAAATCCATGCCTCTTTTCGTGGGAAAATTTTCCCCAAAACGCACACCCTCCCTCCTTTTTTTTAAATTTCCAGCCTTCCCAAAAACTACTACGGCGACATAGGTCACCATCTACAACACAATCTTCCACATCCAGACGAAACAAATCGCCAAATCGCCTCCCTAGAAACTACTACAGCGACCTGCCTACCACCTACAATTACAATTAGGTATGTACAATTTGATATCTAGTATGATGTTGTTAATTCATGACTTCTTTTTTCATGTTTTTGGTTTGAAATTTTGGGAAATTAAATTATGCATAGAAAATTGATTTTTAGGTTTTTCTAAATACAATGGTAAAATTGATTAAGTTAGCACTTGCTCATTAAGTTAGCACTTATAGTAACTTGTGGAAATTAAGTAAGTCAAAGATTAAGTAACTTGTGGAGATTTTTATTTCGAGCTTATAGTAACAGGTAAGATATTTATTTCCTTGTGGAAATTCCTGAGCTTAACTGCTCATTAAGTTAGCACTTGCATTTAATGAATGATTAACCTACACATGTTTACAGTTTTAAGATTAAATATAATGTATAACAATGAATATGTCTAGCGTATTGTAAAGTTATTAGTATAGTTACATTTTCGGTTATTTATAAGTGTAGGGATGTTATATATTTGCATGGAACGTACCAAAAATAGTGTATTAGTTTGATGCTTCAACACAGTGCAGTAGTTTGACAAAATATACCAACTAAATCATTGCTCGAAAGATGCAAAGTTTCAGTTTTCAACGTTTGAAACCGGGTTACCTTTTTGACGACTCTTAGGTCATATTAGTATTTAATTATATAATCCATTGCAGCATCCCCGATGGAAGGCCGGTGAGTCTAGAAATAGGTTCACCACTGACTGCCAGGTTGTTTTGACGACTCCAAGAGTCATTGAGTTATTCGACATCTACAATACCGGATAAGTATGTGGTCAAGATTAATCGCTTTTCATATGGATTGCAACTCTGGCCATACAAAATTATCCGGTATTATAAATGCTGGATAAAGTGGTTCATCGTTGAGGTTGCTTCAGTTTCAGTCACTAACTAAAATTAATATTTGTTTCATAGGATAGGATGACCAAACTTTTTTGTTGGGAACGCTCCTAGAAAAGGATGGTTCAATGGCCTAATAGTGCATCAGCTCGTTTCATTCGCTGACAGCTTTAGACTAGATTGCTACCATATCTTCATAGACTTTAAGTCATAGTCCATATGAATCATTTTTAATTATTTACAAAAGTAGGTAGGTAGTCTCCGGCTTGATCTAAACAACAACAACAAAAAACTACATACCACGCATATTAGACTACTCCTTTCCTGCATTTCCTATAAAAGAAATGCAAATATTTTAATCACTGGCAACATGGATGCGAATTTTCATCAGTGAACAACATCCACAAACAAAATGAGAACATATTTCACCAGTAAAGTCAAGCATCTTTATGTAGCATACAATATGATTTTAGTTAATATAACTGGACAACCGATAGTCTATATAGTACTTAGCATCATTTTATAGACATTTTTCTAAATTCTGCTTGGTCAAATAACACTACTCACTGAGCACATTTGTGAAATTCCTGCTTTTGCAACTGCATTGACAAGTATTTATAGCTACTTCATCTAAATTGTCTTCTTTGGTAATAGTGTTGAGTGGAATTTATATATCAATGGAATTTATATATGAAGTGGAGTGCCATATTAAATGAATGCGTTGAGTCATGTAATGGAAATTGCCACCTGAAGTGTGATTTCCAATTCAGTTCTAATCCTTGACAACCTGAACTTGCTGTAATACAAGACAATAAATGAAAAAATAGGTTAGAAAAATAGTAGGAATTACCATAGATTGATTGTTTTCTCCGCCCATTTACTACTTTCAAGTGATAAGCAATAACAATTATACAAATCATGTTTTCGTATTATGCTATCTATTTTGCTAACAGTTTTAGTTCCGATAGTCTGCTCTAGTTTCGATACATGTATGGATTCTTCTGCTAGATCTGGTGATTGAACATCGCTCTAACAAGTATTTAGAAGAGTCAAATAATCGACTTAGCATCGTATCTGTTAGTATATATTAAAATAAATCATTTTCATTAAAATCCATCCAATTTTTTCTCTTCTTGATATTGAAATTTGAACTAAAATTATTCGTGATACTATGTATGTTTCTAACCATATTCAAAATCATATGCCTCCTAGGTAGAGATGACGAAGGATATGAGGATCTTCATGTACCTTCTGGTACACAACCTGGTGAAATATTGAAATTTACAAAGTTAGGGGTTCCTAACATAAATAAACCTTCGGTTCATGCTGATCATCATATAATAAAAATAGTGGATATTTTGAAAATAATCAGGTAAGCTATTTCCCTTTTTGATTAATTGCCTCAGTGAATAGTGTATGTTTTAAAGTCAGCTGTTAAGGTTTAAATTATATTAAGTCAACCATTCAGTAGCCATTTAGGCCTCTGGCCTATTTGTTAACTCCAGTCCTTGACATAAATGCACTATTCTAAGTAGGAAAAACACTTCTGCTGATGTTTGGTAACTCTACTTGTTGCTCAAACACATTTTTTCTGGAGGAAAAAAACGATATTCCTTTTCTACCATAAATACTTCTCTCGGAGCTCTTCACAAAGTAGTTGAGTAGTATAACAAAATCGGATTCAATCTTAAATCTTAACCTGTTTTAATTTGTGCCTGGTCTTGTTTGCTTAGATTTTTGTTGTTGAAAATTGAAACTATCTTCTTGCACTATCATGTGTTTTAGATATTTAATTTTTATTGTTGAAAGTTAGTACATTCGCGATCTAACTATATTTTGATAATTTTAGGAACTGAAGTGATGGGCACTATATGTTCATGTTTGTGTTTGGACGAATCTGGATAATTAATCCATTTAGATGCTTCATAGCATAGGTATTATATCTGTTTCAGATCCTTAACTCAACAATTTATTCAGCTGGTATGTTTTCCAAAATTTAAGTTTTAACCAAGATTGATTGGAGATGTTAGAAGTAGAACTGATGTTAAAATTTTGCAACTTTTAACAAGTTGATTAATTGAAGTATTTATTTTAGGAGGTACTCATATTTGAATCTTCCAGTTACCATTTAATGTACACTAGATATTCCAGATTAATTTACATGTTACCATTTAATCACATCCATAAATGACCTTAATGAACAAATTGAAAAGTAAACTATATTCATCCATACCTTAAATGTATTTTGTCATCTTATAATACCCATTACATTTGTTACCTAAAATAGATAATGTCCAATAATCAGTTTCTGTTTGCTCCTCTGCAAACTAAGCACTTGAAGTATTGGCTGTTATATTTTTTATTAGAAAACGCTCACAGTTTCTCTGTATTAATAGCACATGAGCTTCTAATCAAGTACTTAATTTACAGAATTTCCTTGTTTGTGTCATCAAATAGTTATTATTTAATTTCATTTATTATGCATCGTTTAGTACATTTATACAGAGAGAAGAAATACAAACAGACCCTTTATTTCACATCTCCCTTGCCAAAAGAATTGGCTAAGATGCATTCCAATTATGTTGTCATTTATTTTCATTTATTTTGTTGGTGTTTAGTCGTAGCTCATTTTCTGTGGCCATTTTGATCAATGAGCTCTTTGATATGTTTCCTGTTTTTAGTAGCTCACATATGTGAATAGAAATTTTTTGAACATTGATCAGCCTCTTTTAACCACCATATCTGAATAAGACTTTTGTTGCATATTTGTAGCATGACCTTGTATTAGATTTTCCAGGGACAGTAGATTATCTTTATATTGATGTAGTAATGAATTATTCCTTGGATTAGCAGTAATTGCACATATACATCATTATTTGTTTCCTCAACTTGTTAATCGGCACATGTATAGTTGATCTTCCTTTGTTCCATTAGTTTAAGTGTCTATTGGTATTTTTAAGTTTGCACAGTAACAAAAAATATGATTACTTGTTGATTTAATATGGCGTATACATGGGAAGCTCGGGCCGCTCTATGAATCTTCTGCATTACAAATGTAAACATATCATATTCATCATATTCGTTTATATTAAGAAACAACAATACTCAAAGACAGTTTGATAAATGATCACCATTCCAATGAACATAAAAAACACACAGATTATAAACAATAATATGATTTTGTGGCATTGCATGGGTGAAACAATACAAGATCGGTGAAATATTATAACCTTGTGTTTCATATTTTAATTGGTCAAATTTTCTAATCCAAAATCATAACATCAAATTTAATACCATGTATCACTAAAATGCTAAACGAATAATCAATTCGCATCCGTGTTGCCAGTGATTGAAATATTTTCACAATTTGATAATAATAATGATACGTTACGTTAAATCTTATAGTTATCACTAAATTAGGAAAGGTTTATGAAATTACTTTTTTATAGAAAAAGGAAATTTGTGCGCTGTCCCTACATTGTCTTGTTAATTTAAATTCGGAAAATAACATTTTTGGAAACTTTAGGTAGTGGTGGAAATGGAATGAGGGGAAGAGGCAATTTTACCGTCAAAGGTAGTTAATGTGACAGGAGGGCAGTATGTCTTTTAGCATAGACAAACAATGGATAAATGAATCAGATCTAAGATCTACATACTATATATATGGGGTGCAGAAGTTCATTAGTTTTGTTGAAGAAAACGGTGGTAAGAAAGGATTGTATTTATGCCCTTGCACCCCGTGCAAAAATATGAAGACGATCAAATTAGATGACATTCATTTTCATTTGCTTAGATGGGGTATTATCCAATCGTATACAGCGTGGTATTTTCATGGGGAAAAAAGGGCGGAGATGGAAAAACAACAACCAGTTAGTCATGGCAGAACTACTGCTGAGTCTGAACATATTAGGATGGAAGATTTGGCCAATGATGCAGATAGATTTCATCATTTTCAACCTACAAATTCATTGCCTGATCATGCTAATGTTGGAGAGCAGTCTACTGATTATCCAGATTGGCAGGCCAATGAACGTAAGAAGTATAAATCGCTTTTTTGTAGCGTAAAAGAGCCACTGTATCCTTCATGTTCAAAAGGGATTACGAAGCTGTATGCCATTGTGAAACTGAATAGCTTGAAGACCTAATACAGCTTTTCAGATAATGGTATGACTGCACTTCTCGAACTAATAAAGGAGTTACTCCCCGAAGGTAACACGCTGCCGACAAACTACTCCGACGTGAAGAAGATCATTAAGCAAGTTTGGATGAATTACAAAACTTATGATGTATGCATCAATGATTGCATATTGTACTGGAAAGATGATGCGAACAAAGTTTCTTGTACAAATTGCAATGAACCAAGATATATGACATCATTAAACGAAGAGAGAAAATGCACCAAAGTACCTCGAAAGACATTAAGACATTTTCCTTTAATTTCTAGATTGAAGAGACTGTATACTATACCATGGATGGCAGATGCGATGACCTGGCATGGTCGTGCCAAGTCTGATCCAACCGTAATGCGTCATCCATGTGACACTTCTCAATGGAAAGTGGCAGATTCATTTGATCAAACTTTTGCTGCCGAGCCACGAAATGTCACACTTGGAATAGCAACAGATGGTTTCTGTCCACATGCTTCTCTCTCTAACCCTTACAGTTGTTGGCCAGTAATTGTAGTACCATATAATCTTCCTCCATCTATGTGCATGAAAAGGGAGTTCTCAATGTTAACATTGTTGATTTCTAGGCCAAAACAACCAGGAAAGGATATTGATGTTTATTTACAGCCGTTGATGGACGAGTTAAAACAGTTATGGGAAGGAGTAGTTACATTTGACTCGTTAAATAAATCTGAATTCACAATGAGAGCTAGGGTGTTGTGGGCAATCCATGATCACCCTGCTTTTGGGACTTTATCGGGATGTACAACTCACGGTTACTTTGCATGCCCTGTTTGTGGGGAAAACACTTGCTCTTATTATCTTCCTGAAAGTAAGAAGATGTGTTATATGGGACATCGAATGTTTCTTCCTAACGAACACAAGTTTCGATACGATAAGACAAATTTCAATAACGAACAAGAACTTCATCGTCCTAAATGGCCATTGACTGGTTTTCAAGTTGAAAAGAAAGTAGCGAATATCAAAATGAAAGTTGGTAATCAAAAAGAAGAAATTGGTCGAAAACGGAAAAAGTCAACCAATGAAGATGTTGACAATATTTCTGGATGGTATAGGAGGTCTATCTTTTTTGATTTACCATATTGGAAAGCAAATTTGATTCGACATAATATTGATGTTATGCATACGGAGAAGAATGTCACAGAGCATCTCATCAGCACCATTATGGACCATAAAGATAAGTCAAAAGATGGTATCGATGCACGCTAGGATTTGAAAATCATGGGTATAAAACAAAAGTTGTGGGTGATGGAAGATCCTGAAACAAATAAAACAATCATACCAAAGACAACTTTCGCTTTGAGCAAAGAAGAAAAGATACGGTTTTGCACCGTTTTGAAAAATCTGAAAGTGCTTAACAAATTTTCTTCTAACTTTCACAACAATGTGAGCATCAATCCTCCTGAACTAAGAAATATGAAGTCACGTGATTACCATGTCATAATGCAGCATTTGCATCCGGTATTGCTTCAACATTCTTATCCACAACATAAGGATCTACGAAATGTTGTTCATCGTATTAGTTTATTCTTTAATATTTTGTGTTCAAAGGTGATCAATAGGGAACATCTTTTAAAACAAAAGGCTAGCTTAGTAGAAGCAATGTGTGTTTTTGAAAAACATTTTCCACCTGCATTTTTTGATATCAGTGTCCACCTTATGGTTCATTTAGCCGATGAAGCATTGGTTTGTGGCCCTGTCAGATATAGATGGATGTATCCATTTGAACGGTAAATTTCTAATTTCAGTTATGAACATTATTATTTCATATAAATAGCTACCGTCTACAGTATATAATTGATCACATTTATAGGTTGATGAAAACATATAAAGGATATGTGCGCAACAAAAGATACATTGAAGGGTGTTTTGCAGAAGGATATATCGTACAAGAAGCTAGTCTTTACTGCATGGAATATATGCCAAACGGAGGTGATGGCAATCATAAACATACCCGCGAAGCGTTTTTAGACGAGGACGATGAGTTTGCTGGTGAGATACCTCTGGATAATGGTAAAGACATAACGTTAACCCAAGTGCAGTTTGAACAGGTGCGTAGATGGGTCCTTAATAAGTACGATGGATTGGATGAATGGAAGAAGTAAGTTCATGAACTTATTTGGAATTTTAATTTTTTTAGTTCAATTTATATATACATTTTGATATGTGTTTTTCGTAGGAGGTATAACTCCTATGTGAAAAGTACTAGATTTCAATCTAGAGGCAGGGCTACCACCGTGGAAGTAGTTCAAAGTTTTAATCTATGGTTACGTAATGAGGTTTAACTTCGTCTTAAGTATTTCATGTGTTTATAAGGGTGCAATACACCTTTGTGACCATGCTTTTTTACTTATTAAAATTTATGTAGCTGTTAAAGACCATCGATGTTGATCCAACTTTGTGGCGGTTAGTGCACGGGCCGAAGTACATAACGCGTAGTTATATGAAGTACCAAGTGAATGGATTTTCATTTTCCACGAAAAAGTACGAAGACCGTATGGTAACACAAAATAACGGTGTATGCATGAGAGCAATTACAAAATTTAGAGCGAGTGGCAAGGATAAAAATTATAAGGAAGCAGAAACAACGTATTACGGAGTCGTACAACAGATACTTGAGTTGGATTACACTGACTTCAAACAAACAGTTTTTTATTGTGGTGGGTAAAATTCGAGGATAAGGTCAATGGTTGCAAAATAGATCCCATTTCAAACCTTATCATGGTAAATGTAGGGAAATTGAAGAACAAAAATAACGTCAATGACGATCCATTTATTCTTGCATCAGAAGCGAGTCAAGTTTTCTACTCAAAAGATTTAAAAAAATAACGGATGGTCTGTGGTCTTGCATACACCAAAACGGTTGACTACAAATGTGGATGGCATTGAGTTCCCTACCGTCTATCCATTAGCTTTTGAAGACAATGTAAAATGAGATGACCTTACCAAATCCATATGTTAACTTATTAGTATTCGTACATCACATGATTGTGTGTCTGTATATTTTTAATTGCACGATTGCGTGTATGTATGGTTTTGAATATTTTATACATTCCAATGCAATTCCAGGTGTTGTCACTTAATAATTTTGTATGTGCAAGTGTGTTATATTATGGAGTGTTGACATTGATACATCTATAATTATTATCGTGACTTATTAAAATAATTAGTAATATTATATTTTGCAGGAAACTATGTCAGAAAATCCACCATCTTCACATTCGTCATGTTCAGAGGCGAAGAAAGTTGATCAAAACTTACTTGGTATTCTGGTCTTAGATAACGTTGGAAAAATCGCTACTATGCTCGGTAAACTAGTAAGAGCTCATGTGCCGATATCATATATAAGTTGGAATAAAGTACCTGGAATATACAAGGACAATGTTTGGAACGAATTGGTGGTAAGTATCCTTATCTGTTTGACAACAACTATTTCATTCAATAGCCTTATGGTTTCAACTCTTTGCACAACACATAATTTAATATATTTTTTGCAGAAAATTTATGAGCTCGATCCACTTTCAAAGGAAATGTTTTTAAAGAGAATGGCCGAGGCTTTTAGGAGATACAAGAAAAACTTGAGAGTAGTTTATTATGACCCTTTCAACAATGACGAAGAACGGTTGAAAATTTGCCCACCTACAATTGCTCAAGAAGATTGGGCAGAGTTCGTAAAAAATGAAGCAACGCCTGAAGCGAGCGGAAGAAGGGAGGTAGGCAAAAAGAACAGAGCATTGCTCAGTTATGATCATCATGCAGGACGTAAAAGTCACGCTAAAATAGAACAAGAAATGGTAATTTATATTCATTTTAATTCAAATGATTTACACATTGTGATTGGATATTCATGTCGGTGCATCAACTTGAATTACAGATCGTTGCTAGTCCATCAACAAATATCAGTCGTTGTCAAGTATGGGAGAAGACACACAGGAAAAAAGATGGTGGCATATCAGATGCTACTTCTTCATACTTTGTAAGTTAAACAAATATTAACTTGCATATTCTTTAAAATTCCTTATTCATGTAAGTATTATCATATTACAGGATCAAATTGCGAAAGTGAAGGAAAAGATCACTGATAGTGATGAAGAAAAATTGACAGTGGATGAAGACATCTTATCACAAGTGCTTGGTAAGGATGCAAGGGGTAGGAGCTGTGGTGTTGGGACCGTTATACCAAAGACTAAAGTTAAGGCTTGTGCCATTGCACATAAACGACCCCGACATGTTCATGGCGAGCAGGATGAGTTGAAAATGAGGGTGGGAAGTTTGGAGGGTACAGTGGGGAATTTGTCTGGGCAAATGGAGGTTTTGATCAACATGGTGGGAAATATTGAACAGGGAATTCGTGCACCGGTCAATTCTTCTGATGGAGGACGCGCCACACAATTCAATGCTCCTGAATTCATTGCTTCGCAGTTCCAAGATCCGATCAATGTTACGAACAATCAAAAATGTGAAATCCTCAACTCTGATTTAGAAGTAATAGGAACAGGTATTTTTAACATTTAAACATTTATGACATAATAAGTAGAAAACTTAAATAATAATAAATATTCCCTTTTATTGCAATAGGTACTATATGCCGAGATTCTACATTGTCCAACATCCATGGGAAATCTGTACCATCCACACATGAAAAAGTGGTGTTGGACAATATACTGCTACCAGATGAGAGAACCAGCAAAATGAATCATCAATTTGCAGAGACCTTTGCTGATGTTGGAGTGGGTGGATATGTGTGCCATCTGAAGTGTCATATTCGATATCTCTAGATGATGGAGCAGGTATATTTTCTGTTTATGTGGTCCACCTTTCTCTCTTGAAGCTTTGTCCAATTCGAATGACGACTTTAATAAGGTGTTTCTACATATGAATTATGTGTATTATTAAGTTTATCTTTAGATAATGATTATCAAAAAATCTTTAAAATGTCAATTTTAGACACTTAAGTTACTCATATGGCATCGAGATGAATTTTAAAATCCAAGATGTACACCCTAGATACACTCATCTCACCCGAGATTTCATTCGATACAAGATATTATGTGTAGAATTTCCGAGGCGAGACGCCATTGAAATCTGAGATTTAAAACCTTGGTAATAATAGTAGCTACTATTTTCTACTTATGTTGATAGAGAAAACTTATGAAGTCACTGTTCAAAACATGTTTTTTGATTGGCAAGGAAACCCTGTTTTTTCATACGCTTTATCATAGTTTAGTCATCATGGATCAGTATATCAAAATTGCTACCATTGATGTGTGTGTATCCACCTGCTTATAAATTTTTTATTGGTACACCTGTCTTCAATTCTTGTGAATGATCTCACAAATTTTCTCATGTGAAAATTCAAATTTCACACCAATGGAGAAGAATCCTGAAGTAAACATCTTCTGTTTATTAAATATAATTAGCAGTAAGTTTTTCATTTGCCAAGCATTTAAATATCAAGAATTGGTGTGAAAATACAAAGATAATAAAAATTACATACAAAGATAATAAAAATTACTAAAATATAATACAAAGGATTAGAACTAACCACATTATCTTTTGTTCCGAATTAACCACATTATCTTTTGTTTCGAACTAACCACTTGTAAATGTAACCTGCATATTGTACAAAAAATATAAAAGGTGAAATAGCACTGCTACTTGTCTTGCAATAAAAGCAAAGCTCGTTTTTGATGCAGTTTCCCTTTACTTAAAATATATAATGATTAATGAACTATACCATCTTTTGTAACTTTTATTGCATAGAAAGGAAAAAAAATCAAAGGAGAACCACATTTTTTTCAAAACTTATGCACTGATAATTCCATAGTCATAACACCCTTTGTATCATTTTGGGAAATGCATGACTGCAGTTGTTAAATATAATTATTCAATTCTGGTTTATAGATTATTGATTGGACCAGAGGATCCCATCCTGAAATGCACATGTCATCTAAGTATAATGATACTGATTACTGAATTGGTTAACCATGAGCTTTGTGTTGACTACACCTTAAAACAGTGACACTAATTCCAAAGATGTAGATTCAACATATAATTTTCACACTAATTCTGGGTATTTACATATACTTATTTGTTAGCAGTTAAATCCAACTCATCCATGAAGTTAATTATCTCACCATATATATTTATATCATCAGTCACCTTTTTATTCAACACTCCTTTATCAGAAAACTCATCTGAAGAATTCATTAATGATTGTAGAAAACCATCAGCAGTTGAGATATATAGACTGTCCCCAGTTTGAATTTTAACCTGATTATAAATTTGGAAGCCCACATCATTTTTGAATACTATAGAAACAGGTTGATAATCCTTCATATCCACAATCGTATGACTTCCTTGTTAACAATTGTATCACTTCCTTGACATTTCTATTCAGGTACACTGTGCATATCACATCCATTCTTCAACATACCATTACCATTTTGAACATATAACATATCATCTGACTTCAGCAACTTATTACTATCTGAAACTTCCTCTAATTCCAAGCACTTGATTCAGTATTTTAATTCACTGAATCGATAATTAGATCAGAGCAGTAGAAAGAATCATCCAAATCAACAAGATTATCAAAGCAATTAGATGTATCAATCTCCATACACTTCTTCTTACTTGGTTTAGCCTTATGCTTAATGTTCTTGTATTACACAGATCCTTGATCTTCCTTCTGCACATTATTAACATCATTAGCTACAAGAAATGATACTTCTTTATGACATTTAGAATTCTTGTTTTGATGACTCGCTAACTACATATAATTCAAGATGATATCAGTTTATTATGGACATGCGAAGTTCATGCTTATTTGTATCTTATTTTTGGTTGCAGGTACGACAAGTTTATTGGTGTACGATTCCTTCTCAAATGATTTTTCAGTTGTACCAAGATTTGAGGACTTCAAAGGTGTTGGGCATTTCCTTGGCATGGAGTGTGTGTATTTTTTAAAATGTAGGCCTTTTGTGTTTGCTACTGTTATTATATAGCAATACAATCTCTTATGATTATCATTATCGTTAACTATGATTCTTGGATTGTAACAATATAAAGACTTGTAATGCCAGCGGTACTACGAGGGTATGAAATTTCAACCGTTCAACAAAGTCATTATTCGACATTGGACAAAGCTTCAAGAGAGAAAGGTGGACATCAAATCAGTCCAATGCGATAGTGTTTTCTAGTATCCGCTGCTGCGATATATTAATGTGCTAAATGCTAGTGTTATGTAATGATATTGTTAAGTTATTACGCACTGCAATGCGGATTATTGAATCATTTGAATGTGCACTGTCTATAATATTATTTGTTTTGATGTCTCGAAATGATTATTGATTATATATTGGATATGAATAGGTCTATAATATTATATATTGGATATTGATTATATATCTATATCTAATTGACTAATTAGATACTATTTGTCAATTAGATACGGCTTTTAGCCATATCTAATGAGCCAATTAGATACGGCTTTTAGCCATATCTAATGAGCCAATTAGATACGGCTAATGGCCGTATCTAATTGATAAAGTAGATACGGCTTTTAGCCGTATCTAATGAGCCAATTAGATACGGCATTGGCTCATTAGATACGGCTAAAAGCCGTATCAAAATATAAAGCTCGGCATATTTTGATACGGCTTTTAGCCGTATCAAAATATCGTTTATGGTGTAGTGAAGTATTTCGACATTTGAGCCAGCAGGATGATATACAAAATTGTAGAATAAGAATAAAAGAGCTTGCAGTAAATAGACACATTCATGAGTTACCAACTGCATCACAAGCAGCAGGTACCATTGTAGGAGATGAAAAAGATACCAATTTGAATAATAGGGACACTATAGTTCAAACAAGAAGTGGAAATTTACAAAGGGTTCAAGACACTGCAGGGTTTTATGATCCATTACATATCCACTTTTATTACCATATGGTGAACATGGATGAGATCTACACATACATGACAATGGAGCCACAATAATAAGTTGTAGAGCTTATTATTCTCATCTTTTGCAGGTGAATACCATACAATTTACCTAACTTACTTTAATTTTTATAATCATTACTGATTTGTTTATGTGTTTAGATACGACCAACGGAGATGTCACTAATTTTACATGACGGTCGCTTATTGCAGTAGTATGTGGTTGAAATTATGTTAAAATAGAAACTATGAGACTAAGGTACCTCCGTAACAATCAAGACACTATTAGAGCTAAATTATATCAAGGTTTACAGGATGCTCTAACTTCTGGAGAGACGACCGCTGGTTAGTAATACTTCATAACCAATTTATTTATTATGTTTCTTTAACTTCATATGCAAAAATTATATATTATAATTTTTTTCATTTTACTATAATCTTTAGGAAATATTGGCGTTCGAAAAATTCTTCCATCATCTCACACCGGTAGTCCTCGAGATATGCATAATCGATATCAAGATGCAATGACAATAGTGTGAAGGTATGGAAAACCTGATTTATTTATTACTATCACATGTAATGTTGAGTGGTTAGAGATTACACAAGAACTACTATCCGGTCAACAAGCACAAGATAGACCCGATTTAACAACAATAATATTTCGTGCAAAATAAGAACAACTAAAACACGATTTATATGAAAAAGGCGCATTAGGTAAAGTCATGCGCATGTGCATGTCATTGAGTTTCAAAAGAGAGGTCTACCTCATTCACATATATTAATTATTCTACATGAAATGATAAGATTAACAACCCTGACGATTATGACGCTTTAGTGAGGGCTGAAATCCCAGATAAAGATTTAGAACCAGAATGACATGCTGCAGTTGTAAAACAAATGGTTCATACTCCATGCGGTTGTTTTAACGCTAATGCCATGTGCATGAAAAATAATCAATGTAAGAAAGGATTTCCAAAGTCTTTTGCACCTATAACTTTACAAGGAAGTGGTTCGTATCCGATTTATAGAAGACGTGATAATGGAATAAAAGTACAAAGAGGTGGACAAATAATTGACAATCGCTGGGTCGTTCCTTATAATCCTTATTCACTATTAAAATATGATTGTCATATAAATGTTGAAATATGGTCAAGTACTACATCTGTGAAATATTTATATAAATATGTTTATAAAGGGTCGGATCGTGTTTCTGTAAACGTATCTTCTAACACTAACGATGAGGCCGAAATTTCTTAGTTTGTTAACGCTAGATGGATTTGTGCACCTGAGTCAATATGGCGAATATTTAAATTTCCACTAACTTCTATTTCTCCTTCTATTATAGGACTACAAATACATCTTCCAAATGCACAACAACTACAATTCCGTGCAAACGAAAACCTAGAAACTATTTTGAGTGGTGAACATAGATCTAAAACAATGCTTACTGAATTTTTCACTAAGAATATTAACGATGTAAATGCACGTCGGTACTTATACTACAAATTTCCTGAAAAATATTGGTGGGAATATAAACATAAAGAATGGATACGTAGACGAAATAATCATAAGGTAATTGGTCGAATTTATACAGTATCTCCTACAGAAGGTGATCGATTTTATTTACGATTACTTTTAAACCATGTTAGAGGTTTGACATCTTTTACGCACTTACTTACCGTTAATGGAATTCAGTATAACACCTTTAAAGAAGCCGCAGAACATAGAGGTTTGCTCGAAAATAATAATAGTATAAAGGAATGTTTACAAGATGCTTCAAACACACACTTGCCCACCGCTTTAAGAAGATTGTTTGTCACAATTTTAATGTATTGTGAGCCTTCCATGGTGCGAGAACCATGGGATGAGTTTTTACCATATTTAATTGAAGATTATCCTTCTACGCATACCATTAACCAAAATAATATATACTCAATAAAGCGATGTCTTTTCGACCTTAATAACCTCCTAAAACAATATGACAAAACTATTTTCGACCGTGACATCCTTCATAACAATTTAGATTTTTTCAGCCACTATAATAGTTCAACCATTATTTTAGAAGAACAATCTATAGAGATACCACAAACCGATATAGATTCTATAAATAACTTAAACACAGAACAAAATGAAGCATTTCAACTGATCATGCATTCAGTAAAAGAAAAAAATAACTCAATATATTTCATAGATGGTCCAGGAGGTACAGGAAAAACGTATCTTTATAAAGCGATTTTAGCCCATATACGAATGCAAGGCCTTATTGCTATTGCGGTTGCTACCTCTGGAATTGTTTATCTAGCGTTGCCTGGAGGTCGAACTGCGCACTCTAGATTTAAAATTCCTATCAAATTGGATTCTTCGTCAACATGTCACATTCCTAAACAATCTGATAATGCAAAACTATTGTGTTTGGCCACCGTTATACTATAGGATGAAGCAATAATGGCTCATCGTTACGCGTTTGAAGCCATAGACAGAACGTTAAGGGACCTAACAGGTATAAATACACCATTTGGTGGGAAGATTATTATATTAGGTGGTGATTTTCGACAAGTACTACCCATTGTCGTAAAAGGTACTAGAGATCAAATAGTCGATTCATGTATAGCACGATCGTATTTGTGGACAAGTGTACATGTAATTCATTTAACACAAAATATGCGAGCGATAAAAGATCAATCATATGCCGAATTACTTTTACGTATCGGAAATGGAACAGAACCTTATGTACAAGATGATCTTATTAAACTCCCAGATGACATTATTATACCCAACACCAATGCAAGTTCTCTACATCGTTTAGTTGAGGAAGTCTTCCCCACACTCCATGAAAATTTATGTAACACTGATTATATAATGAATAGAGCAATATTAATACCAAGAAATGAAACAACGGATGAGATAAATAATGCAATCATACATATGTTTCCAGGAGATGAACATGTTTATTATTCTTTTGATAGAGTTGAAGATGATACTACTAATTTGTATCAGCCGGAATTTCTAAACTCGCTTGCTTTAAGTGGCTTGCCACCGTATAAACTAACACATAAAGTAGGATCACCAATAATGTTACTTAGAAATATAGATCCAAAAATTGGATTATGTAACGGAACAAGATTGATATGTCGTATCTTCCATATAAATCTCATTGATGCAGAAATTACAGTTGGCCATTATCGTGGTACAAGGGTATTTATTCGACGTATCCCACTAAAGCCTTCTGAAAATATTAACATGCCTTTTAATTTAATTCGCAAACAATTTCCAATTAAATTATCATTTGCTTTGACAATTAATAAATCACAAGGACAAACCATTCCTCATGTTGGAATTTATCTTCCAGACCACGTTTTTAGTCACGATCAACTATAAGTGGCGTTGTCTAGAGAAGTAGCACGAAACTCAACAAAAAATTTAGTACACAAAGGAAAAATTCCACATAACAAGGGAACTCACACTAGAAATGTTGTCTACAAAGATGTTTTATTGTCGTGTAATCAAAACTTAAACTAATTATAATTAAAAATATCTTTTTTGCCAAACTTTTTAAACATGCATTATTCATCTTCATAATATCACTGACTAATGTCATTCTACAATTACCAAAGGGACTTCATTATTTCATTATATGTTCAGTTACTTTTCTTAACCATGTATTAATTTATGCTCAACTTTGAAACTTTCATTTACATCACAATATATAACAACAATAATTCTAAATTTTTAAGATCAGTATACGAACATCTATTAAATAAAATGATCCCTACAAAAAAGTTTTAAACTCTGCCATCACCTATTACTTACTGAAGCTGGTCTCAAGCCCAGCCAAATAAAGGAGGAGAGAAAACATTTTATGAACAAATGGTGACATTTTTCTTCCTTTACGTCATCGGACTGCAATAATATAGTCATGTTTTGTAGGTTACATTAAAACGAATTTAACTCACGATTGTCTTTGCACATGTCCAACGGAAGTGCCATACATACTGGTATATATAATGAGAATATCTTCGTTTGAAACTTTGGAAATTACGTTAACACCGTTGCTATACATCAATTAAAAATAAAGCAACTGGAGAATGGGTTCGTCCTTGCTAAAAATAAAACTAATGTGTTTATTCTTTTACATGTCCAATCGAACGTGCCATACGTATTGGTTAACTATAATTAACGAGCGTTACCGCACGCGCTTCGCACGTGACGAAGACGTCTGAATTGTTTTTCTACAAAGTATATCTGTTTAATACGTTCAAAAGTAAACGGTTTCCACAGACATTTATCCATATTTTTGGATTGAATAAAACGTAGTTAATTTGATTTTTTATTTCTAAGTTGCAATGTCTAATTTTTTTATTAGTTTAAATTTTATTTATTGTAAAGTATTTATTTGTTAGATATCATTTTTAAGCATTATTAAGACCTGTAAATATTTGTAGGGGAAATTTTGAATTTGTAAATGAAGCTTAATTGTCAGATCCTATCTTTAAATGATGCTGACAATAAAAGAGTGCGGCGGCATATATATTACAACTATTAGTAAAGAAATACATGTAAGGGTATTTTTGAAATTTCGCGGTCGGACCAAAAAATTGAGTTTCTATTCCAACTATTAATAAAAAAAACGGTTTCCACAGACATTTAGCCATATTTTTGGATTGAATAATACGTAGTTAATTTGATTTTTTATTTCTAAGTTGCAATGTCTAAATTTTTTATTAGTTTAAACTTTATTTATTGTAAAGTATTTATTTGTTAGATATCATTTTTAAGCATTATTGTCAGATCCTATCTTTAAATGATGCTGACAATAAAAGAGTGCGGCGACAAATATATTACAACTATTAATAAAGAAATACATGTAAGGGTATTTTTGAAATTTCGCGGTCGAACCAAAAAATTGTGTTTCTATTTCAATTATTAATAAAGATAATTAAGACTAATGTTTAATAATTAATAATCAAGGTTAATATTTAATATTATTAATTAGTAAGTAATATTTAATAATTAGAAATTAATATTTAATAATTATTAATTAATAATTAATATTATGTAATTAACTTTTAATAACTATATACTAATTAAAACTAATCTTTAATAATTAATAATAAAATTTAATAATTACGAAGTGATATTTTATACTTAACAATTAATTTCAAATAATTATTAATTAATAGTGACTATTAAAAAATTAACAGTTAACAATAATCAATGATTAAGACAAGTATTTAAAAATTCATAATTAATAAGCAATATTATTAATTAGATTTTTTATTATGAATTAGGTTATCTCAATCTCGAATACAATTTTAAAGAACGCAGTATAATCAGTCTTGATAATTATAACTTTGTTTGTCACTTTGAAAAAGGTTTCAAACATATACTACACAGCGATAATAAACAGATTAATTCAGTAACAGATTTAATTATAAACTTAGGAATTGCTTTAGAACAGTACGATAATTCTACGGCAAGAACTTTAGACATAATTGCTAAAAATCTTGAAAATAAAAATAAAACGTTAAAACAGTTAGTAGAAAATTTTGATTTTGTTAAAAATCAAAACGAGAATATTTTACACAACTTAATTAGTTTAAAAAACAATCTTCCAGATAAGTCATTAATAAACGAACTTAATTTCCTATTAGAAACAAATAAACCTAAAACTTTAGAACTTGAATCTATATTAGAAAGTTTGAAGTCAAAAACGCTTGAGCTAGACACTAAGATAAAACAGGTTGAAACAGTATTAAAAAAAGTGAAACAGATTGTTAGTGGTTAAGTTTATGAACAAATATCTACAAAAGGCTATTGAGGAAGCAAGTAAATTTGCAACTCAACCAGTTCCAAAACAAGGATTTACAGTATATTCTGGTAACAGTCTTTCGGATAAAGAATATCCAAATTTATTTAATATAATAATAAGTCTTAATCTCCAGATCTTAGAAAAACTTGAACGTCTTGAAAATAAACAAACTTTAAATCAAGAATTAGATAAAATCTCTATACAATTAGCAAAGTTAAGTCTAGGAGAACCAGTTGTTTTTAAAACCAGACAGCCTGAAGTTTACAAATTCTGGATTCCAAAATAATGAATAGTAGAAGATCATTTTCAGGACCCAGCAGGACCTTAACAGAAGCCACTTCCAGTAGTAAACCAAAAGACGAAATATCCAGTATTTTATCAAAGTTTAAATCTAAAAAAGAAAAACAGACGGTACAGTTAGATGAAGAAGTAGACCTAGACCAAAATCTAGATATCTACAATAATAACCAGTTAGATCTATTGAATCCAAGAGTTCTTTATCAAACAGGAATCACAAATATCAATACTACATTAATTAGGAGTATACGAGAGGAAGAAATACGTGTAATCGATAACAGCGTTACTCTAGACATTATATCTCCAGAAACTATCTAGAAGCTAAAAAACAATGGTAAGAGATTTTTTCACCTAGGACTAATAGTAATAGGAGTTAAAACCTTAACCAGAAAGGGCTTAGGAACAAAACTTTTAACACTTGTCCTAGATAAATCCTGGACATCAAATATAGAAAAGGCGCTACTTTCAGGCATGGAAATAGACTTGAACGATAAGTCAGCCTTAGTCTATTGTGTACCAGACATTTTAAAAAGCGTAAAAGATCTAAAACATCTTAAACTTGGATTTAAAGCAAACGGATTTGAAAATTATGTAGGTAACAATCTTATTGTTAGTATTGGAATAATAGGAAAAGCCAGTAACAGGTCAGGAATGAAATTTAAAATCAACCTTGACGGAATAGTTCAGAATATTGCCAGTAAAGGTATTAAAATGATAGAACCACGTAGAATAAACCCAGAAGAATTAGCAGGCCTAGAATGGCAACTTAAAGACTTCATAGATAACGACAAGAGTTTATTAATCCCAGAAACACATGTTTTCTACACAAACCAGTTTGGAGAACCAAACTTAAGATTCAGCAATTATAAATTTAAACAAAATGAAGAAGAAACAGATACTGAATCTGAAATTAATGAACATTATAATTTAAACGAAATAGTTTCCGAACAGCTAAACGCTATGAACTGGGACGAAGGCCCAAAATTCGATGAATATGATTCAGATTTAGAAATGGATGATGAGCTAGATATTCTTGGGTATCTAGTCGATGACGAATACACTCAACAGTATGAAAATAATGAAGATACAGAAATTAATGAAACATTCAAAACAGAAAGTAAGCGTACATTACATGAAATTATAAATAGGAAAATTACAGCCGAAAACATAAGGCAAGAAACAGATGATATGCTAATCGCATGCATAACTTGATATGTCCTATGAAGAAGCATTTACAGCATTATCCAGACATTTTAATATGCCTCTAATTGAAGACATTCTAAACAAACAAATTCCATTAAGTGATTTCTTTATTGAAACTAACTTTATGGATCAGGCTATGATTCCAGTAAATAAATGAAGTAGATTTGATAATGAACCCAGTTCTCAATATAAAGAAGGACCCTTAGAACAAGAACAATTGGCTAAACTAGATTTAGATTACACACACGAAAGCCTTTATATAGGAAAAGGCTTATGAAAACCATATGGTAAATTATACAGCCATAATATGTTACTTCTTGAAAACCAATCCCCTCAGCTATGGCCAGAAGAAATTCTTATTTGGGAACAAAATGTAGTAAGATATTGGGAAGTAAACAAAAAACCAGAAATGGATATGTGGGCAGTCCTTGAAACCACGTTAGATCCATTAGCATTAGGAATCCATCAAAGTCGGAAAACAGATAATCCAGCTGTTATTACAGAACAAAAAGCTTTGGGAAATAACCCATACAACTTTACTAGTTTTGTTAGATTATTACTTATTGGTAACGATCCAGGAAAGGGAGGAACGCTAATACAAAATACAGCCATAAGAAATTTTGAACAACTGAGTATACGAGATTTCAAATACATAAAAGAATTCAGCCAAGACTTTGCTATAACCTTAGCTCAAACTGGCAAAGCCATGGATGAAGAATTATGTAATAAATATTTTTCAAAACTTCCAGGCGATTTAGGACGCAAATTACAAGAAGATTGGAATACAACATATGGATCAATGCCAAAATTAGGAATAGGTCCAAGAATTATGTTTGTTTTTCAAGAATTAGAAAAACGCTGTAAAGAAGCCAAATACAAGAACAGATTAAACGACAGGCTTGGGCATTCTGTAGAACAGCAATTTACACTCCACAAGCATACGATTTTTATAAACCAAGAAAATATTTTCGAAAATCAAAATTTTATGATAAACGTAAAAAAGATAAATATGTTGAAAGAAATAAACCAAACCGAAAATGTAATTGTTACATTTGTGGAGATCCTAATCATTTAGCAAACCGATGTCCAAACCGCCAAAATAATCAACAAAGAGCAAATCTAGTTGATGAAATAGGTGAATTTGACATTGAAAGTCTAAGTGAAAACGATGAAACAGAATCTATTTACAGTGTAGTCTCAGAAAACGAAGAAAGTACTTCACAAAATAATAACACTTATACGTTAATGAACAATGAAGATGAATGCAATCATCAATGGATCCAAAATAGAGGAAATGATCACATACCATGTTTCATTTGCTATCGATATCCAGAAATAAATAAACGTTTTCAATGTGACAAATGTTTTATAGAAATCTGTTTTCTTTGTGCAAAACATCAATTTAACCTAGAACTTATTTATAAACAAAATATGCCAGATAGTAAAAACATTTTTCAAGAAACTTTAGAAAAACACGATGCGCAAATTAAACTATTACAGATACAGGTAACTATGTTACAAAATGATATTACACAATTAAAAACTAAAGAAAAAGATTTTAGTCAAATAGAACCAGGAAGTAATTCTACACAAAATGAGCAAACAGAAAATCTAGAAAACAGTTTAACAGAAAATACAGAATTTTCAGTTAATATCAATAAATATAATACATCTTTGTTGACACTTAATTGTCGAATATGGCTCGACAATAACAAAGTCATAGATACAATTGCAATAATTGACACAGGAAGTACTAAAAGTTCGATAGCTTATTCCTTAGTTCCATCCCAGTACAGAAAACCATTAAATTATACAATTACCTCCAAAACAGCTAATCAGAGTTTTATGACATTAACACACAAGTTACCTGATGAATCTATGATTCAATTCAAAGATTTTGTAGGAAACTATAGTTCAAAATATGAGTTAGGACAATGTACAATTACACCAGCAGAAATTAAAAGTAACGAATTTTTGCTTGGATTGAATTTCATTTTAAATTATAGAGGAAGTATTTCTATATCTAGAAACAGCATTACCTTCAGTAAACAGAATTATACTCTACCTACTAATTACCACATTTTTCAATCAGAGTGCGCTCGAAAGCGTGGTGGGCAGGGAGAATTAGATTTTTTGACAGAACATAATAAAAAACCTAATTCTTTAATAGTCAGTTTTAAAGAATTTACCTAGAAGATTTTGTAAGGGAAATTTTGAATTTGTAAATGAACCTTAATTGTCAGATTCTATCTTTAAATGATGCTGACAATAAAAGAGTGCGACGACAAATATATTGTAACTATTAATAAAGAAATACATGTAAGGGTATTTTTGAAATTTCGCGGTCGGACCAAAAAATTGTGTTTCTATTCCAACTATTAATAAAGATAATTAAGACTAATGTTTAATAATTAATAATCAAGGTTAATATTTAATATTATTAATTAGCAAGTAATATTTAATAATTAGAAATTAATATTTAATAATTAATAATTAATATTATGTAATTAACTATTAATAACTATATAATAATTAAAACTAATCTTTAATAATTAATAATAAAATTTAATAATTACGAAGTGATATTTTATACTTAACAATTAATTTCAAATAATTATTAATTAATAGTGACTATTAAAAAATTAACAGTTAACAATAATCAATGATTAAGACAAGTATTTAAAAATTCATAATTAATAAGCAATATTATTAATTAAAGAAGTAACGTTTAGCATTTAATATTTTGCCTATAACTAATAATTATATTCAATATTTAAAAATTAAAATTTTGAAATTTTGTGAAATAAATGTAAAGGTATCTATGATACGAAGTATCCTTTCATCCGCATTTAAAAAATTTCTTTTATAACATTCTATTTTACACGCAAACAATTTTATTCAGGCTCCAAACCACTCAGAATTCAGGCTCCAAACCAAAATTTCAACCTATATCCAGAGTAACTCTGTAAGCCGAATAACAACTGACCCCAAAATAACTCAAATCCCTCAATCACTTCTTAACTCAAAAATCATCTCAATCCCCTAAATCAGTTTGCTTAGCTTATGATCCCTAAATCCCTAAATCACGATGGATCTTGATGCCTACCTTTTGCTATCTTCGGCGACAACTTGAGCCACATACTTTCCTTCATCGTCGCCTACTTTGACGTACTATTGGATTTGCCTAGATCTGGGTTTTGGTTGATGGGTGGATGCGGATCTGGAATGCATGCGGTTTCGGGTAAGGGTTATCGGGGGATGCAGTGTGGTTTTCTGGTGAGGTATCGCGATAATAGGGTTTAGCGCAAGGAGATGGTAACTCAGTGATTGATGAACGGAGATGCCGAGGGAGGGTGCGGGATCTAGTGCGGTTGGACGACGATAGGGTTTTGCTGTCTTCAGCTACAAACGAAAGCCTCTTCTGTTGGAATTCGAGTGCTACAGGTCTCATTCTTCATCTCGATGCTTTGTTAGCCTAACATAAATTCGAGCGTTCAGGAAGCTATGACTTGTATACAGGGAAATGGATATATGACACAGTTGGCCCTCTGTATACTAACAACATGTGTCCTATTATAACACAAATGCAGAATTATCAAGGCAATGGGAGGCCAGACAAAGAGTACGAGAACTATAATTGAAGCCTGATCAATGTGATCTTCCACGTTTCAATCGGGGGAAATTCTTGGAGATGATAAAGGGAAAGACGATTGCTTTTGTTGGAGATTCTGTCTGGGAATCAATACGAATCGTTGATTTGCATTCTTTGGCAGGTAAGCTCCTATAATACTTAATGTTTATATTTTATTTTTACGTTTAAAAAACATCGATTATGATTTTGGTTAGCGTTTCATTTGTTGATTTATTATTTTTACATAGGAGTTTAATTCGTTATGCCTTGTCCCTTGACTGAAAATTTATGATTACGAGAGAATTGACATTTTATCAACATTTGAATGTTAACACCAAGCCTTGTGTTAAGTTCTGCATTATGCCTGACCTCATGTTTGGTGTGAGAAATCGTATTTGTAAGGTAGTTTGATGTGTCTACTATGAGTGACATCAGTATCATTGTCAAATTAATAGTTTACTATATATGGATTTAGACAGACTTGGAATATTTTAACAAAGATTTCCGACCCCTTGAGTAGTTTATGAAGTATCTCACACCCTCGGTCGGTGTTTGGTGCTGAAATTTGCAACTAAGAAGGCAAGGTTTTTTTCTTTTCTTTTTTTTCCTCTTTTCTCTTTAAGTATAAATGACTAACACATGTCAAAATATTATACCCTGTTCCCAAAGTATGCACAGATGCACATCTAAATATTGCATGCGTATTCAAGTAATTATGGTATACTTATTGTACACCCTCAAGCTATAGATAACACATCAAAATATTCAATTAAATCATACTAAATAAAAAACGACAAATAACAAGAACAAGATGAAACCAAGATCAAGAACAAGTCGAGTGTATATTAATTACCATCAATGTAGATTTTGTATCCGTGATAGTGCTCATTAGAACTGATAATAATGTTGGTTTTTGTTATTTTAAACGCGTACGCTTTTCTTAAGATCGGTGGTTTAAAGAGTAAATTGCCGAATCTCTCTACCTCAAGGAGCTGCTTTAGAGTTGCGAAAAATAAAGTTGAACCATTTGGAACGAAAAATAAAGTTGAACCATTTGGAAATGAGCTAACTGAATTGCAAATCCATTCTTGACGAGATGTTTCGACGTAATAACTAGGAATATTTAAAGGTTCATGCTTATGAAGGGGTATCATTTTACCTTTGTATCAAATCTTCGTTTGTATGTATTCGTCTATCTTTGTATTTTGTATTTGTATCAAATTTGTTTATGTATTTATATTTACATGTGGTTATATTATCGTTTTAAAAAATGAGTAAAGCACAAAATAAACATTACACCATATCCAAAAACAGTACATAACATAGTAGTAATGAAACAGAACGTAACATAAACGTCAAATGAAACACTAGACGGCAACATAGAATAATACCCGAAAATAAAGATATTAAACAAAAGATTGAACGAAACCGAGACTAGATACACTGCTAATAAGCAGATAAGAACACCTTTGTCACCAGTAAATTCTCAACCAAAATAAAATGAACTAAATATCCGAAATATGCTTTAATTATTAAAAATTTGATTTTTGAATAAATAGCAAAAGATTTTTTAGAACACAATCAATATCAACTGCATGCATCAGCTAAAGAACGAAATACAAGATGGGGTAATTTGGGGAAAACAAGAAATGTCATGTGCATTTTTCATGCCATCATGATCATGATAGCCATCCCTTATTCCCCTTTTATACAATCAGATTTCTCCACCTTTTATTATATTTCTATAAGTAAAATAATAAGGAGGATATATTTGGAGGGAGGAAGAAGGAAAATGTACCGAAAGCATTTGGAAATATTTGATACCAATCAAAGTATTTGGTAATATTAAGCTATTAAAATGTCTTTATATGCAAAGCCATTTTGGTTTTACTCACCTAATAAATCAATTGTGCATTTATTTTGATATGGTAAAAATTTAACAGCATTGAACAATATCAAAATACCACAATAGAATAGAGATGAACTGGCTGTGAACAGATATACGTATCATATCAAAAAAGGAATCAGTATAAATTAATATTTGATTATTCGGTTATTATTCTGCCATAGATTTTACCATTTATGGATACTTAATATTTTTCGAAAAGTTAACCAGTGAAATGGGGGTAATTGCTAATAGAAATATAATTAAATCTTACTTGAAAGAAATCATATGTGTTACACTAAAATTCAACCTTTCGGCTAAGACGAAAGGTCTTTCAACGAGCAAAGGAAAAAGAGCACAGTCCAAACCTTGCGGAAGAGTCGAAGGGATGTAGTTGTTAGAATTCACTGGCGTCAAACTTTCGAAGGAGTCAAAAGGTTCCATCTCTAGTGTTCAAAGGGGATGAAGGAGTGAAAGCAAGCGCAAGCAACTACTTAATGACCTTTTTCAAAGCATATCAGGCCTTTCGAACCAGTTGGAGAACATACAAAGCACCTTTCGACAATGTCAAAGGGTTCACAATAGCATATAGGAGGTAAACCGTTCGACAAAGACGAAAGGTTCGTGAAGGCATAGAGGAGAGCAGACCCCTTGACAATGTTCACAAGTCCGTAATGGCATATGAAGGGCAAACTTTTCGGGAAGGTTGAAAGATTTACAACTGGATATAAAAGGTGACCTTCCGACCTAGTCGAAAGCATGAAGCCGAAAGGAGGGCCGTCTGCATTTATAAATAGGATCCAAAGTGTCCGGTTTTGGAGGCCGATCTCTCTCATTCTACTCTGTAACATCTGATTAAAAGTATTGTAACCCTAATTGGGAACCAATTTGAAGATTTATTAATAAAGAGTTGATCTTGAATAAAGAGGGAAGTCTTATGTTCTATTAATTACTTACTGTTTTGTTTAAACCTTTGCTGGATTAACTCATATTGTCAGGATTAATCTCATCGGAAGGTTCTTGTCGACGAGGTCGGAAGCACACTTGTACAAGCAACAACTGCAACTCTCAGATGTCACCAACCCTACAGTCCAAACCTTCCGATAGGGTCAACGGCTTATTTGGGTCAATACCAACTGCAACCTTCCGAAGTAGTTAACTCGGAGGTCCAAACTTCCCGATGTGATCTAAATGTATTCTTTGAGTAAAAGATAACCAAACCTATAAAAGAAACTATTCTCACACCCTTCGACAGAGATCAAATATACATCATAGAAGTGGTTAAACCTTTTGACAAGGACGGAAGTTTCTACATATCCACTAAGAAGTCTGATCCCTAATCTAAAACCGAAGAAAGCTTTCATTTTAACCTTACGACGAGATTAAAATTAGCCTTTAAGGAATTGATTTAGTTGAGATTATCTCAGCAAAGGGAAGAGTATTATAAAAATACTCTTGCTAGTTCAACTGAGACGAAAGGTTGTCTACTTCAAGGAGCAAACCTTTCGACGACATCGTAAGGTTCAAGTTAAGAAACAATAACAATCAAAGCTAAATATAAAGACAATTTTTAGGGATACCAAGTCCCACATTCAAACAAACTTTTCTATTCCTGATTAAATAACTTTTGAGGTGTTGAGCATAAATTTGGTTAACATTTTTGGCGCTAGAAGGAGGGCCCGAACCTCCGAACTTGTGGTGAACCTCCTAACACTACTGTCCTCTAACCCCCTTCGGATTAGTTCTATACTAAGACTACCCACTTTGGATTGATCATATCCTGAAGATTTAAAAGATCTGAACAGAGGTCTTCTGAACCATGCTTATTAAGATTCTTCCAAGAAGATATCAAAAGTTCCAATCAAGATGAAGAACAAAGATTAAAGCTTGAAGGATTATAAACAAAAAGAAAGCATAATATTACGACCCTGAGAAATGGAGTTTAAACGCCTTTCATATAGGACCTACCCCAATCTTTGCACTTGAAAAAAGAATAAATAAAAGTGGTAATGTCTTCAATCAGATAAGGAGAACAATCCAACATTATTCCAAAGACACAATCTTTGAAAAAGAGATAATAAATGATTACAAAACTTTTGTATACAAATGGCAACTAACCGCAACAAAGATACCTCCAACTCAAGCGATTCAAAGGGTAGCAAAAAGAAAAATAATCGTGGAGCGTGAAATAGAAAGACCGAAGGATAAAAAGCGAAAGAATCATCCTCAAGAATCAAGTTTCAAGTCTAGACTTTCAAAAGGATGCGATTTAACAACGTCAATGGAAAACGTTTACTTGCTTACGAAGGATGAACTTAACTATTGGCAATCACAAAAGAAAAGACCAAAACATGAAAGAAATATGGGAGGGTCAATTTGTCACTATCATATATGATGAATAACCATAAAACCAACCATTGCAAAGCCATAGAGGGGATGATCATCAATTTTTTTAGATAAGAAAAATCAACGAATTTGTAAAAAGAACTTGAGAAAGGATCAATGAAGACAAACTTTTTGAAAAGAAAAAGTTTACATGGTTGGAAGTAAAATTTTTCTTAAAACTGGACTATCTAAAATGGTAGGCTACCAATAATGGTAGAAATCCCTTGGTCGTGCCATGATGGCCGGGTCAAGGCACCTCCTGGAGGGAGGGCGTAATTCTTTAGCCGCGCCAAAGTCAGAAATGGTCAGGTTAAAGCAGCATAAGTCCTTGTCCGCGCCACACTATGGCCAATATAAAGCGCCTCCTAGCGGGAGGACGGGTGATCCCTTGGTCCCGCCACGTTATGGCCTGACCAAGGTACCGAACAAGCTCTAAGCCGCGTCACGCTGTTGCCAGTTTAAGGCGTCTCTTGGAGGGAGGTCGGATAAGTCCTTGGGCCTTGCTTGCGCACCGGAAATTCGGATGAAATGTCCGACGGACTAAGAAAAATTCCTGCTTGAAATGGACACGGCCAAAAATCGGCACCACCTAAAATGACAACTGCTTAAATAAGTACAAGAATTGGACAAAAAAGTCCCCCGCCTAAAATAGGCCAAACCAAATGAATAAAAAAACCCGAGTTCGAGAAAGAAAAAACATGCAAAATATCATCAATGCCTGAAGATGGCGCATTCAACAAGAAAATTAAAGAGAAGTCACTGGCTTCCTCTCGCAAACATCTGTCGAATTAGTATTCGGTCTTCTATAACTTATTACCAGAAATGATATTCTGGTTTTCTATTATTTATTTTCAGATTGGTTTTCTGTTCTTCTAATACTCATGATCGGGAATGGTCTTCCGGTCTTCTATTATTAATACCGGATTAGCAGATACGATTTTTTAACTTCTTATCATTCATTACCAGAAAGGATATTCTGGGTTTCAGGATTCTCATGTATAAATTCCAAAATCTAACACCCAAATCTGAGTTTCGAATCATTATCAATTGATAACATATTATATCTGACGCATTTCATTTCAAGAGCAAATCTGACATATCAAATACAAACTCAAAGCTACTACACAGTGGCTATGTGGCATTCGGAAACAAATATAAAATAAGCATAACACAAAATTAGTCACATATATTCATATTACTAAGGTTGAAACAGATATGACATAGAAATGAACACCAAAGTAGTGGTCATACAAGATCCACTAGATCACAAAAAAATATGTACAAGTGCTAGATAAAAGAATATGTATACATCAAGGATTTTCTATCTCGAATGTATAAAAACAAAATACTACTAAGCTAAAGTAGCTAGCCAAAAGTCAGAAGCTAATTCCTGCTAAGAAGTCAAGTGGAAGCACCTGAAACACCTCGGTCTGATCCGAGTATTATTTAAGAAGAAAAATAATAAACGGATCAGTCTAGCTATAATTATCATGTAAGATGAAATATGATAAGAGTTATGACAAATATACATGATCATGACAAAAATCATACAATATCTCAAATTTTCTCAAACACAAAAAAGAATGTCATATTCTTTATTTTTATTCACTAAAGCACAAATATTGATAGAGCTTATCAATGCAAATCACAAAAAATGGCGAAACATAAATTCTAGAAATCAATAATTAGAAATTCAGAAAACACTAAAGAAGGGAGAAGCCTATCACAAACGGGAGCATGTAAACTCACCAACACGTGTATCACAAACGAGACGCTATCCCATGGGTCGCTAACCCATAGAGCAGGTACAACGACGTAGTACAACGGTACGTCCGAGAAACCTGAAACTCAAATAAGCCGGAACAACGACGTAGTACAACGATACGCCCGATAAACCGAACTCCATAAAACGGTTAAAAAACCCATGTGTCGCGAGCCCATAAAAATTGAGACGGAGCTCAACAAAAGGGGGTACAGTCTCCCACGTGGACAAAGAGACATCGCATATCGCTAGTCTAAACCTCAAAATGATCATCATAGAACAATAAGTGTAAATTACATCAAGCTAGTAAATAATTGAGTTTAGCTTTATGTCCCATAACCATTGGCTTAACTTAAATATTTACGAACAAATTATAGATTTCCACTCGAAAATTGTCACAATATTTCAATTGAACAAGTCTAAGAATTAACCGACAAAGTAAACGCAAGCGTTTCATACCATTTGTTTTGCTAAGTCGTTTAATTGGATTTCTCGTATGAATGAGGTAAATGTTTGTATATACTAATAGATTGGAAAACGGTTTTAAAAACGAGCTCTGTATTAAAGGTAACATTGAAATCATTTTTGTGAAAGAGTTTGAGTATTTACTACTAGTATAAAAACCTTTGTATTTTAAAGTGACAAATCATAGAAACAATTGTAAAAATAATCTATCATCAAAAATTGACATTTCAATAACGTGAATCAAAACCATGGAAATCGATATCAAATCCATCAAATGGAAGCACAAAAAATCCAGAGAAGAAGTCATCAAAGTCGGTATTGATTGACAATAACTATTCGGATCATAAAAGATCGATAAAAATTGAAAATCCACTCAAAAATAGGCGAATAGGCAAAATTTAACAGGACCAGAAGTCTGACCCTAGGCTCTGCCATTTTATTTTATTTTTTTGTTTTTATAATTTTTCCAGAATCCCCTACCAGACGTCTGGTTGTATGGGCCAGGAAAGAATTTGCCTTGGTCAATGATGGACAAATCAATTCGAAGGCGATCAGACGAACGATGGAGCCTAGGGATTTATGCCAAGCGACAACCCAGTCCTATAGGCTCTTCGATACATTCCAAATAACATGTCCAAACATCCATAGTAGGATTTTCATAAATTTCGATTTCAAAACCAAAATTGAAAAATTCACCAAACTAATTCAAATCAAAAGCAATTGAACATAAAATAGATGTTAGAAATTAATACCTAACAACAATGAAAGCTATGGACATAGATGTGAGTCAAGAGATCACCTTTAAACTTTAAAACAACGAATGAGGAGCTCTAAAACAAAGCAAGACCAATTCTTCTTCACTACACCTCTAGAATCTTCAATCTAAGCTTCTACTTGATTTTGAAACTTGAATTTGAATTTCCTAAGAGAATTAGGGCTTAGGAATTTAGTTTCCTCTTCCCACCATTTTTCTTAGGGCTTGAGTATATTAAAAAATTAGAAATGGAATGAATGAAGAGGAGTGGAGTGAGTGGTATTTGGTAGAAAGTTTGGGTTCTCTTATTGGGTTAGTGAGCTAGAACACAACCCAAAGCCGAAACAAAATAGCAAAATCGTAATCAACTCCAAACATATCGATGTTTATACTTAAATAACTTGTAAACGTCGTTTTAAACTCAATGGAAGTGGTCTCGAGTCCGGATTCGATTGTTTGCAAAAGGTCACATTTCGGACTTTAAATTCAACTAACGATGCTTTGCTTGAATAAAACATTTACATATATAATCGTAAAATATGTGGGTTGTTACATCTTGACTACTCTGGTAGGAGGAACATCCTTAGGAGGCACTGTCAGTCTTCTTTTTGAAGATTTCTTAGAGCTAGCAAAAGCCTCTAAAACTAATGTAACATCGTAGATGATGAAGGAGGAGCAACACCACCTGAGGGCACGGCGGCCTTGGAGAGAGCTAAAAAGAATTCAAGCAGATATGAAATCAGTAAGAGCAATTCAAGAATCCTATAGACAAAAAGAACACTAAGCTAACGGTATACCTGAAACGTCAACGAATAGGCGCAATGAGGTAAAATGGTTAGCATCCCTTGGGGAATAGAAGCGATTTCCTCGAGAGTTGTGCATGATGGCAGGCGGAGTGCCAAGAATTCTTTGACTAGTTGGTAGCAAAGAATGTTTCATTAAGTTTGAAAGAGTCAGGAGTGTCAACCTACTCATAAGATGTGCCAGAGCTGCGGTTAAAGAATTAATGATTCTTTGGTCTGCATCGCTAAGTGTCTTGGGAGATTCACCTGGAAAAGATCAGAGATTAGTTAACGGAGAGCATAGAGAAAAGCAAAAACGATATTGAGATGGACTTACGGGGAAAGGCAAAGGCCCCGCGGACATCTGCAAAGCACTTGACAAAAATGAATTTGTTCTCCCAATCCTTAAACTTATTGGTACCATCAATATCACCTTCTTATATACATTCACTCTAAAATTTGCTTATTAGATTTGCTCAACCTCGCCAATTTGGTCAGGGAGGTCAAAATTTCAGGGCTTAGCGACGGAAGTGCGGATTTCAACGCTAGCATATCAACGGATATGAGATGAGCATACACATTAGGAGAAAGCTGTATTGGAGCAACTCCAATGTAAGACAAGAAAGAACGTAAGAATGCAGGAAATGGAAGAAAGCCCCCATGCCATACATGGATGGCGGTGAATGCGATATATCCTTCAGGAGAAGGAGTGTTGTCAATAGTATCGGTGGACTTCGGAGGGATGGCTTCAAGTTAAGTGCTTGGCAGTAACTTCAACCTTGGGAGAACTCATTGTTTTGCCAGGTGAAAACGTTTTAATTAAAAACCTTTAATCAAATAATTTTTTGTATGGCAATCAAAAATACAAAAGTAAATAAGTTTGCTTAGATAAATTAAGCATGAAAACATGCAGCAAGCTTTAAAAATGATGCAAATTTTCAGTTAAAAGCTTAACGGTTTAAGCTTTTGACAAAGACGAAAGATTTACAGCTTGAGCTCTCGACGAAGTCGAAGGGAATATACTAAAAGCTTTCGACGACGTCGAAAGCTTAACAAAGCATCGCTTTCGACAATGTCAGAAAGAATAATTGTGACGCCCCACCTCTATACTCACACTAGCCAATGACACTACGAGGTAATGTTGTCGACTAGCGCGAATAATAAGACTGTTGAGGAGCGACCATTCGTGTAATTGCTTTGTACGAGTACCAATATACCAGATAAAAGGTCACGCGTTTCATTTAAAGAGGAAATCCGACATATCAAGTACAAACTCAAAGCTACTACACAGTGGCTATGCGGTCTTCGGAAACAAATATAAAATAAGCATAACACAAATCAGTCACATATATTCATACATAAAGGCGGAAACAGATATGAATATATCACATAAAAGTGTACATCAAAGTAGTGGTCATACAAGATCCACTACATCACAAAAGAATAGGTACATGTGCTAGACAAAAGAATATGTATATATTAAGGAGTCTATCTCAAATGTATAAAAGCAAAAACTACTAAGCTAAAGTAGTTAGCCAAAAGTCAGGTGACGGTCCTTGATAAAAAGTCAAGTAGAAGCATCTGAAATACCTCGGTCTGACCCGAGTATTATTTAAGAAGAAAATAATAAACGGATCAGTCTAGCTATAAATATCATATAAAATGAGATAGAATAAGAGATATGACAAAAACGTATGATAACAATAATGCCATACCGTGACAAGTATACATTAAATAACAACAAAAATAATACAATATCTCAAGAATCTCAAAACACCAAAAAGAATGCCATATTCTTTACTTTATTCACCAAACCACAAATATTGATAAAGCTTATCAATATAAATCACAAAAATAGGTGAAGCAATAATTATAGAAATCCAAAAAACACAAAGAGGGAGGTCTATCACAAACGGGAGCATGAAAACTCACCAACACGTGCATCACAAACGGAATGCTATTTCATGGTCGCTAACCATCAATTTTGAGCAGAAGCTCCACAAAACGGCCCGAAGACCATGTGTCGTAACCCCACCAATTTTGAGTCAAAACTCCACAAACGGGATTTAGTCCCCCACGCGGACAAAGAGACATTGTACATCGCTAGTCTAAGTCACAAAATGATTATCATTGATCAATAAGTGTAAATTATACTAAGCTAGTAAATAAATGAGTTAGACTTCATGTCCCATAACCACGGGCTTAACTTAATTATTTACGAACAAATTGTAGACTTTCACTCGAAAATAAGTGTAAATTACACTAAGCTAGTAAATATACGAGTTTATCTTCATGTCACATAACCACTGGCTTAACTTAAATATTTAAGAACAGATTGTAGATTTACACTCGAAAGTTGTTATAAAAATTCAATCGAACAAGTCCAAAAATTAACCGACAAAGTAAACGCAAGCGTTTCATACCACTTGTTTTGCTAAGTCGTTTAATTAGATTTCTCGAACGAATGAGGTAAATGTTTGTATATACTAATAGATTAGAAAACGGATTTAAAAACAAGCTTTGTATTAAAAATATTATTGAAATTGTTTTGATGAAAGAGTTTGGATATTTACTACTAGTATAAAAACTTTTGTATTTTAAAGTGACAAATCACAGAAATGATTGTAAAAACAATCAATCATCAAAAATTCACATACGATGACGTGAATCAAAATCATAGAAATCGATATCAAATCCATCAAATGGATATTTTCAAAAATCTAGAAAAGATGCCACCAAAGTCAATAATAAATGATAACAATTAACCGAATCAACAAAAATCGATTAAAACTGGAAATTCACTCAAAAACAGCCAAATTAGGCAAATTAAATAGTTCCAGATGTCTGAAATTACCATTCAGACGTCTGAACCTAGGTTCTGGAAAAATATATGATTTTTCTCCTTTCTCTTTTTAATTGCAGAACTATTTCAGACGTCTGTTGGATAGACGTCTGGATTGTGTTCCAGACGTTTGGATTTTGTTCTAGACGTCTGGATTTTAGCTCTGTCCTTTCCAGGGACCCTTTTCAGACGTCTGGATTTTTCAACCAGACTTGTGGATTTCGTTTCAAACGTCTAAATTTTTCCAATAGGCAAAAAAAATAGCATAACCCAAAAAGAGCAAATCCAAACCGAAATGCGATCGAACGAGTGATGGATGCTAGAGATTTATGTCAATCGACAACCTAGTCCTATAGGCTCTTCGGTACACCCCAAATAACATGTTCAAACATCCAAGATATGATCTTTAAAGATTTTGAGTTCAAAACACCAAAATTTAAAAATTCACCAAAACAATTCGAACAAAAAACAAATGAAAATGAATAGATGTTAGGAATTCATAACTAACAACAATGAAAGTTATAGACGTAGATGTGAGTTAAAAAACTTACATTTAAACCCAAAAACAACGAATGAGAAGTTTTAAAATAAAGCAAGACCAATTCCTCTTCAATATACCTCTAGAATCTTCAATCTATTATCAAAGGTGAAGTTTTTCCTAAGTTAGGTTATAGGAATTTCTGAAAATTGAAGAGAGAATGAGATGGAGAAGATGAAGATGATGCTTACCTAAGCTTCTCCTTGATTTTAGGGCAAGAACTTGAATTTCCTAAAAGAACTAGGGCTTAGGAATTTCCGTTTCCCTTTCTTTTCTCCTATTTTTCTTTTTAGCTTGAGTGTTAGGAAATGAGAAGTAAAATGAATGAAGAGCAAATGAGTTAGGGTATTTGTTAAGTTAGCGGGCTGAAACTCAAACTCAAAGCCCAATAGAAAAATAGCAAAATTCTAGTCAACTCCAAACATATCGATGTTTATATTAAAAAAGGTCGCAAATGCCGTTTTGGACTCAATGGAAATGGTATCGAGTCATAATTAGACTGTTTACAAAAAGTAGCATTTCAGACTTTAATCCGACTAACGATACTATATTTAAATAAATTATTTAAATATACAATCGTAAAATATGCACGGGTTGTTACAATAATGACCTCAACTTTAACTACTATGCATCAACAAAATTGAAAAGTAAACAAAAATGTAGCTTCTTAAGCTGCCGACAAGGTCAAAAGGAAAATGTGAAATATTTACCTATTCACTACCTTTTGATAATGCCGAAGGTTCTATGGAAACCTGGATCTATTCCAAGTGTAATCTAAAGTTAAATGACAAGACCTTTTGATATGAACAAAATTTAAAATTTAAAATTTTCTAAGTTAGAAAACATGGACGTTGTTAATATTGTTGAAAGATCTTGTCAAAGTTATCAAAATATGTTATACCCATTTGGAGTCGAAACGTTCCAAACACGATCCATATGAGCTTAAAACGTTCCGACAAAGATGGGCAAGGGCAACTCTAAGGTTGGAGAATTTTAACCTTATCGAAAGCAGGCAGTCGAAAGGTTCAAACTCTTTAACCTCGTCGGAAGCTTGTTGTCAAAAGGTTTCACTATGGTGTTCTCTAACCTTTTGACCACAATGAAAAGGCGGCATCAAAATACCTTCCGACTTCTTCGAAAGGTTAAAAAAAGGTGTAATCCTGATTTTTCCGCCTCAATCTCTTTCGAAGGGGTAGGAAAGTCATTTGGCATTGTCTAATTGTACGCTTGTGGGTCCTAGGTCATCATATCGGGTTTAAGAAAACTCGAACTTGATAATAAATGTGATTTCAAAATTTTCATGTGAAACAAGCAAAACAAACCCATTAACAAAACCAATTTAGTATGGAATCGATCTAGTTCGATTCCGAAGAAGAATACAATGTTATCAACAAGTCAAAAAATCAATTTTGAAAAACTAAATTTAGATACTTTGGGAATAAAACTGGACCCGATAAGGAGATTTTCCCGTAACAAACATCGTCGACATAAAATCTAAAACCGTGTCAAAATCATGAGTTTCTGTGCATGTGTCTGTCTCGAGATGAAGCAACACAAATAAAAAAGCTGCACATATAGGCCACGCACGAGATTGCCTCTTCTATTACAACGTGAACTGTGTATATGTTGTAGAATTTCGTTCATTTTCACTTGATCGCTGTTCACATTTTTCCTAATAGTTGTAAAAGACTATTACAAAGAGCAAAAATAGCTATAAAAGATCCTATTGCTGAGGGAAAAAACAGTTGCAAAATGAATCAACTCTATTACAACTTCGCATATTAAGACTAGTGGCTGCCAGTTGTAATAGTTTTATTACAACTAGCATTGCCAGTTGCAAAATGGTTATTTTTTTATAGTGTAAGTGGTAGAAATATATGTGCTAGATGAAAATCTTTCTTTAATGAAAATACAAGAAGTTATTTTATAGTATTAATTATAAAAGGTATTTTCCTATAGCAATTTAGTTGATATATGCTTTCAACCTTGTCAATCAATGTTTGAGACGTGTTTTGTTAGCATACTGTTATTACTAAAATTTGTTGAAAATGATTCTAAATAATATCATGTTATGAATAAACCTGAATTTTATCTTTTTTTTTTTGTATATTTAAAATGCTATTGAAAAACAAAACAAAATTTCGTACAAAAACTCGATACCAAATAGTAGCATATTGATAGTAGTAATTGTACTAATTAATTAGGTTTACAATAACAGTAATGCTAATTGTAATTAACATATATACAAAAATGATACATATTATACATTAGCATTTAAAACAATACCAAGAAAAATTGGTAGCATTCCTGAAAATAATAATAACATATATCTTAACTTACTTATTACACAAAAAACCAGACTCAAACGGTTTAAAAGAATGAAACAAGACAGAGAGAAAAATTGAAACAGCAGCATTTAGACGTGGCCTCAGTGCACTTTCCAATCATAAAACTAGTCAAAAAGAAAAAAGGCACTACCATTAAATTAAGAACGGATTTCATGAAGATTGCCCCCGTTTTACAATTTATTCCATGTATTTTAAGATAACAAAATAAAAACAAAGGAATTTAAGAAAATAGCAAGTAACATAATGGAATGTTATTGAGCAGAAGAAGAAACTTTTTTGTTTGGACATGCAAAAGTAAAAATTATAGTTGAAGTCATCTGTTTGCTATTTGGATTGCCGCTTGCTGTAGCAAACATAAAATCACTAGCCACTATGACAAAAAATAAAATTTCATTCAAGTTCAAGAATTTTGTGATAAGAAACTTTGGGGATGTGCAGTATATCAAAATAAACATGTTAGAAGATAGAATAAAAGACGAGATGAAGAGAAAAACAAAAGGCAACAATGAAGGTTTACCTCTTTTAATCATAATGCAATTTCTAGTGACTATCTTCTTTCTGTCCAATTAGCAAAAAAAGGGGGATCCTGCCATGTATTTTTGATCTTGAAAAAAAATGAGTTAGGTCTCATGGGCATTAAACATAGAATGGTTATTGAACAAGTTTATCAAAAAAGTTCATAGACAAGCCAAGAAATACGTCAGGCTACTCTGTCTCCCTCTAGCAAGTTTTCAACCTTGATACAATATTTTTCAGTTGAAACATATCAACTATATATTCTAATTAAATTTATCTCTTTGTACGATACTGCATTTGTGAGAAAATGAAACTAATTCAACCAAAGGAGGAAGATGATATATCTTTGTTGAGATTTGTAAAATGGGATTTACGAAAACTAAAAGACATACTTGTAAAGATCTTCTTACATCATATTCAATAAGAAGAGGTACAAAATTGTGAAAAAAAAGGTTGTATTTTTCAATCTCAAATTAACCACACAATTAGTAGTATTCAACATAAATAACAAACCGTCTGCATTTTTCAAATGTACACAAATTTAAGTTAATATCATCAATAAAATCAATTAAAAAAGATATACTAGGTAGTATAATCATATAAATGAATACTTTTAACAGGAAGTATCGTTAAAAAGAATTGTACGACGATTTACATACTCAAATAAAATCTTATACTGGAAAGTAGCATATAAGAAATTTATATGACAGTTTAGTTACAAAATTATATACTTATATAGAATAGTATCATTATACGTTTGTACACTAATACTACAAAATAACATAAAATAATTTTTTATGTCATTATCTTCTCTGTAGAGCTATATATTAGTATGAGATAGTATCATTAATCAATTGTACACTGGTACTACGGAGTATCATAAAACTATATTACACTGAGGGTATCGTTACACAGTTAATTTTTTTTACTGGTATTACATAGTATAATTTTCATAAAGTCTGATATTTTATTCAACCAAATAGTATCCTTTCAAAATATATAACTTGAGAAAAAGCCACCACTCATAAATATTTCAAAAAATACAAGTTCATGAAGAATGCAGAAAGATTTAAAAAAAAGCCGAAGACAATGAAACAATTAATGAAAATGAAAATGAGGTTCAAATGCTCAAAGGTCATGTTGATGATGTTGAGGAGAAACTAAGAAAGGCACTACTCGAATTGGAAACTGAAATATCAGATTGCATTCAAATAGAAAAGGAATTAGATGAGCTAAAAAAGAAATAAATTGAGGAAGAACAAAAGGTTGGGGAAAAGACAGAATGATGAAAACATTAATGATGTAGAAATGAACTATGAAGAAGCATAATGAAAATATATTTGATAGTCAAGAAGAAAATGATAAAATAAAGGAAAATGAAAAGGAAAATCTTGTGTAAAAATTTATGTGAAAACTACGATGAAAAGAAAAAATGATAGGATATCATAACATACAGAAAGTTCATACTTGAACTTACACCACTATCTTTTAAATAATATGATTCAGATGAATTTACTAACAAAAATCAATTAAATAATAGTAAAAGCAGGATAATTTGAGGCTTTTTTATTAATTATAGAAGTTATCTCTATTGTCCTTAATTCTTTCCAAATCTGGATATTTTATTTTCAAAATCCTATAATTTACCACTTTACAATTATTCTATGGAATTTTTTGCATTATTTTATATTCAAATACCTACGTTTAAAAAAAATCTACGATTATTTACAAATCTTTCACGGTTCTTTCATAAAATTTTACATTAAAGTCCACACATCTAAATTAATTACTTAATCCAAAATTTAAACTAATTGTTAAACTTAGTCAACTAATATCTATTAATAAACCTAAAAGACGAAAGTTTCAATATGTGTACTACACACATCAACAAATTGGTTAAAAAAAATCATTTAGATGCAAATATATATATATATATATCACATAAATTAAATTATATACGTTAGTGACAATGATAAATTTATTTAATAAATGAATTTATTATACAATGCATTGTAAAATTATAGTAACCTCAAATATCTAATCTTTAATTTTTTTAATTATGTAGAAACCCTTCTAAATCATCTTCTAATATTTCACATTCAAAGCCATATATTTAACTAATTGTGCAACCCTAAATTTAAACTATTTAAAAAAAAATGATCAACTAATATTCATTAATACATCTAATAAATTCTAAAAGTACGAGAATTTCAATATATAAAATATTCATATATATGGAGAAAAAAATGTTTATTCATTATTCAGATATATAAGATATTTAAATCATATAACATAAAATGTACACATAATAATAGTAACTCTTTTAATTTCTAATTCATTTATCTCAAAAAATTATCGTAGATCACATAACATAATTCAATTTTGAATAGATTCTAAAAGATAAATTTATATTTTACAACATTACGACGTAAATGCACATATTACACCGATGTTAATTATATAAACATTCTCACCTTCAACATATTATCTAACCATATCCAACTCATAACTTAATTAAACGCTACATAATATTATTTTGCAATTATCAAAATGTAGGCATGACAACAATATAAAATTTATGGTTAAATAAAAGGTTAAAATTGTTTTAAAATGAAAACTAAATAATGAATAAAAGTTCACAAGTAGATAAGCTGACAATAAGACTGACGCTCTTTCTCAATTATAAATACGTGCAAAGCTCTTTTCAATTTTTTTACATTTAACTCCTTATATTTAATTAGTTATGTTGACCATTAATCCAAATTATTTAAATAAATTCAATTATTTAATGTTTATTAATTCATTTATAAATTATTTAAAAAGGATGATAATTCAGTATACATACAACAATCATATTAATAAAGTGGTAAAGTTACTTATTTGCTCATACATGTAAAAATATATATCACATACCATAAATTATTTGTCATCGAGAAAAACATAAATTACTTACATATACAATATTAACAATTTCAATTTTTTTTTTAAATTAGAACATTAACTTTTACAGAGATATGTAGTTAGCAATGATTGAACTATCAACTTTATATCCGAGCAGTACATGTCATTTTAATTTAGGATTAATATGGCGCGCACATGGAAGCTGGTCAACCGCCTCGTCAGGATGGAAATGAAGCGGGTCCTCAGGGTGCACAACTAGATGATAACAGACCAAGGAGGCGCCAATCGGAACAATCACGCAGGATGGATCTCGACCTGGCGTCTCCTATCCAAACTCCAGATTTATCTACATTGGTCAACCGATGAGGGAAAACCAGGGCTTGACTAATGATGATCGGGAAATATCCAGGAGTTACTCCTTTTACCGATAACATCTTACAAGCCGAATATCCTCGGAGGTTCTGCATGCCGACAATGTCCGTCTACGAAGGAAAGACCAATCCTTGACAACACATTAAGAGATGCGAATGGTTGATGGATTCGGCTTGGGCAAATGACGCAACCAAATGCAGGTGCTTCCCAATAACTTTGTCTGGAATCGCTACCATGTGGTTCACGATACATCCTCCGCGGCTAATCTCCAGATTTGTTGAGCTGGCAACGAGGCTCATGGAGCAGTTCAGGATCCATGCTACTCGCCTTAAAAACGTGATGTCATTATCCAGCGTGATCCAGGCCCCGGGTGAGTCGCTGAAAGACTATTTACAGAGATTCCATGTTGCTGCTACCGTAGTTAGTAATCCGAATGACCATGCCATCCTTATGGCCGTGGTGCGAGGAGTTGGTCTAGAATCTGAGTTTGGTGATTGGCTAGCACGAAAACCGTCAACCACCCTGGAATGTTTTTATTCAACAACGAATCTGTTTATGAGGAAGGAGGAGGTCAGGTTGTCGAGAAGGGGCAATGCTGCAGGACCCAGCAGAGAGGCGGTGCAAAGCAACAATGTAGTGAAGCAATCTAGCGAGAGCTCTGGAAAGGTCCAAGTTGACGTCCAAAATAAGCCAGAGCAACAGAAAAGAACCAGAGGAGTAAATTCCGAATGGAAGAAGGAATCGAGAAAGTGGAAGCCGAGAATCCCAACTTATAAGGAATATACACCCCTGAACACATCCTTGGAAAATATTTATCTATCCACCTGTAATACTTTCCAGTACCGAAAGCCGCGTCTTAAGGAATCGACTGAAGAACAAAAGCAGACCGGAAAGTACTGCCGGTTTCACGAGATATATGGTCACAACACTGATGAGTGTAGGCACCTTCACGACGCAATAGAAAAGTTGATTCGCCAGAAAAAGTTGCAGCAGCTTGTTAAGAATCCGCAGAAAGGCGAACATGGGACATTCGATCTCAATCGAGGACAGGCTCCACGCCGACCCGAAGAACTCGCTCGGACCGGCGGAAGATTGGTGATAAACACAACAGTCTCATCCTGCATATAAGAGTTGGCAGGAAATGGAACATTATGCTAATTCATTGAGGCATGTGAGTTTTGAGTGTTGTTCGAACATGGAGGATGAGACTCCGGCAAAGCAACAACGAATGATGACAGATGATATAGTGCTCAGGAGTAGGGATGCCGATCAAGTGGAGGTTCCTACTATTGATCCAATGGTTATCTCAACTCTGATCGGACCAGCACTTGAATGAAGAATATTAATTGATTGTGGAAGTTCTGTCAATATTATCTTTAAGAAGGCTTATGATCAGATGAAAATGGAGGCTAAGGATTTGAAACCATATAAAGTCCGTATTTACGGCTTTAATTGTGCGGCTATTGAAGCAGTGGGTTTTGTTGAGTTGCCAGTCGAGTTAGGTGAAGGTGGACGTAGAGGAGGGTGTAGATTCTACCGTTTATTGTTTTGGATGTTGATTCCCCATATAATGTTTTTCTGAGCCGACCAGCCCTTGCTGAGTTTAGGGCAGCTTTGGCCCCGTGATGCTTGACTTTGAAGTTTTCGACGGACAATGGAGTTGGTGTAGTGCATGGCGACCAAGCAACTGGTCGTGTTTGTTATGTGGCTGAGCTGAGAAAGGCCCAGCGAAGAGAGAAGGGAAAGGGTGTGGACAAATCTGTCCGCACCCATGTTGCTGAAAGTTGACAAGTAGCGTCTGAGTCTTGGCTTGGGCAACACAGTCGGTTCTGTAGAGATATAGATCCGAGAGATGACGATGAAGAGGCCAAGGCAGCGCCGGCTAAACCGACGATTGACATCACAGTCAACCACGATGACCCGTCACGGGTATTGATAATAGGATCACAACTCAGCCCCTCAATGATGAGGGATCTTACTAATTTCTTCGGAGTGAATCTTGATATTTTCGCTTGGACCCACTCTAATATGTGTGGGGTTTCACCCGCCATCGCGAGCCATATGTTGAATATTGATCCAAAGTATGTCCCGGTAAAATAGAGACGAGGCATGGACTCGGAGAGGTCTGTTGCTCTCAAGAAGGAGGTGGATAAACTTAAAGCCAACAGGTTTATTCGCGACGCCCTCAATCCTGAATGGATATCCAGCCCTGTACTGGTGAGGAAGGCGAACGACGGGAAGTAGCGGACATGTGTTGATTATTCAGACCTGAACAAGACATGCCCTAAGGATAGTTTTCTTTTGCCTAAAATTGATCAGCTAGTTGACTCGACAGCGGAGCATGAACTGATGTCGTTTATGGATGCGTATTCGGGATACAATCAAATTCCGATGCACATCCCGGATCAGAAGCACACCAGTTTTATCACAGATGTTGAATTGTACTGTTATGTGGTAATGCTGTTCGGGTTGAAGAATGCCGGGGCAACTTATCAGCGTTTGGTGAATCGGATGTTTAAGGTTCAGATTGACAGAACGATGGAAGTCTAACGACCACATTCGAGACTTTGCAGAGATGTTTAATATACTCAGATTTTATGGCATGAAAATCAATCTATTGAAGTGTTCCTTTGGCGTTGCATCTTGAAAGTTTCTGAGCTTCATTGTTAACGCACGAGAGATTGAAGTGAACCTTGAAAAGATTCAAGCCACTCGGGATATACAGGCACCAATGACTATAAAACAAGTGCAAAGCCTGAACGGGAAGGTCGCTGCGTTAAGTCGATTTATATCCTGGGCAACCGGCAAATGTATTTCTTTCTTTGATTTGATAAGGAAAGGGAAAAGGAATTCTGAATGGACGCCGGATTGTGAAGACGCGTTCCGAGCTCTGGTGAGTCACCTGGAGAGGCCCTTTTTTGTCGAAGCCTGTGGATCATGAGGAGTTGTATATTTACTTAGCCGTATCGCAGCACGCCATAAGTGCAGCTTTGATTTGTGAAGAGTACCGAATCCAAAAGCCGGTGTACTATGTTAGTAAGCGTTTAACGGAGGCAGAAAGAATTACCCCAAGATAGAGAGGCTGGCTTACTGCTTGGTGATCGCGTCGTGCAAGCTCCGTCCGTATTTTCAGGCACATCCAATCAGCATCTTTACCGACCAACCTTTACGGCAGGTACTCCAACGGCCGGAAACTTCTGGAAGGTTACTTAAATGGAACATCGAGCTCAGTTAGTTCGACATCACCTACCCGCCTCGAAGAGCTATACAGGGACAAGCATTGACGGATTTTATTGCAGAGTTCACTGTGCAGGACGAACCAGATGGAAGTGATGCAATTCCTATTGTACGATGGAAACTGTATACCGATGGAGCGTTTAATGACCATTGTTCGGGGGCTAGTATTGTACTTGTAACTCTCGAGAACCGATCGATTTGTTATGCCTTGAAGCTTGATTTCCCCGTAACGTGCAACGAAGCCAAGTATGAAGCGTTAATTGCTGGACTGAAGCTTGCTAAAGAACTCGGGGTGAAATCGAAATCTTTTGGGACTCGCAGTTGGTGGTATACCAAATTAGGGAAGGCTACCAGGCGAAGGGACAGAGACTTGTTCCATACCTTACCCGAGTTTAGAAATTATTGGAGGACCTCGAATACTATGACATTTCGCACATCCCGCGCGAGCAAAACGGAAAAGGCGATTCATTAGCAAAATTCGCAAGCACCGATGATGCACAGCAAATGTGCTTGGTTCCTGTCGAAACTACATACTCGGAGTATAAATGCAATGAAAGTTGACCATGTGCCGGAGATGGAAACCGAAAGGGAGTCATGGATATCACAGTTCAAAGAATACTTGTTGCACGTGACCTTGCCTGAGAGAAGAAACAAAAGACGGCAGGTCCTTCGCAAGGCCTCGTGGTATGTTATGCTGAATAAGATTATGTATCGAAAGGCATTCTCTATTTCTTTACTTACCACAGTATGACATTTTGGTTATTATACGTTTTTATCATATCTCTTATTCTATATCTTTCAATCTGATATTTATAGTTAGACTGATCCGTTTATTATTTTCTTATTGAATAATACTCGGGTCAGACCGAGATGTTGCATATGCTTCTGCTTGACTCCTCTTTTGGGGTTACTATTCTGACTTTTGGCTAACTACTTAGATTAGTAGTTTATTTTGTTGTATACATTTGAGATAGAGACTCCTTGATGTATACATATTCTTTTGTTTAGCACTTGCATCTATTCTTTTGTGATATTGTTAGACCATTACTCTGATGTACACTTTTATGTGTAATATTCATATCTATTTCCGCCTTTGTGATATGAACTTCTGTGACTGATTTGTGTTATGCTTATTCCTATATTTGTTTCCGAAGATTATATACAGCCACTGTGTAGAAGCTTTGAGTTTGTATCGGCATGTCGGATTTCCTCTTGAGATGAAAAGTTATATTTTTATCTGGCATATCGGCACTCGCACAAAGCAATTACACAGATGGTCGCTCCTCAACAGCCTTATTCTCCGCGCTAGTTGACGGCATTACCCCGTAGAGTCCTTGGCTAGCGTGGGTATAGAGGTGGAGCGTCACACTTCATGTCTATCACAGATTAATTGGTGAATCATGACATTTATTATGAACATTAAGATTTATCCAGCAACTACTATTAACTGACTTAACTTTTGTTTTATCCTTTAACAAATAAAAATAAAATTAGAACATATTAATGCATAATATATTGCACAACAAATAAAAGTAAAATTGAAGATACTTTTCGGAGACCTACAATTCAAACTTACTGTTTCGAGAACAAAATTTAATGTATTCATATACTTAGTTGTTAAATATTAACTTCAAAATTTCTAGCGTGCATTACAGACAAGGTAAAATGTCCATATGTTAAACTATTAAAATTATACATTTGAAGTTTTGAAACAAGCGTAGCTGTAGTATTCCACTTTCAGTTGAACTTTCATGTTACTTAGCATTTCCATTATCTTAAATTGTGGAATATAACTTTTCTGGAATAATATGATAATCGGTTGTTTCAATTAAATACAGCAATAGTTTCAGTGTGTAATATAAATAAACGTGTGAAGTAACTTGTTGAAAATAGATATAAAGTTAACTATAAAGAAATTTGTATGCAAACCTAAATATCTGCACACCTGACTACATAATACGTGGACAAAATACATAACCAAATTTCCGTGTATTCATTCAAAATGTATTGTTCATGTGATTTGCAAGTAAATATATTGCACAACCGTTTGAAATCATCAAAATTACTCGGACTGATGGCTGAATGTCAAGCGAGAAAGCCAACCAAAATTAAAGGCTTAAACCAACATGTTTGAATGCATTATGAATAAAATTGAATTAGCCAATGACTAAAAGCTCGGTAACTCTAGTAGTGATATCACGATTTTATGGCCTAACTAAGACAAAAGGCAGAGGAGAGACAATAAATTAAGCACTTGTTGATCCAAAAATACCAATTGGAATTGAAAGGTCAAATAAGAAGGCCAACAACACAAAACAAAAAAGGTACAATGCACATATTCTGTATATTATCAGTTATTATCGGTACTAACAGCAACTGTAAGTTAACATCAATATTCTATATGACTTACAATACTTGCAGTTATAAGCAAGTTACATAGGCATTTTTTAAAACGTTAATCGGAATATTTAATAAACTGACAATATAACATGTTATATCAAAAAAGGAATGATTAACCGTATATTATCATTTAATAATACTTGCATTTACAAGCAAGCTATATAGGCATTTATTTGCATTGAATTACAATACTAACTAATTAAATAACCCGTTGCCTTGAATCAGCAAGCAATCCTTGTTTCCGGAGGTTAGCTCGTTCAAGTCGATAATTGATCGTTGTCTCCCATCTTCCTTTAATGAAGCTTCGTGTCGTTCGAACGTACCAGCTTTGCCTTAAGGAAGCCTTCGGGTCCTTTGTTCAACTTTCTCAAAAGTCGATTGCATACAACCTTTCAGAGGTTGGGTTCTTAGTGAATTTCTCAAGCTTATGTCTTTTCCTCAATCAGGTAGTGTTCCATCTTGTTTTCATTTGACCATCGCTTTATATTCATTATACATATTTTTACTATTTTATTTTATTTATATATTATTATCATTCTCTTTTTTTAAAGAACTGGATGGGATCGGCATATGAATGTCGATCCGTCAATTATTATATGTGGGCTGGGGTCGGCTTGTTGAATAGCCGACCCATTTGAATACGACCGGGTCTCCAAGAGAAGACCGGTTCGTATTCCACCCAATATATAAAAGCTCGGGATCAACATCCTCCCCCTCCCACTTTCATTTTCTAACTTATTTTACCACCAAGTCTTGCTACCCAACTTTTCCAACATCATTCTCGCCTCTCTCTTTCCGAACTAAAGCTATCTTGCCCCACAACTCACAATCAAACCTAGATTCGAACTGCCCTTAATCCGAATCCATCACTTCCCCTTAAGCTCCAGATCTGCCGCATAGGTATGAACTTCCTTCCTGATTTACACCCTTAACCTTGAGGATCTTCGTTGAGTCCGAGTGCATAGGTAATTGGGTTCTATCAAGGAGTCGGCAGGAGGTGGAGAAGAAGGGAGATCAATAGGTACATGAGTGTGTTGTAGGATAGGGAATGGGCTCGGTATTGATGAGGTAGAGGATGGGTTACTGGGACATATTGATGTGTGTAGTACACATTTTGAAACTTTTGTCTTTTAGGTTTATTAATAGATATTAGTTGACTAAGTTTAACAATTAGTTTAAATTTTGAATTAAGTAATTAATTTAAATGTGTAGACTTTAATGTAAAATTTTATGAAAGAACCATGAAAGATTTGTAAATAATCGTAGATTTTTTTAAAAGTAGGTATTTGAATGTAAAATAATGCAAAAAATTCCGTAGAATAATTGTAAAGTGATAAATTATAGGATTTGAAAATAAAATATTCAGATTTGGAGAGAATTAAGGATAATAGAGATAACTTCTAGAATTAATAAAAAAGCCTCAAATTATTCTGCTTTTAATATTATTTAATTGATTTTTGTTAGTAAATTCATTTGAATCATATTATTTAAAAGATAGTGGTGTAAGTTCAAGTATGAACTTTTTGTATGTTATGATATCCTATCATTTTTTCTTTTCATCGTAGTTTTCACATAAATTTTTACACAAGATTCTCCTTCTCATTTTCCTTTATTTTATACGAATTGTTTTGGTGAATTTTTCAATTTTGGTGTTTTGAAGTCGAAATCTTTAAAGATCCTATCTTGAATGTTTGAACATGTTATTTGAGGTGTATCGAAGAGCCTATAGGACTGGGTTGTCGATTGACATAAATCCCTAGCATTCATCGCTCATTCGATCACATTTCGGTTTAGATTTGCTCTTTTTGGTCTAGGCTGTTTTTTTCCCTAGCAGAAAAATCCAGACGTCTGAAACGAAATCCAGACGTCTGGTTGAAAAATCCAGACGCCTGGAAAGGGTCCCTGAAAAGGGCAGAGCTAAAATTCAAACGTCTGGGACAAAATCCAGACGTTTGGTTGGAAAATCCAGACGTCTGAAATAGTTTTGGAATTAAAAAGGAAAGGAGAAAAAACATATATTTTTCCAGAACCTAGGTTCAAATGTCTGGTTGGTAATTTCAGACGTCCGGTTGGCAATTTCAAACATATGGAACTGCTTAATTTGCCTAATTTGACTGTTTTTTAGTGTATTTTCAATTTTAATCGATTTTTGTTGATTCGGTTAATTGTTATCATTTATTATTGACTTTGATGATTTCTTTTCTGAATTTTGAAAATATCCATTTGAGGGATTTGATATCGATTTCTATGGTTTTGATTCACGTCATCGTATGTGAATTTTTGATGATTGGTTGTTTTTACAATCATTTCTGTGATTTGTTACTTTAAAAAACAAATATTTTTATACTAGCAGTAAATATCCGAACTCTTTCATCAAAACAATTTCAACGCTATTTTTAACACAAAGCTTGTTTTTAAATCTGTTTTCTATTCTATTAGTATATACAAACATTTACCTCATTCGTTCGAGAAATCTAATTAAACGACTTAGCAAAACAAGTGGTATGAAATACTTGCGTTTACTTTGTCGGTTAATTCTTGGACTTGTTCGATTGAATTCTTGTGACAACTTTCGAGTGGAAATCTACAATCTGTTCGTAAATATTTAAGTTAAGCCAGTGGTTATGGGACATGAAGCTAAACTCATATATTTACTAGCTTAGTGTAATTTACACTTATTTTCAAGTGAAAGTCTACAATTTGTTCATAAATAATTAAGTTAAGCCCGTGGTTATGGAACATGAAGCCTAACTCATTTATTTACTAGCTTAGTGTAATTTACACCTATTGATCAATGACGATCATTTTGTGATTTAGACTAGCGATGTGCGATGTCTTTTTGCCCACGTGGGGGGACTAAACCCCGTTTGTGGAGTTTCGGCTCAAATGGATGGGGTAGCGATTTATGGTCTTCGGGCCATTTGTGGAGCTTCAGCTCAAAATTGATGGTTAGCGACCATGAAATAGCGTTCCGTTTGTGATAGGCATCCCCTTTTTATTTTCTAGATTTCTAGAATTTGTGTTTCACCTATTTTTGTGATTTATATTGATAAGCTTTATCAATATTTGTGGTTTGGCGAATAAAATAAATAATATGACATTCTTTTTTATGTTTTGAAATTCTTGAGATATTGTATGATTTTTGTTGTTATGTAATGTATACTTGTCACGGTACGGCATTATTGTTATCATACGTTTTTGTCATATCTCTTATTCTATCTTATTTTATATGATATTTATAGCTAGACTGATCCGTTTATTTATTTTTTCTTATATAATAATCGAGTCAGACCGAGTTATTTCAGGTGCTTCTACTTGACTTCTTATCAGGATCCGTCACCTGACTTTTGGCTAACTACTTTAGCTTAGTAGTTTTTGCTTTTATATATTTGAGACAGAGACTCCTTGATGTATACATATTCTTTTGTCTGACACTTTTACCTATTCTTTTGTGATGTAGTGGATCTTGTATGACCACTGCTTTGATGTACAATTTTATGTGATATATTCATATCTGTTTCCGCCTTTGTGATATGAATATATGTGATTGATTTGTGTTATGTTTATTTTATATTTGTTTCCGAAGACCGCATAGCCAATGTGTAGTAGCTTTGAGTTTGTACTTGATATGTCGAATTTCCTCTTTGAATGAAATGCGTGACCTTTTATCTGGCATATCGGTACTCGCACAAATCAGTTACACGGATGGTCGCTTCTCAACGGCTTTATTTTTCGCGCTAGTCGACGGCATTACCCCATAGTGTCCTCGACTAGTGTGAGTATAAAGGTGGGGCGTCATAGCTTAATATCAAAGCCAAACATCAGAACAATATAAAATTTTATAGCATGGATCATCGTCCTAAGTCTCTTTTAGGAATCTTGCTTTAGGATTTAATTCGAGTCACTGAACCCGTTCTATCCTATTTTCTTTTATGGTGCTTTGTTTTATCAATCATGGTTGTTTGATATTTATTCTAAGAATAACATTTTTCCTCTTGTTTCTTTCTTTCTTAAAGAAGAAGAGATGGTTAGATCTGGCAGTCTTAGCGATGGTCAATCCAGTAGTCCTTCTCTGGATGGCGTATTCATGTCCAACAACATTTGGATCTTGTAAGAATCAAAGGTTTATATGTGCTTTGAGTAAGAACCCCAAAAAGCTTTTACCTCTGAAACTAGAAGTTCCTTTCGATCAGCTTATAGATATCACTCTTCGACTAGAAGAGGCCGATAAAGAAAGTGATAGTGATGTTGATCCTATTTTCTTTTATGGTGCTTTGTTTTATCAATCATGGTTGTTTGATATTTATTCTAAGAATAACATTTTTTCTCTTGTTTCTTTCTTTCTTAAAGAAGAAGAGATGGTTAGATCTGGCAGTCTTAGCGATGGTCAATCCAGTAGTCCTTCTCTGGATGGCGTATTCATGTCCAACAACATTTGGATCTTGTAAGAATCAAAGGTTTATATGTGCTTTGAGTCAGAACCCCAAAAAGCTTTTACCTCTGAAACTAGAAGTTCCTTTCGATCAGCTTATAGATATCACTCTTCGACTAGAAGAGGCCGATAAAGAAAGTGATAGTGATGTTGGAGGTTTCAAAAAGAGCCTCAATAACAACAAGAAGATGCATATTAAGTTCAAAAGCTCTAATCCCAACAAGAAAGGGAGGCATGCAACTTCGGTAGCAAATACTTCCACCACTAGTTGTTGACAATGCTACAATTGTGGTTCTACGAACCACTGTGCAAATGAGTGTCCGAAACCCCTTACTTGCCACTATTGCAAAGGTTTGGGTCATCTTTTATCTTCCTGTTCCAAACTTCAAAGCAAGAAGAAGGGTAAACTAAATGTTGCGCAAGCTCCTAGTAACACTTCTCTTGGACGAGATATTTCTCATTTTATCCTTGATGGCATTATTATACTTCGTGATCTTCCTATTCGAGTTCTTTTTGACACGGGTGCATCCCACTCTTTTATATTAAAAGAACTTGTTGATTCTTTTTCTTTGAATATTATGGGCTTGATGACTTCGTTGAGAATTGCGAATTCGATTGATGGATCCGTAACACTCAGTTTACTTTGTAAAAATGTCGAGATTATTTTATATAATTGTGCTTTCCGATTCGATTCGCATGTTATGTGATACTTAGGTTTCGGAATAATTTTGGGAATGGATTGGCTTAACCATTATGAAGCCCATATCCAATATCCAGTGAGGACTATCTATCTTCGACATTCTCAATATGTTAAGCAGATTTTTATTTTTCTTAATGATTTTGATTCCAATTTGGTGGCATCATTTTATTCTCTAGACCCACTTGTTGAGGAAGATGTTATTTCCCTCATTAAAGTAGTTTGTGAATTTTCCGGTATCTTTGAGCTTGTCTTAGGATTATCACTTAAACAATCTATTGAGTGGTGCCAGGGTTTTTTCAGTTCAACCTTGCCACCAGTTTTCATCAACTACGAGTTGCGGAGAATAGCATTCCCCTTACCGCATTCCGCACCCATTATGATTCTTATGAATGGTTTGTTATGCCGTTTGGTTTGACGAACCATCCAGCTTATTTCATCCATCTTATGAATCGAGTATTCTACGAGTATCTCGATGACTCCATCCTTGTATTCATTGATTATGGATGAAAACAGCAATTTAAAATTTGCAAATCTTTTTAATAAGATACATTTGTGAGTGCAATTGGATTTTGTTCTTAAAACGAATAAAGAATATTCGTAAAAAATTTAAGAGATATTTTTATCATGTAGAAGATGATTTTGTGTTGTATTGCCCATTGAGTGCTTTAAGAATTCTGATCGATGCATCTTATCAACATTATCGATAGGAATCTCTAAAAGATACTCCGTTATGTGAACTATGGGCCGACAATGAATCGGGACGCCGCAGACTATGTGAGGTGTGATAACTGCCAGAAATAAGCGAAAATCTTAAGAGTGCCGCCGACGGAATTCACCCAAATGGCTAGCTCGTGGCCATTTGCGGTATACGGGGAATCGACATTATCGGCTCGTCGCCAATTTTCAAAGGTGGTGCGAAATACGCTATTGTCGCGGTCGACTACTTCACCAAATGGGCAGAAGCGGAATCATTAGCGACGATCACCACCAAAAATGTCATTAATTTCGTTGTGTGGAACATTATATGCCGTTTCGGTCTCCCACAGGCTATCGTTACCGACAATGGAACTCAATTCGGTAGTAATGAATTCAAAGAGTTTGTTGGAAACATCATCATATTGAGAAAAGGTTTGCAGCAGTTGCTCACCCTAGGAGGAATGAGCAATTTGCAGCGGTTGTTTGTCGAGAACGGCAACTTTTTGAATTATAGAAGGTGAAAATAAGTACCAGCATCCCGCTGACTCTCGGTGGTCAGCGGAGTATCCCCCTCGCTGATTGGAGATAATTTATGAATGCCAAGCCCAGGCTTCTCCAGATCGTTACCGACGTGTTGCTCGAGAGGTTCAGGAGATGAAGTCTTGGCCGGTTGAATGGAAGGAGGAACCTGTGACTTGGTGCCAGACGGTCCAGAGATATTCTCTTTCTCCTTCGACGTTGGGGAAGCTCCGCAAAAAAGAAGTATGGCTGCAGCTAAGTCAGAGGGCTCATTCTCTCGGAGCACTTCTTTCACGAGTGCCTCCTCATCGACCTCTCAACAAAATATACTGACCCGACTTCATGAGAGGATATACCGATCCCTACTTTTCTCGTAAATACCGACCCGACTTCGTAATAGGATACACCGATCCATCCTTTTCTCCTAAGTACCGACCCCGTGGTTGAAGCAACCATATCGACTCGTCCCAGTAACCCATCCTCTACCTCATCAATACCGAGCCCATTCCCTATCCTACAACACACTCCTATCCCTGTTGATCTCCCTTATTCTCCACCTCCTACCGACTCCTTGATAAAACCCAATTACCTATGCACTCGGACTCAACGAAGATCCTCAAGGTTAAGGGTGTAAATCAGGAAGGAAGTTCATACCTATGCGGCGGATCTGGAGCTTAAGGGGACATTGGTGGTTTCAGATTAAGGGCAGTTCGAATCTATGTGTTATTGTGAGTTGTGGGGCAAGGTAGCTTGAGTTCGGGAAGAGAGAGGCGAGAATGATGTTGGAAAAGTTGGGCAGCAAGGCTTGGTGGAAAAATAAGTTAGAAAATGTAAGTGGGAGTGGAGGACATTCAACCCGAGCTTTTATATATTGGGTGGAATACGAACCGATCTTCTCCTGGAGAACCGGTTGTATTTCAAGGGGTCGGCTATTCAACAAGCCGACCCTAGCCCACATATAATAATTGACGGATCGACATTCATATGACGATCCCAACCATTTCTTAAAAAAAGAGTGATAATAATATTAATAAAATAAAATAATAAAAATATGTATAATGAATAGAAAGTGATGGTCAAATGAAAACAAGGTGGAACACTACCTCATTGAGGAAAGACATAAGCTTGAGAAATTCAATACGAACCCAACCTCTGAAAGGTTGTACGTTCGAACGACACAAAGCTTCATTAAAGGTAGATGGAAGACAACGATCAATTATCGACTTGAACGAGCTAACCTTTGGGAACAAGGATTGCTCGCTGATTCAAAGCGCATCATGCTATTCACAAGACGCACTTTGGAGGGCAAATGTTACCTGGTACCTTGACCTGGCTACAAAACGGTAGTTGCATGAACTATAGTTGAACGTTGATGGAAGCAGAGTCAAGAAGTGATCTGCCTCGGGTCGTTGAGGAGGTTACTTCAAGTTAGAATGTTTACAAATTTTGAAATAAATAAATTTCGTTGGTCTCATTTCAATGGACGCATTTAAAATATTTAGTTTTCGTTATCAAATTATTGTTAAAATAAATTTTATTTCAAAATCTTCGTTAAAATTCTTATTTAAATCGTTGAAAAATGCAGGTCGTTACGGGTTATTTAGTTAGTTAGTATTGTAATTCAATGCAAATAAGTGCCTATATAGCTTGCTTATAAATGTAAGTATTATTAAATGATAATATACGGTTAAACATTCCTTTTTTGATATAACATGTTATATTGTCAGTTTATTAAATATTATGATTAACGTTTAAAAAAATGCCTATGTAGCTTGCTTATAACTGCAAGTATTGTAAGTCATATAGAATAGTGATGTTAACTTACAGTTGCTGTTAATACCGATAATAACTGATAATATACAGAATATGTGCATTGTACCTTTTTGTTTTGTGTTGTTGGCCGTCTTATTTGACCTTTCAATTTCAATTGGTATTTTTGGATCAACAAGTGCTTAATTTATTGTCTCTCCTCTGCGTTTTGACTTAGTTAAGCCATAAAATCGTGATATCACTACTAGAGTTACCGAGCTTTTAGTTATTGGCTAATTCAATTTTATTCATAATGCATTCAAACATAAAAGTGTACATCAGAGTAATGGTCTAACAAGATCCACAATATCACAAAAGAATAGATGCAAGTGCTAGACAAAAGAATATGTATACATCAAGAAGTCTCTATCTCAAATGTATACAACAAAATAAACTACTAATCTAAGTAGTTAGCCAAAAGTCAGAATAGTAACCCCAGAAGAGGAGTCAAGCAGAAGCACATGTAACATCTCGGTCTGACCCGAGTATTATTCAATAAGAAAATAATAAACGGATCAGTCTAACTATAAATATCAGATTGAAAGATATAGAATAAGAGATATGATAAAAACGTATAATAACCAAAATGCCATACTGTGATAAGTATGTAATTAAAAATCAACAAGAGATTAATCAATATCACAAGAATTTTCTCAAAGATAAAAAAGATTGTCATACTTTTTATTTCATTTACCAAACCATAAATATTGACAAATATATCGATACTAATCACAAAAGTTAATGACACGCAAATTCACCAATGCACAAATATTGATAGAACTTATCAATGAAACCACAAAAATTGGTGAAACACAAATTTTAGGAATCGTCAATAGAAATCCAGAATATCAAAAAGGGGAAAGAGGCCTGTCAATAGAACGGGAGCATGTAAACTCCCAACACGTGTATCGCAAAACGAGCCGAAGCTCCTCCAAACGAGCCGAAGCTCCTCCAAACGGGTCGAAGCTCCTCCAAACGGGCCGAAGCTCCACAAACGAGCCGAAGCTCCTCCAAACGAACCGAAGCTCCACAAACGAGCCGAAGCTCCACAAAATGAGGTATCGTCCTCGACATGGACAAAGAGACATCGCACATTGCTAGTCTAAACCATAAAATGATCATCATCGATCATCAAGAAGTGTCAATTACAGTAAGTTAGTAAATATATAAGTTTAGCTTCATGTCCCATAACCACTAGCTTAACTTAAATATTTACGAACAAATTGTTGATCTCCACTAAAAAATTGTCACAAGAGATTCAATCGAACAAGTTCAAGAATTAACCGGCGAAGTAAACGCTAGTGTTTTATACCACTTGTTTTACCAAGTCGTTTAATTAGATTTCTCATACGAGTGAGGTAAGAGTTTGTACATACTAGTAGATTGAAAAACGGTTTGAGAAACGAGCTTTGTAATAAAGTAGTGTTGAAATCATTTTGAAGAAAGAGTTGATATTTACTACTAGCATTGAAAACCTTTATATTTTTAAAGTGACAAACCATAAAAATGATTGTAGAAACAATCAATTATTAAAATCCACATACGAAGACGTGAATCAAATCCAAAGAAACCGATACCGAATCCATCAAAGAGGATATACCCAAAAATTCCTAAAATAGAAGTTATCAAAGTCGTCAAAGGTGATAACAACTAATCGGAGAAGAAGAATCGATTAAAGATCGGAAAACAAAGCAAAATGAGCATAAATAGGCAAAACAGGCTAACAGGAGCAGGTCGGTCGATTAAACCCCCTGAGTCAGTCGACTGAACCCTGACCTGAAAAATTCACGGGCTTCAGGTCAGTCGACTTAACCCCAAATTCCTGCATTTTCTAACCTATTTCAAATGAAGTGCAAACTCTCTCAATTTGTAATTGGACAAGCACGGACGCTAGGGGTTTACGCCCATCGGCTACCCGGCCTTATAAGCTGGCCGATTCATCACCAAAAAATGATCAAAACATCAAAGTTAGGATTTTAAAGATTTGAACCCAAAACACTAAAAATTGGAATATTCATCAATTCAATCAAAAGCAAATGCACATGAATAAGTGTTAGGAATTCATACCCAACATTTAAAGATAATTATAGTCGTAGATGTGAGATAAAAATCTTACATTTTCATAAAATCAATGAAGAAGAAGCTATAGAGCAATGACAAAGACAACCACTCTTCAATTCCAACCCAACAAGCTTGAATCTAAGTTAAAAGAGAAACATTTTTCAAATTAGGTTTAGGAAATTTCTGAAATTGAATGGAGAACGAGTTGGAGAAGATGAAGGGAAGGCTTACCAAAGCTTCTTCTTGAATTTGGAGGTAGAAGCTTGAATTTGCAATTGAAGCTAGGGCTTGGAATTTTCAATTTCCACTCTTTTCCCCCATTGTTGCTTAAAGCTTAAAGTGTTAGGAATATGAAATGAAGTAATGAAGAGTTGGAGTGGAGCTAGGGTATTAAGGTAGAACATTGGGCTGAAACCCAAACTCAAACCCAAAGTGAAAAAGTAGTAAAATTCTACTAACTCCAAACATATCGAAGTTTATACTCAAAAAGATCGCAAACGGCATTTTGAACCCAATGGAAGTAGTCTCGAGTCCTAATTCGTCTGTTTGCAAAAAGTAGTTTTTTGGACTAAAATCCGACGAACGATGCTATATTTAAATATGCAATCGATGGATATGCGGGTTGTTACATGAAGATTTTTCTTCTAATCCGTTTTACATGATTCATAGTCCTGCTGTGACATTAATATGTTCTAATTTTATTTTTATTTGTTAAATGATAAAACAAAAGTTAAGTCAGTTAATAATAGTTGCTGGACAAATCTTAATGTGCAAAATAAATGCCATGATTCACCAATTAATATGTTCTAATCCGTTTTACATGCTTCATAGTCCAGCTGTGTCTTATGCATTAATATGTTCTAATTTTATTTTTATTTGTTAAAGGATAAAACAAAAGTTAAGTCAGTTAATAATAGTTGCTGGACAAATCTTAATGTGCAAAATAAATGCCATGATTCACCAATTAATATGTTCTAATCCATTTTACATGATTCATAGTCCTGCTGTGGCATTAATATGTTCTAATTTTATTTTTATTTGTTAAAGGATAAAACAAAAGTTAAGTCAGTTAATAATAGTTGCTGGACAAATCTTAATGTGCAAAATAAATGCCATGATTCACCAATTAATATGTTCTAATCCGTTTTACATGATTCATTGTCCAGCTGTGTATTATGCATTAATATGTTCTAATTTTATTTTTATTTGTTAAAGGATAAAACAAATGTTAAGTCGGTTAATAATAGTTGCTGGACAAATCTTAATGTGCAAAATAAATGCCATGATTCACCAATTAATATGTTCTAATCCGTTTTACATGATTCATAGTCCAGCTATGTATTATGCATTAATATGTTTTAATTTTATTTTTATTTGTTAAAGGATAAAACAAAAGTTAAGTCAGTTAATAATAGTTGTTGGACAAATCTTAATGTGCAAAATAAATACCATGATTCACCAATTAATATGTTCTAATCCGTTTTACATGATTCATAGTCCTGCTGTGTATTATGCATTAATATGTTCTAATTTTATTTTTATTTGTGAAAGGATAAAACAGAAAGTTAAGTCAGTTAATAATATTTGCTGGACAAATCTTAATGTGCAAAATAAATGCCATGATTCACCAATTAATATGTTCTAATCCGTTTTACATTCGTTTTACATTATTTATAGTCAAGCTGTGTATTATTATTATTTTTTAAATTAAAAAAAAGGGAACAGAAAACTAATGGATTTAAACGAAGAAAATAAGGTTCTCGACGAAATCATCAAGAGAATTGTAGCTGCACTATCAGATGGGGAAAGGGACTACAGCTTATTCGCTCCAAAGTCTGAGGTGGTGAACCAAACGGCTCCAACGGCCACAATGCTGAACCAGTCGCAGCCTCGGAGAACCGGAGAATGAGGGTCTTCATTCCTCCACATCGGCGTAGGGTGTTATTTGGTTATGTCCCTCGAGCGGGAGCCGATAGCAATGGGACAGGCGTCTACCTTCCCCGCTACTAAATTTGTCTACCTTCCCTGCTACTAAATTTGTCTCATCTCGTTGCATGTGAAACCTCAGTGTATGTTATCCATATTCAAAAAAGAAGAAGAAGGGAGTTTCTCATCATGAATCTTTTTCCCTTGTGAATGTAATTATGATGCAAATGCAGCATAACTGAAACTGAATATGAAGAGCAGGAACTGAACTTTGTTTACCAAGCATGATCCAAATAGTAGGGCTTTCAATGGATACCCGAAAAATTCGAAATCCGTCCGCTTCCATATCCGCATTTGAAAAGCGGAGAGAGAATATACAAAACAAAACTTGTAGTTTTGTTTTGTTGTATTATCCAAATATCCGATATCCGAAAAACGGATGCGGATGTGAAGACATCCGCATCCGAAAATTATCCGTCCGGTATTTTTCAAGATTATAGTTTAAATTATGTATAGTTTAGTACAGTGAAAAATATTTTTATATTATACGCACTAAATGCATATTAACTGCTCGAAACTATTTTTATCATTATATTTGTATATTTTTAACACTTTAATAATTAATGAAACCGAAAAAGGTTTATGTTAAACTTAAATTTTCCATTTATATTTCTTGATTTATCGATCGTTAGCGGATATGATAATTATCCGATATCTGCGGATGCAGATATCTGATATCCGAAAATGACTTCGGATACAGATGCGGATATTGTACTATACGCATCCGAAAGTATCCGTTGACAGGTCTACCAAATAAGGTGTATGCAAACATTTAAATGTGAGTCATACATTAGGCAGTACATATTGGACCCCCAATTCATTCTGTATACTCTAGTGAACATGGATCAGTAATTGATATATCTAATGGGTTGGGTTGGACCATAAATGAGTTTGGCCAAAATCGACCCAACCCATTTATAATAATATTGACCCAACTCATTTAACACATTTATTAAATGGGTCAACCCTACCCTACCCGTTAGTTAATGGGTCTAGCCCATTTAACCCATTTTTGATGAATGGACAATAACGAAAAATTGAACGTTATAGCACAAAAAACTGCATAAAAAACTGCACAAAAAGTTATGTATAAGATGCGCCAAAAACTTCACCTAACAACAAATATCTGAAGTGTGATTTCATAACAAGTAGAAATGCTGGTAAAGCATATTAACAAAGTATAATGTTATTTAAACATAATTGTGTACCACAAAACAAAGCACTGATCCCATGGTGCTTAGTCTTGAAAACGCCTTTCCATCATCTTTAGTAGCTTTTAACTTCAACCTAAAAGAAACATACAGCGTGATGAATTAGATTTTTAGGGAATCAAAACCAATATGAAAAGATGTCAGATTGTTTGAAAGTTGTAATGAAAGTCTGCAAAGGGTAGAATATGACAAAGATAAACAGAATATTGTTGGGCTTAAAACAATTATCAGAAAATAACAGACTTTCAAGCTTTGAATACTGTAAGCTGACACTATACATCACACTAATCGATATTGATTCTTGCATGCAAAACATCTGTTATATTATTTTTGTCCCATTCCAAATGTTTTCCTAGCACACACTACACACATACACTCTGTGTGTGTGTGAAGAAAAATGTTTATGGTAATCCTGTTCAAAGTGAGTAGTCCATTAGTTTGCATGACGCTTTCGGTTTTGATTTCAGGGGTAAGCAGGCTTAGAATTAACACTTTCTTCGTTAAACTTGGACCGGAAGTATTGTTTGCATGATGCAAGACTGGAAGGTAAAAATAAGTCTAAAAACCAAAGTTGCTAAGAGTTTATTCAGTAATATTGTAATTCTAAGTCCATTAAGACTATTAAAATGTATTGTTTTTCTTGTATCTCATGCTACAGAACTTCAGGATGGAAAATTACCCATCAAACTAGCTACAGACCTATCGAAACTTGAACCAAATCAATGTCCAAGTCAGAATCTAAACAAAGATTGTTGGATGAATTCTCTTTATATTCTGTGCCTCTAGTTTTTTTTCGAAAGTTTTATCATCATTGAAGTCAAAAGGCATAGAGGAAGAAACAGTCTGCAAAATTCTAATGAACTATGCACATTGCATGCTAAATAATATGAATCAGATCAAGATACAAGCATTTACATATGAAGCCAACACAGATAAGCCAACGCAGATAATTTCGTCTTCAATTATGAGTCATGGGCCGTGGGCTTGTATCAGGCCCAACATATATTGTATTGTTATATATAAATACAGTGACGTTTGTAACTGAGACATTATTCAACATATCATATTCAACATATCAAAATACAATCAATAAAGCTGCAATTACTTCTTCTTCAATTCTTTATATGGTATCAGAGCCTTTCTTGCCTAACAATAAATGTCATGCCATTGATCAAGATCAGTTTTAATATCATCATATCAAGATCATGCTGCATCTTCTGAATCATCTGAGAATCAAGAAGATCCTTTTCATCATTATATTCTCAGTTTCAATCAAGATCAGATACAATATCATCATATCTAGATTGAACTGCGTTTCATCTAAATCATTTGAGAATAAAGAGAGTTCTCATCATCAGTTTCTTGTTTTTGATCAAGATAAGACCCAATATCATCATATCAAGATCAAAAAAGCATCTATTTGAATCATCTGGGAAACATTTTCCATCATCACAGATTGTTCTACATACCTGTCCATGACTGTTGATCAAATTCTTTACAGAGCCTCGCCTAGGAACTTTCCTGGCTGCTCAATCTCCCTGCTTTACAGCAACTTTTCAATTTATAGTCACCTTTCTTGATTTCTGATCAATGGCTGAAGGAGATTAAGACATTTCTGCCTCCTCCAGCACTCAGGTTGATGCCAGATTTAATCCCACTGATAACTGTTTGCGCCAAAATTGGTCACAAACACCCAAAGTCGTGAAAGCACCCGTTTACGTGTTCAATTCGATAATATTCAACACAGAACTCAGCAACAATCAATATATAATTCAGCTCTAAGTAACAAATCGCAGTAATTCACAAACAACAATCACAAACACAGGATTTATAGTGGTTCGGCGTTCGCGCCTACGTCCACTCTGAAGGATTTCTCTTTATTGCCTTGTTCGATTCAATCGATTACAATGGATTACAGTAGATATTAGCTTCGAAATCTGAATACAACAGTGATTATGATAGATAGGCTTGAATCCGGCAGAGTCTTGGCGTTCAATGGCGGAAGTTGTTCGAAGATCCCCCTTTCTGAAGGCTTCAGGGTGCTATTTATAGGCGTTGGAGGCCCAGGTCTTGCTGAAATTTCGTGAGACTTCTTCTGGCACGTGAGTGGGCCCACGCGACCGACCCCACCAAGTTTCGTCTCGATCTGACATCGGTTCGAAGTGATTTCGAACCCATCAAGAATTGGTCCAATCGAGCTGAAACTTGGCAGGAACAATCTTTACCTCATATGGAAGCTATTGTGAAAATTTGGTTGCATTTGGATGTGTGGTTAAGGAGATATGCTCGGTTCGAAATTAGCATTTTCGGTTGGCTGTGTCGTTCGAACCCATGAGTTCGAACCCATGATTTCGAATCCATCAGTGCACGTGGGCTTGCAGTGACGTGGCACGCATTTTTCGAATCGATCCTAAGTTATCTCCGAATGGACCGCTTCGACTCCGTGAACTACGGCGAACACGTCATCCAAACCAATTGACTCGGTGGATTCGAAATAGGAAGTGTTCCTGGTTTCGAACGTGACTGATTCGAATCCAGGAATCCTTATGGGTTCGAACTTGATCGGTTCGAACTGGGTCACTCGATGGGTTCGAAGTGAGGATGTGAGGCGGAGCGGATAAATATCCGATATTCGTCCGTATCCGAAAATTAAGTGAATATGAATATGCGATATCCGAAAATTAAGCAGATACGGATATCCAATACCGAAAATGATTTCGGATACGGATACAGATATGGCACTATCCGTATCCCAAAATATCCATTGAAGGCCATAAAAAATGATACTAACACTATAAGAAAACAACCCTATTACAACTAGTTATTTAAAACTGTGGCAAGATGACAGTTGTAGCAAAGAGTTTTTAATCACTAATACGTATTGACAATTGTAATAAAGGGTATTTAACAACTGGTTTTTCTTGACAGTTGTAATAAACGTATTTTTACCAACTTAGTTTTTTTTACCAGTTGCAAATAAACATATTTTTAACAACTAAATTTCCATGCGAGTTATAATAAACGTATTTTTAACAACTGTTTACTTTAGCTAGTTGTAATATAGATATATAACAACACTTAATTTTGACCGTTGTAAATATTTATTTATATCCATTGCCCTACTCTTAAGTTTTAAATGATCTTGTAACCATTTTCAAGTAAACGTTGTTAATTACAAACAACAATTCGAGTGAACACAAAGGTTTCTGCTTGGATATTTTAATTAATTATAAATAATTAATACTTACTTAATAATTTATAAATATTAATTTATAATTGGTAATTATAAATGACAACTTATATATGTCATTATTTATAATTTATTACAATTAATAATTATCAATAAATAATTTATAATTACTAATTATTTCAATAATCAATAATTATTTTTTATATTTGATAATTTATTATTGCTAATTATAATAATTAGTAAATTATAGCTAATATTTATTAACTACATTCAATAGAACAATAACAACAAGCCATCATTCCTAAAGAAGTTGGAGTCGGTTGGAGATGGAACCCAAAGCAAATGACAAAGTCAATATAAAAGTAATAATAACAACTTATATATATATAAGGTGAAACTAGAAATAAACATAAATATAAAATAAAGTAAAATAATTAAAGAAAAATAATAAATACAATAAAGTAAAATAAAAAATAGATAAAGAAATTTAAAAAAATCATGATAATAACAATACTACTAATAGTAATAATGGTACTAATTGTAATAGGGATCGAAGACCAAATACCACGTCTTTGGCTCCTATTCACTGACCTTATAATTTAAAACTTACAACACTAACCCTAAACCAACCTTAAGTCGAAAACTCTTAGTTCATGATTTTGATACGTGGATCGCTAACTTTCATATGCTCCAATACAATACTAGCTCTTCGGATATATTCCAATTTCACAAGTCCCTTTTTACTACTTTCTCTCACGTCAACCTTGGTTGGCCTCTACCTCTCTTTGAGCATTCAATGTGCCATATACTTCCAACGCATGCAGATGCCTCGAGAGGCCTACGTTTGAGATGTCTAATGAATAAATATAATTAATATTCAATTATTACTATTAAAATAATAATTAATAATTAACAAGTAAGAAGTAGTTTTTAATAATTAATAATTACTTTTAAATAATTTATATTAAATAATTAATAATTAATAATAACCAAGACTAATATTTAGTAACTAATAATTAATAAGTAAGTAATGTTTAGTGATTAACAAGTAATATTTATTTTTCTGATCTAAGAGAACTTCGATGAAAAAATTTAGACAGTACATGATTTCACATAATTAATAACTAATTATAATCAATAATTAAGATAAATATTTAATAATCAATATCTAATAATCTATATATAACAGGAATACCCCATTTTGAAGCTTTTGAAATACAAAAAATATCCTTCTCCATTTTAGTTGAAAAATAAAATGATGCATGATATTTGTGCCATTTTGTACAACAATGTATTCTTTATCAACATTTTTCCACCGTCCACTCTTCGTACATCTAAGTTTTCTTTCACATCTCTCTACATTTAAACTCTTCATCGCAACTACAACGTCATATTTCGTCTCCTTAATAACTTTAGGTGTTCATTTTATTTTTGGAGCTACTAACAGACTTATTTTTATTTCTAATTTTCCGTTTTTTTGAAAACACATGGATACATGCTTGACAGTTGACATCCAACAAAGATAAGAAAGTGGTGGAGGATGAGGACTTTTAGAGGCAAATGACGTGATGGAAAACACATAAATCCCTTCAGTTTCAACTTTTGCAAAACTAATTTGATTATAAGATATTTTACTTTTAGCGTTGATTATAATTGGTAATCTCTTGAGTCTAAATTCAAGTTTGAAACTTTATAAACCAAGCATCCTCTATTAGTTGATTGTTATTCCGTTAGAATCAACAAATATTAAAAAGACATGGTTAATAAACACCGAAAAAAGACATAATAGATGCGTGGTTACTAATCTAGATCTCTATTTCAACTGCAATGTATGTAGAATCTAATTTACCATTTATTTAGTTTCTCTTGAAAGATGAGGACTATTATTTGTTTGAGCTAGGATAAAGCAAGATGTTTTTTTAATTAATTTTCTAAGCATCATTGGTCTTTTTTATTACAACAGATAATATCTACGTAAACATAATTGCATAGATGACATAAGCAAAGTTTCTAGCTAATATAAGAGGTATGTTTATTTTGATTACCATGAGTTACCATTTTATCATTATAGCGAATATTTTCTTTCACACATATTGCTGTCGTAGCATAAGCTTGCAGACTTTATTATACCTTCTTTCTACTTTTTCTTGTATCGGTTGTCGAGCTACTATGAATATAATGTTTATACTCTATGTAGCTATTTTAGTACTTTAGCATTTTATGTTCTTAAATGTTTCAATTACGCGATGATACTAACTGATTAACAACTTTTCAAGTGTCAAATGTTTTGCAAGTAGAAAACGATCGCAAAATATGAAAAACTATTAGATATAATTCATGTCAACAACCCATAGTATGTTAGTAACAAATTTATTTTATGGTTTAAGAAAAGTTTGAAGCATGCTTCGTTTCTTACCACATTTGGGTATAAGAACCGCAAAGTGCTACCGCAGTAAGACTTAGTGGCACTTAATTGAAGCCTGTAATAAGGACAATGAATTATGTTGTAATAAGGACAATGAATTATGTATCGTCTAACATAACCCGCTGCCTTCGATTATATATAGTTTATGTAAAGCATAATGCAAATGCTTACACAACAAATACACAGTATACATCATTTATATATAACCATGTTGCACTTATATGTATTGTTTATATAAAGCATAAAATATTCTCATTCACAAAAACAACTAATAAACAATTGATATGATGTGCTGTGCTTCATCACTGCAACGAAAATACTGTGTTTTGTGTGTGGCGATTGGGGAGATTTGAGGAATTTATTAATGTTGATGCTTTGCATCAAAGATTATATAAAAAACTATTTATCACTTATATTTTGGCACAATTAAACCATTACTGTTGTGCAACTGTAATTGGTAATGTATTGTAGCATTCCGGTAACAAACTTATTACAACGTTTTAGGAAATGCATTCATGCAATTTTTTATTTGACAAGAAATGAATGAAATGAAGTTTAGATGAATGTGAAATAATATGAATGGTTTTGTTTCTAACGATTGACAATACACACATCGCACCACATATATCCATCGAGCTAATTCTTTTGGCTATATTAGTTGAGGTTTAATAATATTATTGAGCTTAAACATAAAGTATTAAGCATGTAAAGTATATTTTAGAAGCATGCATAAACTTAAATGCGTTCCAGTAATTCAACTTGAGGATAAATCAAAATCTAGACAATGATATTATTTTCATTTTGTAAATGAATTTGCTCACAACCATTATTTCATAGTAAAATGGATTTGTTCACTTGTTATTCTCACACGTCCATCGATCTACACATTCACTAGAAAAAAGTAGATCGATGACGTTTAGATTAACAAGAACTAATCCTTTTACTATGAAATAAAATGGTTGTTGTACAAATGTCATTTACATTATAAAAGAAGTTTATGGCAATATGCGTCTATACATACATACATACATACATATATGTATAATGAGGATATCTTCGTTTGAAGCTTTGGAAATTACGTTAACACCATTGCTATACATCAATTAAAAATAAAGCAAATGAAGAATGGGTTCGTCCTTGCTAAAAATAAAACTAATGCGTTTTTTCTTTTACATGTCCAATCGGACATGCCATACGTACTGGTTAACTATAATTAATGAGCGTTACAGCACGCGCTTCACGCGTGATGAAGAAAACTGAATTATTTTTTTGCTATACGTTCAAAAGAAAATAATTTCAACATATATTTAGTCATATTTTTGTATTCAATCGTATGTAGGTAGTTTGAAATTTTATTTCTAAGTTGCAATATGTAATTTAAATTTTTATTTATATTATTAATTAGTAAAATTGCTAGATCTTAATTTTAAGTGATATTAAGACTTAATAAATATCTGTAGAGGAAATTTTGAATTTGTAAAAGAAATTTAATTGTCAGATCCTAATTTTAAGTGATGCTAAATTTTAATAATATATATAGAGATATATTTTTGGCATTTCATGTTGATACCAAAAAAAGGGGACAACAAATATATTACAACTATTAATAAAGAATTACATATAAAGGGCAATTTTGGAAGTTCGCGGTTGGACCAAAAGTTTGCGCTTTCAAACCAACCATTAATAAAGATAATTAAGACTAATGTTTAATAATTAATAATCAAGGTTAGTATTTAATATTATTAATTAGTATGTAATATTTAACAATTAGAAAGTAATATTTAATAATTATTAATTAATAATTAATATTATGTAATTAACCATTAATAATTATATAATAATTAAAACTAATCTTTAATAATTAATAATAAAATTTAATAATTACGAAGTGATATTTTATACTTAACAATTAATTTTAAATAATTATTAATTAATAGTGATTATTAAAAAATTAATAGTTAACAATAATCAATGATTAAGACAAGTATTTAATAAGAGGTAATTTGGCAAAAGGACAAACATTAATAAAAAATTTAACTGCAGTCCAGAAGTTTCCAAATTTAGGCTCAAGGACAAAACCACGTTTATCTCTTCTCCGTCAAATCCGCTTCATTTCAACTGCCGCTACTCCTATTCTTCCATCAATACCACAACCTCGTAGTCCCTCCTTCTCTCATCTCCATCGCCTTCATCAGCTCGACCTTGACCCACGCAGCCTCGACGTGCAGTACGCCCTGCTCCGCCTCGTCGGAGTCATTGCCGCTCTCCTCATCGTCTTTGTCGATCTGTTGTTGGTTTTTCATTACCGCTCTTCCCATCGTCATTGCCGCTCTCCTCATTGCAGGGGTCATTGCCTCGACCTGACCTGCACTGCGTCCTGCTCCGTCTTCGCTGGCGTTGGCTATGAAGCAGATTAAATCACCGTCGATTTGAATTTAATAAAATCAATAACAGTATAAAATGCTAAATGAAAATAGCATTATATCATTGTAATGCTATATTCAAAAAATGCTAAATTTTGCTATCATTATGCATACTTTAAACATGCTAGTGTACTTCATAGTTAAAATGCTACATCAATCTATTATTTCAAATATCATTAATATGCTACTAAACTTTGTATCTAAAATGTAACATTAAATTATCATTTTGCATGTTTTAAAAATGCTATTGTATTCATAGCTAAAATGTCGGTTTAAAAATGATAAAATAAACTAGCATTATCATTCCTTTTTATAGTTTAAAAAATGTATACACATATAATGCTATATTCATTTTCACTTAAAGATAATACTAGTTATATTTAGCATTCGAAAATGAATAAATGAGATACATTATCTTTAAGTGAAAATATATGGAGTTCGGTTAAAAAAATATAGCATTATATGTGCATTAAAAAAAATATAGCATACCGAACTCCATAAAACGGTTAGAAAAACCTATGTGTCGCTAGCCCATAAAAATTGAGACGGAGCTCAACAAAACGGGCTATAGTCTCCCACGTGGACAAAGAGACATCACATATCGCTAATCTAAACTTAAAAATGATCATCATAGATCAATAAGTGTAAATTACATCAAGCTAGTAAATAATTAAGTTTAGCTTCATGTCCCATAACCATTGGTTTAACTTAAATATTTATGAAAAAATTGTAGATTTCACTCGAAAATTGTCACAAGATTTCAATCGAACAAGTCTAAGAATTAACCGACAAAGTAAACACAAGCGTTTCATACCATTTGTTTTTCTAAGTCGTTTAATTGGATTTCTCGTATGAATGAGGTAAATGTTTGTATATACTAATAGATTGGAAAACGATTTTAAAAACGAGCTTTGTATTAAAAGTAACGTTGAAATCATTTTTGTGAAAGAGTTTGAGTATTTACTAATAGTATAGAAACATTTGTATTTTAAAGTGACAAATCATAGAAACGATTGTAAAAACAATCTATCACCAAAAATTCACATTTCAATAACGTGAATCAAAACCATGGAAATCGATATCAAATCCATTAAATGGAAATACCAAAAATCTAGAAAAGAAGTCATCAAAGTCGGTATTGATTGACAATAGCTATTCGGATCGTCAAAGATCGATAAAAATTGAAAATCCACTCAAAAATAGGCAAATAAGCAAAATTTAACAGGACCAGACGTCTGGTTGGTTTGACCAGACGTCTGACCCTAGACTCTGCCATTTTATTTTATTTTATTGTTTTCATAATTTTTCCAGAATCCCCTACCAAACGTTTGGTTGTTTGGGTCTGGACAGAATTTGCCCAGGTCAATTCTGTCCAAATCAATTCAAAGGCGATCGGACGAACGATGGAGGCTAGGTATTTATGCCAAGCGACAACCCAGTCCTATAGGCTCTTCGATACATCCCAAATAACATGTCCAACATCCATAGCAGGATTTTCATAATTTTGACTTCAAAACCAAAATTGAAAAAGTCACCAAACCAATTCAAATCAAAAACAATTGAACATAAAATAGATGTTAGGAATTAATACCTAACTACAATGAAAGCTATAAACCTAGATGTGAGTTCAAGAACTTACCTTTAAACTTAAAAACAACGAATGAGAAGATCCAAAACAAAGCAAGACCAATTCCTCTTCACCACACCTCTAGAATCTTCAATCTAAGCTTCTACTTGATTTTGGAACTTGAATTTGAATTTTCTAAGAGAACTAGGGCTTAGAAATTTAGTTTCCTCTTCCCACCATTTTTCTTGGGGCTTGAGTATATTAGAAAATTAGAAATGGAATGAATGAAGAGGAGTGGAGCGGGAGGTATTTGGTGGAAAGTTTGGGTTCTCTTATTGGGTTAATGGGTTAGAACACAATCCAAAGCCAAAACAAAATAGCAAAATCCTAATCAACGCCAAACATATCGATGTTTATACTTAAACAAGTTGTAAACGTCGTTTTAAACTCAATGGAAGTGGTCTTGAGTCCGGATTTGATTGTTTACAAAATATCACATTTTGGATTTTAAATTCAACTAACGATGTCATGCTTGAATAAAACATTTAAATATATAATCGTAAAATATGCGGGTTGTTACATCTTGGCTACTCTGGTAGGAGGAACATCCTTAGGAAGCACTGTCAGTCTTCTTTTTGAAGATTTCTTAGAGCTAGCAAAAGCCTCTAAAACTAATGTAACAACCGTAGATGATGAAGGAGGAGCAACACCACCTGAGGGCACGACGGTGTTGGAGAGAGCCAAAGAGAATTCAAGCAGATATGAAATCAGTAAGAGCAATTCAAGAGTCCTATAGACAAAAACAACACTAAGCTAACGATATACCTGAAATGTCAGAACAAATAGGCGACAATGAGGTAAAATGGTCAACATCGCCTGGGGAATAGAAGCGATTTCCTCGGGAGTTGTGCATGATGGCAGGTGGAGTGCCAAGAATTCTTTGACCAGTTGGTAGCAAAGAATGTTTCCTTAAGTTTAAAAGAGTCAGGATTGTCAACCTACCCATAAGATGTGTTAGAGCTGCGGTTAAAGAATTAATGTTTCTTTGGTCTGCATCGCTAAGTGTCTTGGGAGATTTACCTGGAAAAGATCAGAGATTAGTTAACGAAGAGCATAGAGAAAAGCAAAAACGATATTGAGATGGACTTACGGGGAAAGGCAAAGCCCCGCGTACATCTGCAAAGCACTTGACAAAAATGAATTGGTTCTCCCAATCCTTAAACTTATTGGTACCATCCAATATCACCATCTTATATACATTCACTCTAAAATTTGCTAATTAGATTTGCTCAACCTCGCCAATTTGGTCAGGGAGGTCAGAATTTCAGGGCTTAGCAACGGAAGTGCGGATTTCAACGCTAGCATATCAAGGGATAGGAGATGAGTATACACATTAGGAGAAAGCTGTATTGGAGCAACTCCAATGTAAGACAAGAAAGAACGTAAGAATGCAGGAAATGGAAGAAAGCCCCCATGCCATACATGGATGGCGGTGAATGCGAAATATCCTTCTGGAGTGTTGTCAATAGTATCGGTGGACTTGAGAGGGATGGCTTCAACTTGAGTAATGCCAAACTCCTTCAGTATAACATCTACTTCGCTCTGTGATTCAATGCAAGAATGCTTGGCGGTAGCTTCAACCTTGGGAGAACTCATTGTTCTGCCAGGTGAAGACGTTTTAATTAAAAACCTTTAATCAAATAATTTTTTTGTATGGCAATCAAAAATACAAAAGTAAATAAGTTTGCTTAGATAAATTAAGCATGAAAACATGCAACAAGCTTTAAAAATGATGCAAATTTTCAGTTAAAAGCTTAACGGTTTAAGCTTTCGACAAAGTCAAAAGATTTACAGCTTAGCTCTCGACGAAGTCGAAGGGAGTATAGTAAAAGCTTTCGACGATGTCGAAAGGTTAAGAAAGCATTGCTTTCGACAACGTCGGAAAGAATAATTGTGACGCCCCACCTCTATACTCACACTAGACAAGGACACTACGGGGTAATGCCGTCGACTAGCGCGAAAAATAAGACTGTTAAGGAGCGACCATCCGTGTAATAGCTTTGTGCGAGTACCAATATGCCAGATAAAAGGTCACGCGTTTCATTTAAAGAGGAAATCCGACATATCAAGTACAAACTCAAATGAATAAAAAAACCCGAGTACAAGAATTGGACAAAAAAGTCCCCCGCCTAAAATAGGCCAAACCAAATGAATAAAAAAACCCGAGTTCGAGAAAGAAAAAACATGCAAAATATCATCAATGCCTGAAGATGGCGCATTCAACAAGAAAATTAAAGAGAAGTCACTGGCTTCCTCTCGCAAACATCTGTCGAATTAGTATTCGGTCTTCTATAACTTATTACCAGAAATGATATTCTGGTTTTCTATTATTTATTTTCAGATTGGTTTTCTGTTCTTCTAATACTCATGATCGGGAATGGTCTTCCGGTCTTCTATTATTAATACCGGATTAGCAGATACGATTTTTTAACTTCTTATCATTCATTACCAGAAAGGATATTCTGGGTTTCAGGATTCTCATGTATAAATTCCAAAATCTAACACCCAAATCTGAGTTTCGAATCATTATCAATTGATAACATATTATATCTGACGCATTTCATTTCAAGAGCAAATCTGACATATCAAATACAAACTCAAAGCTACTACACAGTGGCTATGTGGCATTCGGAAACAAATATAAAATAAGCATAACACAAAATTAGTCACATATATTCATATTACTAAGGTTGAAACAGATATGACATAGAAATGAACACCAAAGTAGTGGTCATACAAGATCCACTAGATCACAAAAAAATATGTACAAGTGCTAGATAAAAGAATATGTATACATCAAGGATTTTCTATCTCGAATGTATAAAAAAAAAATACTACTAAGCTAAAGTAGCTAGCCAAAAGTCAGAAGCTAATTCCTGCTAAGAAGTCAAGTGGAAGCACCTGAAACACCTCGGTCTGATCCGAGTATTATTTAAGAAGAAAAATAATAAACGGATCAGTCTAGCTATAATTATCATGTAAGATGAAATATGATAAGAGTTATGACAAATATACATGATCATGACAAAAATCATACAATATCTCAAATTTTCTCAAACACAAAAAAGAATGTCATATTCTTTATTTTTATTCACTAAAGCACAAATATTGATAGAGCTTATCAATGCAAATCACAAAAAATGGCGAAACATAAATTCTAGAAATCAATAATTAGAAATTCAGAAAACACTAAAGAAGGGAGAAGCCTATCACAAACGGGAGCATGTAAACTCACCAACACGTGTATCACAAACGAGACGCTATCCCATGGGTCGCTAACCCATAGAGCAGGTACAACGACGTAGTACAACGGTACGTCCGAGAAACCTGAAACTCAAATAAGCCGGAACAACGACGTAGTACAACGATACGCCCGATAAACCGAACTCCATAAAACGGTTAAAAAACCCATGTGTCGCGAGCCCATAAAAATTGAGACGGAGCTCAACAAAAGGGGGTACAGTCTCCCACGTGGACAAAGAGACATCGCATATCGCTAGTCTAAACCTCAAAATGATCATCATAGAACAATAAGTGTAAATTACATCAAGCTAGTAAATAATTGAGTTTAGCTTTATGTCCCATAACCATTGGCTTAACTTAAATATTTACGAACAAATTATAGATTTCCACTCGAAAATTGTCACAATATTTCAATTGAACAAGTCTAAGAATTAACCGACAAAGTAAACGCAAGCGTTTCATACCATTTGTTTTGCTAAGTCGTTTAATTGGATTTCTCGTATGAATGAGGTAAATGTTTGTATATACTAATAGATTGGAAAACGGTTTTAAAAACGAGCTCTGTATTAAAGGTAACATTGAAATCATTTTTGTGAAAGAGTTTGAGTATTTACTACTAGTATAAAAACCTTTGTATTTTAAAGTGACAAATCATAGAAACAATTGTAAAAATAATCTATCATCAAAAATTGACATTTCAATAACGTGAATCAAAACCATGGAAATCGATATCAAATCCATCAAATGGAAGCACAAAAAATCCAGAGAAGAAGTCATCAAAGTCGGTATTGATTGACAATAACTATTCGGATCATAAAAGATCGATAAAAATTGAAAATCCACTCAAAAATAGGCGAATAGGCAAAATTTAACAGGACCAGAAGTCTGACCCTAGGCTCTGCCATTTTATTTTATTTTTTTGTTTTTATAATTTTTCCAGAATCCCCTACCAGACGTCTGGTTGTATGGGCCAGGAAAGAATTTGCCTTGGTCAATGATGGACAAATCAATTCGAAGGCGATCAGACGAACGATGGAGCCTAGGGATTTATGCCAAGCGACAACCCAGTCCTATAGGCTCTTCGATACATTCCAAATAACATGTCCAAACATCCATAGTAGGATTTTCATAAATTTCGATTTCAAAACCAAAATTGAAAAATTCACCAAACTAATTCAAACCAAAAGCAATTGAACATAAAATAGATGTTAGAAATTAATACCTAACAACAATGAAAGCTATGGACATAGATGTGAGTCAAGAGATCACCTTTAAACTTTAAAACAACGAATGAGGAGCTCTAAAACAAAGCAAGACCAATTCTTCTTCACTACACCTCTAGAATCTTCAATCTAAGCTTCTACTTGATTTTGAAACTTGAATTTGAATTTCCTAAGAGAATTAGGGCTTAGGAATTTAGTTTCCTCTTCCCACCATTTTTCTTAGGGCTTGAGTATATTAAAAAATTAGAAATGGAATGAATGAAGAGGAGTGGAGTGAGTGGTATTTGGTAGAAAGTTTGGGTTCTCTTATTGGGTTAGTGAGCTAGAACACAACCCAAAGCCGAAACAAAATAGCAAAATCGTAATCAACTCCAAACATATCGATGTTTATACTTAAATAACTTGTAAACGTCGTTTTAAACTCAATGGAAGTGGTCTCGAGTCCGGATTCGATTGTTTGCAAAAGGTCACATTTCGGACTTTAAATTCAACTAACGATGCTTTGCTTGAATAAAACATTTACATATATAATCGTAAAATATGTGGGTTGTTACATCTTGACTACTCTGGTAGGAGGAACATCCTTAGGAGGCACTGTCAGTCTTCTTTTTGAAGATTTCTTAGAGCTAGCAAAAGCCTCTAAAACTAATGTAACATCGTAGATGATGAAGGAGGAGCAACACCACCTGAGGGCACGGCGGCCTTGGAGAGAGCTAAAAAGAATTCAAGCAGATATGAAATCAGTAAGAGCAATTCAAGAATCCTATAGACAAAAAGAACACTAAGCTAACGGTATACCTGAAACGTCAACGAATAGGCGCAATGAGGTAAAATGGTTAGCATCCCTTGGGGAATAGAAGCGATTTCCTCGAGAGTTGTGCATGATGGCAGGCGGAGTGCCAAGAATTCTTTGACTAGTTGGTAGCAAAGAATGTTTCATTAAGTTTGAAAGAGTCAGGAGTGTCAACCTACTCATAAGATGTGCCAGAGCTGCGGTTAAAGAATTAATGATTCTTTGGTCTGCATCGCTAAGTGTCTTGGGAGATTCACCTGGAAAAGATCAGAGATTAGTTAACGGAGAGCATAGAGAAAAGCAAAAACGATATTGAGATGGACTTACGGGGAAAGGCAAAGGCCCCGCGGACATCTGCAAAGCACTTGACAAAAATGAATTTGTTCTCCCAATCCTTAAACTTATTGGTACCATCAATATCACCTTCTTATATACATTCACTCTAAAATTTGCTTATTAGATTTGCTCAACCTCGCCAATTTGGTCAGGGAGGTCAAAATTTCAGGGCTTAGCGACGGAAGTGCGGATTTCAACGCTAGCATATCAACGGATATGAGATGAGCATACACATTAGGAGAAAGCTGTATTGGAGCAACTCCAATGTAAGACAAGAAAGAACGTAAGAATGCAGGAAATGGAAGAAAGCCCCCATGCCATACATGGATGGCGGTGAATGCGATATATCCTTCAGGAGAAGGAGTGTTGTCAATAGTATCGGTGGACTTCGGAGGGATGGCTTCAAGTTAAGTGCTTGGCAGTAACTTCAACCTTGGGAGAACTCATTGTTTTGCCAGGTGAAAACGTTTTAATTAAAAACCTTTAATCAAATAATTTTTTGTATGGCAATCAAAAATACAAAAGTAAATAAGTTTGCTTAGATAAATTAAGCATGAAAACATGCAGCAAGCTTTAAAAATGATGCAAATTTTCAGTTAAAAGCTTAACGGTTTAAGCTTTTGACAAAGACGAAAGATTTACAGCTTGAGCTCTCGACGAAGTCGAAGGGAATATACTAAAAGCTTTCGACGACGTCGAAAGCTTAACAAAGCATCGCTTTCGACAATGTCAGAAAGAATAATTGTGACGCCCCACCTCTATACTCACACTAGCCAATGACACTACGAGGTAATGTTGTCGACTAGCGCGAATAATAAGACTGTTGAGGAGCGACCATTCGTGTAATTGCTTTGTACGAGTACCAATATACCAGATAAAAGGTCACGCGTTTCATTTAAAGAGGAAATCCGACATATCAAGTACAAACTCAAAGCTACTACACAGTGGCTATGCGGTCTTCGGAAACAAATATAAAATAAGCATAACACAAATCAGTCACATATATTCATACATAAAGGCGGAAACAGATATGAATATATCACATAAAAGTGTACATCAAAGTAGTGGTCATACAAGATCCACTACATCACAAAAGAATAGGTACATGTGCTAGACAAAAGAATATGTATATATTAAGGAGTCTATCTCAAATGTATAAAAGCAAAAACTACTAAGCTAAAGTAGTTAGCCAAAAGTCAGGTGACGGTCCTTGATAAAAAGTCAAGTAGAAGCATTTGAAATACCTCGGTCTGACCCGAGTATTATTTAAGAAGAAAATAATAAACGGATCAGTCTAGCTATAAATATCATATAAAATGAGATAGAATAAGAGATATGACAAAAACGTATGATAACAATAATGCCATACCGTGACAAGTATACATTAAATAACAACAAAAATAATACAATATCTCAAGAATCTCAAAACACCAAAAAGAATGCCATATTCTTTACTTTATTCACCAAACCACAAATATTGATAAAGCTTATCAATATAAATCACAAAAATAGGTGAAGCAATAATTATAGAAATCCAAAAAACACAAAGAGGGAGGTCTATCACAAACGGGAGCATGAAAACTCACCAACACGTGCATCACAAACGGAATGCTATTTCATGGTCGCTAACCATCAATTTTGAGCAGAAGCTCCACAAAACGGCCCGAAGACCATGTGTCGTAACCCCACCAATTTTGAGTCAAAACTCCACAAACGGGATTTAGTCCCCCACGCGGACAAAGAGACATTGTACATCGCTAGTCTAAGTCACAAAATGATTATCATTGATCAATAAGTGTAAATTATACTAAGCTAGTAAATAAATGAGTTAGACTTCATGTCCCATAACCACGGGCTTAACTTAATTATTTACGAACAAATTGTAGACTTTCACTCGAAAATAAGTGTAAATTACACTAAGCTAGTAAATATACGAGTTTATCTTCATGTCACATAACCACTGGCTTAACTTAAATATTTAAGAACAGATTGTAGATTTACACTCGAAAGTTGTTATAAAAATTCAATCGAACAAGTCCAAAAATTAACCGACAAAGTAAACGCAAGCGTTTCATACCACTTGTTTTGCTAAGTCGTTTAATTAGATTTCTCGAACGAATGAGGTAAATGTTTGTATATACTAATAGATTAGAAAACGGATTTAAAAACAAGCTTTGTATTAAAAATATTATTGAAATTGTTTTGATGAAAGAGTTTGGATATTTACTACTAGTATAAAAACTTTTGTATTTTAAAGTGACAAATCACAGAAATGATTGTAAAAACAATCAATCATCAAAAATTCACATACGATGACGTGAATCAAAATCATAGAAATCAATATCCAATCCATCAAATGGATATTTTCAAAAATCTAGAAAAGATGCCACCAAAGTCAATAATAAATGATAACAATTAACCGAATCAACAAAAATCGATTAAAACTGGAAATTCACTCAAAAATAGCCAAATTAGGCAAATTAAATAGTTCCAGATGTCTGAAATTACCATTCAGACGTCTGAACCTAGGTTCTGGAAAAATATATGATTTTTCTCCTTTCTCTTTTTAATTGCAGAACTATTTCAGACGTCTGTTGGATAGACGTCTGGATTGTGTTCCAGACGTTTGGATTTTGTTCTAGACGTCTGGATTTTAGCTCTGTCCTTTCCAGGAACCCTTTTCAGACGTCTGGATTTTTCAACCAGACTTGTGGATTTCGTTTCAAACGTCTAAATTTTTCCAATAGGCAAAAAAAATAGCATAACCCAAAAAGAGCAAATCCAAACCGAAATGCGATCGAACGAGTGATGGATGCTAGAGATTTATGTCAATCGACAACCTAGTCCTATAGGCTCTTCGGTACACCCCAAATAACATGTTCAAACATCCAAGATATGATCTTTAAAGATTTTGAGTTCAAAACACCAAAATTTAAAAATTCACCAAAACGATTCGAACAAAAAACAAATGAAAATGAATAGATGTTAGGAATTCATAACTAACAACAATGAAAGTTATAGACGTAGATGTGAGTTAAAAAACTTACATTTAAACCCAAAAACAACGAATGAGAAGTTTTAAAATAAAGCAAGACCAATTCCTCTTCAATATACCTCTAGAATCTTCAATCTATTATCAAAGGTGAAGTTTTTCCTAAGTTAGGTTATAGGAATTTCTGAAAATTGAAGAGAGAATGAGATGGAGAAGATGAAGATGATGCTTACCTAAGCTTCTCCTTGATTTTAGGGCAAGAACTTGAATTTCCTAAAAGAACTAGGGCTTAGGAATTTCCGTTTCCCTTTCTTTTCTCCTATTTTTCTTTTTAGCTTGAGTGTTAGGAAATGAGAAGTAAAATGAATGAAGAGCAAATGAGTTAGGGTATTTGTTAAGTTAGCGGGCTGAAACTCAAACTCAAAGCCCAATAGAAAAATAGCAAAATTCTAGTCAACTCCAAACATATCGATGTTTATATTAAAAAAGGTCGCAAATTCCGTTTTGGACTCAATGGAAATGGTATCGAGTCATAATTAGACTGTTTACAAAAAGTAGCATTTCAGACTTTAATCCGACTAACGATGCTATATTTAAATAAATTATTTAAATATACAATCGTAAAATATGCACGGGTTGTTACAATAATGACCTCAACTTTAACTACTATGCATCAACAAAATTGAAAAGTAAACAAAAATGTAGCTTCTTAAGCTGCCGACAAGGTCAAAAGGAAAATGTGAAATATTTACCTATTCACTACCTTTTGATAATGCCGAAGGTTCTATGGAAACCTGGATCTATTCCAAGTGTAATCTAAAGTTAAATGACAAGACCTTTTGATATGAACAAAATTTAAAATTTAAAATTTTCTAAGTTAGAAAACATGGACGTTGTTAATATTGTTGAAAGATCTTGTCAAAGTTATCAAAATATGTTATACCCATTTGGAGTCGAAACGTTCCAAACACGATCCATATGAGCTTAAAACGTTCCGACAAAGATGGGCAAGGGCAACTCTAAGGTTGGAGAATTTTAACCTTATCGAAAGCAGGCAGTCGAAAGGTTCAAACTCTTTAACCTCGTCGGAAGCTTGTTGTCAAAAGGTTTCACTATGGTGTTCTCTAACCTTTTGACCACAATGAAAAGGCGGCATCAAAATACCTTCCGACTTCTTCGAAAGGTTAAAAAAAGGTGTAATCCTGATTTTTCCGCCTCAATCTCTTTCGAAGGGGTAGGAAAGTCATTTGGCATTGTCTAATTGTACGCTTGTGGGTCCTAGGTCATCATATCGGGTTTAAGAAAACTCGAACTTGATAATAAATGTGATTTCAAAATTTTCATGTGAAACAAGCAAAACAAACCCATTAACAAAACCAATTTAGTATGGAATCGATCTAGTTCGATTCCGAAGAAGAATACAATGTTATCAACAAGTCAAAAAATCAATTTTGAAAAACTAAATTTAGATACTTTGGGAATAAAACTGGACCCGATAAGGAGATTTTCCCGTAACAAACATCGTCGGCATAAAATCTAAAACCGTGTCAAAATCATGAGTTTCTGTGCATGTGTCTGTCTCGAGATGAAGCAACACAAATAAAAAAGCTGCACATATAGGCCACGCACGAGATTGCCTCTTCTATTACAACGTGAACTGTGTATATGTTGTAGAATTTCGTTCATTTTCACTTGATCGCTGTTCACATTTTTCCTAATAGTTGTAAAAGACTATTACAAAGAGCAAAAATAGCTATAAAAGATCCTATTGCTGAGGGAAAAAACAGTTGCAAAATGAATCAACTCTATTACAACTTCGCATATTAAGACTAGTGGCTGCCAGTTGTAATAGTTTTATTACAACTAGCATTGCCAGTTGCAAAATGGTTATTTTTTTATAGTGTAAGTGGTAGAAATATATGTGCTAGATGAAAATCTTTCTTTAATGAAAATACAAGAAGTTATTTTATAGTATTAATTATAAAAGGTATTTTCCTATAGCAATTTAGTTGATATATGCTTTCAACCTTGTCAATCAATGTTTGAGACGTGTTTTGTTAGCATACTGTTATTACTAAAATTTGTTGAAAATGATTCTAAATAATATCATGTTATGAATAAACCTGAATTTTATCTTTTTTTTTTGTATATTTAAAATGCTATTGAAAAACAAAACAAAATTTCGTACAAAAACTCGATACCAAATAGTAGCATATTGATAGTAGTAATTGTACTAATTAATTAGGTTTACAATAACAGTAATGCTAATTGTAATTAACATATATACAAAAAATGATACATATTATACATTAGCATTTAAAACAATACCAAGAAAAATTGGTAGCATTCCTGAAAATAATAATAACATATATCTTAACTTACTTATTACACAAAAAACCAGACTCAAACGGTTTAAAAGAATGAAACAAGACAGAGAGAAAAATTGAAACAGCAGCATTTAGACGTGGCCTCAGTGCACTTTCCAATCATAAAACTAGTCAAAAAGAAAAAAGGCACTACCATTAAATTAAGAACGGATTTCATGAAGATTGCCCCCGTTTTACAATTTATTCCATGTATTTTAAGATAACAAAATAAAAACAAAGGAATTTAAGAAAATAGCAAGTAACATAATGGAATGTTATTGAGCAGAAGAAGAAACTTTTTTGTTTGGACATGCAAAAGTAAAAATTATAGTTGAAGTCATCTGTTTGCTATTTGGATTGCCGCTTGCTGTAGCAAACATAAAATCACTAGCCACTATGACAAAAAATAAAATTTCATTCAAGTTCAAGAATTTTGTGATAAGAAACTTTGGGGATGTGCAGTATATCAAAATAAACATGTTAGAAGATAGAATAAAAGACGAGATGAAGAGAAAAACAAAAGGCAACAATGAAGGTTTACCTCTTTTAATCATAATGCAATTTCTAGTGACTATCTTCTTTCTGTCCAATTAGCAAAAAAAGGGGGATCCTGCCATGTATTTTTGATCTTGAAAAAAAATGAGTTAGGTCTCATGGGCATTAAACATAGAATGGTTATTGAACAAGTTTATCAAAAAAGTTCATAGACAAGCCAAGAAATACGTCAGGCTACTCTGTCTCCCTCTAGCAAGTTTTCAACCTTGATACAATATTTTTCAGTTGAAACATATCAACTATATATTCTAATTAAATTTATCTCTTTGTACGATACTGCATTTGTGAGAAAATGAAACTAATTCAACCAAAGGAGGAAGATGATATATCTTTGTTGAGATTTGTAAAATGGGATTTACGAAAACTAAAAGACATACTTGTAAAGATCTTCTTACATCATATTCAATAAGAAGAGGTACAAAATTGTGAAAAAAAAGGTTGTATTTTTCAATCTCAAATTAACCACACAATTAGTAGTATTCAACATAAATAACAAACCGTCTGCATTTTTCAAATGTACACAAATTTAAGTTAATATCATCAATAAAATCAATTAAAAAAGATATACTAGGTAGTATAATCATATAAATGAATACTTTTAACAGGAAGTATCGTTAAAAAGAATTGTACGACGATTTACATACTCAAATAAAATCTTATACTGGAAAGTAGCATATAAGAAATTTATATGACAGTTTAGTTACAAAATTATATACTTATATAGAATAGTATCATTATACGTTTGTACACTAATACTACAAAATAACATAAAATAATTTTTTATGTCATTATCTTCTCTGTAGAGCTATATATTAGTATGAGATAGTATCATTAATCAATTGTACACTGGTACTACGGAGTATCATAAAACTATATTACACTGAGGGTATCGTTACACAGTTAATTTTTTTTACTGGTATTACATAGTATAATTTTCATAAAGTCTGATATTTTATTCAACCAAATAGTATCCTTTCAAAATATATAACTTGAGAAAAAGCCACCACTCATAAATATTTCAAAAAATACAAGTTCATGAAGAATGCAGAAAGATTTAAAAAAAAGCCGAAGACAATGAAACAATTAATGAAAATGAAAATGAGGTTCAAATGCTCAAAGGTCATGTTGATGATGTTGAGGAGAAACTAAGAAAGGCACTACTCGAATTGGAAACTGAAATATCAGATTGCATTCAAATAGAAAAGGAATTAGATGAGCTAAAAAAGAAATAAATTGAGGAAGAACAAAAGGTTGGGGAAAAGACAGAATGATGAAAACATTAATGATGTAGAAATGAACTATGAAGAAGCATAATGAAAATATATTTGATAGTCAAGAAGAAAATGATAAAATAAAGGAAAATGAAAAGGAAAATCTTGTGTAAAAATTTATGTGAAAACTACGATGAAAAGAAAAAATGATAGGATATCATAACATACAGAAAGTTCATACTTGAACTTACACCACTATCTTTTAAATAATATGATTCAGATGAATTTACTAACAAAAATCAATTAAATAATAGTAAAAGCAGGATAATTTGAGGCTTTTTTATTAATTATAGAAGTTATCTCTATTGTCCTTAATTCTTTCCAAATCTGGATATTTTATTTTCAAAATCCTATAATTTACCACTTTACAATTATTCTATGGAATTTTTTGCATTATTTTATATTCAAATACCTACGTTTAAAAAAATCTACGATTATTTACAAATCTTTCACGGTTCTTTCATAAAATTTTACATTAAAGTCCACACATCTAAATTAATTACTTAATCCAAAATTTAAACTAATTGTTAAACTTAGTCAACTAATATCTATTAATAAACCTAAAAGACGAAAGTTTCAATATGTGTACTACACACATCAACAAATTGGTTAAAAAAAATCATTTAGATGCAAATATATATATATATATATATCACATAAATTAAATTATATACGTTAGTGACAATGATAAATTTATTTAATAAATGAATTTATTATACAATGCATTGTAAAATTATAGTAACCTCAAATATCTAATCTTTAATTTTTTTAATTATGTAGAAACCCTTCTAAATCATCTTCTAATATTTCACATTCAAAGCCATATATTTAACTAATTGTGCAACCCTAAATTTAAACTATTTAAAAAAAAATGATCAACTAATATTCATTAATACATCTAATAAATTCTAAAAGTACGAGAATTTCAATATATAAAATATTCATATATATGGAGAAAAAAATGTTTATTCATTATTCAGATATATAAGATATTTAAATCATATAACATAAAATGTACACATAATAATAGTAACTCTTTTAATTTCTAATTCATTTATCTCAAAAAATTATCGTAGATCACATAACATAATTCAATTTTGAATAGATTTTAAAAGATAAATTTATATTTTACAACATTACGACGTAAATGCACATATTACACCGATGTTAATTATATAAACATTCTCACATTTCACATTCAAAGCCATATATTTAACTAATTGTGCAACCCTAAATTTAAACTATTTAAAAAAAATGATCAACTAATATTCATTAATACATCTAATAAATTCTAAAAGTACGAGAATTTCAATATATAAAATATTCATATATATGGAGAAAAAAATGTTTATTCATTATTCAGATATATAAGATATTTAAATCATATAACATAAAATGTACACATAATAATAGTAACTCTTTTAATTTCTAATTCATTTATCTCAAAAAATTATCGTAGATCACATAACATAATTCAATTTTGAATAGATTTTAAAAGATAAATTTATATTTTACAACATTACGACGTAAATGCACATATTACACCGATGTTAATTATATAAACATTCTCACCTTCAACATATTATCTAACCATATCCAACTCATAACTTAATTAAACGCTACATAATATTATTTTGCAATTATCAAAATGTAGGCATGACAACAATATAAAATTTATGGTTAAATAAAAGGTTAAAATTGTTTTAAAATGAAAACTAAATAATGAATAAAAGTTCACAAGTAGATAAGCTGACAATAAGACTGACGCTCTTTCTCAATTATAAATACGTGCAAAGCTCTTTTCAATTTTTTTACATTTAACTCCTTATATTTAATTAGTTATGTTGACCATTAATCCAAATTATTTAAATAAATTCAATTATTTAATGTTTATTAATTCATTTATAAATTATTTAAAAAGGATGATAATTCAGTATACATACAACAATCATATTAATAAAGTGGTAAAGTTACTTATTTGCTCATACATGTAAAAATATATATCACATACCATAAATTATTTGTCATCGAGAAAAACATAAATTACTTACATATACAATATTAACAATTTCAATTTTTTTTTTAAATTAGAACATTAACTTTTACAGAGATATGTAGTTAGCAATGATTGAACTATCAACTTTATATCCGAGCAGTACATGTCATTTTAATTTAGGATTAATATGGCGCGCACATGGAAGCTGGTCAACCGCCTCGTCAGGATGGAAATGAAGCGGGTCCTCAGGGTGCACAACTAGATGATAACAGACCAAGGAGGCGCCAATCGGAACAATCACGCAGGATGGATCTCGACCTGGCATCTCCTATCCAAACTCCAGATTTATCTACATTGGTCAACCGATGAGGGAAAACCAGGGCTTGACTAATGATGATCGGGAAATATCCAGGAGTTACTCCTTTTACCGATAACATCTTACAAGCCGAATATCCTCGGAGGTTCTGCATGCCGACAATGTCCGTCTACGAAGGAAAGACCAATCCTTGACAACACATTAAGAGATGCGAATGGTTGATGGATTCGGCTTGGGCAAATGACGCAACCAAATGCAGGTGCTTCCCAATAACTTTGTCTAGAATCGCTACCATGTGGTTCACGATACATCCTCCGCGGCTAATCTCCGGATTTGTTGAGCTGGCAACGAGGCTCATGGAGCAGTTCAGGATCCATGCTACTCGCCTTAAAAACGTGATGTCATTATCCAGCGTGATCCAGGCCCCGGGTGAGTCGCTGAAAGACTATTTACAGAGATTCCATGTTGCTGCTACCGTAGTTAGTAATCCGAATGACCATGCCATCCTTATGGCCGTGGTGCGAGGAGTTGGTCTAGAATCTGAGTTTGGTGATTGGCTAGCACGAAAACCGCCAACCACCCTGGAATGTTTTTATTCAACAACGAATCTGTTTATGAGGAAGGAGGAGGTCAGGTTGTCGAGAAGGGGCAATGCTGCAGGACCCAGCAGAGAGGCGGTGCAAAGCAACGATGTAGTGAAGCAATCTAGCGAGAGCTCTGGAAAGGTCCAAGTTGACGTCCAAAATAAGCCAGAGCAACAGAAAAGAACCAGAGGAGTAAATTCCGAATGGAAGAAGGAATCGAGAAAGTGGAAGCCGAGAATCCCAACTTATAAGGAATATACACCCCTGAACACATCCTTGGAAAATATTTATCTATCCACCTGTAATACTTTCCAGTACCGAAAGCCGCGTCTTAAGGAATCGACTGAAGAACAAAAGCAGACCGGAAAGTACTGCCGGTTTCACGAGATATATGGTCACAACACTGATGAGTGTAGGCACCTTCACGACGCAATAGAAAAGTTGATTCGCCAGAAAAAGTTGCAGCAGCTTGTTAAGAATCCGCAGAAAGGCGAACATGAGACATTCGATCTCAATCGAGGATAGGCTCCACGCCGACCCGAAGAACTCGCTCGGACCGGCGGAAGATTGGTGATAAACACAACAGTCTCATCCTGCATATAAGAGTTGGCAGGAAATGGAACATTATGCTAATTCATTGAGGCATGTGAGTTTTGAGTGTTGTTCGAACATGGAGGATGAGACTCCGGCAAAGCAACAACGAATGATGACAGATGATATAGTGCTCAGGAGTAGGGATGCCGATCAAGTGGAGGTTCCTACTATTGATCCAATGGTTATCTCAACTCTGATCGGACCAGCACTTGAATGAAGAATATTAATTGATTGTGGAAGTTCTGTCAATATTATCTTTAAGAAGGCTTATGATCAGATGAAAATGGAGGCTAAGGATTTGAAACCATATAAAGTCCGTATTTACGGCTTTAATTGTGCGGCTATTGAAGCAGTGGGTTTTGTTGAGTTGCCAGTCGAGTTAGGTGAAGGTGGACGTAGAGGAGGGTGTAGATTCTACCGTTTATTGTTTTGGATGTTGATTCCCCATATAATGTTTTTCTGAGCCGACCAGCCCTTGCTGAGTTTAGGGCAGCTTTGGCCCCGTGATGCTTGACTTTGAAGTTTTCGACGGACAATGGAGTTGGTGTAGTGCATGGCGACCAAGCAACTGGTCGTGTTTGTTATGTGGCTGAGCTGAGAAAGGCCCAGCGAAGAGAGAAGGGAAAGGGTGTGGACAAATCTGTCCGCACCCATGTTGCTGAAAGTTGACAAGTAGCGTCTGAGTCTTGGCTTGGGCAACACAGTCGGTTCTGTAGAGATATAGATCCGAGAGATGACGATGAAGAGGCCAAGGCAGCGCCGGCTAAACCGACGATTGACATCACAGTCAACCACGATGACCCGTCACGGGTATTGATAATAGGATCACAACTCAGCCCCTCAATGATGAGGGATCTTACTAATTTCTTCGGAGTGAATCTTGATATTTTCGCTTGGACCCACTCTAATATGTGTGGGGTTTCACCCGCCATCGCGAGCCATATGTTGAATATTGATCCAAAGTATGTCCCGGTAAAATAGAGACGAGGCATGGACTCGGAGAGGTCTGTTGCTCTCAAGAAGGAGGTGGATAAACTTAAAGCCAACAGGTTTATTCGCGACGCCCTCAATCCTGAATGGATATCCAGCCCTGTACTGGTGAGGAAGGCGAACGACGGGAAGTAGCGGACATGTGTTGATTATTCAGACCTGAACAAGACATGCCCTAAGGATAGTTTTCTTTTGCCTAAAATTGATCAGCTAGTTGACTCGACAGCGGAGCATGAACTGATGTCGTTTATGGATGCGTATTCGGGATACAATCAAATTCCGATGCACATCCCGGATCAGAAGCACACCAGTTTTATCACAGATGTTGAATTGTACTGTTATGTGGTAATGCTGTTCGGGTTGAAGAATGCCGGGGCAACTTATCAGCGTTTGGTGAATCGGATGTTTAAGGTTCAGATTGACAGAACGATGGAAGTCTAACGACCACATTCGAGACTTTGCAGAGATGTTTAATATACTCAGATTTTATGGCATGAAAATCAATCTATTGAAGTGTTCCTTTGGCGTTGCATCTTGAAAGTTTCTGAGCTTCATTGTTAACGCACGAGAGATTGAAGTGAACCTTGAAAAGATTCAAGCCACTCGGGATATACAGGCACCAATGACTATAAAACAAGTGCAAAGCCTGAACGGGAAGGTCGCTGCGTTAAGTCGATTTATATCCTGGGCAACCGGCAAATGTATTTCTTTCTTTGATTTGATAAGGAAAGGGAAAAGGAATTCTGAATGGACGCCGGATTGTGAAGACGCGTTCCGAGCTCTGGTGAGTCACCTGGAGAGGCCCTTTTTTTGTCGAAGCCTGTGGATCATGAGGAGTTGTATATTTACTTAGCCGTATCGCAGCACGCCATAAGTGCAGCTTTGATTTGTGAAGAGTACCGAATCCAAAAGCCGGTGTACTATGTTAGTAAGCGTTTAACGGAGGCAGAAAGAATTACCCCAAGATAGAGAGGCTGGCTTACTGCTTGGTGATCGCGTCGTGCAAGCTCCGTCCGTATTTTCAGGCACATCCAATCAGCATCTTTACCGACCAACCTTTACGGCAGGTACTCCAACGGCCGGAAACTTCTGGAAGGTTACTTAAATGGAACATCGAGCTCAGTTAGTTCGACATCACCTACCCGCCTCGAAGAGCTATACAGGGACAAGCATTGACGGATTTTATTGCAGAGTTCACTGTGCAGGACGAACCAGATGGAAGTGATGCAATTCCTATTGTACGATGGAAACTGTATACCGATGGAGCGTTTAATGACCATTGTTCGGGGGCTAGTATTGTACTTGTAACTCTCGAGAACCGATCGATTTGTTATGCCTTGAAGCTTGATTTCCCCGCAACGTGCAACGAAGCCAAGTATGAAGCGTTAATTGCTGGACTGAAGCTTGCTAAAGAACTCGGGGTGAAATCGAAATCTTTTGGGACTCGCAGTTGGTGGTATACCAAATTAGGGAAGGCTACCAGGCGAAGGGACAGAGACTTGTTCCATACCTTACCCGAGTTTAGAAATTATTGGAGGACCTCGAATACTATGACATTTCGCACATCCCGCGCGAGCAAAACGGAAAAGGCGATTCATTAGCAAAATTCGCAAGCACCGATGATGCACAGCAAATGTGCTTGGTTCCTGTCGAAACTACATACTCGGAGTATAAATGCAATGAAAGTTGACCATGTGCCGGAGATGGAAACCGAAAGGGAGTCATGGATATCACAGTTCAAAGAATACTTGTTGCACGTGACCTTGCCTGAGAGAAGAAACAAAAGACGGCAGGTCCTTCGCAAGGCCTCGTGGTATGTTATGCTGAATAAGATTATGTATCGAAAGGCATTCTCTATTTCTTTACTTACCACAGTATGACATTTTGGTTATTATACGTTTTTATCATATCTCTTATTCTATATCTTTCAATCTGATATTTATAGTTAGACTGATCCGTTTATTATTTTCTTATTGAATAATACTCGGGTCAGACCGAGATGTTGCATATGCTTCTGCTTGACTCCTCTTTTGGGGTTACTATTCTGACTTTTGGCTAACTACTTAGATTAGTAGTTTATTTTGTTGTATACATTTGAGATAGAGACTCCTTGATGTATACATATTCTTTTGTTTAGCACTTGCATCTATTCTTTTGTGATATTGTTAGACCATTACTCTGATGTACACTTTTATGTGTAATATTCATATCTATTTCCGCCTTTGTGATATGAACTTCTGTGACTGATTTGTGTTATGCTTATTCCTATATTTGTTTCCGAAGATTATATACAGCCACTGTGTAGAAGCTTTGAGTTTGTATCGGCATGTCGGATTTCCTCTTGAGATGAAAAGTTATATTTTTATCTGGCATATCGGCACTCGCACAAAGCAATTACACAGATGGTCGCTCCTCAACAGCCTTATTCTCCGCGCTAGTTGACGGCATTACCCCGTAGAGTCCTTGGCTAGCGTGGGTATAGAGGTGGAGCGTCACACTTCATGTCTATCACAGATTAATTGGTGAATCATGACATTTATTATGAACATTAAGATTTATCCAGCAACTACTATTAACTGACTTAACTTTTGTTTTATCCTTTAACAAATAAAAATAAAATTAGAACATATTAATGCATAATATATTGCACAACAAATAAAAGTAAAATTGAAGATACTTTTCGGAGACCTACAATTCAAACTTACTGTTTCGAGAACAAAATTTAATGTATTCATATACTTAGTTGTTAAATATTAACTTCAAAATTTCTAGCGTGCATTACAGACAAGGTAAAATGTCCATATGTTAAACTATTAAAATTATACATTTGAAGTTTTGAAACAAGCGTAGCTGTAGTATTCCACTTTCAGTTGAACTTTCATGTTACTTAGCATTTCCATTATCTTAAATTGTGGAATATAACTTTTCTGGAATAATATGATAATCGGTTGTTTCAATTAAATACAGCAATAGTTTCAGTGTGTAATATAAATAAACGTGTGAAGTAACTTGTTGAAAATAGATATAGTGTTAACTATAAAGAAATTTGTATGCAAACCTAAATATCTGCACACCTGACTACATAATACGTGGACAAAATACATAACCAAATTTCCGTGTATTCATTCAAAATGTATTGTTCATGTGATTTGCAAGTAAATATATTGCACAACCGTTTGAAATCATCAAAATTACTCGGACTGATGGCTGAATGTCAAGCGAGAAAGCCAACCAAAATTAAAGGCTTAAACCAACATGTTTGAATGCATTATGAATAAAATTGAATTAGCCAATGACTAAAAGCTCGGTAACTCTAGTAGTGATATCACGATTTTATGGCCTAACTAAGACAAAAGGCAGAGGAGAGACAATAAATTAAGCACTTGTTGATCCAAAAATACCAATTGGAATTGAAAGGTCAAATAAGAAGGCCAACAACACAAAACAAAAAAGGTACAATGCACATATTCTGTATATTATCAGTTATTATCGGTACTAACAGCAACTGTAAGTTAACATCAATATTCTATATGACTTACAATACTTGCAGTTATAAGCAAGTTACATAGGCATTTTTTAAAACGTTAATCGGAATATTTAATAAACTGACAATATAACATGTTATATCAAAAAAGGAATGATTAACCGTATATTATCATTTAATAATACTTGCATTTACAAGCAAGCTATATAGGCATTTATTTGCATTGAATTACAATACTAACTAATTAAATAACCCGTTGCCTTGAATCAGCAAGCAATCCTTGTTTCCGGAGGTTAGCTCGTTCAAGTCGATAATTGATCGTTGTCTCCCATCTTCCTTTAATGAAGCTTCGTGTCGTTCGAACGTACCAGCTTTGCCTTAAGGAAGCCTTCGGGTCCTTTGTTCAACTTTCTCAAAAGTCGATTGCATACAACCTTTCAGAGGTTGGGTTCTTAGTGAATTTCTCAAGCTTATGTCTTTTCCTCAATCAGGTAGTGTTCCATCTTGTTTTCATTTGACCATCGCTTTATATTCATTATACATATTTTTACTATTTTATTTTATTTATATATTATTATCATTCTCTTTTTTTAAAGAACTGGATGGGATCGGCATATGAATGTCGATCCGTCAATTATTATATGTGGGCTGGGGTCGGCTTGTTGAATAGCCGACCCATTTGAATACGACCGGGTCTCCAAGAGAAGACCGGTTCGTATTCCACCCAATATATAAAAGCTCGGGATCAACATCCTCCCCTTCCCACTTTCATTTTCTAACTTATTTTACCACCAAGTCTTGCTACCCAACTTTTCCAACATCATTCTCGCCTCTCTCTTTCCGAACTCAAGCTATCTTGCCCCACAACTCACAATCAAACCTAGATTCGAACTGCCCTTAATCCGAACCCATCACTTCCCCTTAAGCTCCAGATCTGCCGCATAGGTATGAACTTCCTTCCTGATTTACACCCTTAACCTTGAGGATCTTCGTTGAGTCCGAGTGCATAGGTAATTGGGTTCTATCAAGGAGTCGGCAGGAGGTGGAGAAGAAGGGAGATCAATAGGTACATGAGTGTGTTGTAGGATAGGGAATGGGCTCGGTATTGATGAGGTAGAGGATGGGTTACTGGGACATATTGATGTGTGTAGTACACATTTTGAAACTTTTGTCTTTTAGGTTTATTAATAGATATTAGTTGACTAAGTTTAACAATTAGTTTAAATTTTGAATTAAGTAATTAATTTAAATGTGTAGACTTTAATGTAAAATTTTATGAAAGAACCATGAAAGATTTGTAAATAATCGTAGATTTTTTTAAAAGTAGGTATTTGAATGTAAAATAATGCAAAAAATTCCGTAGAATAATTGTAAAGTGATAAATTATAGGATTTGAAAATAAAATATTCAGATTTGGAGAGAATTAAGGATAATAGAGATAACTTCTAGAATTAATAAAAAAACCTCAAATTATTCTGCTTTTAATATTATTTAATTGATTTTTGTTAGTAAATTCATTTGAATCATATTATTTAAAAGATAGTGGTGTAAGTTCAAGTATGAACTTTTTGTATGTTATGATATCCTATCATTTTTTCTTTTCATCGTAGTTTTCACATAAATTTTTACACAAGATTCTCCTTCTCATTTTCCTTTATTTTATACGAATTGTTTTGGTGAATTTTTCAATTTTGGTGTTTTGAAGTCGAAATCTTTAAAGATCCTATCTTGAATGTTTGAACATGTTATTTGAGGTGTATCGAAGAGCCTATAGGACTGGGTTGTCGATTGACATAAATCCCTAGCATTCATCGCTCATTCGATCACATTTCGGTTTAGATTTGCTCTTTTTGGTCTAGGCTGTTTTTTTCCCTAGCAGAAAAATCCAGACGTCTGAAACGAAATCCAGACGTCTGGTTGAAAAATCCAGACGCCTGGAAAGGGTCCCTGAAAAGGGCAGAGCTAAAATCCAAACGTCTGGGACAAAATCCAGACGTTTGGTTGGAAAATCCAGACGTCTGAAATAGTTTTGGAATTAAAAAGGAAAGGAGAAAAAACATATATTTTTCCAGAACCTAGGTTCAAACGTCTGGTTGGTAATTTCAGACGTCCGGTTGGCAATTTCAAACATATGGAACTGCTTAATTTGCCTAATTTGACCGTTTTTTAGTGTATTTTCAATTTTAATCGATTTTTGTTGATTCGGTTAATTGTTATCATTTATTATTGACTTTGATGATTTCTTTTCTGAATTTTGAAAATATCCATTTGAGGGATTTGATATCGATTTCTATGGTTTTGATTCACGTCATCGTATGTGAATTTTTGATGATTGGTTGTTTTTACAATCATTTCTGTGATTTGTTACTTTAAAAAACAAATATTTTTATACTAGTAGTAAATATCCGAACTCTTTCATCAAAACAATTTCAACGCTATTTTTAACACAAAGCTTGTTTTTAAATCTGTTTTCTATTCTATTAGTATATACAAACATTTACCTCATTCGTTCGAGAAATCTAATTAAACGACTTAGCAAAACAAGTGGTATGAAATACTTGCGTTTACTTTGTCGGTTAATTCTTGGACTTGTTCGATTGAATTCCTGTGACAACTTTCGAGTGGAAATCTACAATCTGTTCGTAAATATTTAAGTTAAGCCGGTGGTTATGGGACATGAAGCTAAACTCATATATTTACTAGCTTAGTGTAATTTACACTTATTTTCAAGTGAAAGTCTACAATTTGTTCATAAATAATTAAGTTAAGCCCGTGGTTATGGAACATGAAGCCTAACTCATTTATTTACTAGCTTAGTGTAATTTACACCTATTGATCAATGACGATCATTTTGTGATTTAGACTAGCGATGTGCGATGTCTTTTTGCCCACGTGGGGGGACTAAACCCCGTTTGTGGAGTTTCGGCTCAAATGGATGGGGTAGCGATTTATGGTCTTCGGGCCATTTGTGGAGCTTCAGCTCAAAATTGATGGTTAGCGACCATGAAATAGCGTTCCGTTTGTGATAGGCATCCCCTTTTTATTTTCTAGATTTCTAGAATTTGTGTTTCACCTATTTTTGTGATTTATATTGATAAGCTTTATCAATATTTGTGGTTTGGCGAATAAAATAAATAATATGACATTCTTTTTTATGTTTTGAAATTCTTGAGATATTGTATGATTTTTGTTGTTATGTAATGTATACTTGTCACGGTACGGCATTATTGTTATCATACGTTTTTGTCATATCTCTTATTCTATCTTATTTTATATGATATTTATAGCTAGACTGATCCGTTTATTTATTTTTTCTTATATAATAATCGAGTCAGACCGAGTTATTTCAGGTGCTTCTACTTGACTTCTTATCAGGATCCGTCACCTGACTTTTGGCTAACTACTTTAGCTTAGTAGTTTTTGCTTTTATATATTTGAGACAGAGACTCCTTGATGTATACATATATTGTTTTGTCTGACACTTTTACCTATTCTTTTGTGATGTAGTGGATCTTGTATGACCACTGCTTTGATGTACAATTTTATGTGATATATTCATATCTGTTTCCGCCTTTGTGATATGAATATATGTGATTGATTTGTGTTATGTTTATTTTATATTTGTTTCCGAAGACCGCATAGCCAATGTGTAGTAGCTTTGAGTTTGTACTTGATATGTCGAATTTCCTCTTTGAATGAAATGTGTGACCTTTTATCTGGCATATCGGTACTCGTACAAATCAATTACACGGATGGTCGCTTCTCAACGGCTTTATTTTTCGCGCTAGTCGACGGCATTACCCCATAGTGTCCTCGACTAGTGTGAGTATAAAGGTGGGGCGTCATAGCTTAATATCAAAGCCAAACATCAGAACAATATAAAATTTTATAGCATGGATCATCGTCCTAAGTCTCTTTTAGGAATCTTGCTTTAGGATTTAATTCGAGTCACTGAACCCGTTCTATCCTATTTTCTTTTATGGTGCTTTGTTTTATCAATCATGGTTGTTTGATATTTATTCTAAGAATAACATTTTTCCTCTTGTTTCTTTCTTTCTTAAAGAAGAAGAGATGGTTAGATCTGGCAGTCTTAGCGATGGTCAATCCAGTAGTCCTTCTCTGGATGGCGTATTCATGTCCAACAACATTTGGATCTTGTAAGAATCAAAGGTTTATATGTGCTTTGAGTAAGAACCCCAAAAAGCTTTTACCTCTGAAACTAGAAGTTCCTTTCGATCAGCTTATAGATATCACTCTTCGACTAGAAGAGGCCGATAAAGAAAGTGATAGTGATGTTGATCCTATTTTCTTTTATGGTGCTTTGTTTTATCAATCATGGTTGTTTGATATTTATTCTAAGAATAACATTTTTTCTCTTGTTTCTTTCTTTCTTAAAGAAGAAGAGATGGTTAGATCTGGCAGTCTTAGCGATGGTCAATCCAGTAGTCCTTCTCTGGATGGCGTATTCATGTCCAACAACATTTGGATCTTGTAAGAATCAAAGGTTTATATGTGCTTTGAGTAAGAACCCCAAAAAGCTTTTACCTCTGAAACTAGAAGTTCCTTTCGATCAGCTTATAGATATCACTCTTCGACTAGAAGAGGCCGATAAAGAAAGTGATAGTGATGTTGGAGGTTTCAAAAAGAGCCTCAATAACAACAAGAAGATGCATATTAAGTTCAAAAGCTCTAATCCCAACAAGAAAGGGAGGCATGCAACTTCGGTAGCAAATACTTCCACCACTAGTTGTTGACAATGCTACAATTGTGGTTCTACGAACCACTGTGCAAATGAGTGTCCGAAACCCCTTACTTGCCACTATTGCAAAGGTTTGGGTCATCTTTTATCTTCCTGTTCCAAACTTCAAAGCAAGAAGAAGGGTAAACTAAATGTTGCGCAAACTCCTAGTAACACTTCTCTTGGACGAGATATTTCTCATTTTATCCTTGATGGCATTATTATACTTCGTGATCTTCCTATTCGAGTTCTTTTTGACACGGGTGCATCCCACTCTTTTATATTAAAAGAACTTGTTGATTCTTTTTCTTTGAATATTATGGGCTTGATGACTTCGTTGAGAATTGCGAATTCGATTGATGGATCCGTAACACTCAGTTTACTTTGTAAAAATGTCGAGATTATTTTATATAATTGTGCTTTCCGATTCGATTCGCATGTTATGTGATACTTAGGTTTCGGAATAATTTTGGGAATGGATTGGCTTAACCATTATGAAGCCCATATCCAATATCCAGTGAGGACTATCTATCTTCGACATTCTCAATATGTTAAGCAGATTTTTATTTTTCTTAATGATTTTGATTCCAATTTGGTGGCATCATTTTATTCTCTAGACCCACTTGTTGAGGAAGATGTTATTTCCCTCATTAAAGTAGTTTGTGAATTTTCCGGTATCTTTGAGCTTGTCTTAGGATTATCACTTAAACAATCTATTGAGTGGTGCCAGGGTTTTTTCAGTTCAACCTTGCCACCAGTTTTCATCAACTACGAGTTGCGGAGAATAGCATTCCCCTTACCGCATTCCGCACCCATTATGATTCTTATGAATGGTTTGTTATGCCGTTTGGTTTGACGAACCATCCAGCTTATTTCATCCATCTTATGAATCGAGTATTCTACGAGTATCTCGATGACTCCATCCTTGTATTCATTGATTATGGATGAAAACAGCAATTTAAAATTTGCAAATCTTTTTAATAAGATACATTTGTGAGTGCAATTGGATTTTGTTCTTAAAACGAATAAAGAATATTCGTAAAAAATTTAAGAGATATTTTTATCATGTAGAAGATGATTTTGTGTTGTATTGCCCATTGAGTGCTTTAAGAATTCTGATCGATGCATCTTATCAACATTATCGATAGGAATCTCTAAAAGATACTCCGTTATGTGAACTATGGGCCGACAATGAATCGGGACGCCGCAGACTATGTGAGGTGTGATAACTGCCAGAAATAAGCGAAAATCTTAAGAGTGCCGCCGACGGAATTCACCCAAATGGCTAGCTCGTGGCCATTTGCGGTATACGGGGAATCGACATTATCGGCTCGTCGCCAATTTTCAAAGGTGGTGCGAAATACGCTATTGTCGCGGTCGACTACTTCACCAAATGGGCAGAAGCGGAATCATTAGCGACGATCACCACCAAAAATGTCATTAATTTCGTTGTGTGGAACATTATATGCCGTTTCGGTCTCCCACAGGCTATCGTTACCGACAATGGAACTCAATTCGGTAGTAATGAATTCAAAGAGTTTGTTGGAAACATCATCATATTGAGAAAAGGTTTGCAGCAGTTGCTCACCCTAGGAGGAATGAGCAATTTGCAGCGGTTGTTTGTCGAGAACGGCAACTTTTTGAATTATAGAAGGTGAAAATAAGTACCAGCATCCCGCTGACTCTCGGTGGTCAGCGGAGTATCCCCCTCGCTGATTGGAGATAATTTATGAATGCCAAGCCCAGGCTTCTCCAGATCGTTACCGACGTGTTGCTCGAGAGGTTCAGGAGATGAAGTCTTGGCCGGTTGAATGGAAGGAGGAACCTGTGACTTGGTGCCAGACGGTCCAGAGATATTCTCTTTCTCCTTCGACGTTGGGGAAGCTCCGCAAAAAAGAAGTATGGCTGCAGCTAAGTCAGAGGGCTCATTCTCTCGGAGCACTTCTTTCACGAGTGCCTCCTCATCGACCTCTCAACAAAATATACTGACCCGACTTCATGAGAGGATATACCGATCCCTACTTTTCTCGTAAATACCGACCCGACTTCGTAATAGGATACACCGATCCATCCTTTTCTCCTAAGTACCGACCCCGTGGTTGAAGCAACCATATCGACTCGTCCCAGTAACCCATCCTCTACCTCATCAATACCGAGCCCATTCCCTATCCTACAACACACTCCTATCCCTGTTGATCTCCCTTATTCTCCACCTCCTACCGACTCCTTGATAAAACCCAATTACCTATGCACTCGGACTCAACGAAGATCCTCAAGGTTAAGGGTGTAAATCAGGAAGGAAGTTCATACCTATGCGGCGGATCTGGAGCTTAAGGGGACATTGGTGGTTTCAGATTAAGGGCAGTTCGAATCTATGTGTTATTGTGAGTTGTGGGGCAAGGTAGCTTGAGTTCGGGAAGAGAGAGGCGAGAATGATGTTGGAAAAGTTGGGCAGCAAGGCTTGGTGGAAAAATAAGTTAGAAAATGTAAGTGGGAGTGGAGGACATTCAACCCGAGCTTTTATATATTGGGTGGAATACGAACCGATCTTCTCCTGGAGAACCGGTTGTATTTCAAGGGGTCGGCTATTCAACAAGCCGACCCTAGCCCACATATAATAATTGACGGATCGACATTCATATGACGATCCCAACCATTTCTTAAAAAAAGAGTGATAATAATATTAATAAAATAAAATAATAAAAATATGTATAATGAATAGAAAGTGATGGTCAAATGAAAACAAGGTGGAACACTACCTCATTGAGGAAAGACATAAGCTTGAGAAATTCAATACGAACCCAACCTCTGAAAGGTTGTACGTTCGAACGACACAAAGCTTCATTAAAGGTAGATGGAAGACAACGATCAATTATCGACTTGAACGAGCTAACCTTTGGGAACAAGGATTGCTCGCTGATTCAAAGCGCATCATGCTATTCACAAGACGCACTTTGGAGGGCAAATGTTACCTGGTACCTTGACCTGGCTACAAAACGGTAGTTGCATGAACTATAGTTGAACGTTGATGGAAGCAGAGTCAAGAAGTGATCTGCCTCGGGTCGTTGAGGAGGTTACTTCAAGTTAGAATGTTTACAAATTTTGAAATAAATAAATTTCGTTGGTCTCATTTCAATGGACGCATTTAAAATATTTAGTTTTCGTTATCAAATTATTGTTAAAATAAATTTTATTTCAAAATCTTCGTTAAAATTCTTATTTAAATCGTTGAAAAATGCAGGTCGTTACGGGTTATTTAGTTAGTTAGTATTGTAATTCAATGCAAATAAGTGCCTATATAGCTTGCTTATAAATGTAAGTATTATTAAATGATAATATACGGTTAAACATTCCTTTTTTGATATAACATGTTATATTGTCAGTTTATTAAATATTATGATTAACGTTTAAAAAAATGCCTATGTAGCTTGCTTATAACTGCAAGTATTGTAAGTCATATAGAATAGTGATGTTAACTTACAGTTGCTGTTAATACCGATAATAACTGATAATATACAGAATATGTGCATTGTACCTTTTTGTTTTGTGTTGTTGGCCGTCTTATTTGACCTTTCAATTTCAATTGGTATTTTTGGATCAACAAGTGCTTAATTTATTGTCTCTCCTCTGCGTTTTGACTTAGTTAAGCCATAAAATCGTGATATCACTACTAGAGTTACCGAGCTTTTAGTTATTGGCTAATTCAATTTTATTCATAATGCATTCAAACATAAAAGTGTACATCAGAGTAATGGTCTAACAAGATCCACAATATCACAAAAGAATAGATGCAAGTGCTAGACAAAAGAATATGTATACATCAAGAAGTCTCTATCTCAAATGTATACAACAAAATAAACTACTAATCTAAGTAGTTAGCCAAAAGTCAGAATAGTAACCCCAGAAGAGGAGTCAAGCAGAAGCACATGTAACATCTCGGTCTGACCCGAGTATTATTCAATAAGAAAATAATAAACGGATCAGTCTAACTATAAATATCAGATTGAAAGATATAGAATAAGAGATATGATAAAAACGTATAATAACCAAAATGCCATACTGTGATAAGTATGTAATTAAAAATCAACAAGAGATTAATCAATATCACAAGAATTTTCTCAAAGATAAAAAAGATTGTCATACTTTTTATTTCATTTACCAAACCATAAATATTGACAAATATATCGATACTAATCACAAAAGTTAATGACACGCAAATTCACCAATGCACAAATATTGATAGAACTTATCAATGAAACCACAAAAATTGGTGAAACACAAATTTTAGGAATCGTCAATAGAAATCCAGAATATCAAAAAGGGGAAAGAGGCCTGTCAATAGAACGGGAGCATGTAAACTCCCAACACGTGTATCGCAAAACGAGCCGAAGCTCCTCCAAACGAGCCGAAGCTCCTCCAAACGGGTCGAAGCTCCTCCAAACGGGCCGAAGCTCCACAAACGAGCCGAAGCTCCTCCAAACGAACCGAAGCTCCACAAACGAGCCGAAGCTCCACAAAATGAGGTATCGTCCTCGACATGGACAAAGAGACATCGCACATTGCTAGTCTAAACCATAAAATGATCATCATCGATCATCAAGAAGTGTCAATTACAGTAAGTTAGTAAATATATAAGTTTAGCTTCATGTCCCATAACCACTAGCTTAACTTAAATATTTACGAACAAATTGTTGATCTCCACTAAAAAATTGTCACAAGAGATTCAATCGAACAAGTTCAAGAATTAACCGGCGAAGTAAACGCTAGTGTTTTATACCACTTGTTTTACCAAGTCGTTTAATTAGATTTCTCATACGAGTGAGGTAAGAGTTTGTACATACTAGTAGATTGAAAAACGGTTTGAGAAACGAGCTTTGTAATAAAGTAGTGTTGAAATCATTTTGAAGAAAGAGTTGATATTTACTACTAGCATTGAAAACCTTTATATTTTTAAAGTGACAAACCATAAAAATGATTGTAGAAACAATCAATTATTAAAATCCACATACGAAGACGTGAATCAAATCCAAAGAAACCGATACCGAATCCATCAAAGAGGATATACCCAAAAATTCCTAAAATAGAAGTTATCAAAGTCGTCAAAGGTGATAACAACTAATCGGAGAAGAAGAATCGATTAAAGATCGGAAAACAAAGCAAAATGAGCATAAATAGGCAAAACAGGCTAACAGGAGCAGGTCGGTCGATTAAACCCCCTGAGTCAGTCGACTGAACCCTGACCTGAAAAATTCACGGGCTTCAGGTCAGTCGACTTAACCCCAAATTCCTGCATTTTCTAACCTATTTCAAATGAAGTGCAAACTCTCTCAATTTGTAATTGGACAAGCACGGACGCTAGGGGTTTACGCCCATCGGCTACCCGGCCTTATAAACTGGCCGATTCATCACCAAAAAATGATCAAAACATCAAAGTTAGGATTTTAAAGATTTGAACCCAAAACACTAAAAATTGGAATATTCATCAATTCAATCAAAAGCAAATGCACATGAATAAGTGTTAGGAATTCATACCCAACATTTAAAGATAATTATAGTCGTAGATGTGAGATAAAAATCTTACATTTTCATAAAATCAATGAAGAAGAAGCTATAGAGCAATGACAAAGACAACCACTCTTCAATTCCAACCCAACAAGCTTGAATCTAAGTTAAAAGAGAAACATTTTTCAAATTAGGTTTAGGAAATTTCTGAAATTGAATGGAGAACGAGTTGGAGAAGATGAAGGGAAGGCTTACCAAAGCTTCTTCTTGAATTTGGAGGTAGAAGCTTGAATTTGCAATTGAAGCTAGGGCTTGGAATTTTCAATTTCCACTCTTTTCCCCCATTGTTGCTTAAAGCTTAAAGTGTTAGGAATATGAAATGAAGTAATGAAGAGTTGGAGTGGAGCTAGGGTATTAAGGTAGAACATTGGGCTGAAACCCAAACTCAAACCCAAAGTGAAAAAGTAGTAAAATTCTACTAACTCCAAACATATCGAAGTTTATACTCAAAAAGATCGCAAACGGCATTTTGAACCCAATGGAAGTAGTCTCGAGTCCTAATTCGTCTGTTTGCAAAAAGTAGTTTTTTGGACTAAAATCCGACGAACGATGCTATATTTAAATATGCAATCGATGGATATGCGGGTTGTTACATGAAGATTTTTCTTCTAATCCGTTTTACATGATTCATAGTCCTGCTGTGACATTAATATGTTCTAATTTTATTTTTATTTGTTAAATGATAAAACAAAAGTTAAGTCAGTTAATAATAGTTGCTGGACAAATCTTAATGTGCAAAATAAATGCCATGATTCACCAATTAATATGTTCTAATCCGTTTTACATGCTTCATAGTCCAGCTGTGTCTTATGCATTAATATGTTCTAATTTTATTTTTATTTGTTAAAGGATAAAACAAAAGTTAAGTCAGTTAATAATAGTTGCTGGACAAATCTTAATGTGCAAAATAAATGCCATGATTCACCAATTAATATGTTCTAATCCATTTTACATGATTCATAGTCCTGCTGTGGCATTAATATGTTCTAATTTTATTTTTATTTGTTAAAGGATAAAACAAAAGTTAAGTCAGTTAATAATAGTTGCTGGACAAATCTTAATGTGCAAAATAAATGCCATGATTCACCAATTAATATGTTCTAATCCGTTTTACATGATTCATTGTCCAGCTGTGTATTATGCATTAATATGTTCTAATTTTATTTTTATTTGTTAAAGGATAAAACAAATGTTAAGTCGGTTAATAATAGTTGCTGGACAAATCTTAATGTGCAAAATAAATGCCATGATTCACCAATTAATATGTTCTAATCCGTTTTACATGATTCATAGTCCAGCTATGTATTATGCATTAATATGTTTTAATTTTATTTTTATTTGTTAAAGGATAAAACAAAAGTTAAGTCAGTTAATAATAGTTGTTGGACAAATCTTAATGTGCAAAATAAATACCATGATTCACCAATTAATATGTTCTAATCCGTTTTACATGATTCATAGTCCTGCTGTGTATTATGCATTAATATGTTCTAATTTTATTTTTATTTGTGAAAGGATAAAACAGAAAGTTAAGTCAGTTAATAATATTTGCTGGACAAATCTTAATGTGCAAAATAAATGCCATGATTCACCAATTAATATGTTCTAATCCGTTTTACATTCGTTTTACATTATTTATAGTCAAGCTGTGTATTATTATTATTTTTTAAATTAAAAAAAAGGGAACAGAAAACTAATGGATTTAAACGAAGAAAATAAGGTTCTCGACGAAATCATCAAGAGAATTGTAGCTGCACTATCAGATGGGGAAAGGGACTACAGCTTATTCGCTCCAAAGTCTGAGGTGGTGAACCAAACGGCTCCAACGGCCACAATGCTGAACCAGTCGCAGCCTCGGAGAACCGGAGAATGAGGGTCTTCATTCCTCCACATCGGCGTAGGGTGTTATTTGGTTATGTCCCTCGAGCGGGAGCCGATAGCAATGGGACAGGCGTCTACCTTCCCCGCTACTAAATTTGTCTACCTTCCCTGCTACTAAATTTGTCTCATCTCGTTGCATGTGAAACCTCAGTGTATGTTATCCATATTCAAAAAAGAAGAAGAAGGGAGTTTCTCATCATGAATCTTTTTCCCTTGTGAATGTAATTATGATGCAAATGCAGCATAACTGAAACTGAATATGAAGAGCAGGAACTGAACTTTGTTTACCAAGCATGATCCAAATAGTAGGGCTTTCAATGGATACCCGAAAAATTCGAAATCCGTCCGCTTCCATATCCGCATTTGAAAAGCGGAGAGAGAATATACAAAACAAAACTTGTAGTTTTGTTTTGTTGTATTATCCAAATATCCGATATCCGAAAAACGGATGCGGATGTGAAGACATCCGCATCCGAAAATTATCCGTCCGGTATTTTTCAAGATTATAGTTTAAATTATGTATAGTTTAGTACAGTGAAAAATATTTTTATATTATACGCACTAAATGCATATTAACTGCTCGAAACTATTTTTATCATTATATTTGTATATTTTTAACACTTTAATAATTAATGAAACCGAAAAAGGTTTATGTTAAACTTAAATTTTCCATTTATATTTCTTGATTTATCGATCGTTAGCGGATATGATAATTATCCGATATCTGCGGATGCAGATATCTGATATCCGAAAATGACTTCGGATACAGATGCGGATATTGTACTATACGCATCTGAAAGTATCCGTTGACAGGTCTACCAAATAAGGTGTATGCAAACATTTAAATGTGAGTCATACATTAGGCAGTACATATTGGACCCCCAATTCATTCTGTATACTCTAGTGAACATGGATCAGTAATTGATATATCTAATGGGTTGGGTTGGACCATAAATGAGTTTGGCCAAAATCGACCCAACCCATTTATAATAATATTGACCCAACTCATTTAACACATTTATTAAATGGGTCAACCCTACCCTACCCGTTAGTTAATGGGTCTAGCCCATTTAACCCATTTTTGATGAATGGACAATAACGAAAAATTGAACGTTATAGCACAAAAAACTGCATAAAAAACTGCACAAAAAGTTATGTATAAGATGCGCCAAAAACTTCACCTAACAACAAATATCTGAAGTGTGATTTCATAACAAGTAGAAATGCTGGTAAAGCATATTAACAAAGTATAATGTTATTTAAACATAATTGTGTACCACAAAACAAAGCACTGATCCCATGGTGCTTAGTCTTGAAAACGCCTTTCCATCATCTTTAGTAGCTTTTAACTTCAACCTAAAAGAAACATACAGCGTGATGAATTAGATTTTTAGGGAATCAAAACCAATATGAAAAGATGTCAGATTGTTTGAAAGTTGTAATGAAAGTCTGCAAAGGGTAGAATATGACAAAGATAAACAGAATATTGTTGGGCTTAAAACAATTATCAGAAAATAACAGACTTTCAAGCTTTGAATACTGTAAGCTGACACTATACATCACACTAATCGATATTGATTCTTGCATGCAAAACATCTGTTATATTATTTTTGTCCCATTCCAAATGTTTTCCTAGCACACACTACACACATACACTCTGTGTGTGTGTGAAGAAAAATGTTTATGGTAATCCTGTTCAAAGTGAGTAGTCCATTAGTTTGCATGACGCTTTCGGTTTTGATTTCAGGGGTAAGCAGGCTTAGAATTAACACTTTCTTCGTTAAACTTGGACCGGAAGTATTGTTTGCATGATGCAAGACTGGAAGGTAAAAATAAGTCTAAAAACCAAAGTTGCTAAGAGTTTATTCAGTAATATTGTAATTCTAAGTCCATTAAGACTATTAAAATGTATTGTTTTTCTTGTATCTCATGCTACAGAACTTCAGGATGGAAAATTACCCATCAAACTAGCTACAGACCTATCGAAACTTGAACCAAATCAATGTCCAAGTCAGAATCTAAACAAAGATTGTTGGATGAATTCTCTTTATATTCTGTGCCTCTAGTTTTTTTTCGAAAGTTTTATCATCATTGAAGTCAAAAGGCATAGAGGAAGAAACAGTCTGCAAAATTCTAATGAACTATGCACATTGCATGCTAAATAATATGAATCAGATCAAGATACAAGCATTTACATATGAAGCCAACACAGATAAGCCAACGCAGATAATTTCGTCTTCAATTATGAGTCATGGGCCGTGGGCTTGTATCAGGCCCAACATATATTGTATTGTTATATATAAATACAGTGACGTTTGTAACTGAGACATTATTCAACATATCATATTCAACATATCAAAATACAATCAATAAAGCTGCAATTACTTCTTCTTCAATTCTTTATATGGTATCAGAGCCTTTCTTGCCTAACAATAAATGTCATGCCATTGATCAAGATCAGTTTTAATATCATCATATCAAGATCATGCTGCATCTTCTGAATCATCTGAGAATCAAGAAGATCCTTTTCATCATTATATTCTCAGTTTCAATCAAGATCAGATACAATATCATCATATCTAGATTGAACTGCGTTTCATCTAAATCATTTGAGAATAAAGAGAGTTCTCATCATCAGTTTCTTGTTTTTGATCAAGATAAGACCCAATATCATCATATCAAGATCAAAAAAGCATCTATTTGAATCATCTGGGAAACATTTTCCATCATCACAGATTGTTCTACATACCTGTCCATGACTGTTGATCAAATTCTTTACAGAGCCTCGCCTAGGAACTTTCCTGGCTGCTCAATCTCCCTGCTTTACAGCAACTTTTCAATTTATAGTCACCTTTCTTGATTTCTGATCAATGGCTGAAGGAGATTAAGACATTTCTGCCTCCTCCAGCACTCAGGTTGATGCCAGATTTAATCCCACTGATAACTGTTTGCGCCAAAATTGGTCACAAACACCCAAAGTCGTGAAAGCACCCGTTTACGTGTTCAATTCGATAATATTCAACACAGAACTCAGCAACAATCAATATATAATTCAGCTCTAAGTAACAAATCGCAGTAATTCACAAACAACAATCACAAACACAGGATTTATAGTGGTTCGGCGTTCGCGCCTACGTCCACTCTGAAGGATTTCTCTTTATTGCCTTGTTCGATTCAATCGATTACAATGGATTACAGTAGATATTAGCTTCGAAATCTGAATACAACAGTGATTATGATAGATAGGCTTGAATCCGGCAGAGTCTTGGCGTTCAATGGCGGAAGTTGTTCGAAGATCCCCCTTTCTGAAGGCTTCAGGGTGCTATTTATAGGCGTTGGAGGCCCAGGTCTTGCTGAAATTTCGTGAGACTTCTTCTGGCACGTGAGTGGGCCCACGCGACCGACCCCACCAAGTTTCGTCTCGATCTGACATCGGTTCGAAGTGATTTCGAACCCATCAAGAATTGGTCCAATCGAGCTGAAACTTGGCAGGAACAATCTTTACCTCATATGGAAGCTATTGTGAAAATTTGGTTGCATTTGGATGTGTGGTTAAGGAGATATGCTCGGTTCGAAATTAGCATTTTCGGTTGGCTGTGTCGTTCGAACCCATGAGTTCGAACCCATGATTTCGAATCCATCAGTGCACGTGGGCTTGCAGTGACGTGGCACGCATTTTTCGAATCGATCCTAAGTTATCTCCGAATGGACCGCTTCGACTCCGTGAACTACGGCGAACACGTCATCCAAACCAATTGACTCGGTGGATTCGAAATAGGAAGTGTTCCTGGTTTCGAACGTGACTGATTCGAATCCAGGAATCCTTATGGGTTCGAACTTGATCGGTTCGAACTGGGTCACTCGATGGGTTCGAAGTGAGGATGTGAGGCGGAGCGGATAAATATCCGATATTCGTCCGTATCCGAAAATTAAGTGAATATGAATATGCGATATCCGAAAATTAAGCAGATACGGATATCCAATACCGAAAATGATTTCGGATACGGATACAGATATGGCACTATCCGTATCCCAAAATATCCATTGAAGGCCATAAAAAATGATACTAACACTATAAGAAAACAACCCTATTACAACTAGTTATTTAAAACTGTGGCAAGATGACAGTTGTAGCAAAGAGTTTTTAATCACTAATACGTATTGACAATTGTAATAAAGGGTATTTAACAACTGGTTTTTCTTGACAGTTGTAATAAACGTATTTTTACCAACTTAGTTTTTTTTACCAGTTGCAAATAAACATATTTTTAACAACTAAATTTCCATGCGAGTTATAATAAACGTATTTTTAACAACTGTTTACTTTAGCTAGTTGTAATATAGATATATAACAACACTTAATTTTGACCGTTGTAAATATTTATTTATATCCATTGCCCTACTCTTAAGTTTTAAATGATCTTGTAACCATTTTCAAGTAAACGTTGTTAATTACAAACAACAATTCGAGTGAACACAAAGGTTTCTGCTTGGATATTTTAATTAATTATAAATAATTAATACTTACTTAATAATTTATAAATATTAATTTATAATTGGTAATTATAAATGACAACTTATATATGTCATTATTTATAATTTATTACAATTAATAATTATCAATAAATAATTTATAATTACTAATTATTTCAATAATCAATAATTATTTTTTATATTTGATAATTTATTATTGCTAATTATAATAATTAGTAAATTATAGCTAATATTTATTAACTACATTCAATAGAACAATAACAACAAGCCATCATTCCTAAAGAAGTTGGAGTCGGTTGGAGATGGAACCCAAAGCAAATGACAAAGTCAATATAAAAGTAATAATAACAACTTATATATATATATAAGGTGAAACTAGAAATAAACATAAATATAAAATAAAGTAAAATAATTAAAGAAAAATAATAAATACAATAAAGTAAAATAAAAAATAGATAAAGAAATTTAAAAAAATCATGATAATAACAATACTACTAATAGTAATAATGGTACTAATTGTAATAGGGATCGAAGACCAAATACCACGTCTTTGGCTCCTATTCACTGACCTTATAATTTAAAACTTACAACACTAACCCTAAACCAACCTTAAGTCGAAAACTCTTAGTTCATGATTTTGATACGTGGATCGCTAACTTTCATATGCTCCAATACAATACTAGCTCTTCGGATATATTCCAATTTCACAAGTCCCTTTTTACTACTTTCTCTCACGTCAACCTTGGTTGGCCTCTACCTCTCTTTGAGCATTCAATGTGCCATATACTTCCAACGCATGCAGATGCCTCGAGAGGCCTACGTTTGAGATGTCTAATGAATAAATATAATTAATATTCAATTATTACTATTAAAATAATAATTAATAATTAACAAGTAAGAAGTAGTTTTTAATAATTAATAATTACTTTTAAATAATTTATATTAAATAATTAATAATTAATAATAACCAAGACTAATATTTAGTAACTAATAATTAATAAGTAAGTAATGTTTAGTGATTAACAAGTAATATTTATTTTTCTGATCTAAGAGAACTTCGATGAAAAAATTTAGACAGTACATGATTTCACATAATTAATAACTAATTATAATCAATAATTAAGATAAATATTTAATAATCAATATCTAATAATCTATATATAACAGGAATACCCCATTTTGAAGCTTTTGAAATACAAAAAATATCCTTCTCCATTTTAGTTGAAAAATAAAATGATGCATGATATTTGTGCCATTTTGTACAACAATGTATTCTTTATCAACATTTTTCCACCGTCCACTCTTCGTACATCTAAGTTTTCTTTCACATCTCTCTACATTTAAACTCTTCATCGCAACTACAACGTCATATTTCGTCTCCTTAATAACTTTAGGTGTTCATTTTATTTTTGGAGCTACTAACAGACTTATTTTTATTTCTAATTTTCCGTTTTTTTGAAAACACATGGATACATGCTTGACAGTTGACATCCAACAAAGATAAGAAAGTGGTGGAGGATGAGGACTTTTAGAGGCAAATGACGTGATGGAAAACACATAAATCCCTTCAGTTTCAACTTTTGCAAAACTAATTTGATTATAAGATATTTTACTTTTAGCGTTGATTATAATTGGTAATCTCTTGAGTCTAAATTCAAGTTTGAAACTTTATAAACCAAGCATCCTCTATTAGTTGATTGTTATTCCGTTAGAATCAACAAATATTAAAAAGACATGGTTAATAAACACCGAAAAAAGACATAATAGATGCGTGGTTACTAATCTAGATCTCTATTTCAACTGCAATGTATGTAGAATCTAATTTACCATTTATTTAGTTTCTCTTGAAAGATGAGGACTATTATTTGTTTGAGCTAGGATAAAGCAAGATGTTTTTTTAATTAATTTTCTAAGCATCATTGGTCTTTTTTATTACAACAGATAATATCTACGTAAACATAATTGCATAGATGACATAAGCAAAGTTTCTAGCTAATATAAGAGGTATGTTTATTTTGATTACCATGAGTTACCATTTTATCATTATAGCGAATATTTTCTTTCACACATATTGCTGTCGTAGCATAAGCTTGCAGACTTTATTATACCTTCTTTCTACTTTTTCTTGTATCGGTTGTCGAGCTACTATGAATATAATGTTTATACTCTATGTAGCTATTTTAGTACTTTAGCATTTTATGTTCTTAAATGTTTCAATTACGCGATGATACTAACTGATTAACAACTTTTCAAGTGTCAAATGTTTTGCAAGTAGAAAACGATCGCAAAATATGAAAAACTATTAGATATAATTCATGTCAACAACCCATAGTATGTTAGTAACAAATTTATTTTATGGTTTAAGAAAAGTTTGAAGCATGCTTCGTTTCTTACCACATTTGGGTATAAGAACCGCAAAGTGCTACCGCAGTAAGACTTAGTGGCACTTAATTGAAGCCTGTAATAAGGACAATGAATTATGTTGTAATAAGGACAATGAATTATGTATCGTCTAACATAACCCGCTGCCTTCGATTATATATAGTTTATGTAAAGCATAATGCAAATGCTTACACAACAAATACACAGTATACATCATTTATATATAACCATGTTGCACTTATATGTATTGTTTATATAAAGCATAAAATATTCTCATTCACAAAAACAACTAATAAACAATTGATATGATGTGCTGTGCTTCATCACTGCAACGAAAATACTGTGTTTTGTGTGTGGCGATTGGGGAGATTTGAGGAATTTATTAATGTTGATGCTTTGCATCAAAGATTATATAAAAAACTATTTATCACTTATATTTTGGCACAATTAAACCATTACTGTTGTGCAACTGTAATTGGTAATGTATTGTAGCATTCCGGTAACAAACTTATTACAACGTTTTAGGAAATGCATTCATGCAATTTTTTATTTGACAAGAAATGAATGAAATGAAGTTTAGATGAATGTGAAATAATATGAATGGTTTTGTTTCTAACGATTGACAATACACACATCGCACCACATATATCCATCGAGCTAATTCTTTTGGCTATATTAGTTGAGGTTTAATAATATTATTGAGCTTAAACATAAAGTATTAAGCATGTAAAGTATATTTTAGAAGCATGCATAAACTTAAATGCGTTCCAGTAATTCAACTTGAGGATAAATCAAAATCTAGACAATGATATTATTTTCATTTTGTAAAATGAATTTGCTCACAACCATTATTTCATAGTAAAATGGATTTGTTCACTTGTTTATTCTCACACGTCCATCGGACGTGTCTAACGTACTGGTCTATATATAATGAGAATACCTTCGTTTAAAGTTTTGAAAATTACGTTAATACCCTTGCTATGCATCAATTAAAAATAATATATATATATATATATATATATATGCATATGCGTCTATACATACATACATACATACATATATGTATAATGAGGATATCTTCGTTTGAAGCTTTGGAAATTACGTTAACACCATTGCTATACATCAATTAAAAATAAAGCAAATGAAGAATGGGTTCGTCCTTGCTAAAAATAAAACTAATGCGTTTTTTCTTTTACATGTCCAATCGGACATGCCATACGTACTGGTTAACTATAATTAATGAGCGTTACAGCACGCGCTTCACGCGTGATGAAGAAAACTGAATTATTTTTTTGCTATACGTTCAAAAGAAAATAATTTCAACATATATTTAGTCATATTTTTGTATTCAATCGTATGTAGGTAGTTTGAAATTTTATTTCTAAGTTGCAATATGTAATTTAAATTTTTATTTATATTATTAATTAGTAAAATTGCTAGATCTTAATTTTAAGTGATATTAAGACTTAATAAATATCTGTAGAGGAAATTTTGAATTTGTAAAAGAAATTTAATTGTCAGATCCTAATTTTAAGTGATGCTAAATTTTAATAATATATATAGAGATATATTTTTGGCATTTCATGTTGATACCAAAAAAAGGGGACAACAAATATATTACAACTATTAATAAAGAATTACATATAAAGGGCAATTTTGGAAGTTCGCGGTTGGACCAAAAGTTTGCGCTTTCAAACCAACCATTAATAAAGATAATTAAGACTAATGTTTAATAATTAATAATCAAGGTTAGTATTTAATATTATTAATTAGTATGTAATATTTAACAATTAGAAAGTAATATTTAATAATTATTAATTAATAATTAATATTATGTAATTAACCATTAATAATTATATAATAATTAAAACTAATCTTTAATAATTAATAATAAAATTTAATAATTACGAAGTGATATTTTATACTTAACAATTAATTTTAAATAATTATTAATTAATAGTGATTATTAAAAAATTAATAGTTAACAATAATCAATGATTAAGACAAGTATTTAATAAGAGGTAATTTGGCAAAAGGACAAACATTAATAAAAAATTTAAATGCAGTCCAGAAGTTTCCAAATTTAGGCTCAAGGACAAAACCACGTTTATCTCTTCTCCGTCAAATCCGCTTCATTTCAACTGCCGCTACTCCTATTCTTCCATCAATACCACAACCTCGTAGTCCCTCCTTCTCTCATCTCCATCGCCTTCATCAGCTCGACCTTGACCCACGCAGCCTCGACGTGCAGTACGCCCTGCTCCGCCTCGTCGGAGTCATTGCCGCTCTCCTCATCGTCTTTGTCGATCTGTTGTTGGTTTTTCATTACCGCTCTTCCCATCGTCATTGCCGCTCTCCTCATTGCAGGGGTCATTGCCTCGACCTGACCTGCACTGCGTCCTGCTCCGTCTTCGCTGGCGTTGGCTATGAAGCAGATTAAATCACCGTCGATTTGAATTTAATAAAATCAATAACAGTATAAAATGCTAAATGAAAATAGCATTATATCATTGTAATGCTATATTCAAAAAATGCTAAATTTTGCTATCATTATGCATACTTTAAACATGCTAGTGTACTTCATAGTTAAAATGCTACATCAATCTATTATTTCAAATATCATTAATATGCTACTAAACTTTGTATCTAAAATGTAACATTAAATTATCATTTTGCATGTTTTAAAAATGCTATTGTATTCATAGCTAAAATGTCGGTTTAAAAATGATAAAATAAACTAGCATTATCATTCCTTTTTATAGTTTAAAAAATGTATACACATATAATGCTATATTCATTTTCACTTAAAGATAATACTAGTTATATTTAGCATTCGAAAATGAATAAATGAGATACATTATCTTTAAGTGAAAATATATGGAGTTCGGTTAAAAAAATATAGCATTATATGTGCATTAAAAAAAATATAGCATACCGAACTCCATAAAACGGTTAGAAAAACCTATGTGTCGCTAGCCCATAAAAATTGAGACGGAGCTCAACAAAACGGGCTATAGTCTCCCACGTGGACAAAGAGACATCACATATCGCTAATCTAAACTTAAAAATGATCATCATAGATCAATAAGTGTAAATTACATCAAGCTAGTAAATAATTAAGTTTAGCTTCATGTCCCATAACCATTGGTTTAACTTAAATATTTATGAAAAAATTGTAGATTTCACTCGAAAATTGTCACAAGATTTCAATCGAACAAGTCTAAGAATTAACCGACAAAGTAAACACAAGCGTTTCATACCATTTGTTTTTCTAAGTCGTTTAATTGGATTTCTCGTATGAATGAGGTAAATGTTTGTATATACTAATAGATTGGAAAACGATTTTAAAAACGAGCTTTGTATTAAAAGTAACGTTGAAATCATTTTTGTGAAAGAGTTTGAGTATTTACTAATAGTATAGAAACATTTGTATTTTAAAGTGACAAATCATAGAAACGATTGTAAAAACAATCTATCACCAAAAATTCACATTTCAATAACGTGAATCAAAACCATGGAAATCGATATCAAATCCATTAAATGGAAATACCAAAAATCTAGAAAAGAAGTCATCAAAGTCGGTATTGATTGACAATAGCTATTCGGATCGTCAAAGATCGATAAAAATTGAAAATCCACTCAAAAATAGGCAAATAAGCAAAATTTAACAGGACCGGACGTCTGGTTGGTTTGACCAGACGTCTGACCCTAGACTCTGCCATTTTATTTTATTTTATTGTTTTCATAATTTTTCCAGAATCCCCTACCAAACGTTTGGTTGTTTGGGTCTGGACAGAATTTGCCCAGGTCAATTCTGTCCAAATCAATTCAAAGGCGATCGGACGAACGATGGAGGCTAGGTATTTATGCCAAGCGACAACCCAGTCCTATAGGCTCTTCGATACATCCCAAATAACATGTCCAACATCCATAGCAGGATTTTCATAATTTTGACTTCAAAACCAAAATTGAAAAAGTCACCAAACCAATTCAAATCAAAAGCAATTGAACATAAAATAGATGTTAGGAATTAATACCTAACTACAATGAAAGCTATAAACCTAGATGTGAGTTCAAGAACTTACCTTTAAACTTAAAAACAACGAATGAGAAGATCCAAAACAAAGCAAGACCAATTCCTCTTCACCACACCTCTAGAATCTTCAATCTAAGCTTCTACTTGATTTTGGAACTTGAATTTGAATTTTCTAAGAGAACTAGGGCTTAGAAATTTAGTTTCCTCTTCCCACCATTTTTCTTGGGGCTTGAGTATATTAGAAAATTAGAAATGGAATGAATGAAGAGGAGTGGAGCGGGAGGTATTTGGTGGAAAGTTTGGGTTCTCTTATTGGGTTAATGGGTTAGAACACAATCCAAAGCCAAAACAAAATAGCAAAATCCTAATCAACGCCAAACATATCGATGTTTATACTTAAACAAGTTGTAAACGTCGTTTTAAACTCAATGGAAGTGGTCTTGAGTCCGGATTTGATTGTTTACAAAATATCACATTTTGGATTTTAAATTCAACTAACGATGTCATGCTTGAATAAAACATTTAAATATATAATCGTAAAATATGCGGGTTGTTACATCTTGGCTACTCTGGTAGGAGGAACATCCTTAGGAAGCACTGTCAGTCTTCTTTTTGAAGATTTCTTAGAGCTAGCAAAAGCCTCTAAAACTAATGTAACAACCGTAGATGATGAAGGAGGAGCAACACCACCTGAGGGCACGACGGTGTTGGAGAGAGCCAAAGAGAATTCAAGCAGATATGAAATCAGTAAGAGCAATTCAAGAGTCCTATAGACAAAAACAACACTAAGCTAACGATATACCTGAAATGTCAGAACAAATAGGCGACAATGAGGTAAAATGGTCAACATCGCCTGGGGAATAGAAGCGATTTCCTCGGGAGTTGTGCATGATGGCAGGTGGAGTGCCAAGAATTCTTTGACCAGTTGGTAGCAAAGAATGTTTCCTTAAGTTTAAAAGAGTCAGGATTGTCAACCTACCCATAAGATGTGTTAGAGCTGCGGTTAAAGAATTAATGTTTCTTTGGTCTGCATCGCTAAGTGTCTTGGGAGATTTACCTGGAAAAGATCAGAGATTAGTTAACGAAGAGCATAGAGAAAAGCAAAAACGATATTGAGATGGACTTACGGGGAAAGGCAAAGCCCCGCGTACATCTGCAAAGCACTTGACAAAAATGAATTGGTTCTCCCAATCCTTAAACTTATTGGTACCATCCAATATCACCATCTTATATACATTCACTCTAAAATTTGCTAATTAGATTTGCTCAACCTCGCCAATTTGGTCAGGGAGGTCAGAATTTCAGGGCTTAGCAACGGAAGTGCGGATTTCAACGCTAGCATATCAAGGGATAGGAGATGAGTATACACATTAGGAGAAAGCTGTATTGGAGCAACTCCAATGTAAGACAAGAAAGAACGTAAGAATGCAGGAAATGGAAGAAAGCCCCCATGCCATACATGGATGGCGGTGAATGCGAAATATCCTTCTGGAGTGTTGTCAATAGTATCGGTGGACTTGAGAGGGATGGCTTCAACTTGAGTAATGCCAAACTCCTTCAGTATAACATCTACTTCGCTCTGTGATTCAATGCAAGAATGCTTGGCGGTAGCTTCAACCTTGGGAGAACTCATTGTTCTGCCAGGTGAAGACGTTTTAATTAAAAACCTTTAATCAAATAATTTTTTTGTATGGCAATCAAAAATACAAAAGTAAATAAGTTTGCTTAGATAAATTAAGCATGAAAACATGCAACAAGCTTTAAAAATGATGCAAAATTTCAGTTAAAAGCTTAACGGTTTAAGCTTTCGACAAAGTCAAAAGATTTACAGCTTAGCTCTCGACGAAGTCGAAGGGAGTATAGTAAAAGCTTTCAACGATGTCGAAAGGTTAAGAAAGCATTGCTTTCGACAACGTCGGAAAGAATAATTGTGACGCCCCACCTCTATACTCACACTAGACAAGGACACTACGGGGTAATGCCGTCGACTAGCGCGAAAAATAAGACTGTTAAGGAGCGACCATCCGTGTAATAGCTTTGTGCGAGTACCAATATGCCAGATAAAAGGTCACGCGTTTCATTTAAAGAGGAAATCCGACATATCAAGTACAAACTCAAATGAATAAAAAAACCCGAGTACAAGAATTGGACAAAAAAGTCCCCCGCCTAAAATAGGCCAAACCAAATGAATAAAAAAACCCGAGTTCGAGAAAGAAAAAACATGCAAAATATCATCAATGCCTGAAGATGGCGCATTCAACAAGAAAATTAAAGAGAAGTCACTGGCTTCCTCTCGCAAACATCTGTCGAATTAGTATTCGGTCTTCTATAACTTATTACCAGAAATGATATTCTGGTTTTCTATTATTTATTTTCAGATTGGTTTTCTGTTCTTCTAATACTCATGATCGGGAATGGTCTTCCGGTCTTCTATTATTAATACCGGATTAGCAGATACGATTTTTTAACTTCTTATCATTCATTACCAGAAAGGATATTCTGGGTTTCAGGATTCTCATGTATAAATTCCAAAATCTAACACCCAAATCTGAGTTTCGAATCATTATCAATTGATAACATATTATATCTGACGCATTTCATTTCAAGAGCAAATCTGACATATCAAATACAAACTCAAAGCTACTACACAGTGGCTATGTGGCATTCGGAAACAAATATAAAATAAGCATAACACAAAATCAGTCACATATATTCATATTACTAAGGTTGAAACAGATATGACATAGAAATGAACACCAAAGTAGTGGTCATACAAGATCCACTAGATCACAAAAAAATATGTACAAGTGCTAGATAAAAGAATATGTATACATCAAGGATTTTCTATCTCGAATGTATAAAAACAAAATACTACTAAGCTAAAGTAGCTAGCCAAAAGTCAGAAGCTAATTCCTGCTAAGAAGTCAAGTGGAAGCACCTGAAACACCTCGGTCTGATCCGAGTATTATTTAAGAAGAAAAATAATAAACGGATCAGTCTAGCTATAATTATCATGTAAGATGAAATATGATAAGAGTTATGACAAATATACATGATCATGACAAAAATCATACAATATCTCAAATTTTCTCAAACACAAAAAAGAATGTCATATTCTTTATTTTTATTCACTAAAGCACAAATATTGATAGAGCTTATCAATGCAAATCACAAAAAATGGCGAAACATAAATTCTAGAAATCAATAATTAGAAATTCAGAAAACACTAAAGAAGGGAGAAGCCTATCACAAACGGGAGCATGTAAACTCACCAACACGTGTATCACAAACGAGACGCTATCCCATGGGTCGCTAACCCATAGAGCAGGTACAACGACGTAGTACAACGGTACGTCCGAGAAACCTGAAACTCAAATAAGCCGGAACAACGACGTAGTACAACGATACGCCCGATAAACCGAACTCCATAAAACGGTTAAAAAACCCATGTTTCGCGAGCCCATAAAAATTGAGACGGAGCTCAACAAAAGGGGGTACAGTCTCCCACGTGGACAAAGAGACATCGCATATCGCTAGTCTAAACCTCAAAATGATCATCATAGAACAATAAGTGTAAATTACATCAAGCTAGTAAATAATTGAGTTTAGCTTTATGTCCCATAACCATTGGCTTAACTTAAATATTTACGAACAAATTATAGATTTCCACTCGAAAATTGTCACAATATTTCAATTGAACAAGTCTAAGAATTAACCGACAAAGTAAACGCAAGCGTTTCGAACCATTTGTTTTGCTAAGTCGTTTAATTGGATTTCTCGTATGAATGAGGTAAATGTTTGTATATACTAATAGATTGGAAAACGGTTTTAAAAACGAGCTCTGTATTAAAGGTAACATTGAAATCATTTTTGTGAAAGAGTTTGAGTATTTACTACTAGTATAAAAACCTTTGTATTTTAAAGTGACAAATCATAGAAACAATTGTAAAAATAATCTATCATCAAAAATTGACATTTCAATAACGTGAATCAAAACCATGGAAATCGATATCAAATCCATCAAATGGAAGCACAAAAAATCCAGAGAAGAAGTCATCAAAGTCGGTATTGATTGACAATAACTATTCGGATCATAAAAGATCGATAAAAATTGAAAATCCACTCAAAAATAGGCGAATAGGCATAGATGTGAGTTATAGACATAGATGTGAGTTATAGACAATTCGAATCAAAAGCAAATGAATATGAACAAATGTTAGGAATTCATATCTAACAACAGTGAAAGTTATAGACATAGATGTGAGTTAAAGTGCTCACCTTTAAACCCAAAACAACGAATGAGAAGCTTTAAAACAAAGCAAGATCAATTCCTCTTTAATACACCTCTAGAATCTTCAATCTATTATCAAAGGTGAAGTTTTTCCTAAATTAGATTATAGGAATTTATGAAAATTGAAGAGAAAATGAGATGGTGAAGATGAAGAGGATGCTTACCTAAACCTCTCTTTGATTTTAGAGCAAGAACTTGAATTTTCTAAAAAAACTAGTGCTTAGGAATTTCTATTTTCCTTTCTATTTTCCTTTCTTTTTTCTCATTTTTCTCTTTAGCTTGAGTGTTAGGAAATCAGAAGTAGAATGAATGAAGAGTAGAGGAGTTAGGGTATTTGTTAAGTTAGTGGGCTGAAACCCAAACCCAAAGCCCAATAGAAAAATAGCAAAATTCTAATCAACTTCAAACATATCGATGTTTATTCTCAAAAAGGTCGCAAACGCCGTTTTGGACACAATGGAAATGGTCTTGAGTCCTAATTCGACTGTTTACAAAAGGTAGCATTTCGGACTTTAATCCGACTAACGATGCTATATTAAAATAAATCATTTAAATATATAATCGTAAAATATGCGGGTTGTTACAAAACTCTCCTCCTTAAAGAAATTGCGTCCTCGCAATACTTAAGAAGAAAACAAAGAGTAACAACCATAAAAGCATATCAACACAAAAAGAAATTTGAAGTAAGAAGTTCACCCTAAAGAGCACGAGAGAGTAAGTGTGGATGTGTTCGCTCGATGAATTCTCTGGATTCTCAAGAACAATCTTTAGGATTTGAGGACCATTGAACTTTTACAAGTGGGACATCTTTATTACGAAGACGTTTAATCCTCCGTAGCAATGATACGAATAGGATGTTGCTCATGATTCAAATTAGTTAAACTTCAATTTCTTCAATAACACCGGGCTCAAGAATAGAATCGGATTCCCTAAGGCATTTCCGTAGTTGAGAGACGTAGAAAACGTCATGAATAGTAGAAAATTGAGCCGCTAATAAAAGGCGATAAGCCACGGAACCAATGCGTTTGGTGATGAGAAATGTGCCAATATATCGAGGTGCTAATTTTTCCGATCGACTGAAACGCACAACACCCTCCATAGGTGAAACACGAATAAAAACCAAATCTCCCACAGAAAATTCTAAATTCCTTATTCAGTTATCGGCATTGGATTTTTGTCTATTTTGAGCTTCTTTCGTCCTATGACGAATAAGGTCAATCTAATCCGTGGAATCACGAATAAAATTTGGACCTAAAACCAGCTTTTCACCGGCCTCAAACCAACACGAAGGAGATCAGCATGGCTTTCCATAGAGTGCCTCGAAAGGTGCCATACCAATACTAAATTGAAAGCTTTTTGAAGACTCTTCCAAAATCCACTAGTAAACAATGGATCACGATCACTAACAATAGAAGTAGGAACTCCATGCAATTTAACAATTTTTCTAACATAGAGTCTGGTCAAAAGAGGTACGGTCCGATCGGACCTAACGGGAATAAAATGAGCGGATCTTGTAAGTCTATCAACAATCATCCATAAACTGTCATGACCCGAACGATAATGGGGAGGGCCGTCAATAAAGTCCATGGAGACTTGATCCCACTTTCAAACAGGAATATCCAAAGGGTTGCAATAACCCACCGTGTCTTTGATGCTCGGCCTTTACAAGTTGGCAAGTTATGCAACGCTTAATAAAGTTAGCAATATCGGATTTCATTTCATCTCAATAATAAAGTCGCTTTATATCCATGTACATTTTACTACTGCCGGGATGAATGGTAAATTTAGAACGATGAGAACGTTCTAAAATGTCTTTACGAAGATCACTAATATTTGGCACGATAAGTCTACCAAATTTTCGAATGCCGCCACGAGCATCGATTTCAAAGTCTTTCAAACCATCAATATTTCTATCCCTACAACTTTGGCTAAGATGAGCCAATTCAGGATCATGGTTTTGAGCTTCAAGAACGCGGTCAAAAAGAGATGGATGAGCCTCAAGGCTGCATAAAACAGGTGATGAAAATGAATCGGATTCACGATCTCGAATCTCACAAGTAGACAAGGTCTTGAGATCATTCCATTTGGATATCATCATGGAAACAACCGCTTGTTCCTGGCGACTAAGGGCATCAACAACACGATTTCCCTTTCTGCGAGTATAAATGAATATCAAGATCATAAGATGCAAGGAACTCGAGACAACGTTGTTGACGCAAATTAAGTTTCTTTTGAGAAAATAAATACTTCAAAGATTTCTGATTGATGTAGAGAACAAATTTCTCTCCCAAAAGATAATTACGCCAAATTCTAAAAGCAAAAACAATGGCCGTGAGCACTAGATCATGAGTGACATACCTAGTCTCGATAGGCTTTAATTGTATAGAAGCATAAGCGATAACACGTTCCCTTTTTGCACGAGAACGACACCTAAACCAATACGACTAGCATCGGTACAAACAGTGGAGTCTTGGTTCCCTTCGGGAATCACAAGAATAGGAGCATCGGAAATGAGTTCTTTTAAATGATCCTCTTTTCCGAAAAGCTTCAGACTTTCAAAATTATAATTAGATTTATGTAATCATCTTTTTAGAAAATTTTACTTATTCCAAGTCATTTTACTATGACTGTCTCGTCATACCGTTTAGGAGATTTCTATCGATAATGTTGATAAGATGCATCGATCAGAATTCTTAAAGCACTCAATGGGCAATACAACACAAAATCATATTCTACATGATAAAAATATCTCTTAAATTTTTTACGAATGTTCTTTATTCGTTTTAAGAACAAAATCCAATTACACTCTCAAATGTATCTTATTAAAAAGATTTGCAAATTTTAAATTGCTGTTTTCATCCATAATCAATGAATACAAGGATGGAGTCATCGAGATACTCGTAGAATACTCGATTCATAAGATGGATGAAATAAGCTGGATGGTTCGTCAAACCAAACGGCATAACAAACCATTCATAAGAATCATAATGGGTGCGGAATGCGGTAAGGGGAATGCTATTCTCCGCAACTCGTAGTTGATGAAAACTGGTGGCAAGGTTGAACTGAAAAAACCCTGGCACCACTCAATAGATTGTTTAAGTGATAATCCTAAGACAAGCTCAAAGATACCGGGAAATTCACAAACTACTTTAATGAGGGAAATAACATCTTCCTCAACAAGTGGGTCTAGAGAATAAAATGATGCCACCAAATTGGAATCAAAATCATTAAGAAAAATAGAAATCTGCTTAACATATTGAGGATGTCGAAGATAGATAGTCCTCACTGGATATTGGATATGGGCTTCATAATAGTAAAGCCAATCCATTCCCAAAATTATTCCGAAACCTAAGTAGCACATAACATGCGAATCGAATCGGAAAGCACAATTATATAAAATAATCTCGACATTTTTACAAAGTAAACTGTGTGTTACAGATCCATCAATCGAATTCGCAATTCTCAACGAAGTCATCAAGCCCATAATATTCAAAGAAAAAGAATCAACAAGTTCTTTTAATATAAAAGAGTGGGATGCACCCGTGTCAAAAAGAACTCGAATAGGAAGATCACGAAGTATAATAATGCCATCAAGGACAAAATGAGAAATATCTCGACCAAGAGAAGTGTTACTAGGAGCTTGCGCAACATTTAGTTTACCCTTCTTCTTGCTTTGAAGTTTGGAACAGGAAGATAAAAGATGACCCAAACCTTTGCAATAGTGGCAAGTAAGGGGTTTCGGACACTCATTTGCACAGTGGTTCGTAGAACCACAATTGTAGCATTGTCAACAACTAGTGGTGGAAGTATTTGCTACCGAAGTTGCATGCCTCCCTTTCTTGTTGGGATTAGAGCTTTTGAACTTAATATGCATCTTCTTGTTGTTATTGAGGCTCTTTTTGAAACCTCCAACATCACTATCACTTTCTTTATCGGCCTCTTCTAGTCGAAGAGTGATATCTATAAGCTGATCGAAAGGAACTTCTAGTTTCAGAGGTAAAAGCTTTTTGGGGTTCTGACTCAAAGCACATATAAACCTTTGATTCTTACAAGATCCAAATGTTGTTGGACAGACATGAATACGCCATTCAGAGAAGGACTACTGGATTGACCATCACTAGGACTGCCAGATCAAACCATCTCTTCTTCTTTAAGAAAGAAAGAAACAAGAGAAAAAATGTTATTCTTAGAACAAATATCAAACAACCATAATTGATAAAACAAAGCACGATAAAAGAAAATAGGATAGAACGGTTTCAGTGACTCGAATTAAATCCTAAAGCACGATTCCTAAAAGAGACTTAGGACGATGATCCTTGCTATAAAATTTTATATTGTTCTGATGTTTGGCTTTGATATTAAGCTGTGACGCCCCACCTTTATAATCACACTAGTCGAGGACACTATGGGGTAATGCCGTTGACTAGCGCGAGAAATAAAGCCGTTGAGAAGCGACTATCCGTGTAATTGATTTGTGCGAGTACCGATATGCCAGATAGAAGGTCACGCATTTCATTTAAAGAGGAAATTCGACATATCAAGTACAAACTCAAAGCTACTACACATTGGCTATGCGGTCTTCGGAAACAAATATAAAATAAGCATAACACAAATCAGTCACATATATTCATATCACAAAGGCGGAAACAGATATGAATATATCACATAAAAGTGTACATCAAAGCAGTTGTCATACAAGATCCACTACATCACAAAAGAATAGGTACAAGTGTCAGACAAAAGAATATGTATACATCAAGGAGTCTCTGTCTCAAATATATAAAAGCAAAAACTACCAAGCTAAAGTAGTTGGCCAAAAGTCAGGTGACGGATCCTGATAAGAAGTCAAGTAGAAGCACCTGAAATAACTCGGTCTGACTCGATTATTATATAAGAAGAAATTAATAAACGGACCAGTGTAGCTATAAATATCATATAAAATAAGATAGGATAAGAGGTATGACAAAAACGTATGATAACAAAAATGCCATACCGTGACAAGTATACATTAAATAACAATAAAAATCATACAATATCTCAAGAATTTCAAAACATAAAAAAGAATGTCATATTATTTATTTTATTCACCAAACCACAAATATTGATAAAACTTATCAATATAAATCACAAAAATAGGTGAAACACAAATTCTAGAAATCTAGAAAACAAAATGGGGATGCCTATCACAAACGGAAGCATGAAAACTCATCAACACGTGCATCACAAACGGAACGCTATTTCATGGTCGCTAACCATCAATTTTGAGCTGAAGCTCCACAAATGGCCCGAAGACCATAAGTCGCTACCCTATCCATTTGAGCCGAAACCCCACAAACGGGGTTTAGTCCCCCCACGTGGGCAAAAAGACATCGCACATCGCTAGTCTAAATCACGAAATGATCGTCATTGATCAATAAGTGTAAATTACACTAAGCTAGTAAATAAATGAGTTAGGCTTCATGTTCCATAACCACGGGCTTAACTTAATTATTTATGAACAAATTGTAGACTTCCACTCGAAAATAAGTGTAAATTACGCTAAGCTAGTAAATATATGAGTTTAGCTTCATGTCCCATAACCACTGGCTTAACTTAAATATTTACGAACAGATTGTAGATTTCCACTCGAAAGTTGTCACAAGAATTCAATCGAACAAGTCCAAGAATTAACCAACAAAGTAAACGCAAGCGTTTCATACCACTTGTTTTGCTAAGTCGTTTAATTAGATTTCTCGAACGAATGAGGTAAATGTTTGTATATACTAATAGATTAGAAAACAGATTTAGTAACAAGCTTTGTATTAAAAATAGTGTTGAAATTGTTTTGATGAAAGAGTTCGGATATTTACTACTAGTATAAAAATATTTGTTTTTTAAAGTAACAAATCACAGAAATGATTGTAAAAACAACCAATCATCAAAAATTCACATACGATGACGTGAATCAAAACCATAGAAATCGATATCAAATCCCTCAAATGGATATTTTCAAAATTCAGAAAAGAAGTCATCAAAGTCAATAATAAATGATAACAACTAACCGAATCAACAAAAATCGATTAAAATTGAAAATACACTAAAAAACAGTCAAATTAGGCAAATTAAACAGTTTCATATGTTTGAAATTGCCAACCGGACGTCTGAAATTACAAACCAAACGTCTGAACCTAGGTTCTGGAAAAATATATGTTTTTTCTCCTTTCCTTTTTAATCCCAAAACTATTTCAGACGTCTGGATTTTCCAACCAAACGTCTGGATTTTGTTCCAGACGTTTGGATTTTAGCTCTGCCCTTTTCAGGGACCCTTTCCAGACGTCTGGATTTTTCAACCAGACGTCTGGATTTCGTTTCAGACGTCTGGATTTTTCTGCTAGGGAAAAAACAGCCTAGACCAAAAAGAGCAAATCTAAACCGAAATGTGATCGAATGAGCGATGGACGCTAAGGATTTATGTCAATCGACAACCCAATCCTATAGGCTCTTCGATACACCTCAAATAACATGTTCAAACATTCAAGATAGGATCTTTAAAGATTTTGACTTCAAAACACCAAAATTGGAAATTTCACCAAAACAATTCGTATAAAAAACAAATGAAAATAAATAGATGTTAGGAATTCATACCTAACGACAATGAAAGTTATGGACGTAGATGTGAGTTAAAAAATTCACCTTTAAACCCAAAAACAACGAATGAGAAGTTTTAAAACAAAGCAAGACCAATTTCTCTTCAATACACCTCTAGAATTTTCAGTCTATTATCAAATGTGAAGTTTTTTCTAAGTTAGGTTATAGGAATTTCTGAAAATTGAAGAGAGAATGAGATGGAGAAGATGAAGAGGATGATTGCCCAAGCTTCTCTTTGATTTTAGGGCAAGAATTTGAATTTCTTAAGAGAACTAGGGCTTAGGAATTTCTATTTTCCTTTTCCCCATTTTTCTCTTTAGCTTGAGTGTTAGGAAATGAGAAGTAGAATGAATGAAGAGTAAAGGAGTTAGGGTATTATTAAGTTAGTGGGCTGAAACCCAAACCCAAAGCCCAATAGAAAATAGCAAAGTTCTATTCAACTCCAAACATTTCGATATTTATACTCAAAAAGGTCGCAAACGCCGTTTTGGACTCAATTGGCATTTTATTCAACCGCTTGTCTATATGTAGTATTCTTTCATAATATACAACAACTTGAGAAAAAGCCACTACTCATAAATCTTTCAAAAAATACAAGTTCATGAAAATGAAAATGAGGTTCAAATGCTCAAAGAACCAGAGGAGTAAATTCCGAATGGAATAAGGAATCGAGAAAGTGGAAGCCGAGAATCCCAACTTATAAGGAATATACACCCCTGAACACATCCTTGGAAAATATTTATCTATCCACCTGTAATACTTTCCAGTACCGAAAGCCGCGTCTTAAGGAATCGACTGAAGAACAAAAGCAGACCGGAAAGTACTGCCGGTTTCACGAGATATATGGTCACAACACTGATGAGTGTAGGCACCTTCACGACGCAATAGAAAAGTTGATTCGCCAGAAAAAGTTGCAGCAGCTTGTTAAGAATCCGCAGAAAGGCGAACATGGGACATTCGATCTCAATCGAGGACAGGCTCCACACCGACCCGAAGAACTCGCTCGGACCGGCGGAAGATTGGTGATAAACACAACAGTCTCATCCTGCATATAAGAGTTGGCAGGAAATGTAACGTTATGCTAATTCATTGAGGCATGTGAGTTTTTAGTGTTGTTCGAACATGGAGGATGAGACTCCGGCAAAGCAACAACGAATGATGACAGATGATATAGTGCTCAGGAGTAGGGATGCCGTTCAAGTGGAGGTTTCTACTATTGATCCAATGGTTATCTCAGCTCTGATCGGACCAGCACTTGAATGAAGAATATTAATTGATTGTGGAAGTTATGTCAATATTATCTTTAAGAAGGCTTATGATCAGATGAAAATGGAGGCTAAGGATTTGAAACCATATAAAGTCCGTATTTACGGCTTTAATTGTGCTGCTACTGAAGCAGTGGGTTTTGTTGAGTTGCCAGTCGAGTTAGGTGAAGGTGGACGTCGGAGGGTGTAGATTCTATCGTTTATTGTTTTGGATGTTGATTCCCCATATAATGTTTTTCTGGGCCGACCAGCCCTTGCTGAGTTTAGGGCAGCTTTGGCCCCGTGATGCTTGACTTTGAAGTTTTCGACGGACAATGGAGTTGGTGTAGTGCATGGCGACCAAGCAACTGGTCGTGTTTGTTATGTGGCTGAGCTGAGAAAGGCCCAGCGAAGAGAGAAGGGAAAGGGTGTGGACAAATCTGTCCGCACCCATGTTGCTGAAAGTTGACAAGTAGCGTCCGAGTCTTGGCTTGGGCAACACAGTCGGTTCTGTAGAGATATAGATCCGAGAGATGACGATGAAGAGGCCAAGGCAGCGCCGGGTAAACCGACGATTGACATCACAGTCAACCACGATGACCCGTCACGGGTATTGATAATAGGATCACAACTCAGCCCCCCAATGATGAGGGATCTTACTAATTTCTTCGGAGTGAATCTTGATATTTTCGCTTGGACCCACTCTAATATGTGTGAGATTTCACCCGCCATCGTGAGCCATATGTTGAATATTGATCCAAAGTATGTCCCGGTAAAATAGAGACGATGCATGGACTCGGAGAGGTCTGTTGCTCTCAAGAAGGAGGTGGATAAACTTAAAGCCAACAGGTTTATTCGCGACGCCCTCAATCCTGAATGGATATCCAGCCCTGTACTGGTGAGGAAGGCGAACGACGGGAAGTAGAGGACATGTGCTGATTATTCAGACCTGAACAAGACATGCCCTAAGGATAGTTTTCTTTTGCCTAGAATTGATCAGGTAGTTGACTCGACATCGGAGCATGAACTGATGTCGTTTATGGATGCGTATTCGGGATACAATCAAATTCCGATGCACATCCCGGATCAGAAGCACACCAGTTTTATCACAGATGTTGAATTGTACTGTTATATAGTAATGCTGTTCGGGTTGAAGAATGCTGGGGCAACTTATCAGCGTTTGGTGAATCGGATGTTTAAGAATCAGATTGACAGAACGATGGAAGTCTAACGACCACATTCGAGTCTTTGCAGAGATGTTCAATATACTCAGATTTTATGGCATGAAAATCAATCTATTGAAGTGTTCCTTTGGCGTTGCATCTTGAAAGTTTCTGGGCTTCATTGTTAACGCACGAGAGATTGAAGTGAACCTTGAAAAGATTCACGCCATTCGGGATATACAGGCACCAATGACTATAAAACAAGTGCAAAGCCTGAACGGGAAGGTCGCTGCGTTAAGTCGATTTATATCCTGGGCAACCGGCAAATGTATTTCTTTCTTTGATTTGATAAGGAAAGGGAAAAGGAATTTTGAATGGACGCCGGATTGTGAAGACGCGTTCCGAGCTCTGGTGAGTCACCTGGAGAGGCCCTTTTTTTGTCGAAGCCTGTGGATCATGAGGAGTTGTATATTTACTTAGCCGTATCGCAGCACGCCATAAGTGCAGCTTTGATTCATGAAGAGTACCGAATCCAAAAGCCGGTGTACTATGTTAGTAAGCGTTTAACGGAGGCAGAAAGAATTACCCCAAGATAGAGAAGCTGGCTTACTACTTGGTGATCGCGTCGTGCTAGCTCCGTCCGTATTTTCAGGCACATCCAATCAGCATCTATATCGACCAACCTTTACGGCAGGTACTCCAACGGCCGGAAACTTCTGGAAGGTTACTTAAATGGAACATCGAGCTCAGTTAGTTCGACATCACCTACCCGCCTCGAAGAGCTATACAGGGACAAGCATTGACGGATTTTATTGCAGAGTTCACTGTGCAGGACGAACCAGATGGAAGTGATGCAATTCCTATTGTACGATGGAAACTGTATACCGATGGAGCGTTTAATGACCATTGTTCGGGGGCTAGTATTGTACTTGTAACTCTCGAGAACCGATCGATTTGTTATGCCTTGAAGCTTGATTTCCCCGCAACGTGCAACGAAGCCAAGTATGAAGCGTTAATTGCTCGACTGAAGCTTGCTAAAGAACTCGGGGTGAAATCGAAATCTTTTGGGACTCGCAGTTGGTGGTATACCAAATTAGGGAAGGCTACCAGGCGAAGGGACAGAGACTTGTTCCATACCTTACCCGAGTTTAGAAATTATTGGAGGACCTCGAATACTATGACATTTCGCACATCCCGCGCGAGCAAAACGGAAAAGGCGATTCATTAGCAAAATTCGCAAGCACCGATGATGCACAGCAAATGTGCTTGGTTTCTGTCGAAACTACATACTCGGAGTATAAATGCAATGAAAGTTGACCATGTGCCGGAGATGGAAACCGAAAGGGAGTCATGGATATCACCGTTCAAAGAATACTTGTTGCACGTGACCTTGCTTGAGAGAAGAAACAAAAGACGGCAGGTCCTTCGCAAGGCCTCGTGGTATGTTATGCTGAATAAGATTATGTATCGAAAGGCATTCTCTATTTCTTTACTTACCACAGTATGACATTTTGGTTATTATACGTTTTTATCATATCTTTTATTCTATATCTTTCAATCTGATATTTATAGTTAGACTGATCCGTTTATTATTTTCTTATTGAATAATACTCGGGTCAGACCGAGATGCTGCATATGCTTCTGCTTGACTCCTCTTCTGGGGTTACTATTCTGACTTTTGGCTAACTACTTAGATTAGTAGTTTATTTTGTTGTATACATTTGAGATAGAGACTCCTTGATGTATACATATTCTTTTGTTTAGCACTTGCATCTATTTTTTTGTGATATTGTGGATCTTGTTAGACCATTACTCTGATGTACACTTTTATGTGTAATATTCATATCTATTTCCGCCTTTGTGATATGAACTTCTGTGACTGATTTGTGTTATGCTTATTTCTATATTTGTTTCCGAAGATTATATACAGCCACTGTATAGAAGCTTTGAGTTTGTATCGGCATGTCGGATTTTCTCTTGAGATGAAAAGTTATATTTTTATCTGGCATATCGGCATTCGCACAAAGCAATTACACAGATGGTTGCTCCTCAACAGCCTTATTCTCCGCGCTAGTTGACGGCATTACCCCGTAGAGTCCTTGGCTAGCGTGGGTATAGAGGTGGAGCGTCACACTTCATGTCTATCACAGATTAATTGGTGAATCATGGCATTTATTATGCACATTAAGATTTATCCAGCAACTACTATTAACTGACTTAACTTTTGTTTTATCCTTTAACAAATAAAAATAAAATTAGAACATATTAATGCATAATATATTGCACAACAAATAAAAGTAAAATTGAAGATACTTTTCGGAGACCTACAATTCAAACTTACTGTTTCGAGAACAAAATTTAATGTATCCATATACTTAGTTATTAAATATTAACTTCAAAATTTCTAGCGTGCATTACAGACAAGGTAAAATGTCCATATGTTAAACTATTAAAATTATACATTTGAAGTTTTGAAACAAGCGTAGCTGTAGTATTCCACTTTCAGTTGAACTTTCATGTTACTTAGCATGTATCTTTCCATTATCTTAAATTGTGGAATATAACTTTTCTGGAATAATATGATAATCGGTTGTTTCAATTAAATGCAGCAATAGTTTCAGTGTGTAATATAAATAAACGTGTGAAGTAACTTGTTGAAAATAGATATAAAGTTAACTATAAAGAAATTTGTATGCAAACCTAAATATCTGCACACCTGACTACATAATACATGGACAAAATACATAACCAAATTTCCGTGTATTCATTCAAAATGTATTGTTCATGTGATTTGCAAGTAAATATATTGCACAACCGTTTGAAATCGTCAAAATTACTCGGACTGATGGCTGAATGTCAAGCGAGAAAGCCAACCAAAATTAAAGGCTTAAACCAACATGTTTGAATGCATTATGAATAAAATTGAATTAGCCAATGACTAAAAGCTCGGTAACTCTAGTAGTGATATCACGATTTTATGGCCTAACTAAGTCAAAAGGCAGAGGAGAGACAATAAATTAAGCACTTGTTGATCTAAAAATACCAATTGAAATTGAAAGGTCAAATAAGACGGTCAACAACACAAAACAAAAAAGGTACAATGCACATATTCTGTATATTATCAGTTATTATCGGTACTAACAGCAACTGTAAGTTAACATCAATATTCTATATGACTTACAATACTTGCAGTTATAAGCAAGCTACATGGGCATTTTTTAAAACGTTAATCGGAATATTTAATAAACTGACAATATAACATGTTATATCAAAAAAGAAATGATTAACCGTATATTATCATTTAATAATACTTGCATTTACAAGCAAGCTATATAGGCATTTATTTGCATTGAATTACAATACTAACTAACTAAATAACCCGTAACGACCTGCATTTTTCAACGATTTAAATAAGAATTTTAACGAAGATTTTGAAATAAAATTTATTTTAACAATAATTTGATAACGAAAACTAAATATTTGAAATGCATCCATTGAAATGAGACAAACGAAATTTATTTATTTCAAAATTTATAAACATTCTAACTCGAAGTAACCTCCTCAACGACCCGAGGCAGATCACTTCTTGACTCTGCTTCCATCAACGTTCAACTATAGTTCCTGCAACTACCGTTTTGTAGCCAGGTCAAGGTACCAGGTAACATTTGCCCCCCAAAGTGGGTCTTGTGAATAGCTTGATGTGCTTTGAATCAGCAAGCAATCCTTGTTTCCGGAGGTTAGCTCGTTCAAGTCGATAATTGATCGTTGTCTCCCATCTACCTTTAATGAAGCTTCGTGTCGTTCAAACGTACCAGTTTTGCCTTAAGGAAGCCTTCGGGTCCTTTGTTCAACTTTCTCAAAAGTCGATTGCATACAACCTTTCAGAGGTTGGGTTCTTAGTGAATTTCTCAAGCTTATGTCTTTTCCTTAATCAGGTAGTGTTCCATCTTGTTTTCATTTGACCATCGCTTTATATTCATTATACATATTTTTACTATTTTATTTTATTTATATATTATTATCATTCTCTTTTTTTAAAGAACTGGATGGGATCGGCATATGAATGTCGATCCGTCAATTATTATATGTGGGCTGGGGTCGGCTTGTTGAATAGCCGACCCCTTGGAATACGACCGGTTCGTATTCCACCCAACATATAAAAGCTCGGGATCAACATCCTCCCCCTCCCACTTTCATTTTCTAACTTATTTTACCACCAAGTCTTGCTACCCAACTTTTCCAACATCATTCTCGCCTCTCTCTTTCCGAACTCAAGCTATCTTACCCCATAACTCACAATCACACCTAGATTCGAACTGCCCTTAATCCGAATCCATCACTTCCCCTTAAGCTCCAGATCCGCCGCATAGGTATGAACTTCCTTCCTGATTTACACCCTTAACCTTGAGGATCTTCGTTGAGTCCGAGTGCATAGGTAATTGAGTTCTATCAAGGAGTCGGTAGAAGGTGGAGAAGAAGGGAGATCAATAGGTATAGGAGTGTGTTGTAGGATAGGGAATGAGCTCGGTATTGATGAGGTAGAGGATGAGTTACTGGGACATATTGATGTGTGTAGTACACATATTGAAACTTTCGTCTTTTAGGTTTATTAATAGATATTAGTTGACTAAGTTTAACAATTAGTTTAAATTTTGAATTAAGTAATTAATTTAAATGTGTGGACTTTAATGTAAAATTTTATGAAAGAACCATGAAAGATTTGTAAATAATCGTAGATTTTTTTAAAAGTAGGTATTTGAATGTAAAATAATGCGAAAAATTCCGTAGAATAATTGTAAAGTGGTAAATTATAGGATTTGAAAATAAAATATCTAGATTTGGAGAGAATTAAGGATAATAGAGATAACTTCTAGAATTAATAAAAAAGCCTCAAATTATTTTGCTTTTACTATTATTTAATTGATTTTTGTTAGTAAATTCATCTGAATCATATTATTTAAAAGGTAGTGGTGTAAGTTCAAGTATGAACTTTTTGTATGTTATGATATCCTATCATTTTTTTCTTTTCATCGTAGTTTTCACATAAATTTTTACACAAGATTCTCCTTCTCATTTTCCTTTATTTTATCATTTTCTTCTTGACTATCAAATATATTTTCATTATGCTTCTTCATCGTTCATTTCTACATCATTAATGTTTTCATCATTCTGTATTTTCCCCAACCTTTTGATCTTCCTCAATTTATTTCTTTTTTAGCTCATCTAATTCCTTTTCTATTTGACTGCAATCTGATATTTCAGTTTCCAATTCAAGTAGTGCCTTTCTTAGTTTCTCCTCAACATCATCAACATGACCTTTGAGCATTTGAACCTCATTTTCATTTTCATTAATTGTTTCATTGTCTTCAGCTTTTTTTTAAATCTTTCTGCATTCTTCATGAACTTGTATTTTTTGAAAGATTTATGAGTAGTGGCTTTTTCTCAAGTTGTATATTTTGAAGGAATACTACATATAGACAAGCAGTTGAATAAAATGCCAATTGAGTCCAAAACGGCGTTTGCGACCTTTTTGAGTATAAACATCGAAATGTTTGGAGTTGAATAGAACTTTGCTATTTTCTATTGGGCTTTGGGTTTGGGTTTCAGCCCACTAACTTAATAAATACCCTAACTCCTTTGCTCTTCATTCATTCTACTTCTCATTTCCTAACACTCAAGCTAAAGAGAAAAATGGGGAAAAAGGAAAATAGAAATTCCTAAGCCCTAGTTCTCTTAAGAAATTCAAACTCTTGCTCTAAAATCAAAGAGAAGCTTAGGCAATCATCCTCTTCATCTTCTCCATCTCATTCTTTCTTCAATTTTCAGAAATTCCTATAACCTAACTTAGAAAAAACTTCACATTTGATAATAGACTGAAGATTCTTGAGGTGTATTGAAGAGGAATTGGCCTTGCATTGTTTTAAAACTTCTCATTCGTTGTTTTTGGGTTTAAAGGTGAATTTTTTAACTCACATCTACGTCCATAACTTTCATTGTTGTTAGGTATGAATTCGTAACATCTATTTATTTTCATTTGTTTTGGTGAATTTTTCAATTTTGGTGTTTTGAAGTCGAAATCTTTAAAGATCCTATCTTGAATGTTTGAACATGTTATTTGAGGTGTATCGAAGAGCCTATAGGACTGGGTTGTCGATTGACATAAATCCCTAGCATTCATCGCTCATTCGATCACATTTCGGTTTAGATTTGCTCTTTTTGGTCTAGGCTGTTTTTTTCCCTAGCAGAAAAATCCAGACGTCTGAAACGAAATCCAGACGTCTGGTTGAAAAATCCAGACGCCTGGAAAGGGTCCCTGAAAAGGGCAGAGCTAAAATCCAAACGTATGGGACAAAATCCAGACGTTTGGTTGGAAAATCCAGACGTCTGAAATAGTTTTGGAATTAAAAAGGAAAGGAGAAAAAACATATATTTTTCCAGAACCTAGGTTCAAACGTCTGGTTGGTAATTTCAGACGTCCGGTTGGCAATTTCAAACATATGGAACTGCTTAATTTGCCTAATTTGACTGTTTTTTAGTGTATTTTCAATTTTAATCGATTTTTGTTGATTCGGTTAATTGTTATCATTTATTATTGACTTTGATGATTTCTTTTCTGAATTTTGAAAATATCCATTTGAGGGATTTGATATCGATTTCTATGGTTTTGATTCACGTCATCATATGTGAATTTTTGATGATTGGTTATTTTTACAATCATTTCTGTGATTTGTTACTTTAAAAAACAAATATTTTTATACTAGTAGTAAATATCCGAACTCTTTCATCAAAACAATTTCAACGCTATTTTTAATACAAAGCTTGTTTTTAAATCTGTTTTCTAATCTATTAGTATATACAAACATTTACCTCATTCGTTCGAGAAATCTAATTAAACGACTTAGCAAAACAAGTGGTATGAAACACTTGCGTTTACTTTGTCGGTTAATTCTTGGACTTGTTCGATTGAATTCTTGTGACAACTTTCGAGTGGAAATCTACAATCTGTTCGTAAATATTTAAGTTAAGCCAGTGGTTATGGGACATGAAGCTAAACTCATATATTTACTAGCTTAGTGTAATTTACACTTATTTTCGAGTGAAAGTCTACAATTTGTTCATAAATAATTAAGTTAAGCCCGTGGTTATGGAACATGAAGCCTAACTCATTTATTTACTAGCTTAGTGTAGTTTACACCTATTGATCAATGACGATCATTTCGTGATTTAGACTAACGATGTGCGATGTCTTTTTGCCCATGTGGGGGGACTAAACCCCGTTTGTGGAGTTTCGGCTCAAATGGATGGGGTAGCGACTTATGGTCTTCGGGCCATTTGTGGAGCTTCAGCTCAAAATTGATGGTTAGCGACCATGAAATAGCGTTCTGTTTGTGATGCACGTGTTGATGAGTTTTCATGCTTCCGTTTGTGATAGGCATCTCCTTTTTGTTTTCTAGATTTCTAGAATTTGTGTTTCACCTATTTTTGTGATTTATATTGATAAGCTTTATCAATATTTGTGGTTTGGTGAATAAAATAAATAACACGACATTCTTTTTTATGTTTTGAAATTCTTGAAATATTGTATGATTTTTGTTGTTATTTAATGTATACTTGTCACGGTATGACATTATTGTTATCATACGTTTTTGTCATATCTCTTATCCTATCTTATTTTATATGATATTTATAGCTAGACTGATCCGTTTATTAATTTCTTCTTATATAACAATCGAGTCAGACCGAGTTATTTCAGGTGCTTCTACTTGACTTCTTATCAGGATCCGTCACCTGACTTTTGGCTAACTACTTTAGCTTAGTAGTTTTTGCTTTTATATATTTGAGACAGAGACTCCTTGATGTATACATATTCTTTTGTCTGACACTTGTACCTATTCTTTTGTGATGTAGTGGATCTTGTATGACCACTGTTTTGATGTACACTTTTATGTGATACATTCATATCTGTTTCCGCCTTTGTGATATGAATATATGTGACTGATTTGTTTTATGCTTATTTTATATTTGTTTCCGAAGACCGCATAGCCAATGTGTAGTAGCTTTGAGTTCGTACTTGATATGTCGAATTTCCTCTTTAAATGAAATGCGTGACCTTCTATCTGGCATATCGGTACTCGCACAAATCAATTACACGGATGATCGCTTCTCAACGGCTTTATTCTTCGCGCTAGTCGACGGCATTACCCCATAGTGTCCTCGACTAGTGTGATTATAAAGGCGTGGCGTCACAGCTTAATATCAAAGCCAAACATCAGAACAATATAAAATTTTATAGCAAGGATCATCGTCCTAAGTCTCTTTTACGAATCGTGCTTTAGGATTTAATTCGAGCCACTGAACCCGTTCTATCCTATTTTCTTTTATGGTGCTTTGTTTTATCAATCATGGTTGTTTGATATTTATTCTAAGAATAACATTTTTCCTCTTGTTTCTTTCTTTCTTAAAGAAGAAGAGATGGTTAGATCTGGCAGCCCTAGCGATGGTCAATCCAGTAGTCCTTCTCTGGATGGCGTATTCATGTCTGTCCAACAACATTTGGATCTTGTAAGAATCAAAGGTTTATATGTGTTTTGAGTAAGAACCCCAAAAAGGTTTTACCTATGAAACTAGAAGTTCCTTTCGATCAGCTTATAGATATCACTCTTCGACTAGAAGAGGCCGATAAAGAAAGTGATAGTGATGTTGGAGGTTTCAAAAAGAGCCTCAATAACAACAAGAAGAGGCGTATTAAGTTCAAAAGCTCTAATCCCAACAAGAAAGGGAGGCATGCAACTTCGGTAGCAAATACTTCCACCATTAGTTGTTGACAATGCTACAATTGTGGTTCTACGAACCGCTGTGCAAATGAGTGTCCGAAACCCCTTACTTGCCACTATTGCAAAGGTTTGGGTCATCTTTTATCTTCCTGTTCCAAACTTCAAAGCAAGAAGAAGGGTAAACTAAATGTTGCGCAAGCTCCTAGTAACACTTCTCTTGGTCGAGATATTTCTCATTTTATCCTTGATGGCATTATTATACTTCGTGATCTTCCTATTCGAGTTTTTTTTGACACGGGTGCATCCCACTCTTTTATATTAAAAGAACTTGTTGATTCTTTTTCTTTGAATAATATGGGCTTGATGACTTCATTGAGAATTGCGAATTCGATTGATGGATCCGTAACACTCAGTTTACTTTGTAAAAATGTCGAGATTATTTTATGTAATTGTGCTTTCCGATTCGATTCGCATGTTATGTGCTACTTAGGTTTCGGAATAATTTTGGGAATGGATTGGCTTAACCGTTATGAAGCCCATATCCAATATCCAGTGAGGACTATCTATCTTCGACATCCTCAATATGTTAAGCAGATTTCTATTTTTCTTAATGATTTTAATTCCAATTTGGTGGCATCATTTTATTCTCTAGACCCACTTGTTGAGGAAGATGTTATTTCCCTCATTAAAGTAGTTTGTGAATTTCCCGGTATCTTTGAGCTTGTCTTAGGATTATCACTTAAACAATCTATTGAGTGGTGCCAGGGTTTTTTCAGTTCAACCTTGCCACCAGTTTTCATCAACTACGAGTTGCGGAGAATAATATTCCTCTTACTGCATTCCGCACCCATTATGATTCTTATGAATGGTTTGTTATGCCGTTTGGTTAGACGAACCATCCAGCTTATTTCATCCATCTTATGAATCGAGTATTCTACGAGTATCTCGATGACTCCATCCTTGTATTCATTGATTATGGATGAAAACATCAATTTAAAATTTGCAAATCTTTTTAATAAGATACATTTGTGAGTGTAATTGGATTTTGTTCTTAAAACGAATAAAGAATATTCGTAAAAAAATTAAGAGATATTTTTATCATGTAGAAGATGATTTTGTGTTGTATTGCCCATTGAGTGCTTTAAGAATTCTGATCGATGCATCTTATCAACATTATCGATAGGAATCTCTAAAAGATACTCCGTTATGGGAACTATGAGCCGACAATGAATCGGGACGCCGCAGACTATGTGAGGTGTGATAACTGCCAGAAATAAGCGAAAATCTTAAGAGTGCCGCCGACGGAATTCACCCAAATGGCTAGCTCGTGGCCATTTGCGATATATGGGGAATCGACATTATCGGCTCGTCGCCAATTTTCAAAGGTGGTGCGAAATACGCTATTGTCGCGGTCGACTACTTCACCAAATGGGCAGAAGCGGAATCATTAGCGACGATCACCCCCAAAAATGTCATTAATTTCGTTGTGTGGAACATTATATGCCGTTTCGGTCTTCCACAGGCTATCGTTACCGACAATGGAACTCAATTCGGTAGTAATGAATTCAAAGAGTTTGTTGGAAACATCATCATATTGAGAAAAGGTTTGCAGCAGTTGCTCACCCTAGGAGGAATGAGCAATTTGAAGCCGTAAATAAGATAATCGTGTTTGTCGGCAAGTGACGGGTCTTCGAGCTTATCCTCATCTAGTGCGCCAATTACTTGAGCGTCAGGATGTGGAGTGTCTTCGACACTAGGTGCTTCAGCCCCTTCCCCCTCCTGCTCCGTGGCGGCATCACTCCTTGGAGTCGGCTCAGGACCAGAATGACCTACATAGTTTCATGAAAAGCAAATGTTAGATTGCGGCGGTTGTTTGTCGAGAACGGCAACTTCTTGAATTATAGAAGGTGAAAATAAGTACCAGCATCCCGCTGACTCTCGGTGGTCAGCGGAGTATCCCCCTCGCTGATTGGAGATAATTTATGAATGCCAAGACCAGGCTTCTCCAGATCGTTACCAACGTGTTGCTCGAGAGGTTCAGGAGATGAAGTCTTGGCCGGTTGAATGGAAGGAGGAACCTGAGACTTGGTGCCAGACGGTCCAACGATATTCTCTTTCTCCTTCGACGTTGGGGAAGCTCCGCAAAAGAGAAGTATGGCTGCAGCTAAGTCAGAGGGCTCATTCCCTCGGAGCACTTCTTTCACGAGTGACTCCTCATCGACCTCTCAACAAAATATACTGACCCTACTTCATGAGAGGATATACCGATCCCTACTTTTCTCGTAAATACCGACCCGACTTCGCAATAGGATACACCGATCCATCCTTTTCTCCTAAGTACCGACCCCGTGGTTGAAGCAACCATATCGACTCGTCCCAGTAACCCATCCTCTACCTCATCAATACCGAGCTCATTCCCTATCCTACAACACACTCCTATCCCTGTTGATCTCCCTTATTCTCCACCTCCTACCAACTCCTTGATAAAACCCAATCACCTATGCACTCGGACTCAACGAAGATCCTCAAGGTTAAGGGCGTAAATCAGGAAGGAAGTTCATACCTATGCGGCGGATCTGGAGCTTAAGGGGACATTGGTGGATTCAGATTAAGGGCAGTTCGAATCTACGTGTTATTGTGAGTTGTGGGGCAAGGTAGCTTGAGTTCGGGAAGAGAGAGGCGAGAATGATGTTGGAAAAGTTAGGCAGCAAGGCTTGGTGGAAAAATAAGTTAGAAAATGTAAGTGGGAGGAGAGGACGTTGAACCCGAGCTTTTATATGTTGGGTGGAATACGAACCGATCTTCTTCTGGAGAACCGGTTGTATTCCAATGGTTCGGCTATTCAACAAGCCGACCCTAGCCCACATATAATAATTGACGGATCGGCATTCATATGACGATCCCAACCATTTCTTAAAAAAAAGAGTGATAATAATATTAATAAAATAAAATAATAAAAATATGTATAATGAATAGAAAGTGATGGTCAAATGAAAACAAGGTGGAACACTACCTCATTGAGGAAAGACATAAGCTTGAGAAATTCAATACGAACCCAACCTCTGAAAGGTTGTATGTTCGAACGACACAAAGCTTCATTAAAGGTAGATGGAAGACAACGATCAATTATCGACTTGAACGAGCTAAACTTTGGGAACAAGGATTGCTCGCTGATTCAAAGCGCATCATGCTATTCACAAGACACACTTTGGGGGGCAAATGTTACCTGGTACCTTGACCTGGCTACAAAACGGTAGTTGCATGAACTATAGTTGAACGTTGATGGAAGCAGAGTCAAGAAGTGATCTGCCTCGGGTCGTTGAGGAGGTTACTTCGAGTTAGAATGTTTACAAATTTTGAAATAAATAAATTTCGTTGGTCTCATTTCAATGGATTCATTTCAAATATTTAGTTTTCGTTATCAAATTATTGTTAAAATAAATTTTATTTCAAAATCTTCGTTAAAATTCTTATTTAAATCGTTGAAAAATGCAGGTCGTTACGGGTTATTTAGTTAGTTAATATTGTAATTCAATGCAAATAAATGCCTATATAGCTTGCTTATTAATGCAAGTATTATTAAATGATAATATACGGTTAAACATTCCTTTTTTGATATAACATGTTATATTGTCAGTTTATTAAATATTATGATTAACGTTTAAAAAAATGCCTATGTATCTTGCTTATAACTGCAAGTATTGTAAGTCATATAGAATAGTGATGTTAACTTACAGTTGCTGTTAATACCGATAATAACTGATAATATACAGAATATGTGCATTGTACCTTTTTTGTTTTGTGTTGTTGGCCGTCTTATTTGACCTTTTAATTTCAATTGGTATTTTTGGATCAACAAGTGCTTAATTTATTGTCTCTCCTCTGCATTTTGACTTAGTTAGGCCATAAAATCGTGATATCACCACTAGAGTTACCGAGCTTTTAGTCATTGGCTAATTCAATTTTATTCATAATGCATTTAAACATGTTGGTTTAAGCCTTTAATTTTGGTTGGCTTTCTCGCTTGACATTCAGACATCAGTCCGAGTAATTTTGATGATTTCAAACGGTTGTGCAATATATTTACTTGCAAATCACATGAACAATACATTTTGAATGAATACACGGAAATTTGGTTATGTATTTTGTCCATGTATTATGTAGTCAGGTGTGCAGATATTTAGGTTTGCATACAAATTTATTTATAGTTTACTTTATATCTATTTTCAACAAGTTACTTCACACGTTTATTTATATTACACACTGAAACTATTGTTGCATTTAATTGAAACAACCGATTATCATATTAATGCAGAAAAGTTATATTCCACAATTTAAGATAATGGAAAGATACATGCTAAGTAACATGAAAGTTCAACTGAAAGTGGAATACTACAGCTACGCTTGTTTCAAAACTTCGAATGTATAATTTTAATAGTTTAACATATGGACATTTTACCTTGTCTGTAATGCACGCTAGAAATTTTGAAGTTAATATTTAATAACTAAGTATATGAATACATTAAATTTTGTTCTCGAAACAGTAAGTTTGAATAGTAGGTCTCCAAAAAGTATTTTCAATTTTACTTTTATTTGTTGTGCAATATATTATGCATTAATATGTTCTAATTTTATTTTTATTTGTTAAAGGATAAAACAAAAGTTAAGTCAGTTAATAGTAGTTGCTGGATAAATCTTAATGTGCATAATAAATGCCATGATTCACCAATTAATCTGTGATAGACATGAAGTGTGACGCTCCACCTCTACACCCGCGCTAGCCAAGGACTCTACGGGGTAATGCCGTCAACTAGCGCGAAGAACAAGGATGTTGAGGAGCGGCCGTCTGTGTAATTGCTTTGTGCGAGTGCCGATATGCCAGATAAAAATATAACTTTTCATCTCAAGAGGAAATCCGACATGCCGATACAAACTCAAAGCTTCTACAGTGGCTGTATAAAATCTTCGGAAACAAATATAGAAATAAGCATAACACAAATCAGTCACAGAAGTTCATATCACAAAGGCGGAAATAGATATGAATATTACACATAAAATTGTACATCGGAGTAATGGTCTAACAAGATCCACAATATCACAAAAGAATAGATGTAAGTGCTAGACAAAAGAATATGTATACATCAAGGAGTCTCTATCTCAAATGTATACAACAAAATAAACTACTAATCTAAGTAGTTAGCCAAAAGTCAGAATAGTAACCCCAGAAGAGGAGTCAGCAGAAGCACATGTAACATCTCGGTCTGACCCGAGTATTATTCAATAAGAAAATAATAAACGGATCAGTCTAACTATAAATATCAGATTGAAAGATATAAAATAAGAGATATGATAAAAACGTATAATAACCAAAATGCCATACTGTGATAAGTATGTAATTAAAAATCAACAAGAGATTAATCAATATCACAAGAATCTTCTCAAAGATAAAAAAGATTGTCATACTCTTTATTTCATTTACCAAACCATAAATATTGACAAATATATCGATGCTAATCACAAAAGTTAATGACACACAAATTCACCAATGCACAAATGTTGATTGAACTTATCAATGAAACCACAAAAATTGGTGAAACACAAATTTTAGAAATCGTCAATAGAAATCCAAAATATCAAAAAGGGAAAAGAGGCCTGTCAATAGAACGGGAGCATGTAAACTCCCAACACGTGTATCGCAAAACGAGTCGAAGCTCCTCCAAACGGGCCGAAGCTCCTCCAAACGGGCCGAAGCTCCACAAACGAGCCGAAGCTCCACAAAATGTGGTATCGTCCTCGACGTGGACAAAGAGACATCGCACATTGCTAGTCTAAACCATAAAATGATCATCATCGATTATCAAGAAGTGTCAATTACAGTAAGTTAGTAAATATATAAGTTTAGCTTCATGTCCCATAACCACTAGCGTAACTTAAATATTTACGAACAAATTGTTGATATTCACTAGAAAATTGTCACAAGAGATTCAATCGAACAAGTTCAAGAATTAACCGGCGAAGTACACGCAAGTGTTTCATACCACTTGTTTTACTAAGTCGTTTAATTAGATTTCTCATACGAGTGAGGTAAGAGTTTGTACATACTAGTAGATTGAAAAACGGTTTGAGAAACGAGCTTTGTAACAAAATAGTGTTGAAATCATTTTGAAGAAAGAGTTTTGATATTTACTACTAGCATTGAAAACCTTTATATTTTTAAAGTGACAAACCATAAAAATGATTGTAGAAACAATCAATTATTAAAATCCACATACGAAGACGTGAATCAAATTCAAAGAAACCAATACCGAATCTGACGCAGCGGATTTTAAGAAAACAATGAAATCGATGGAATTAGCAATCGGTGAGTTGAGAATACTGCAATGCCCAAATCCGTTGATCCAAAGATGCCGGATTCTAGCTATCTTCGTCTCGTTGATCGCGCACGATACCGAGAAACAAAGATCTACGATTCTTCGACGTTGATCAAGCGCACTTGATTCCGCGAATCGGCTTCAACAAACGTTGATTCGAGCGCACTCGAATGACGTAGGTGGAGGTAGGAGATTTCACTCGACTACCATTTTAATGAAAGCACAAAGCTAACAAAGAAGAATTTTATTCAAATTTTCAACCACTTTACAAATGACACCACGTGCCTATTTGTAAGCTTACAACTCAATACACGACTTAACAAAGCGGTACAACAAACACACACACACAAACGACCTAAACAATAGCACACGACTTAACTTGTCACGCGACTTAAAATAACTCGGTAACGACTCACTATGACTCGGCAACGACTCAATAAACTCGAGACATAGAGAGCTTCAGCGACTCAAAGTTAGGCGGCAAGGAAATCTTCACGACTTACTGGAATAAGTCGTTCGCGACTCAGAAATCATCAGCGACTTAAGATTTGGATGCTCGCGACATAACTTTTCCTTTGCGACTTAATCATCTCGGTTCACGATTGAAATCACATAACTCGTTCGCGACATTGGTATCTCGCGCGCGCGGCATCTGGAAGAGGCGACGTAAGCCGTTCGCGACTTAGGGTTTTGGAATTGTTGCCGCGTGAGGGGATTTGAGAATGAGTCGTAGGTTGCGAAGGAGCTAGGTCGTTAGTTGCGGTGGAGATTGTGTCGTAAGTCGCGGTGGGAGGAGTTGAGTCGTGAGTCGCCATGGGGGTTGAATCGTGAGTCGGCGGGTTTGGATCGTGAGTCGCGGTGGGATGGTTGAGTCGTGAACGACCTGATGATGGCCGCTGCTTCAACGCGGTGAGTACTTCACCATCCTCCCCTTGTTGGAAAGAATTCGTCCTCGAATTCACACTCTTGTCCCCTCCGACGAAATCCTCCCCACAATACGGAATTAAATGTCTGACATTGAAAATATCAGAACTATGAACATTTTCTGGCAACTTTAACCTGTACGCATTATCATTGATCTTCTTCAGGATTTCTAATGGACCAATCTTTCGTGCTTTCAACTTATTATAAGCTCCCACTGGGAAACGATCTTTCGTCAATACCGCGTAAACAAAATCACCCTCTTTGAAGACAATACTTCTTCGTTTTTTATCCGCCATTTGTTTATACTTCTCATTTGCCTTTCCCAATCGATCTTGAACTATTATATGGCATTCCGTCAATCCATCAACAAAATCAGCTGCCCGCTTAACTGTCCTCTTCGGTTGTGGTACTATTGCCAAATCCAACGGTCCCCTGGGTAAATTTGAATATACAATCTGAAATGGACTGAATCCCGTACTACGATTCACCGCATGATTATGAGCAAACTCTGCCTGGCATAACTTCATGTCCCAACTCTTCAGATTGTCCTTTACAAGACATCGCAACAGATTTCCCAACAATCTGTTAACAACTTCGGTCTGTCCGTCCGTCTGCGGATGGTAGCACTACTGAAATTCAGCTTCGTTCCGACCATCTTCCACAAACTTAGGCAAAAGTGACTCAAAAAACGAGTATCTCTATCCGACACAATAGATTATGGTAACCCATGAAGTCGATAGATCTCTTTGAAAAATAACTGAGCAACATGAACAACATCCGCCGTCTTCTTACAAGCAATAAAGTGTGCCATCTTCGAAAACCTGTCCACCACCACATTTATAGAATCATTACCACGCTGCGTTCTCGGCAATCCCAACACAAAGTCCATACTCATATCAACCCATGGTTTAGCCGGTACAGGCAACGACATATACAACCCAGCATTGGTCGCAGTTCCTTTCGAAACCTGGCAGATGTGACATCGCTCCACAAACCTCTCCACTTCTTTCCTCATTGACGGCCAAAAGTAAGATTGAGAAATCAAATGCAATGTACGATCACGGCCCACATGTCCTTCCTCGTGTGACTCCTTGATAATCTTCAATCTCAAACTGCTTTCTGGAATACATAATCGATTTCCTTTAAACAGAAAACCATCCATCAACATAAACTCATCAGTGCTTCCTTTCTTGACTTTTTCAACAAATTTTACAAAGTAAGGATCTTCTTCAATCAGCTCTGGTAATAGTTCGAAACCTGTCACTTCAACTTTCATTGTCGTTAATAAATGACTCCCCCTACTCAAAGCATCAGCTACCCGATTCGTCACCCCAGACTTGTGTTTGACAACAAAAGTAAATTGCTGTAAATAGGCAATCCACGATGCATGCCTTGCTGAAATCTTGTCTTGCCCTTGCATATGCTTCAACGCTTCATGATCAGTGTACAGAACAAATTCTTTCTGAAACAGATAGTGTCTCCAATGCTTAACAGCCTGAACAATTGCGTAAAACTCCACATCATACGTGCTATACCTCATCTTTGGTCCTGATAACTTCTCACTGAAATAAGCAACGGGTTTCCCACTCTGACTCAAGCCTCCACCAATTCCCACCTTCGACGCATCGGTATACAATTCAAACAACAACTGAAAATTTGGTAAAACAAGAATCGGCGCTGTCGTCAATAGTTCCTTAATCTTCTCAAAAGCAACCCCCGCTTCCTCTGACCATACAAACTGTTTTCCTTTCATGCAATCAGTAACTGGAGCCATCACGCTACTGAAGTGTGGAATGAATCTTCGGTAGAATGAAGCCAACCCATGAAAACTCCTCAACTCTGTAATTGTCCTCGACTGTGGCCAATTCCTGACTGCTTCAACTTTATTCTGGTCCACCTGTATACCTTCTCCCGAAACAACATACCCCAGAAATAAAACACTGCGTCATAAACACACATTTCTTCGTAGCAACATAAAATTGTTCCTCACGAAGAATAATCAACACTTCCCTCAAATGTTGAACATGCTCCTTTGTACTCCTGCTGTATATCAGAATATCATCAAAATACACCACCATGAATTTCCCAATAAATGGTCTAAAGATTTGATTCATCACCCGCATGAACGTACTAGGCGCATTTGATAAACCAAATGACATAACCAACCATTCGTATAGACCCTCCCTGGTTTTAAAAGCAGTTTTCCACTCATCACCTGGTCTAATACGAATTTGATGATATCCGCTCTTCAAATCAATCTTCGAAAAGATAGTTGTCCCACTCAACTGATCTAGCAAGTCATCCAACCTCGACATTGAAAATCTATATCTCACTGTAATCTTATTCAACGCTCGACTGTCAGTGCACATCCTCCACGTTCCGTCCTTCTTTGGTACTAATAAAGCTGGCACAGCACATGGACTTAAACTTTCCTGCACACGTCCCTGTTCAAGCAACTCTTCCACCTGCCTCCTCAACTCTTCATGTTCCTTTGGACTCATTCGATAATGTGGTCTATGCGGCAATACTGCTCCCGGAACAAGATCGATTTGATGTTGAATGTCTCTGTGGCGGTAACTCCTTAGGCAACTCTTCTGGAAATACATCTTCAAATTCTTTCAAAACTGACTTCACTTCTTCTGGAATTTCAACCTCTTCGTTACACTCTCGTCCAATCAACAAGTACACTTCAGGTTCTTCTTCGACTTCCTTGACAAACTCCTTCAAAGTTAACAGAGTTTTCAATTCTTCAATTTCCTCCAGCTTGCTTTCTTTCTGTTGCTGCTTCTTGGGAACTAACGTGATTTTAGTACCTTCAAACATGAAACTGTAGCTATTAGCACGACCATCATGTTGTACTGCTCTATCAAACTGCCATGGTCTGCCCAACAACAGATGACACACATCCATGTCCACTACATCGCACCAAATTTCATCTTTATATTTCTTCCCGATTGAAAAGTTAACACAAGCTCTTCGTCCAACTTTCACTTCACCTTCTTTCCTCAACCAAGCTAACTTGTACGGTTTAGGATGCTTCTCGGTTTTCAATTCCAACTTCTTTACTGCCTCTGTAGTGATAATATTATCACAACTTCCAGCATCAATAACAAATTTACAAACTCTTCCAAGGATGGTACAAGTAGACTGAAATATGTTATTCCTCAACCAACTGTCTTCCTCCTCTTGCTTCGGTGTCAAACAACTTCTCCTCATCATCAGTGAATATCCTTCGTCTCCCGACAACAAGTCTTCCTCCTCAACCGGTAAGAAATTAGAACACTCTGCCTCTTCTTCCTCTTCTTCAACCTCAGCTATCATAGTTCTCTTCTTCGGCTTCGGACACTCGTTGCTTTTATGACCCATCTCCTAGCAATTGTAACATTTGAACCCATTGCTAACCTTCGCCTTCTCAGTCTCCTTCACAACTGGTTTTGCAACAGCTTTAGGAACATTAGAACTTCCACTGACTCCCTTCACTTGATTGTTGGAATTAGTAAACACACCACCTCCACGCCTTCCCTGCTTTTCTCAAGCCAACGCTTTTTGATGTGCCTTCGCTACAGATCTTGGATCGAACATATTAACCATATCCTGAATCTGCATTCTCAGCCCTCCAACAAACCTGGCAGTCAACTGTTCTTCCGTCTCCATTATATCATTCCTGGCAATGAGTTGATAAAATTCATCGGCATAATCATTGACTGATTTCGTCCCCTGCCTTAGATTCTGCAATCTCTGATACATAAGTGATTGATAGTTGTATGGTAAAAATGTAGCTCTCATCATTTTCTTCATTTTCTCCCAATCAACAACCTTCGACTTCCCCATCCGTTCTCGTGTAAGTTTAGTTTGCTGCCACCATGCCAATGCTCTTCCCCTCAATCTAGTAGCAACCAACTTCACTCGACGATTCTCCGACACTTCCTTGAAATCAAAGATTTCTTCAACATTAGATAACCAATCCAAGAATTCTTCGGCAACCATTCCACCTTTAAATTCAGGAATTTCCGTCTTCATTCCCGATTCCCAACGTCGCTCATCATCAATAACCCGATACTGACGTTGTCCCTGATCTCTATCTCTGAAATGAACACTTCCTCTTTCACCATCAAACTCTTCATCAAAGTCTGATGTATAACGTTGTCGATCTCGTCCTCCAACATCTCTACCACCACCACTCTTACTACCAACATCCCTTCGATCATGATCATCAACATTCCTCCTACTACGACCGTCAACACTTCTATGATCTCGACTTTCTCTCCTCTCCCGTTCTGTATGTGGTGAAACTCTACTTCGATTTTGATTCATTTCAAGCATCATTCTCTCTAATCGACCAATCCCATCATTCAACTTTTCAGTGAAACTCTCGTTGATTCGTTGCTCCATTTCATCGGCCTCTTCTCATCCATACAAGGCATTAATATTGCGATGACGTTGAGCTCGTCTCGGAGGCATGATTGAACTTCAAATAAGTAATTCAACAAATCTTCAAAATCTTCAAATAACTTCAACTTCAACTCAAAATTCAAACAAGTCACGGCTCAACTAGCCCTTTATTCAAAACTTCAAAGTTTCCATAAAAAAATTAGTTCACGGTCTTTAGCTCGAATAAGGTGAACGACCCAAAGATTAAGTCGCTCGGCTTCAACTTCTAACTCGGCTTGCTTCCAACAAAGCACACTCCAAAACTTTAACACAAGAACACGGCACGGCCTATGCTTTGACTCGGTTCGGCCTTAAAACCCTCTTCAAAATACTTTGGCACACTTTGATCCAAAAGGCTATGGATCAAATACTCCAAACTTGTTGCAACTTCAATATGAACACGACGAACACAATTTCAAACTTCGCTCCAGATCGACTTAGCTATGATTGGCTAAGTGTAGCTCTGATACCAAACTGACGCAGCGGATTTTAAGAAAAAAATGAAATCGATGGAATTAGCAATCGGTGAGTTGAGAATACTGCAATGCCCAAATCCGTTGATCCAAAGATGCCGGATTCTAGCTATCTTCGTCTCGTTGATCGCGCACGATACCGAGAAACAAAGATCTACGATTCTTCGACGTTGATCAAGCGCACTTGATTCCGCGAATCGGCTTCAACAAACGTTGATTCGAGCGCACTCGAATGACGTAGGTGGAGATAGGAGATTTCACTCGACTACCAATTTAATGAAAGCACAAAGCTAACAAAGAAGAATTTTATTCAAATTTTCAACCACTTTACAAATGACACCATGTGCCTATTTGTAGGCTTACAACTCAATACACGACTTAACAAAGCGGTATTTCACTCGAATGACGTAGGTGGAGATAGGAGATTTCACTCGACTACCATTTTAATGAAAGCACAAAGCTAACAAAGAATAATTTTATTCAAATTTTCAACCACTTTACAAATGACACCACGTGCCTATTTGTAGGCTTACAACTCAATACACGACTTAACAAAACGGTACAACAAACACACACACACAAACGACCTAAACAATAGCACACGACTTAACTTGTCACGCGACTTAAAATAACTCGGTAACGACTCACTATGACTCGGCAACGACTCAATAAACTCGAGACATAGAGAGCTTCAGCGACTCAAAGTTAGGCGGCAAGGAAATCTTCACGACTTACTGGAATAAGTCGTTCGCGACTCAGAAATCATCAGCGACTTAAGATTTGGATGCTCGGACATAACTTTTCCTTTGCGACTTAATCATCTCGGTTCACGATTGAAATCACATAACTCGTTCACGACATTGGTATCTCGCGCGCGCGGCATCTGGAAGAGGCGACGTAAGCCGTTTGCGACTTAGAGTTTTGGAATTGTTGCCGCGTGAGGGGATTTGAGAATGAGTCGTAGGTTGCGAAGGAGCTAGGTCGTTAGTTGCGGTGGAGATTGTGTCGTAAGTCGCGGTGGGAGGAGTTGAGTCGTGAGTCGCCATGGGGGTTGAATCGTGAGTCGACGGGTTTGGATCGTGAGTCGCGGTGGGATGGTTGAGTCGTGAACGACCTGATGATGGCCGCTGCTTCAACGCGGTGAGTACTTCATCAGAATCCATCAAAGAAGATATATCCAAAAATTCCTAAAATAGAAGTTATCAAAGTCGTCAAAGGTGATAACAACTAATCGGAGAAGAAGAATCGATTAAAGATCGGAAAACAAAGCAAAATGAGCATAAATAGGCAAAACAGGCTAACAGGAGTAGGTCAGTCGACTAAACCTCCTGAGTCAGTTGACTGAACCCTGACCTGAAAAATTCACGGGCTTCAGCTCAGTCGACTGACTCAAAGAATTCAGTCGACTGAACCCCAAATTCCTGCATTTTCTAACCTATTTCAAATGAAGTGCAAACTCTCTCAATTTGTAATTGGACAAGCACGGACGCTAGGGGTTTACGTCCATCGGCTACCCGGCCCTATAAGCTGTCCGATTCATCACCAAAAAATGATCAAAACATCAAAGTTAGGATTTTAAAGATTTGAACCCAAAACACTAAAAATTGGAATATTCACCAATTCAATCAAAAGCAAATGCACATGAATAAGTGTTAGGAATTCATACCCAACATTTAAAGATAATTATAGTCGTAGATGTGAGATAAAAATATCACATTTTCATAAAATCAATGAAGAAGAAGCTATAGAGCAATGACAAAGACAACCACTCTTCAATTCCAACCCAACAAGCTTGAATCTAAGTTAAAAGAGAAACATTTTTCAAATTAGGTTTAGGAAATTTCTGAAATTGAATGGAGAACGAGTTGGAGAAGATGAAGGGAAGGCTTACCAAAGCTTCTTCTTGAATTTGGAGGTAAAAGCTTGAATTTGCAATTGAAGCTAGGACTTGGAATTTCCAATTTCCACTCTTTTCCTCCATTGTTGCTTAAAGCTTAAAGTGTTAGGAATATGAAATGAAGTAATGAAGAGTTGGAGTGGAGCTAGGGTCTTAAGGTAGAACATTGGGCTGAAACTCAAACTCAAACTCAAACCCAAAGTGAAAAAGTAGCAAAATTCTACTAACTCCAAACATATCGAAGTTTATACTCAAAAAGATCGCAAACGGCATTTTGAACCCAATAGAAGTGGTCTCGAATCCTAATTCGTTTGTTTGCAAAAAGTAGTTTTTTGGACTAAAGTCCGACGAACGATGCTATATTTAAATAAAATATTTAAATATGCAATCGATGGATATGCGGGTTGTTACATGAAGATTCTTCTTCTAATCCGTTTTACATGATTCATAGTCCTGCTGTGTATTATGCATTAATATGTTCTAATTTTATTTTTATTTGTTAAAGGATAAAATAAAAGTTAAGTCAGTTAATAATAGTTGCTGGACAAATCTTAATGTGCAAAATAAATGCCATGATTCACCCATTAATATGTTCTAATCCGTTTTACATGCTTCATAGTCCAGCTGTGTGTTATGCATTAATATGTTCTAATTTTATTTTTATTTGTTAAAGGATAAAACAAAAGTTAAGTCAGTTAATAATAGTTGCTAGACAAATCTTAATGTGCAAAATAAATGCCATTATTCACCAATTAATATGTTCTAATCCGTTTTACATGCTTCATAGTCCAGCTGTGTGTTATGCATTAATATGTTCTAATTTTATTTTTATTTGTTAAAGGATAAAACAAAAGTTAAGTCAGTTAATAATAGTTGCTGGACAAATCTTAATGTGCAAAATAAATGCCATGATTCACCAATTAATATGTTCTAATCCATTTTACATGAGTCATAGTCCTGCTGTGGCATTAATATGTTTTAATTTTATTTTTATTTGTTAAAGGATAAAACAAAAGTTAAGTCAGTTAATAATAGTTGCTGGACAAATCTTGATGTGCAAAATAAATGCCATGATTCACCAATTAATATGTTCTAATCCATTTTACATGATTCATAGTCCTGCTGTGGCATTAATATGTTTTAATTTTATTTTTATTTGTTAAAGGATAAAACAAAAGTTAAGTCAGTTAATAATAGTTGCTGGACAAATCTTAATGTGCAAAATAAATGCCATGATTCATCAATTAATATGTTCTAATCCGTTTTACATTCGTTTTACATTATTTATAGTCAAGCTGTGTATTATTATTATTTTTTAAATTAAAAAAAAGGGAACAGAAAACTAATGGATTCAAACGAAGAAAATAAGGTTCTCGACGAAATCATCAAGAGAATTGTAGCTGCACTATCAGATGGGGAAAGGGACTACAGCTTATTCGCTCCAAAGTCTGAGGTGGTGAACCAAACGGCTCCAACGGCCACAATGCTGAACCAGTCGCAGCCTCGGAGAACCGGAGAATGAGGGTCTTCATTCCTCCACATCGGCGTAGGGTGTTATTTGGTTATGTCCCTCGAGCGGGAGCCGATAGCAATGGGACAGGCGTCTACCTTCCCCGCTACTAAATTTGTCTACCTTCCCTGCTACTAAATTTGTCTCCATTGTCTCGTTGCATGTGAAACCTCAGTGTATGTTATCCATATTCAAAAAAGAAGAAGAAGGGAGTTTCTCATCATGAATCTTTTTCCCTTGTGAATGTAATTATGATGCAAATGCAGCATAACTGAAACTGAATATGAAGAGCAGGAACTGAACTTTGTTTACCAAGCATGATCCAAATAGGAGGGCTTTCAATGGATATCCGAAAAATTCGAAATCCGTCCGCTTCCACATCCGCATTCGAAAAGCGGAGAGAGAATACTACAAAACAAAACTTGTAGTTTTGTTTTGTTGTATTATCCAAATATCCGATATCCGAAAAACGGATGCGGATATGAAGACATCCGCATCCGAAAATTATCCGTCCGGTATTTTTCAAGATTATAGTTTAAATTATGTATAGTTTAGTACAGTGAAAGATATTTTTATATTATACGCACTAAATGTATATTAACTGCTCGAAACTATTTTTATCATTATATTTGTATATTTTTAACACTTTAATAATTAATGAAACCGAAAAAGGTTTATGTTAAACTTAAATTTTCCATTTATATTTCTTGATTTATCGATCGTTAGCGGATATGATAATTATCCGATATCTGCGGATGCGGATATCTGATATCCGAAAATGACTTCGGATACAGATGCGGATATTGTACTATACGCATCCGAAAGTATCCGTTGACAGGTCTACCAAATAAGGTGTATGCAAACATTTAAATGTGAGTCATACATTAGGCAGTACATATTGGACCCCCAATTCATTCTGTATACTCTAGTGAACATGGATCAGTAATTGATATATCTAATGGGTTGGGTTGGACCATAAATGAGTTTGGCCAAAATCGACCCAACCCATTTATAATAATATTGACCCAACTCATTTAACACATTTATTAAATGGGTCAACCCTACCCTACCCGTTAGTTAATGGGTCTAGCCCATTTAACCCATTTTTGATGAATGGACAATAACGAAAAATTGAACGTTATAGCACAAAAAACTGCATAAAAAACTGCACAAAAAGTTATGTATAAGATGCGCCAAAAACTTCACCTAACAACAAATATCTGAAGTGTGATTTCATAACAAGTAGAAATGCTGGTAAAGCATATTAACAAAGTATAATGTTATTTAAACATAATTGTGTACCACAAAACAAAGCACTGATCCCATGGTGCTTAGTCTTGAAAACGCCTTTCCATCATCTTTAGTAGCTTTTAACTTCAACCTAAAAGAAACATACAGCGTGATGAATTAGATTTTTAGGGAATCAAAACCAATATGAAAAGATGTCAGATTGTTTGAAAGTTGTAATGAAAGTCTGCAAAGGGTAGAATATGACAAAGATAAACAGAATATTGTTGGGCTTAAAACAATTATCAGAAAATAACAGACTTTCAAGCTTTGAATACTGTAAGCTGACACTATACATCACACTAATCGATATTGATTCTTGCATGCAAAACATCTGTTATATTATTTTTGTCCCATTCCAAATGTTTTCCTAGCACACACTACACACATACACTCTGTGTGTGTGTGAAGAAAAATGTTTATGGTAATCCTGTTCAAAGTGAGTAGTCCATTAGTTTGCATGACGCTTTCGGTTTTGATTTCAGGGGTAAGCAGGCTTAGAATTAACACTTTCTTCGTTAAACTTGGACCGGAAGTATTGTTTGCATGATGCAAGACTGGAAGGTAAAAATAAGTCTAAAAACCAAAGTTGCTAAGAGTTTATTCAGTAATATTGTAATTCTAAGTCCATTAAGACTATTAAAATGTATTGTTTTTCTTGTATCTCATGCTACAGAACTTCAGGATGGAAAATTACCCATCAAACTAGCTACAGACCTATCGAAACTTGAACCAAATCAATGTCCAAGTCAGAATCTAAACAAAGATTGTTGGATGAATTCTCTTTATATTCTGTGCCTCTAGTTTTTTTTCGAAAGTTTTATCATCATTGAAGTCAAAAGGCATAGAGGAAGAAACAGTCTGCAAAATTCTAATGAACTATGCACATTGCATGCTAAATAATATGAATCAGATCAAGATACAAGCATTTACATATGAAGCCAACACAGATAAGCCAACGCAGATAATTTCGTCTTCAATTATGAGTCATGGGCCGTGGGCTTGTATCAGGCCCAACATATATTGTATTGTTATATATAAATACAGTGACGTTTGTAACTGAGACATTATTCAACATATCATATTCAACATATCAAAATACAATCAATAAAGCTGCAATTACTTCTTCTTCAATTCTTTATATGGTATCAGAGCCTTTCTTGCCTAACAATAAATGTCATGCCATTGATCAAGATCAGTTTTAATATCATCATATCAAGATCATGCTGCATCTTCTGAATCATCTGAGAATCAAGAAGATCCTTTTCATCATTATATTCTCAGTTTCAATCAAGATCAGATACAATATCATCATATCTAGATTGAACTGCGTTTCATCTAAATCATTTGAGAATAAAGAGAGTTCTCATCATCAGTTTCTTGTTTTTGATCAAGATAAGACCCAATATCATCATATCAAGATCAAAAAAGCATCTATTTGAATCATCTGGGAAACATTTTCCATCATCACAGATTGTTCTACATACCTGTCCATGACTGTTGATCAAATTCTTTACAGAGCCTCGCCTAGGAACTTTCCTGGCTGCTCAATCTCCCTGCTTTACAGCAACTTTTCAATTTATAGTCACCTTTCTTGATTTCTGATCAATGGCTGAAGGAGATTAAGACATTTCTGCCTCCTCCAGCACTCAGGTTGATGCCAGATTTAATCCCACTGATAACTGTTTGCGCCAAAATTGGTCACAAACACCCAAAGTCGTGAAAGCACCCGTTTACGTGTTCAATTCGATAATATTCAACACAGAACTCAGCAACAATCAATATATAATTCAGCTCTAAGTAACAAATCGCAGTAATTCACAAACAACAATCACAAACACAGGATTTATAGTGGTTCGGCGTTCGCGCCTACGTCCACTCTGAAGGATTTCTCTTTATTGCCTTGTTCGATTCAATCGATTACAATGGATTACAGTAGATATTAGCTTCGAAATCTGAATACAACAGTGATTATGATAGATAGGCTTGAATCCGGCAGAGTCTTGGCGTTCAATGGCGGAAGTTGTTCGAAGATCCCCCTTTCTGAAGGCTTCAGGGTGCTATTTATAGGCGTTGGAGGCCCAGATCTTGCTGAAATTTCGTGAGACTTCTTCTGGCACGTGAGTGGGCCCACGCGACCGACCCCACCAAGTTTCGTCTCGATCTGACATCGGTTCGAAGTGATTTCGAACCCATCAAGAATTGGTCCAATCGAGCTGAAACTTGGCAGGAACAATCTTTACCTCATATGGAAGCTATTGTGAAAATTTGGTTGCATTTGGATGTGTGGTTAAGGAGATATGCTCGGTTCGAAATTAGCATTTTCGGTTGGCTGTGTCGTTCGAACCCATGAGTTCGAACCCATGATTTCGAATCCATCAGTGCACGTGGGCTTGCAGTGACGTGGCGCGCATTTTTCGAATCGATCCTAACTTATCTCCGAATGGACCGCTTCGACTCCGTGAACTACGGCGAACACGTCATCCAAACCAATTGACTCGGTGGATTCGAAATAGGAAGTGTTCCTGGTTTCGAACGTGACTGATTCGAATCCAGGAATCCTTATGGGTTCGAACTTGATCGGTTCGAACTGGGTCACTCGATGGGTTCGAAGTGAGGATGTGAGGCCGAGTGAAGTCATGGATTCGAAGGTAGGCCACTGTGGTGGATTCGAAGGTGATGGAGTCGAAGGCGATGGAGTCGAGGCAGGTACTAGCTGATGGGTTCGAACGTTTCTTGGGTTCGAACAGTATGGGTTCGAAGGCAAGGACGCGGATGGGTTCGAACTAGGTGGGTTCGAAGGAGAGGGCGTGGATGGTTTCGAACAGGATGGGTTCGAAAAGGATGGGTTCGAACTTCATGGTTTCGAACCAGACAATGACTATTTCTCTTCACACTGAATCCATCATATCTTGAGCATACGAACTCGGATTGACTTGAAACTTGAAATGATGGCTCCTACAACCCTTCTTGTCGTGTCCTATCAATTGTGGCCTGATCCGGACTCGGGCAAAATTCATCGATATCCATAGCTAAGTGAAGTATAACCAATCTCTGAGATGAACTGTTTCCCGTTTTCGACCAATGTTTTGGTATCACGGCTTTGCCAAAAAGCGGGATAACACTTTGCTCCCCAAAACATGCCTTGCTGTAGGAAGGTGTGTTTTGTAATGCCTTGAGTTGGATGTTCGTATCCGATTATCAACCTGCAAAGAACTCAATAGTTTCATATGTCCTCAAATGACGATCGTTCGGGATCGAGCCATTTGGGATGAAGTGCGGCCGTTCGTGGTCAAGCGCTCAACTTCAAATGACGATCGTTCGTGATCGAGTCATTCGAGGTGAAGCGCGACCGTGCGCGGTCGAGCGTATAAATTCATGCTTCGATCGTTCGGGATCGTATGCTGCTTGAAGTGAATCGGGACCGTTCGCGGTCCGTGCCGTTCGTGGCATAATATGGAATAGGACCGTTTGCGGTCGATGCCGTTCGCGGCGAATGATGAGATGGGACCGTTCGCGGTCGACTGCCGTTCGTGGCAAATGATGATCGTTCGCGACCAAGTGCCGTTCAAGGCGAATGGTGACCGTTCGAGGTCGGATTTCATAATCAGTGAGCCATGACCGTTCGCGATCGATGGCGTTCGAGGCAGGAAGTGATCGTTCGCGATCGTGTGCCGTTCGAGGCGAATCTGTGACCGTTCGCGGTCTGTGCCGTTCAAGGCAGAAAGTGATCGTTCGTGATCGTGTGCCGTTCGAGGCGAATTCGTGACCGGGAGGGCTTGATGTTATCGATGTCAGGGTCACGTTCGGGTGAGATCCTGGATCGTTTGTCAGGGCGGTTCATCGCCATCTCAGAGCATGCCTAAGGACCGTTCGCGACCCCATACATGTGTAAGTAGCTTAGCTATTCCAGAGTTATCAGAATCAAATATCTATTACACGGATGAGTTTCAAAAACAATGTCCAAACAAGCGGCAAACAAACAGGGTCTAAATGTTCAAATCAAAATGGTATGAAAGCAAAGCATGGATGTCGAAGCGTAAGTTCCCACTACGAAACGGTCAACGATCATTCAGAGCATGCCTGGAGATCGTTCGCGATCTCGCACATGTGTAAATGATTTAATTGCGTTAGTGGAAGCTTACAACTTGTTCATCGTTATCTTACTCAATTGATAACCAAACGGTGCCTTGATTCAGGATCGCCCCTAGCTGATGTGGACGGTGGTCGTTCTGGTTCCGCCACAGGAGCTCGTCTCCTTGCATATTGAAGGAGCATACCGTTCCTGATATGCCCTTCCACCTCGTCCTTCAGGTGCCTACAATCATTAGTGTTATGATCATTTAATTCATGGAATACACAGAACTTATCTGATTTCTTTCGTCAGAAGTAGGATCCCTTCGCATTGGCCTACGATACGGAATCTGTTCTTTGGTATCCTGATAAATTCGTTCCAGGCTCTCGTTCAACTCAGCATAGGTGGTGAATCGCGGCTCCCTCCGTTGCCGCTTTTATCTGTCTCTGTCATTCTCAATCTTTCTTTTACCTTTATCCGAATCTTTTTTAAGAGGCTTCTCGTCTCTAAATGCAAAAACTTCTATCCCATCTCCTTCTTCTCTCTCGGCATTCGCGTCTTCTAATCGTAAAAACTTTTCCGCTTCACGATAGAATTCCTCTAGATCAATGGGTGGATCTTTAGTCAATGAATTCTTGAACTCTGTGCCGTCAGCTATTCCGGACACAGCTGCCATTACCACCATGGACGGATCCGCTCTATCCACTGAAGCTGCTGCTGCATTAAATCGTGCTAAATAACTTCTCAAGGTCTCTCCGGCTTTTTGCTTTAGGGTTGCCAGAGTCATCACGTTCTTGGGTCTTGTAATATGGACCCTGAATTGCCTCATAAATCTCTCCACTAAACCATTCCATATTCCGATGGATCCGTTCTCCAGCTGCCTAAACCATAGTGCAGCGATATCTGTCAAGTACAATGGAAAACACCGGGCCATAACCTCCTCCGATGTCCCCAGCACTTCCATATGCCTCATATATTTTGTCAGATGGACCGTGGGGTCCGTTCTCCCGTCATACATATCCAATGATGGTAGTTTGAAATCAGGTGGGTTCCTAGCTTGCCTGATTGCTGAAGTAAAAGGACTTCTATTAACATCTTCCAAATCTTTGTTCACCATACCGCCTCTCAAAGCTCTCCTAACTATCTCTGCTAATCGGTCATTGTCTCCGAGATGTAATCCTTGTTCACTACTTCCAACCTGCCCCCCGAGTTCACGAGGTAACTCCGGGATCTGCCCCCTTGACTGAACGTTCACTCCTCTACTACTCCTAGGTTGCGCAGATCCTTCTTTCTCTCTTTCCAAGGTTGGGTCAACATTGTCCATATGTGTGCCCCCTAGCTCTGGTGCTACGCCGGATGGTCCCGCTCCGTTCTGGACTCCATTGGCTTCCCTATTTTGTGCTCCAAGCTGTCCTATCTGTTGGAATAAACTCTGGATCATTTCCTCTTGCCTCTTCATCATAGTTTCCATCTCGTCCCTAGTGATGTATATCGATGGTTGATTTGCTCCTGAGGAAGCCTCTTGGCTTCCTTGTGGTTCACTTCTCTCAGGCCTTGGCCTCCTACTCGATTGTCTTGCCATAATTCCTAGATCTGAACTCCTGAATTTTCAAATTCAACTTCTTCCTGAATTAGTTTCTCAGTGAAAGCACCAAAATGTTTGCGCCAAAATTGGTCACAAACACCCAAAGTCGTGAAAGCACCCGTTTACGTGTTCAATTCGATAATATTCAACACAGAACTTAGCAACAATCAATATATAATTCAGCTCTAAGTAACAAATCGCAGTAATTCACAAACAACAATCACAAACACATGATTTATAGTGGTTCGGCGTTCGCGCCTACGTCCACTCTGAAGGATTTCTCTTTATTGCCTTGTTCGATTCAATCGATTACAATGGATTACAGTAGATATTAGCTTCGAAATCTGAATACAACAGTGATTATGATAGATAGGCTTGAATCCGGCAGAGTCTTGGCGTTCAATGGCGGAAGTTGTTCGAAGATCCCCCTTTCTGAAGGCTTCAGGGTGCTATTTATAGGCGTTGGAGGCCCAGATCTTGCTGAAATTTCGTGAGACTTCTTCTGGCACGTGAGTGGGCCCACGCGACCAACCCCACCAAGTTTCGTCTCGATCTGACATCGGTTCGAAGTGATTTCGAACCCATCAAGAATTGGTCCAATCGAGCTGAAACTTGGCAGGAACAATCTTTACCTCATATGGAAGCTATTGTGAAAATTTGGTTGCATTTGGATGTGTGGTTAAGGAGATATGCTCGGTTCGAAATTAGCATTTTCGGTTGGCTGTGTCGTTCGAACCCATGAGTTCGAACCCATGATTTCGAATCCATCAGTGCACGTGGGCTTGCAGTGACGTGGCGCGCATTTTTCGAATCGATCCTAACTTATCTCCGAATGGACCGCTTCGACTCCGTGAACTACGGCGAACACGTCATCCAAACCAATTGACTCGGTGGATTCGAAATAGGAAGTGTTCCTGGTTTCGAACGTGACTGATTCGAATCCAGGAATCCTTATGGGTTCGAACTTGATCGGTTCGAACTGGGTCACTCGATGGGTTCGAAGTGAGGATGTGAGGCCGAGTGAAGTCATGGATTCGAAGGTAGGCCACTGTGGTGGATTCGAAGGTGATGGAGTCGAAGGCGATGGAGTCGAGGCAGGTACTAGCTGATGGGTTCGAACGTTTCTTGGGTTCGAACAGTATGGGTTCGAAGGCAAGGACGCGGATGGGTTCGAACTAGGTGGGTTCGAAGGAGAGGGCGTGGATGGTTTCGAACAGGATGGGTTCGAAAAGGATGGGTTCGAACTTCATGGTTTCGAACCAGACAATGACTATTTCTCTTCACACTGAATCCATCATATCTTGAGCATACGAACTCGGATTGACTTGAAACTTGAAATGATGGCTCCTACAACCCTTCTTGTCGTGTCCTATCAATTGTGGCCTGATCCGGACTCGGGCAAAATTCATCGATATCCATAGCTAAGTGAAGTATAACCAATCTCTGAGATGAACTGTTTCCCGTTTTCGACCAATGTTTTGGTATCACGGCTTTGCCAAAAAGCGGGATAACACTTTGCCCCCCAAAACATGCCTTGCTGTAGGAAGGTGTGTTTTGTAATGCCTTGAGTTGGATGTTCGTATCCGATTATCAACCTGCAAAGAACTCAATAGTTTCATATGTCCTCAAATGACGATCGTTCGGGATCGAGCCATTTGGGATGAAGTGCGGCCGTTCGTGGTCAAGCGCTCAACTTCAAATGACGATCGTTCGTGATCGAGTCATTCGAGGTGAAGCGCGACCGTGCGCGGTCGAGCGTATAAATTCATGCTTCGATCGTTCGGGATCGTATGCTGCTTGAAGTGAATCGGGACCGTTCGCGGTCCGTGCCGTTCGTGGCATAAGATGGAATAGGACCGTTTGCAGTCGATGCCGTTCGCGGCGAATGATGAGATGGGACCGTTCGCGGTCGACTGCCGTTCGTGGCAAATGATGATCGTTCGCGACCAAGTGCCGTTCAAGGCGAATGGTGACCGTTCGAGGTCGGATTTCATAATCAGTGAGCCATGACCGTTCGCGATCGATGGCGTTCGAGGCAGGAAGTGATCGTTCGCGATCGTGTGCCGTTCGAGGCGAATCTGTGACCGTTCGCGGTCTGTGCCGTTCAAGGCAGAAAGTGATCGTTCGTGATCGTGTGCCGTTCGAGGCGAATTCGTGACCGGGAGGGCTTGATGTTATCGATGTCAGGGTCACGTTCGGGTGAGATCCTGGATCGTTTGTCAGGGCGGTTCATCGCCATCTCAGAGCATGCCTAAGGACCGTTCGCGACCCCATACATGTGTAAGTAGCTTAGCTATTCCAGAGTTATCAGAATCAAATATCTATTACACGGATGAGTTTCAAAAACAATGTCCAAACAAGCGGCAAACAAACAGGGTCTAAATGTTCAAATCAAAATGGTATGAAAGCAAAGCATGGATGTCGAAGCGTAAGTTCCCACTACGAAACGGTCAACGATCATTCAGAGCATGCCTGGAGATCGTTCGCGATCTCGCACATGTGTAAATGATTTAATTGCGTTAGTGGAAGCTTACAACTTGTTCATCGTTATCTTACTCAATTGATAACCAAACGGTGCCTTGATTCAGGATCGCCCCTAGCTGATGTGGACGGTGGTCGTTCTGGTTCCGCCACAGGAGCTCGTCTCCTTGCATATTGAAGGAGCATACCGTTCCTGATATGCCCTTCCACCTCGTCCTTCAGGTGCCTACAATCATTAGTGTTATGATCATTTAATTCATGGAATACACAGAACTTATCTGATTTCTTTCGTCAGAAGTAGGATCCCTTCGCATTGGCCTACGATACGGAATCTGTTCTTTGGTATCCTGATAAATTCGTTCCAGGCTCTCGTTCAACTCAGCATAGGTGGTGAATCGCGGCTCCCTCCGTTGCCGCTTTTATCTGTCTCTGTCATTCTCAATCTTTCTTTTACCTTTATCCGAATCTTTTTTAAGAGGCTTCTCGTCTCTAAATGCAAAAACTTCTATCCCATCTCCTTCTTCTCTCTCGGCATTCGCGTCTTCTAATCGTAAAAACTTTTCCGCTTCACGATAGAATTCCTCTAGATCAATGGGTGGATCTTTAGTCAATGAATTCTTGAACTCTGTGCCGTCAGCTATTCCGGACACAGCTGCCATTACCACCATGGACGGATCCGCTCTATCCACTGAAGCTGCTGCTGCATTAAATCGTGCTAAATAACTTCTCAAGGTCTCTCCGGCTTTTTGCTTTAGGTTTGCCAGAGTCATCACGTTCTTGGGTCTTGTAATATGGACCCTGAATTGCCTCATAAATCTCTCCACTAAACCATTCCATATTCCGATGGATCCGTTCTCCAGCTGCCTAAACCATAGTGCAGCGATATCTGTCAAGTACAATGGAAAACACCGGGCCATAACCTCCTCCGATGTCCCCAGCACTTCCATATGCCTCATATATTTTGTCAGATGGACCGTGGGGTCCGTTCTCCCGTCATACATATCCAATGATGGTAGTTTGAAATCAGGTGGGTTCCTAGCTTGCCTGATTGCTGAAGTAAAAGGACTTCTATTAACATCTTCCAAATCTTTGTTCACCATACCGCCTCTCAAAGCTCTCCTAACTATCTCTGCTAATCGGTCATTGTCTCCGAGATGTAATCCTTGTTCACTACTTCCAACCTGCCCCCCGAGTTCACGAGGTAACTCCGGGATCTGCCCCCTTGACTGAACGTTCACTCCTCTACTACTCCTAGGTTGCGCAGATCCTTCTTTCTCTCTTTCCAAGGTTGGGTCAACATTGTCCATATGTGTGCCCCCTAGCTCTGGTGCTACGCCGGATGGTCCCGCTCCGTTCTGGACTCCATTGGCTTCCCTATTTTGTGCTCCAAGCTGTCCTATCTGTTGGAATAAACTCTGGATCATTTCCTCTTGCCTCTTCATCATAGTTTCCATCTCGTCCCTAGTGATGTATATCGATGGTTGATTTGCTCCTGAGGAAGCCTCTTGGCTTCCTTGTGGTTCACTTCTCTCAGGCCTTGGCCTCCTACTCGATTGTCTTGCCATAATTCCTAGAACTGAACTCCTGAATTTTCAAATTCAACTTCTTCCTGAATTAGTTTCTCAGTGAAAGCACCAAAATGTTTGCGCCAAAATTGGTCACAAACACCCAAAGTCGTGAAAGCACCCGTTTACGTGTTCAATTCGATAATATTCAACACAGAACTTAGCAACAATCAATATATAATTCAGCTCTAAGTAACAAATCGCAGTAATTCACAAACAACAATCACAAACACAGGATTTATAGTGGTTCGGCGTTCGCGCCTACGTCCACTCTGAAGGATTTCTCTTTATTGCCTTGTTCGATTCAATCGATTACAATGGATTACAGTAGATATTAGCTTCGAAATCTGAATACAACAGTGATTATGATAGATAGGCTTGAATCCGGCAGAGTCTTGGCGTTCAATGGCGGAAGTTGTTCGAAGATCCCCCTTTCTGAAGGCTTCAGGGTGCTATTTATAGGCGTTGGAGGCCCAGATCTTGCTGAAATTTCGTGAGACTTCTTCTGGCACGTGAGTGGGCCCACGCGACCGACCCCACCAAGTTTCGTCTCGATCTGACATCGGTTCGAAGTGATTTCGAACCCATCAAGAATTGGTCCAATCGAGCTGAAACTTGGCAGGAACAATCTTTACCTCATATGGAAGCTATTGTGAAAATTTGGTTGCATTTGGATGTGTGGTTAAGGAGATATGCTCGGTTCGAAATTAGCATTTTCGGTTGGCTGTGTCGTTCGAACCCATGAGTTCGAACCCATGATTTCGAATCCATCAGTGCACGTGGGCTTGCAGTGACGTGGCGCGCATTTTTCGAATCGATCCTAACTTATCTCCGAATGGACCGCTTCGACTCCGTGAACTACGGCGAACACGTCATCCAAACCAATTGACTCGGTGGATTCGAAATAGGAAGTGTTCCTGGTTTCGAACGTGACTGATTCGAATCCAGGAATCCTTATGGGTTCGAACTTGATCGGTTCGAACTGGGTCACTCAATGGGTTCGAAGTGAGGATGTGAGGCCGAGTGAAGTCATGGATTCGAAGGTAGGCCACTGTGGTGGATTCGAAGGTGATGGAGTCGAAGGCAATGGAGTCGAGGCAGGTACTAGCTGATGGGTTCGAACGTTTCTTGGGTTCGAACAGTATGGGTTCGAAGGCAAGGACGCGGATGGGTTCGAACTAGGTGGGTTCGAAGGAGAGGGCGTGGATGGTTTCGAACAGGATGGGTTCGAAAAGGATGGGTTCGAACTTCATGGTTTCGAACCAGACAATGACTATTTCTCTTCACACTGAATCCATCATATCTTGAGCATACGAACTCGGATTGACTTGAAACTTGAAATGATGGCTCCTACAACCTTTCTTGTCGTGTCCTATCAATTGTGGCCTGATCCGGACTCGGGCAAAATTCATCGATATCCATAGCTAAGTGAAGTATAACCAATCTCTGAGATGAACTGTTTCCCGTTTTCGACCAATCTTTTGGTATCACGGCTTTGCCAAAAAGCGGGATAACAATAACTGCCAGAAATACACGAAAATCTTAAGAGCGCCGCTGACGGAAATCACGCAAATGGTTAGCTCTTGGTCGTTTGCCATATACGGGAATCGACATTATCGGCTCATCACCAATTTCCAAAGGTGGTGCGAAATACTCAATTGTTGCGGTCGACTACTTCACCAAATGGGCGGAAGCGGAATCATTAGCGACGATCACCACCAAAAAGGTCATTAATTTCGTTGTGTGGAACATTATATGCCGTTTCGGTCTCTCGCGGACTATCGTTACCGACAATGGAACTCAATTCGATAGTAATGAATTCAAAAAGTTTGTTGGAAACATCATATTGAGAAAAGGTTTGCAGCAGTTGCTCACCCTAGGACGAATGAGCAAATTGAAGCCGTAAATAAGATGTTCTTTGGCAAATGACGGGTCTTCGGGCTTATCCTCATCTAGTGCGCCAATTACTTGAGTGTCAGGATGTGGAGTGTCTTCGACAATATGTGCTTCAGCCCCTTCCCCCTCCTGCTCCGTGGCGGCATCGCTCTTTGGAGTCGGCTCAGGACCAGAATGAGCTACATAGTTTCATGAAAAGAAAACGTTAGATTGTGGCGGTTGTTCGTCGAGAACGACAACTTCTTGAATTATAGAAGGTGAAAATAAGTACCAGCATCCAGTTGACTCTTGGTGGTCAGCGGAGTACCCCCCTCGCTGATTGGAGATAATTTATGAATGCCAAGCCCAGGCTTCTCCGGATTGTTACCAACGTGCTGCTCGAGAGGTTCAGAAGATGGATACCAACATGAACATATCCAAATACCCATATGCTCTCTTTCATCCTTAGAGTATATTAAAATTTCATCTATGAATACCAATATGAACATATCCAAATGCTCTCGGAAAGCTCGGTTATTAAATTCACGAAGAAAGATGGTGCATTCGTTAAACCGAATGACATTACTAACCATTCGTACCCATGATCTGTTAGCACATTGTGAAGTAATAAATGATGCTGAATAGTACATTAGACAAATTGATTTTCATGTCAAATATGTTTTAAACGGAAAATTTTGAACTTCATTTGTAAAATGATACTATGTAGTAGAATTATAAGTGTTAAAAAAAGAGAAAATCTTTCATGATACTTATGTAAATATGTTTTAAATAATAATTTTTGAAATTACTTTTGTTAAATGATGGAGATGTCAAAGGATACCCGAAATATCTGATATCCATCCGAATCCGGATCCAAAAATATGAAAAATATCCATTATCCGAAAAGCGGATATCCGAATCCGTATCCGAAAATATGAAAAATATATGTTATCCGAAAAATGGATATCCGATATCCAAAAAGCTTTCCTGATACAGATATGCTTATTGTGGTATCCGTATACGAAAAATATCCGTCCGATTAACTGATGCATATGTGTATTTAATTTAAATTATATTTAATTAATATATGATTTTTCAACTATTTTCTAACCATTGGATGCTACTACGATATGGTTTTTTGCTCATTTCTAGCGAAAACTGGTAGTTTTAGTGTTTAATTTTTGAATATTTTTTTGGATACGCATACGGTATTAGTATAAAATAATATTTATTATCACATTTTTTATTCCTTGGTGTTTTTTTAACAACATTGGTACAAAAACTATTTTATGTTGATCCTAACTTTTTCATTTATACTTTTAAATTTAATGATTATGGGCGGAGCGGATAAATATCCGATATTCGTCCGTATCCGAAAATTAAGTGAATATGAATATGCGATATCCGAAAATTAAGCAGATACGGATATCCAATACCGAAAATGATTTCGGATACGGATACAGATATGGCACTATCCGTATCCCAAAATATCCATTGAAGGCCATAAAAAATGATACTGACACTATAAGAAAACAACCCTATTACAACTAGTTATTTAAAACTGTGGCAAGATGACAGTTGTAGCAAAGAGTTTTTAATCACTAATACGTATTGACAATTGTAATAAAGGGTATTTAACAACTGGTTTTTCTTGACAGTTGTAATAAACGTATTTTTACCAACTTAGTTTTTTTTACCAGTTGCAAATAAACATATTTTTAACAACTAAATTTCCATGCGAGTTATAATAAACGTATTTTTAACAACTGTTTACTTTAGCTAGTTGTAATATAGATATATAACAACACTTAATTTTGACCGTTGTAAATATTTATTTATATCCATTGCCCTACTCTTAAGTTTTAAATGATCTTGTAACCATTTTCAAGTAAACGTTGTTAATTACAAACAACAATTCGAGTGAACACAAAGGTTTCTGCTTGGATATTTTAATTAATTATAAATAATTAATACTTACTTAATAATTTATAAATATTAATTTATGATTGGTAATTATAAATGACAACTTATATATGTCATTATTTATAATTTATTACAATTAATAATTATCAATAAATAATTTATAATTACTAATTATTTCAATAATCAATAATTATTTTTTATATTTGATAATTTATTATTGCTAATTATAATAATTAGTAAATTATAGCTAATATTTATTAACTACATTCAATAGAACAATAACAACAAGCCATCATTCCTAAAGAAGTTGGAGTCGGTTGGAGATGGAACCCAAAGCAAATGACAAAGTCAATATAAAAGTAATAATAACAACTTATATATATATAAGGTGAAACTAGAAATAAACATAAATATAAAATAAAGTAAAATAATTAAAGAAAAATAATAAATACAATAAAGTAAAATAAAAAATAGATAAAGAAATTTAAAAAAATCATGATAATAACAATACTACTAATAGTAATAATGGTACTAATTGTAATAGGGACCGAAGACCAAATACCACGTCTTTGGCTCCTATTCACTGACCTTATAATTTAAAACTTACAACACTAACCCTAAACCAACCTTAAGTCGAAAACTCTTAGTTCATGATTTTGATACGTGGATCGCTAACTTTCATATGCTCCAATACAATACTAGCTCTTCGGATATATTCCAATTTCACAAGTCCCTTTTTACTACTTTCTCTCACGTCAACCTTGGTTGGCCTCTACCTCTCTTTGAGCATTCAATGTGCCATATACTTCAAACGCATGCAGATGCCTCGAGAGGCCTACGTTTGAGATGTCTAATGAATAAATATAATTAATATTCAATTATTACTATTAAAATAATAATTAATAATTAACAAGTAAGAAGTAGTTTTTAATAATTAATAATTACTTTTAAATAATTTATATTAAATAATTAATAATAACCAAGACTAATATTTAGTAACTAATAATTAATAAGTAAGTAATGTTTAGTAATTAACAAGTAATATTTATTTTTCTGATCTAAGAGAACTTCGATGAAAAAATTTAGACAGTACATGATTTCACATAATTAATAACTAATTATAATCAATAATTAAGATAAATATTTAATAATCAATATCTAATCATCTATATATAACAGGAATACCCCATTTTGAAGCTTTTGAAATACAAAAAATATCCTTCTCCATTTTAGTTGAAAAATAAAATGATGCATGATATTTGTGCCATTTTGTACAACAATGTATTCTTTATCAACATTTTTCCACCGTCCACTCTTCGTACATCGAAGTTTTCTTTCACGTCTCTCTACATTTAAACTCTTCATCGCAACTACAACGTCATATTTCGTCTCCTTAATAACTTTAGGTGTTCATTTTATTTTTGGAGCTACTAACAGACTTATTTTTATTTCTAATTTTCCGTTTTTTTGAAAACACATGGATACATGCTTGACATCCAACAAAGATAAGAAAGTGGTGGAGGATGAGGACTTTTAGAGGCAAATGACGTGATGGAAAACACATAAATCCCTTCAGTTTCAACTTTTGCAAAACTAATTTGATTATAAGATATTTTACTTTTAGCGTTGATTATAATTGGTAATCTCCTGAGTCTAAATTCAAGTTTGAAACTTTATAAACCAAGCATCCTCTATTAGTTGATTGTTATTCCGTTAGAATCAGCAAATATTAAAAAGACATGGTTACTAAACACCGAAAAAAGACATAATAGATGCGTGGTTACTAATCTAGATCTCTATTTCAACTGCAATGTATGTAGAATCTAATTTACCATTTATTTAGTTTCTCTTGAAAGATGACTATTATTTGTTTGAGCTAGGATAAAACAAGATGTTTTTTTTATTAATTTTCTAAGCATCATTGGTCTTTTTTATTACAACAGATAATATCTACGTAAACATAATTGCATAGATGACATAAGCAAAGTTTCTAGCTACTATAAGAGGTATGTTTATTTTGATTACCATGAGTTACCATTTTATCATTATAGCGAATATTTTCTTTCACACATATTGCTGTCGTAGCATAAGCTTGCAGACTTTATTATACCTTCTTTCTACTTTTTCTTGTATTGGTTGCTACTGATCTCGAGCTACTATGAATATAATGTTTATACTCTATGTAGCTATTTTAGTACTTTAGCATTTTATGTTCTTAAATGTTTCAATTACGCGATGATACTAACTGATTAACAACTTTTCAAGTGTCAAATGTTTTGCAAGTAGAAAACGATCGCAAAATATGAAAAACTATTAGATATAATTCATGTCAACAACCCATAGTATGTTAGTAACAAATTTATTTTATAGTTTAAGAAAAGTTTGAAGCATGCTTCGTTTCTTACCACATTTGGGAATAAGAACCGCAAAGTGCTACCGCAGTAAGACTTAGTGGCACTTAAATGAAGCCTGTAATAAGGACAATGAATTATGTTGAGATAAGACATAAAATATGTATTGTCTAACATAACCCGCTGCCTTCGATTATATATAGTTTATGTAAAGCATAATGCAAATGCTTAAACAACAAATACACAGTATACATCATTTATATATAACCATGTTGCACTTATATGTATTGTTTATATAAAGCATAAAATATTCTCATTCACAAAAACAACTAATAAACAATTGATATGATGTGCTGTGCTTCATCACTGCAACGAAAATACTGTGTTTTGTGTGTGGCGATTGGGGAGATTTGAGGAATTTATTAATGTTGATGATTTGCATTAAAGATTATATAAAAAACTATTTATCACTTATATTTTGGCACAATTAAACCATTACTGTTGTGCAACTGTAATTGGTAATGTATTGTAGCATTCCGGTAACAAACTTATTACAACGTTTTAGGAAATGCATTCATGCAATTTTATATTTGACAAGAAATGAATGAAATGAAGTTTAGATGAATGTGAAATAATATGAATGGTTTTGTTCCTAACGATTGACAATACACACATCGCACCACATATATCCATCGAGCTAATTCTTTTGGCTATATTAGTTGAGGTTTAATAATATTATTGAGCTTAAACATAAAGTATTAAGCATGTAAAGTATATTTTAGAAGCATGCATAAACTTAAATGCGTTCCAGTAATTCAACTTGAGGATAAATCAAAATCTAGACAATGATATTATTTTCATTTTGTAAAATGAATTTGCTCACAACCATTATTTCATAGTAAAATGGATTTGTTCACTTGTTAATTCTCACACGTCCATCGGACGTGCCTAACGTACTGGTCTATATATAATGAGAATACCTTCGTTTAAAGTTTTGAAATTTACGTTAATACCCTTGCTATGCATGAATTAAAAATATATATATATATATATATATATATATGCATATGCTTCTATACATACATACATACATATATGTATAATGAGGATATCTTCGTTTGAAGCTTTGGAAATTACGTTAACACCATTGCTATACATCAATTAAAAATAAAGCAACTGAAGAATGGGTTCGTCCTTGCTAAAAATAAAACTAATGCGTTTTTTCTTTTACATGTCCAATCGGACATGCCATACGTACTGGTTAACTATAATTAACGAGCGTTACGACACGCGCTTCACGCGTGATGAAGAAAACTGAATTATTTTTTTGCTATACGTTCAAAAGAAAATAATTTCAACATATATTTAGTCATATTTTTGTATTCAATCGTATGTAGGTAGTTTGAAATTTTATTTCTAAGTTGCAATATGTAATTTAAATTTTTATTTATATTATTAATTAGTAAAATTGCTAGATCTTAATTTTAAGTGATGTTAAGACTTAATAAATATCTGTAGAGGAAATTTTGAATTTGTAAAAGAAATTTAATTGTCAGATCCTAATTTTAAGTGATGCTAAATTTTAATAATATATATAGAGATATATTTTTGGCATTTCATGTTGATACCAAAAAAAGGGGACAACAAATATATTGCAACTATTAGTAAAGAATTACATATAAAGGGCAATTTTGGAAGTTCGCGGTTGGACCAAAAGTTTGCGCTTTCAAACCAACCATTAATAAAGATAATTATGACTAATGTTTAATAATTAATAATCAAGGTTAGTATTTAATATTATTAATTAGTATGTAATATTTAACAATTAGAAAATAATATTTAATACTTATTAATTAATAATTAATATTATGTAATTAACCATTAATAATTATATAATAATTAAAACTAATCTTTAATAATTAATAATAAAATTTAATAATTACGAGGTGATACTATATACTTAACAATTAATTTTAAATAATTATTAATTAATAGTGATTATTAAAAAATTAATAGTTAACAATAATCAATGATTAAGACAAGTATTTAATAAGAGGTAATTTTCCAAAAGGACAAACATTAATAAAAAATTTAAATGCAGTCCAGAAATTTTCAAATTTAGGCTCAAGGACAAAACCACGTTTATCTCTTCTCCTCGTCAATGTCAAATCCGCTTCATTTCAACTGCCGCTACTCCTATTCTTCTGTCAATACCACAACCTCGTAGTCCCTCCTCCTCTCATCTCCATCGCATTCATCAGCTTGACCTTGACCCACGCAGCCTCGACGTGCAGTACGCCCTGCTCCGCCTCGTCGGAGTCATTGCCGCTCTCCTCATCGTCTTTGTCGATTTGTTGTTGGTTTTTCATTACCGCTCTTCCCATCGTCATTGCCGCTCTCCTCATTGCAGGGGTCATTGCCTCGACCTGACCTGCACTGCGTCCTGCTCCGTCTTCGCTGGCGTTGGCTATGAAGCAGATTAAATCACCGTCGATTTGAATTTAATAAAATCAATAACAGTATAAAATGCTAAATGAAAATAGCATTATATCATTGTAATGCTATATTCAAAAAATGCTAAATTTTGCTATCATTATGCATAGTTTAAACATGCTAGTGTACTTCATAGTTAAAATGCTACATCAATCTATTATTTCAAATATCATTAACATGCTACTAAACTTTGTATCTAAAATGTAACATTAAATTATCATTTTGCATGTTTTAAAAATGCTATTGTATTCATAGCTAAAATGTCGGTTTAAAAATGATAAAATAAACTAGCATTATCATTCTTTTTTATAGTTTAAAAAATGTATACACATATAATGCTATATTCATTTTCACTTAAAGATAATACTAGTTATATTTAGCATTCGAAAATGAATAAATGAGATACATTATCTTTAAGTGAAAATATATGGAGTTCGGTTAAAAAAATATAGCATTATATGTGCATTAAAAAAAATATAGCATACCGAACTCCATAAAACGGTTAGAAAAACCTATGTGTCGCTAGCCCATAAAAATTGAGACGGAGCTCAACAAAACGGGCTATAGTCTCCCACGTGGACAAAGAGACATCACATATCGCTAATCTAAACTTAAAAATGATCATCATAGATCAATAAGTGTAAATTACATCAAGCTAGTAAATAATTGAGTTTAGCTTCATGTCCCATAACCATTGGTTTAACTTAAATATTTATGAAAAAATTGTAGATTTCACTCGAAAATTGTCACAAGATTTCAATCGAACAAGTCTAAGAATTAGCCGACAAAGTAAACACAAGTGTTTCATACCATTTGTTTTTCTAAGTCGTTTAATTGGATTTCTCGTATGAATGAGGTAAATGTTTGTATATACTAATAGATTGGAAAACGATTTTAAAAACGAGCTTTGTATTAAAAGTAACGTTGAAATCATTTTTGTGAAAGAGTTTGAGTATTTACTACTAGTATAGAAACCTTTGTATTTTAAAGTGACAAATCATAGAAACGATTGTAAAAACAATCTATCACCAAAAATTCACATTTCAATAACGTGAATCAAAACCATGGAAATCAATATCAAATCCATTAAATGGAAATACCAAAAATCTAGAAAAGAAGTCATCAAAGTCGGTATTGATTGACAATAGCTATTCGGATCGTCAAAGATCGATAAAAATTGAAAATCCACTCAAAAATAGGCAAATAAGCAAAATTTAACAGGACCAGACGTCTGGTTGGTTTGACCAGACGTCTGACCCTAGACTCTGCCATTTTATTTTATTTTATTGTTTTCATAATTTTTCCAGAATCCCCTACCAAACGTTTGGTTGTTTGGGTCTGGACAGAATTTGCCTAGGTCAATTCTGTCCAAATCAATTCAAAGGCGATCGGACGAACGATGGAGGCTAGGTATTTATGCCAAGCGACAACCCAGTCCTATAGGCTCTTCGATACATCCCAAATAACATGTCCAACATCCATAGCAGGATTTTCATAATTTTGACTTCAAAACCAAAATTGAAAAATTCACCAAACCAATTCAAATCAAAAGCAATTGAACATAAAATAGATGTTAGGAATTAATACCTAACTACAATGAAAGCTATAGACATAGATGTGAGTTCAAGAACTTACCTTTAAACTTAAAAACAACGAATGAGAAGATCCAAAACAAAGCAAGACCAATTCCTCTTCACCACACCTCTAGAATCTTCAATCTAAGCTTCTACTTGATTTTGGAACTTGAATTTGAATTTTCTAAGAGAACTAGGGCTTAGGAATTTAGTTTCCTCTTCCCACCATTTTTCTTGGGGCTTGAGTATATTAGAAAATTAGAAATGGAATGAATGAAGAGGAGTGGAGCGGGAGGTATTTGGTAGAAAGTTTGGGTTCTCTTATTGGGTTAATGGGTTAGAACACAATCCAAAGCCAAAACAAAATAGCAAAATCCTAATCAACGCCAAACATATCCATGTTTATACTTAAACAAGTTGTAAACGTCGTTTTAAACTCAATGGAAGTGGTCTCGAGTCCGGATTTGATTGTTTACAAAATATCACATTTTGGATTTTAAATTCAACTAACGATGTCATGCTTGAATGAAACATTTAAATATATAATCGTAAAATATGCGGGTTGTTACATCTTGGCTACTCTGGTAGGAGGAACATCCTTAGGAAGCACTGTCAGTCTTCTTTTTGAAGATTTCTTAGAGCTAGCAAAAGCCTCTAAAACTAATGTAACAACCGTAGATGATGAAGGAGGAGCAACACCACCTGAGGGCACGACGGTGTTGGAGAGAGCCAAAGAGAATTCAAGCAGATATGAAATCAGTAAGAGCAATTCAAGAATCCTATAGACAAAAAGAACACTAAGTTAACGATATACCTGAAATGTCAGAACAAATAGGCGACAATGAGGTAAAATGGTCAACATCGCCTGGGGAATAGAAGCGATTTCCTCGGGAGTTGTGCATGATGGCAGGTGGAGTGCCAAGAATTCTTTGACCAGTTGGTAGCAAAGAATGTTTCCTTAAGTTTGAAAGAGTCAGGATTGTCAACCTACCCATAAGATGTGTTAGAGCTGCGGTTAAAGAATTAATGTTTCTTTGGTCTGCATCGCTAAGTGTCTTGGGAGATTTACCTGGAAAAGATCAGAGATTAGTTAACGAAGAGCATAGAGAAAAGCAAAAACGATATTGAGATGGACTTACGGGGAAAGGCAAAGCCCCGCGTACATCTGCAAAGCACTTGACAAAAATGAATTGGTTCTCCCAATCCTTAACTTATTGGTACCATCCAATATCACCTTCTTATATACATTCACTCTAAAATTTGCTAATTAGATTTGGTCAATCTCGCCAATTTGGTCAGGGAGGTCAGAATTTCAGGGCTTAGTAACGGAAGTGCGGATTTCAACGCTAGCATATCAAGGGATAGGAGATGAGTATACACATTAGGAGAAAGCTGTATTGGAGCAACTCCAATGTAAGACAAGAAAGAACGTAAGAATGCAGGAAATGGAAGAAAGCCCCCATGCCATACATGGATGGCGGTGAATGCGAAATATCCTTCTGAAGTGTTGTCAATAGTATCGGTGGACTTGAGAGGGATGGCTTCAACTTGAGTAATGCCAAACTCCTTCAGTATAACATCTACTTCGCTCTGTGATTCAATGCAAGAATGCTTGGCGGTAGCTTCAACCTTGGGAGAACTCATTGTTCTGCCAGGTGAAGACGTTTTAATTAAAAACCTTTAATCAAATAATTTTTTTGTATGGCAATCAAAAATACAAAAGTAAATAAGTTTGCTTAGATAAATTAAGCATGAAAACATGCAACAAGCTTTAAAAATGATGCAAATTTTCAGTTAAAAGCTTAACGGTTTAAGCTTTCGACAAAGTTGAAAGATTTACAGCTTAGCTCTCGACGAAGTCGAAGGGAGTATAGTAAAAGCTTTCGACGATGTCGAAAGGTTAAGAAAGCATTGCTTTCGACAACGTCGGAAAGAATAATTGTGACGCCCCACCTCTATACTCACACTAGACAAGGACACTACGGGGTAATGCCGTCGACTAGCGCGAAAAATAAGACTGTTAAGGAAATTACTAACGAGACATCTGAACCTACGTTCTGGAAAAATATATGCTTTTTCTCCTTTCTCTTTTTAATTCCAGAACTATTTCAGACGCCTGGATTTTCCAACGCCTGGATTTTCCAACCAGACGTCTGGATTTTGTTCCAGACATCTGGATTTTAGCTCTGCTCTTTCCAGGGATCCTTTCTAGACGTCTGGATTTTTCAACCAGACGTCTGAATTTTTCTGCTAGGTTAAAAAAGCCTAGCCCAAAGAGCAAATCCAAACCGAAATGCGAACTAACGAGCGATGGATGCTAGGGATTTATGTCAATCGACAACTCAGTCCTATAGGTCCTTCTATACACCCCAAATAACATGTTCAAACATCCAAGATAGGATCTTTAAAGATTTTGACTTCAAAACACCAAAATTGGAAAATTCACCGAAACAATTCGAATCAAAAGCAAATAAATATGAACAAATGTTAGGAATTCATACCTAACAACAGTGAAAGTTATAGACATAGATGTGAGTTAAAGTGCTCACCATTAAACCCAAAACAACGAATGAGAAGCTTTAAAACAAAGCAATATCAATTCCTCTTTAATACACCTCTAGAATCTTCAATCTATTATCAAAGGTGAAGTTTTTCCTAAATTAGATTATAGGAATTTATGAAAATTGAAGAGAAAATGAGATGGTGAAGATGAAGAGGATGCTTACCTAAACCTCTCTTTGATTTTAGAGCAAGAACTTGAATTTTCTAAAAAAACTAGTGCTTAGGAATTTCTATTTTCCTTTCTTTTTTCTCATTTTTCTCTTTAGCTTGAGTGTTAGGAAATGAGAAGTAGAATGAATGAAGAGTAGAGGAGTTAGGGTATTTGTTAAGTTAGTGGGCTGAAACCCAAACCCAAAGCCCAATAGAAAAATAGCAAAATTTTAATCAACTTCAAACATATCGATGTTTATTCTCAAAAAGGTCGCAAACGCCGTTTTGGACACAATGGAAATGGTCTTGAGTCCTAATTCGACTGTTTACAAAAGGTAGCATTTCGGACTTTAATCCGACTAACGATGCTATATTAAAATAAATCATTTAAATATATAATCGTAAAATATGCGGGTTGTTACAAAAGTCTCCTCCTTAAAGAAATTGCGTCCTCACAATACTTAAGAAGAAAACAAAGAGTAACAACCATAAAAGCATATCAACACAAAAAGAAATTTGAAGTAAGAAGTTCACCCTAAAGAGCACGAGAGAGTAAGTGTGGATGTGTTCGCTCGATGAATTCTCTGGATTCTCAAGAACAATCTTTAGGATTTGAGGACCATTGAACTTTTACAAGTGGGACATCTTTATTACGAAGACGTTTAATCCTCCGTAGCAATGATACGAATAGGATATTGCTCATAATTCAAATTAGTTAAACTTCAATTTCTTCAATAACACCGGGCTCAAGAATAGAATCGGATTCCCTAAGGCATTTCCGTAGTTGAGAGACGTAGAAAACGTCATGAATAGTAGAAAATTGAGCCGCTAATAAAAGGCGATAAGCCACGGAACCAATGCGTTTGGTGATGAGAAATGTGCCAATATATCGAGGTGCTAATTTTTCCGATCGACTGAAACGCACAACACCCTCCATAGGTGAAACACGAATAAAAACCAAATCTCCCACAGAAAATTCTAAATTCCTTATTCAGTTATCGGCATAGGATTTTTGTCTACTTTGAGCTTCTTTCATCCTATGATGAATAAGGTCAATCTAATCCGTGGAATCACGAATAAAATTTGGACCTAAAACCAGCTTTTCACCGGCCTCAAACCAACACGAAGGAGATCAGCACGGCTTTCCATAGAGTGCCTCGAAAGGTGCCATACCAATACTAGATTGAAAGCTTTTTGAAGACTCTTCCAAAATCCACTAGTAAACAATGGATCACGATCTCTAACAATAGAAGTAGGAACTCCATGCAATTTAACAATTTTCCTAACATAGAGTCTGGTCAAAAGAGGTACGGTCCGATCGGACCTAACGGGAATAAAATGAGCGGATCTTGTAAGTCTATCAACAATCATCCATAAACTGTCATGACCCGAACGATAATGGGGAGGGCCGTCAATAAAGTCCATGGAGACTTGATCCCACTTTCAAACAGGAATATCCAAAGGGTTGCAATAACCCACCGTGCCTTTGATGCTCGGCCTTTACAAGTTGGCAAGTCATGCAACGCTTAATAAAGTTAGCAATATCGGATTTCATTTCATCTCAATAATAAAGTCGCTTTATATCCGTGTACATTTTACTACTACCGGGATGAATGGTAAATTTAGAACGATGAGAACGTTCTAAAATGTCTTTACGAAGATCACTAATATTTGGCACGATAAGTCTACCAAATTTTCGAATGCCGCCACGAGCATCGATTTCAAAGTCTTTCAAACCATCAATATTTCTATCCCTACAACTTTAGCTAAGATGAGCCAATTCAGGATCATGGTTTTGAGCTTCAAGAACGCGGTCAAAAAGAGATGGATGAGCCTCAAGGCTGCATAAAACAGGTGATGAAAATGAATCGGATTCACGATCTCGAATCTCACAAGTAGACAAGGTCTTGAGATCATTCCATTTGGATATCATCATGGAAACAACCGCTTGTTCCTGGCGACTAAGGGCATCAACAACACGATTTCCCTTTCTGCGAGTATAAATGAATATCAAGATCATAAGATGCAAGGAACTCGAGTCAACGTTGTTGACGCAAATTAAGTTTCTTCTGAGAAAATAAATACTTCAAAGATTTCTGATTGATGTAGAGAACAAATTTCTCTCCCAAAAGATAATGACGCCAAATTCTAAAAGCGAAAACAATGGCCGTGAGCACTAGATCATGAGTGACATACCTAGTCTCGATAGGCTTTAATTGTATAGAAGCATAAGCGATAACACGTTCCCTTTTTGCACGAGAACGACACCTAAACCAATACGACTAGCATCGGTACAAACAGTGGAGTCTTGGTTCCCTTCGGGAATCACAAGAATAAGAGCATCGGAAATGAGTTTTTTTAAATGATCCTCTTTTCCGAAAAGCTTCAGACTTTCAAAATTATAATTAGCTTTATGTAATCATCTTTTTAGAAAATTTTACTTATTCTAAGTCATTGTACTATGACTGTCTCATCATACCGTTTAGGAGATTCCTATCGATAATGTTGATAAGATGCATCGATCAGAATTCTTAAAGCACTCAATGGGCAATACAACACAAAATCATATTCTACATGATAAAAATATCTCTTAAATTTTTTATGAATGCTTTTTATTCGTTTTAAGAACAAAATCCAATTACACTCACAAATGTATCTTATTAAAAATATTTTGCAAATTTTAAATTGCTGTTTTCATCCATAATCAATGAATACAAGGATGGAGTCATCGAGATACTCGTAGAATACTCGATTCATAAGATGGATGAAATAAGCTGGATGGTTCGTCAAACCAAACGGCATAACAAACCATTCATAAGAATAATAATGGGTGTGGAATGCGGTAAAGGGAATGCTATCCTCCGCAACTCGTAGTTGATGAAAACTGGTGGCAAGGTTGAACTGAAAAAACCCTGGCACCACTCAATAGATTGTATAAGTGATAATCCTAAGACAAGCTCAAAGATACCGGGAAATTCACAAACTACTTTAATGAGGGAAATAACATCTTCCTCAACAAGTGGGTCTAGAGAATAAAATGATGCCACCAAATTGGAATCAAAATCATTAAGAAAAATAGAAATCTGCTTAACATATTGAGGATGTCGAAGATAGATAGTCCTCACTGGATATTGAATATGGGCTTCATAACGGTTAAGCCAATCCATTCCCAAAATTATTCCGAAACCTAAGTAGCACATAACATGCGAATCGAATCGGAAAGCACAATTACATAAAATAATCTCGATATTTTCACAAAGTAAACTGAGTGTTACGGATCCATCAATCGAATTCGCAATTCTCAACGAAGCCATCAAGCCCATAATATTCAAAGAAAAAGAATCAACAAGTTCTTTTAATATAAAAGAGTGGGATGCACCCGTGTCAAAAAGAACTCGAATAGGAAGATCACGAAGTATAATAATGCCATCAAGGATAAAATGAGAAATATCTCGACCAAGAGAAGTGTTACTATGAGCTTGCGCAACATTTAGTTTACCCTTCTTCTTGCTTTGAAGTTTGGAACGGGAAGATAAAAATGACCCAAACCTTTGCAATAGTGGCAAGTAAGGGGTTTCAGACACTCATTTGCACAGTGGTTCGTAGAACCACAATTGTAGCATTGTCCACAACTAGTGGGGGAAGTATTTGCTACCGAAGTTTCATGCCTCCCTTTCTTGTTGGGATTAGAGCTTTTGAACTTAATATGCCTCTTCTTGTTGTTATTGAGGCTCTTTTTGAAACCTCCAACATCGCTATCACTTTCTTTATCGGCCTCTTCTAGTCGAAGAGTGATATCTATAAGCTGATCGAAAGGAACTTCTAGTTTCAGAGGTAAAACCTTTTTGGGGTTCTTACTCAAAGCACATAAAAACCTTTGATTCTTACAAGATCCAAATGTTGTTGGATAGACATGAATACGCCATCCAGAGAAGGACTACTGGATTGACCATCGCTAGGACTGCCAGATCTAACCATCTCTTCTTCTTTAAGAAAGAAAGAAACAAGAGGAAAAATGTTATTCTTAGAATAAAAATCAAACAACCATGATTGATAAAACAAAGCACCATAAAAGAAAATAGGATAGAACGGGTTCAGTGACTCGAATTAAATCCTAAAGCACGATTCCTAAAAGAGACTTAGGACGATGATCCTTGCTATAAAATTTTATATTGTTCTGATGTTTGGCTTTGATATTAAGCTGTGACGCCCCACCTTTATACTCACACTAGTCGAGGACACTATGGGGTAATGCCGTCGACTAGCGCGAAGAATAAAGCCGTTGAGAAGCGACCATCCGTGTAATTGATTTGTGCGAGTACCGATATGCCAGATAGAAGGTCACGCATTTCATTTAAAGAGGAAATTCGACATATCAAGTGCAAACTCAAAGATACTACACATTGGCTATGCGGTCTTCGGAAACAAATATAAAATAAGCATAACACAAATCAGTCACATATATTCATATCACAAAGGCGGAAACAGATATGAATATATCACATAAAAGTGTACATCAAAGCAGTGGTCATACAAGATCCACTACATCACAAAAGAATAGGTACAAGTGTCAGACAAAAGAATATGTATACATCAAGGAGTCTCTGTCTCAAATATATAAAAGCAAAAACTACTAAGCTAAAGTAGTTAGCCAAAAGTCAGGTGACGGATCCTGATAAGAAGTCAAGTAGAAGCACCTGAAGTAACTCGGTCTGACTCGATTATTATATAAGAAGAAATTAATAAACGGATCAGTCTAGCTATAAATATCATATAAAATAAGATAGGATAAGAGATATGACAAAAACGTATGATAACAATAATGCCATACCGTGACAAGTATACATTAAATAACAACAAAAATCATACAATATCTCAAGAATTTCAAAACATAAAAAAGAATGTCATATTATTTATTTTATTCACCAAACCACAAATATTGATAAAGCTTATCAATATAAATCACAAAAATAGGTGAAACACAAATTCTAGAAATCTAGAAAACAAAAAGGGGAGGCCTATCACAAACGGAAGCATGAAAACTCATCAACACGTGCATCACAAACGAAACGCTATTTCATGGTCGCTAACCATTAATTTTGAGCAGAAGCTCCACAAATGGCCCGAAGACCATAAGTCGCTACCCCATCCATTTGAGCCGAAACTCCACAAACGGGGTTTAGTCCCCCCACGTGGGCAAAAAGACATCGCACATCGCTAGTCTAAATCACGAAATGATCGTCATTGATCTATAGGTGTAAATTACACTAAGCTAGTAAATAAATGAGTTAGGCTTCATGTTCCATAACCACGGGCTTAACTTAATTATTTATGAACAAATTGTAGACTTCCACTCGAAAATAAGTGTAAATTACACTAAGCTAGTAAATATATGAGTTTAGCTTCATGTCCCATAACCACTGGCTTAACTTAAATATTTACGAACAGATTGTAGATTTCCACTCGAAAGTTGTCACAAGAATTCAATCGAACAAGTCCAAGAATTAACCGACAAAGTAAACGCAAGCGTTTCATACCACTTGTTTTGCTAAGTCGTTTAATTAGATTTCTCGAACGAATGAGGTAAATGTTTGTATATACTAATAGATTATAAAACAGATTTAAAAACAAGCTTTGTATTAAAAATAGTGTTGAAATTATTTTGATGAAAGAGTTCGGATATTTACTACTAGTATAAAAATATTTGTTTTATAAAGTAACAAATCACAGAAATGATTGTAAAAACAACCAATCATCAAAAATTCACATACGATGACGTGAATCAAAACCATAGAAATCGATATCAAATCCCTCAAATGGATATTTTCAAAATTCAGAAAAGAAGTCATCAAAGTCAATAATAAATGATAACAACTAACCGAATCAACAAAAATCGATTAAAATTGAAAATACACTAAAAAAGAGTCAAATTAGGCAAATTAAACAGTCCCATATGTTTGAAATTGCCAACCGGACGTCTGAAATTACCAACCAGACGTCTGAACCTAGGTTCTGGAAAAATATATGTTTTTTCTCCTTTCCTTTTTAATTCCAAAACTATTTCAGACGTCTGGATTTTCCAACCAAACGTCCGGATCTTGTTCCAGACGTTTGGATTTTAGCTCTGCCCTTTTCAGGGACCCTTTCCAGGCGTCTGGATTTTTCAACCAGACGTCTGGATTTCGTTTCAGACGTCTGGATTTTTCTGCTAGGGAAAAAAACAGCCTAGACCAAAAAGAGCAAATCTAAACCGAAATGTGATCGAATGAGCGATGGATGCTAGGGATTTATGTCAATCGACAACCCAGTCCTATAGGCTCTTCGATACACCTCAAATAACATGTTCAAACATTCAAGATAGGATCTTTAAAGATTTTGACTTCAAAACACCAAAATTGAAAAATTCACCAAAACAATACGTATAAAAAACAAATGAAAATAAATAAATGTTACGAATTCATACCTAACAACAATGAAAGTTATGGACGTAGATGTGAGTTAAAAAATTCACCTTTAAACCCAAAAACAACGAATGAGAAGTTTTAAAACAAAGCAAGACCAATTCCTCTTCAATACACCTCTAGAATCTTCAGTCTATTATCAAATGTGAAGTTTTTTCTAAGTTAGGTTATAGGAATTTCTGAAAATTGAAGAGAGAATGAGATGGAGAAGATGAAGAGGATGATTGCCTAAGCTTCTCTTTGATTTTAGAGCAAGAATTTGAATTTCCTAAAAGAACTAGGGCTTAGGAATTTCTATTTTCCTTTTTCCCCATTTTTCTCTTTAGCTTGAGTGTTAGGAAATGAGAAGTAGAATGAATGAAGAGTAAAGGAGTTAGGGTATTTATTAAGTTAGTGGGCTGAAACCCAAACCCAATAGAAAATAGCAAAGTTCTATTCAACTCCAAACATTTCGATATTTATACTCAAAAAGGTCGCAAACGCCGTTTTGGACTCAATTGGCATTTTATTCAACCGCTTGTCTATATGTAGTATTCTTTCATAATATACAACAACTTGAGAAAAAGCCACTACTCATAAATCTTTCAAAAAATACAAGTTCATGAAAATGAAAATGAGGTTCAAATGCTCAAAGAACCAGAGGAGTAAATTCCGAATGGAAGAAGGAATCGAGAAAGTGGAAGTCGAGAATCCCAACTTATAAGGAATATACACCCCTGAACACATCCTTGGATAATATTTATCTATCCACCTGTAATACTTTCCAGTACCGAAAGCCGCGTCCGAAGGAATCGACTGAAGAACAAAAGCAGACCGGAAAGTACTGCCGATTTCACGAGATATATGGTCACAACACTGATGAGTGTAGGCACCTTCACGACGCAATAGAAAAGTTGATTCGCCAGAAAAAGTTGCAGCAGCTTGTTAAGAATCCGCAGAAAGGCGAACATGGGACATTCGATCTCAATCGAGGACAGGCTCCACGCCGACCCGAAGAACTCGCTCGGACCGGCGGAAGATTGGTGATAAACACAACAGTCTCATCCTGCATATAAGAGTTGGCAGGAAATGGAACGTTATGCTAATTCATTGAGGCATGTGAGTTTTGAGTGTTGTTCGAACATGGAGGATGAGACTCCGGCAAAGCAACAACGAATGATGACAGATGATATAGTGCTCAGGAGTAGGGATGCCGATCAAGTGGAGGTTCCTACTATTGATCCAATGGTTATCTCAGCTCTGATCGGACCAGCACTTGAATGAAGAATATTAATTGATTGTGGAAGTTCTGTCAATATTATCTTTAAGAAGGCTTATGATCAGATGAAAATGGAGGCTAAGGATTTGAAACCATATAAAGTCCGTATTTACGGCTTTAATTATGCGGCTACTGAAGCAGTGGGTTTTGTTGAGTTGCCAGTCGAGTTAGGTGAAGGTGGACGTAGGAGGGTATAGATTCTACCGTTTATTGTTTTGGATGTTGATTCCCCATATAATGTTTTTCTGGGCCGACCAGCCCTTGCTGAGTTTAGGGCAGCTTTGGCCCCGTGATGCTTGACTTTGAAGTTTTCGACGGACAATGGAGTTGGTGTAGTGCATGGCGACCAAGCAACTGGTCGTGTTTGTTATGTGGCTGAGCTGAGAAAGGCCCAGCGAAGAGAGAAGGGAAAGGGTGTGGACAAATCTATCCGCACCCATGTTGCTGAAAATTGACAAGTAGCGTCTGAGTCTTGGCTTGGGCAACACAGTCGGTTCTGTAGAGATATAGATCCGAGAGATGACGATGAAGAGGCCAAGGCAGCGCCGGCTAAACCGACGATTGACATCACAGTCAACAACGATGACCCGTCACGGGTATTGATAATAGGATCACAACTCAGCCCCTCAATGATGAGGGATCTTACTAATTTCTTCGGAGTGAATCTTGATATTTTCGCTTGGACCCACTCTAATATGTGTGGGATTTCACCCGCCATCGCGAGCCATATGTTGAATATTGATCCAAAGTATGTCCCGGTAAAATAGAGACGAGGCATGGACTCGGAGAGGTCTGTTGCTCTCAAGAAGGAGGTGGATAAACTTAAAGCCAACAGGTTTATTCGCGACGCCCTCAATCCTGAATGGATATCCAGCCCTGTACTGGTGAGGAAGGCGAACGACGGGAAGTAGAGGACATGTGTTGATTATTCAGACCTGAACAAGACATGCCCTAAGGATAGTTTTCTTTTGCCTAGAATTGATCAGCTAGTTGACTCGACAGCGGAGCATGAATTGATGTCGTTGATGGATGCGTATTCGGGATACAATCAAATTCCGATGCACATCCCGGATCAGAAGCACACCAGTTTTATCATAGATGTTGAATTGTACTGTTATGTAGTAATGCTGTTCGGGTTGAAAAATGCCGGGGCAACTTATCAGCGTTTGGTGAATCGGATGTTTAAGGATCAGATTGACAGAACGATGGAAGTCTAACGACCACATTCGAGACTTTGCAGAGATGTTTAATATACTCAGATTTTATGGCATGAAAATCAATCTATTGAAGTGTTCCTTTGGCGTTGCATCTTGAAAGTTTCTGGGCTTCATTGTTAACGCACGAGAGATTGAAGTGAACCTTGAAAAGATTCAAGCCATTCGGGATATACAGGCACCAATGACTATAAAACAAGTGCAAAGCCTGAACGGGAAGGTCGCTGCGTTAAGTCGATTTATATCCTGGGCAACCGGCAAATGTATTTCTTTCTTTGATTTGATAAGGAAAGGGAAAAGGAATTTTGAATGGACGCCGGATTGTGAAGACGCGTTCCGAGCTCTAGTGAGTCACCTGGAGAGGCCCTTTTTTTGTCGAAGCCTGTGGATCATGAGGAGTTGTATTACTTAGCCGTATCGCAGCACGCCATAAGTGCAGCTTTGATTCGTGAAGAGTACCGAATCCAAAAGCCGGTGTACTATGTTAGTAAGCGTTTAACGGAGGCAGAAAGAATTACCCCAAGATAGAGAAGCTGGCTTACTGCTTGGTGATCGCGTCGTGCAAGCTCCGTCCGTATTTTCAGGCACATCCAATCAGCATCTATACCGACCAACCTTTACGGCAGGTACTCCAACGGCCGGAAACTTCTGAATGGTTACTTAAATGGAACATCGAGCTCAGTTAGTTCGACATCACCTACCCGCCTCGAAGAGCTATACAGGGACAAGCATTGACGGATTTTATTGCAGAGTTCACCGTGCAGGACGAACCAGATGGAAGTGATGCAATTCCTATTGTACGATGGAAACTGTATACCGATGGAGCGTTTAATGACCATTGTTCGGGGGCTAGTATTGTACTTGTAATTCTCGAGAACCGATCGATTTGTTATGCCTTTAAGCTTGATTTCCCCGCAACGTGCAACGAAGCCAAGTATGAAGCGTTAATTGCTGGACTGAAGCTTGCTAAAGAACTCGGGGTGAAATCGAAATCTTTTGGGACTCGCAGTTGGTGGTATACCAAATTAGGGAAGGCTACCAGGCGAAGGGACAGAGACTTGTTCCATACCTTACCCGAGTTTAGAAATTATTGGAGGACCTCGAATACTATGACATTTCGCACATCCCGCGCGAGCAAAACGGAAAAGGCGATTCATTAGCAAAATTCGCAAGCACTGATGATGCACAGTAAATGTGCTTGGTTCCTGTCGAAACTACATACTCGGAGTATAAATGCAATGAAACTTGACCATGTGCCGGAGATGGAAACCGAAAGGGAGTCATGGATATCACCGTTCAAAGAATACTTGTTGCACGTGACCTTGCCTGAGAGAAGAAACAAAAGACGGCAGGTCCTTCGCAAGGCCTCGTGGTATGTTATGCTGAATAAGATAATGTATCGAAAGGCATTCTCTATTTCTTTACTTATCACAGTATGACATTTTGGTTATTATACGTTTTTGTCATATCTCTTATTCTATATCTTTCAATCTGATATTTATAGTTAGACTGATCCGTTTATTATTTTCTTATTGAATAATACTCAGGTCAGACCGAGATGTTACATGTGCTTCTGCTTGACTCCTCTTCTGGGGTTACTATTCTGACTTTTGGCTAACTACTTAGATTAGTAGTTTATTTTGTTGTATACATTTGAGATAGAGACTCCTTGATGTATACATATTCTTTTGTCTAGCACTTGCATCTATTCTTTTGTGATATTGTGGATCTTGTTAGACCATTACTCTGATGTACACTTTTATGTGTAATATTCATATCTATTTCCGCCTTTGTGATATGAACTTCTGTGACTGATTTGTGTTATGCTTATTTCTATATTTGTTTCCGAAGATTATATACAGCCACTGTGTAGAAGCTTTGAGTTTGTATCGGCATGTCGGATTTCCTCTTGAGATGAAAAGTAATATTTTTATCTGGCATATCGGCACTCGCACAAAGCAATTACACAGATGGTCGCTTCTCAACAGCCTTATTCTCCGTGCTAGTTGACGGCATTACCCCGTAGAGTCCTTGGCTAGCGTGGGTATAGAGGTGGAGCGTCACACTTCATGTCTATCACAGATTAATTGGTGAATCATGGCATTTATTATGCACATTAAGATTTATACAGCAACTACTATTAACTAACTTAACTTTTGTTTTATCCTTTAACAAATAAAAATAAAATTAGAACATATTAATGCATAATATATTGCACAACAAATAAAAGTAAAATTGAAGATACTTTTCGGAGACCTACAATTCAAACTTACTGTTTCGAGAACAAAATTTAATGTATTCATATACTTAGTTATTAAATATTAACTTCAAAATTTCTAGCGTGCATTACAGACAAGGTAAAAAGTCCATATGTTAAACTATTAAAATTATACATTTGAAGTTTTGAAACAAGCGTAGCTGTAGTATTCCACTTTCAGTTGAACTTTCATGTTACTTAGCATGTATCTTTCCATTATCTTAAATTGTGGAATATAACTTTTCTGGAATAATATGATAATCGGTTGTTTCAATTAAATGCAGCAATAGTTTCAGTGTGTAATATAAATAAACGTGTGAAGTAACTTGTTGAAAATAGATATAAAGTTAACTATAAAGAAATTTGTATGCAAACCTAAATATCTGCACACCTGACTACATAATACGTGGACAAAATACATAACCAAATTTCCGTGTATTCATTCAAAATGTATTGTTCATGCGATTTGCAAGTAAATATATTGCACAACCGTTTGAAATCATCAAAATTACTCGGACTGATGGCTGAATGTCAAGCGAGAAAGCCAACCAAAATTAAAGGCTTAAACCAACATGTTTGAATGCATTATGAATAAAATTGAATTAGCCAATGACTAAAAGCTCGGTAACTCTAGTAGTGATATCACGATTTTATGGCCTAACTAAGACAAAAGGCAGAGGAGAGACAATAAATTAAGCACTTGTTGATCCAAAAATACCAATTGGAATTGAAAGGTCAAATAAGACGGCCAACAACACAAAACAAAAAAGGTACAATGCACATATTCTGTATATTATCAGTTATTATCGGTACTAACAGCAACTGTAAGTTAACATCAATATTCTATATGACTTACAATACTTGCAGTTATAAGCAAGCTACATAGGCATTTTTTAAAACGTTAATCGGAATATTTAATAAACTAACAATATAACATGTTATATCAAAAAAGGAATGATTAACCGTATATTATCATTTAATAATACTTGCATTTACAAGCAAGGTATATAGGCATTTATTTGCATTGAATTACAATACTAACTAATTAAATAACCCGTAACGACCTACATTTTTCAACGATTTAAATAAGAATTTTAACGATGATTTTGAAATAAAATTTATTTTAACAATAATTTGATAACGAAAACTAAATATTTGAAATGCATCCATTGAAATGAGACCAACGAAATTTATTTGTTTCAAAACTTGTAAACATTCTAACTCGAAGTAACCTCCTCAACGACCCAAGGCAGATCCCTTCTTGACTCTGCTTCCATCAACGTTCAACTATAGTTCCTGCAACTACCGTTTTGTAGCCAGGTCAAGGTACCAGGTAACATTTGCCCCCCAAAGTGCGTCTTGTGAATAGCTTGATGTGCTTTGAATCAGCAAGCAATCCTTGTTTCCGGAGGTTAGCTCGTTCAAGTCGATAATTGATCGTTGTCTCCCATCTACCTTTAATGAAGCTTCGTGTCGTTCGAACGTACCAGCTTTGCCTTAAGGAAGCCTTCGGGTCCTTTGTTCAACTTTCTCAAAAGTCGATTGCATACAACCTTTCAGAGGTTGGGTTCTTAGTGAATTTCTTAAGCTTATGTCTTTTCCTCAATCAGGTAGTGTTCCACCTTGTTTTCACTTGATCATCGCTTTATATTCATTATACATATTTTTACTATTTTATTTTATTTATATATTATTATCATTCTTTTTTTTTTAAAGAACTGGATGGGATCGGCATATGAATGTCGATCCGTCAATTATTATATATGGGCTGGGGTCGGCTTGTTGAATAGCCGACCCCTTGGAATACGACCGGGTCTCCAGGGGAAGACCGGTTCGTATTCCACCCAACATATAAAAGCTCGGGATCAACATCCTCCCCCTCCCACTTTCATTTTCTAACTTATTTTACCACCAAGTCTTGCTACCCAACTTTTCCAACATCATTCTCGCCTCTCTCTTTCCGAACTCAAGCTATCTTGCCCCACAACTCACAATCACACCTAGATTCGAACTGCCCTTAATCCGAATCCATCACTTCCCCTTAAGCTCCAGATCCGCCGCATAGGTATGAACTTCCTTCCTGATTTACACCCTTAACCTTGAGGATCTTCGTTGAGTCCGAGTGCATAGGTAATTGGGTTCTATCAAGGAGTCGGTAGGAGGTGGAGAAGAAGGGAGATCAATAGGTATAGGAGTGTGTTGTAGGATAGGGAATGATCTCGGTATTGATGAGGTAGATGATGAGTTACTGGGACATATTGATGTGTGTAGTACACATATTGAAACTTTCGTCTTTTAGGTTTATTAATAGATATTAGTTGACTAAGTTTAACAAATAGTTTAAATTTTGAATTAAGTAATTAATTTAAATGTGTGGACTTTAATGTAAAATTTTATGAAAGAACCATGAAAGATTTGTAAATAATCGTAGATTTTTTTAAAAGTAGGTATTTGAATGTAAAGTAATGCGAAAAATTCCGTAGAATAATTGTAAAGTGGTAAATTATAGGATTTGAAAATAAAATATCCAGATTTAGAGAGAATTAAGGATAATAGAGATAACTTCTAGAATTAATAAAGAAGCCTCAAATTATTCTGCTTTTACTATTATTTAATTGATTTTTGTTAGTAAATTCATCTGAATCATATTATTTAAAAGATAGTGGTGTAAGCTCAAGTATGAACTTTTTGTATGTTATGACATCCTATCATTTTTTCTTTTCATCGTAGTTTTCACATAAATTTTTACACAAGATTCTCCTTCTCATTTTCCTTTATTTTATCATTTTCTTCTTGACTATCAAATATATTTTCATTTTGCTTCTTCATCGTTCATTTCTACATCATTAATGTTTTCATCATTCTGTATTTTCCCCAACCTTTTGTTCTTCCTCAATTTATTTCTTTTTTAGCTCATCTAATTCCTTTTCTATTTGACTGCAATCTGATATTTCAGTTTCCAATTCAAGTAGTGCCTTTCTTAGTTTCTCCTCAACATCATCCACATGACCTTTGAGCATTTGAACCTCATTTTCATTTTCATTAATTGTTTCATTGTCTTCAGCTTTTTTTTTTAAATCTTTCTGCATTCTTCATGAACTTGTATTTTTTGAAAGATTTATGAGTAGTGGCTTTTTCTCAAGTTGTTGTATATTTTGAAAGAATACTATATTTAGACAAGCGGTTGAATAAAATGCCAATTGAGTCCAAAACGGCGTTTGCGACCTTTTTGAGTATAAACATCGAAATCTTTGGAGTTGAATAGAACTTTGCTATTTTCTATTGGGCTTTGGGTTTGGGTTTCAGCCCACTAACTTAATAAATACCCTAACTCCTTTACTCTTCATTCATTCTACTTCTCATTTCCTAACACTCAAGCTAAAGAGAAAAATGGGGAAAAAGGAAAATAGAAATTCCTAAGCCCTAGTTCTCTTAAGAAATTCAAATTCTTGCTCTAAAATCAAAGAGAAGCTTAGGCAATCATCCTCTTCATCTCATTCTCTCTTCAATTTTCAGAAATTCCTATAACCTAACTTAGAAAAAACTTCACATTTGATAATAGACTGAAGATTCTAGAGGTGTATTGAAGAGGAATTGGTCTTGCTTTGTTTTAAAATTTCTCATTCGTTGTTTTTGGGTTAAAAGGTGAATTTTTTAACTCACATCTACGTCCATAACTTTCATTGTTGTTAGGTATGAATTCGTAATATTTATTTATTTTCATTTGTTTTTTATACGTATTGTTTTGGTGAATTTTCCAATTTTGGTGTTTTGAAGTCAAAATCTTTAAAGATCCTATCTTGAATGTTTGAACATGTTATTTGAGGTGTATCGAAGAGCCTATAGGACTGGGTTGTCGATTGACATAAATCCCTAGCATCCATCGCTCATTCGATCACATTTCGGTTTAGATTTGCTCTTTTTGGTCTAGGCTGTTTTTTTCCCTAGCAGAAAAATCCAGACGTCTGAAACGAAATCGAGACGTCTGGTTGAAAAATCCAAACGCCTGGAAAGGGTCCCTGAAAAAGACAGAGCTAAAAACCAAACGTCTGGAACAAAATCCAGACGTTTGGTTGGAAAATCCAGACGTCTGAAATAGTTTTGGAATTAAAAAGGAAAGGAGAAAAAACATATATTTTTCCAGAACCTAGGTTCAGACGTCTGGTTGGAAATTTCAGACGTCCGATTGGAAATTTCAAACATATGGAACTGTTTAATTTGCCTAATTTAACTGTTTTTTAGTGTATTTTCAATTTTAATCGATTTTTGTTGATTCGGTTAGTTGTTATCATTTATTATTGACTTTGATGACTTCTTTTCTAGAATTTTGAAAATATCCATTTGAGGGATTTGATATCGATTTCTATGGTTTTGATTCACGTCATCGTATGTGAATTTTTGATGATTGGTTGTTTTTACAATCATTTCTGTGATTTGTTACTTTAAAAAACAAATATTTTTATACTAGTAGTAAATATCCGAACTCTTTCATCAAAATAATTTCAACACTATTTTTAATACAAAGCTTGTTTTTAAATCTGTTTTATAATCTATTAGTATATACAAACATTTACCTCATTCGTTCGAGAAATCTAATTAAACGACTTAGCAAAACAAGTGGTATGAAACGCTTGCGTTTACTTTGTCGGTTAATTCTTGGACTTGTTCGATTGAATTCTTGTGACAACTTTCGAGTGGAAATCTACAATCTGTTCGTAAATATTTAAGTTAAGCCAGTGGTTATGGGACATGAAGCTAAACTCATATATTTACTAGCTTAGTGTAATTTACACTTATTTTCGAGTGGAAGTCTACAATTTGTTCATAAATAATTAAGTTAAGCCCGTGGTTATGGAACATGAAGCCTAACTCATTTATTTACTAGCTTAGTGTAATTTACACCTATAGATCAATGACGATCATTTCGTGATTTAGACTAGCGATGTGCGATGTCTTTTTGCCCACGTGGGGGGACTAAACCCCGTTTGTGGAGTTTCAGCTCAAATGGATGGGGTAGCGACTTATGGTCTTCGGGCCATTTGTGGAGCTTCTGCTCAAAATTAATGGTTAGCGACCATGAAATAGCGTTTCGTTTGTGATGCACGTGTTGATGAGTTTTCATGCTTCCGTTTGTGATAGGCCTCCCCTTTTTGTTTTCTAGATTTCTAGAATTTGTGTTTCACCTATTTTTGTGATTTATATTGATAAGCTTTATCAATATTTGTGGTTTGGTGAATAAAATAAATAATATGACATTCTTTTTTATGTTTTGAAATTCTTGAGATATTGTATGATTTTTGTTGTTATTTAATGTATACTTGTCACGGTATGGCATTATTGTTATCATACGTTTTTGTCATATCTCTTATCCTATCTTATTTTATATGATATTTATAGCTAGACTGATCCGTTTATTAATTTCTTCTTATATAATAATCGAGTCAGACCGAGTTACTTCAGGTGCTTCTACTTGACTTCTTATCAGGATCCGTCACCTGACTTTTGGCTAACTACTTTAGCTTAGTAGTTTTTGCTTTTATATATTTGAGACAGAGACTCCTTGATGTATACATATTCTTTTGTCTGACACTTGTACCTATTCTTTTGTGATGTAGTGGATCTTGTATGACCACTGCTTTGATGTACACTTTTATATGATATATTCATATCTGTTTCCGCCTTTGTGATATGAATATATGTGACTGATTTGTGTTATGCTTATTTTATATTTGTTTTCGAAGACCGCATAGCCAATGTGTAGTAGCTTTGAGTTTGTACTTGATATGTCGAATTTCCTTTTTAAATGAAATGCGTGACCTTCTATCTGGCATATCGGTACTCGCACAAATCAATTACACGGATGGTCGCTTCTCAACGGCTTTATTCTTCGCGCTAGTCGACGGCATTACCCCATAGTGTCCTCGACTAGTGTGAGTATAAAGGTGGGGCGTCATAGCTTAATATCAAAGCCAAACATCAGAACAATATAAAATTTTATAGCATGGATCATCGTCCTAAGTCTCTTTTAGGAATCGTGCTTTAGGATTTAATTCGAGTCACTGAACCCGTTCTATCCTATTTTCTTTTATGGTGCTTTGTTTTATCAATCATGGTTGTTTGATATTTATTCTAAGAATAACATTTTTCCTCTTGTTTCTTTCTTTCTTAAAGAAGAAGAGATGGTTAGATCTGGCAGTCCTAGCGATGGTCAATCCAGTAGTCCTTCTCTGGATGGCGTATTCATGTCTGTCCAACAACATTTGGATCTTGTAAGAATCAAAAGTTTATATGTGCTTTGAGTAAGAACCCCAAAAAGGTTTTACCTCTGAAACTAGAAGTTCCTTTCGATCAGCTTATAGATATCACTCTTCGACTAGAAGAGGCCGATAAAGAAAGTGATATTGATGTTGGAGGTTTCAAAAAGAGCCTCAATAACAACAAGAAGAGGCATATTAAGTTCAAAAGCTCTAATCCCAACAAGAAAGGGAGGCATGAAACTTCGGTAGCAAATACTTCCCCCACTAGTTGTGGACAATGCTACAAATTTGGTTCTACGAACCACTGTGCAAATGAGTGTCCGAAACCCCTTACTTGCCACTATTGCAATGGTTTGGGTCATCTTTTATCTTCCTGTTCCAAACTTCAAAGCAAGAAGAAGGGTAAACTAAATGTTGCGCAAGCTCATAGTAACACTTCTCTTGGTCGAGATATTTCTCATTTTATCCTTGATGGCATTATTATACTTCGTGATCTTCCTATTCGAGTTCTTTTTGACACGGGTGCATCCCACTCTTTTATATTAAAAGAACTTGTTGATTCTTTTTCTTTGAATATTATGGGCTTGATGGCTTCGTTGAGAATTGCGAATTCGATTGATGGATCCGTAACCCTCAGTTTACTTTATAAAAATATCGAGATTATTTTATGTAATTGTGCTTTCCGATTCGATTCGCATGTTATGTGCTACTTAGGTTTCGGAATAATTTTGGGAATGGATTGGCTTAACCGTTATGAAGCCCATATTCAATATCCAGTGAGGACTATCTATCTTCGACATCCTCAATATGTTAAGCAGATTTCTATTTTTCTTAATGATTTTGATTCCAATTTGGTGGCATCATTTTATTCTCTAGACCCACTTGTTGAGGAAGATGTTATTTCCCTCATTAAAGTAGTTTGTGAATTTCCCGGTATCTTTGAGCTTGTCTTAGGATTATCACTTAAACAATCTATTGAGTGGTGCCAGGGTTTTTTCAGTTCAACCTTGCCACCAGTTTTCATCAACTACGAGTTGCGGAGAATAGTATTCCCCTTACTGCATTCCGCACCCATTATGATTCTTATGAATGGTTTGTTATGCCGTTTGGTTTGACGAACCATCCAGCTTATTTCATCCATCTTATGAATCGAGTATTCTACGAGTATCTCGATAACTCCATCCTTGTATTCATTGATTATGGATGAAAACATCAATTTAAAATTTGCAAATCTTTTTAATAAGATACATTTGTGAGTGTAATTGGATTTTGTTCTTAAAACGAATAAAGAATATTCGTAAAAAAATTAAGAGATATTTTTATCATGTAGAAGATGATTTTGTGTTGTATTGCCCATTGAGTGCTTTAAGAATTCCGATCGATGCATCTTATCAACATTATCGATAGGAATCTCTAAAAGATACTCCGTTATGGGAACTATGAGCCGACAATGAATCGGGACGCCGCAGACTATGTGAGGTGTGATAACTGCCAGAAATAAGCGAAAATCTTAAGAGTGCCGCCGATGGAATTCACCCAAATGGCTAGCTCGTGGCCATTTGCGATATATGGGGAATCGACATTATCGGCTCGTCGCCAATTTTCAAAGGTGGTGCGAAATACGCTATTGTCGTGGTCGACTACTTCACCAAATGGGCAGAAGCGGAATCATTAGCGACGATCACCCCCAAAAATGTCATTAATTTCGTTGTGTGGAACATTATATGCCGTTTCGGTCTTCCACAGGCTATCGTTACCGACAATGGAACTCAATTCGGTAGTAATGAATTCAAAGAGTTTGTTGGAAACATCATCATATTGAGAAAAGGTTTGCAGCAGTTGCTCACCCTAGGAGGAATGAGCAATTTGAAGCCGTAAATAAGATAATCGTGTTTGTCGGCAAGTGACGGGTCTTCGGGCTTATCCTCATCTAGTGCGCCAATTACTTGAGCGTCAGGATGTGGAGTGTCTTCGACACTAGGTGCTTCAGCCCCTTCCCCCCTCGTGCTCCATGGCGGCATCACTCCTTGGAGTCGGCTCAGGACCAGAATGACCTACATAGTTTCATGAAAAGCAAATGTTAGATTGCGGCGGTTGTTTGTCGAGAACGGCAACTTCTTGAATTATAGAAGGTGAAAATAAGTACCAGCATCCAGTTGACTCTCGGTGGTCAGCGGAGTATCCCCCTCGCTGATTGGAGATAATTTATGAATGCCAAGCCCAGGCTTCTCCAGATCGTTACCGACGTGTTGCTCGAGAGGTTCAGGAGATGAAGTCTTGGCCGGTTGAATGGAAGGAGGAACCTGAGACTTGGTTCCAGACGGTCCAGCGATATTGTAACGACCCGGTGTTTTCAACCATTCGCATCCGCACATGTCGGACTTGAATTGTTCAAAATACCGCGTTGTAAAAATAAATTTGGCAGAACTCAGAATATGCAGTAATATAATTAATCACAGAATCACAGACACAGAATCAGAATACTCGCAGCGGAATTTAAAAATACTTAGTGGTTCATGAAGCCACTATAAATATTCTTACTCAAGTAAAATTTACATAGTCTTAAATCCAAATATAGTTTTGACTTATCAGTAAACAGTCCAAATGTCCACTAGTCTTGATTTCAAAATTTTAGATAAAGAACTGGAAAGGAAGTTTGCCAGCAGCTTGAAAGTGATCTACAGAAATCCTAGCTCCGGGATGAAAACTGAACTGCAACTCAGGCTGACCCGAGCGTAACATAAAACATAAACACTCGAGTCAGGACATACATACTTATATAGTGTAAGCTAATTCAAGTGTACTGTAATATAGAGCAAGTAACTTAAAGGATGCTTGGGACCGCCCATCCTCTAAGGATCCGTTAAACTATTTACTATGTAGTATATTGCGCTATTATAATAGTGTCTAATTGTAAAATAAACTTACTTTTTAATAGCGTTAAGGGGTTACCCATATAGCCCTTAACACAAATAATGCCAATAGTCTATACAGTACCGTAATACCTCCTGATCGGGAAGCTACCAGAGGATACTCCATAGGTACGACACAAATAGAAACTCGTAGGAGGCTCGCTATGGTAGGTGACATGGCACAACTAGGCAATGCCAGGGTAGATATACCAATTGCTATCTGGACCGGTGGAAACGCGTAGCCGCAGTTACCGCCCACCTCGAACAACACTCCCAAATCAAAGGTGCGCACCAAAACAATCACAGGAGTAATAGAATGGCATACGAAGAAGTGCGTTCGATCAGAGGTGCTACCTCATTAATCCGAGAATCGCTCCTGTTTTAGCCACCTTATGCCAACTCACGGGAGTCGAGTCCACGTATTTACCTTAAAGGAACCGTCACCACCATCCTACTTCATTCTGGGATCTCCACCGCGTACACGGTTAGTCAAAGTGGTTTTCCGTATCGACAGAGAGTATGTCCATATCCGATCCCGGTCTCTTTGCCAACCAAGCGTTATTATAACCCGTGGTTACAGTTTAAAATGGTATTCGTACTTTAAAATCAAAATATATCTCAAATTCCTTCAATATCAAATATTGATTTAAACTTTCCACTTTATACATACTTTTAAATTTATTCAATTTATTTGGAATTTATTGCCTTTACCAAATTTTAAAGTTAAATTCTTCCTTTAAATCCATCAAAAAATCAATTTCTTAAAATTTTTCTAATTTCATATTAAATTCCAAAATTTACACCTTTTCCCCAAAAATTAATTTCCATACATTTTAAAACAATCAAATTCCAGTTTCTGCAGCACTTATGAAATGCTACCTAAAGTTTATGGGTTAAACAGTCCAATTTTAAAAGACAACATTTAAATGCTGTAATAGGTTATTAACTTATCAATTTAGTTTAAATTCCAAATACAACTTATTATCAATTATTTCTTAACTGAAATCTCATCTTAACAAAAATCCAGAATTTTTCCAAATAAGTTATATTTATTTATTTAAAATCTTAACTCATTCAAAAATCATTTTTAAATCTTTATAAAAATCATTTAAATACATTAAACCACAATATTATAAACTTCCATTTAAAAATAATTTTAAAATATTTCAGAAAAATATTATATGAACCACGGGTCTGTATAAAATTTTCTAGCCTAGGTCAAGTGATACGGATTTATATCATTTCAATCCGCAATTTTACAAACCCCGGGTTCTATCATTTCAAACCCGCAATCCCAAGTTAAAATTAAACAGTTAACTGAATAAATGCATTATAATCATTGTTTTAGGCCTATCATTTCAGCCTTAACGATTTAAATTTATAGGGAACTTGCAGTGATGATTTAAATCAGTAAATAAACATTTAACAATATAACTGCAGAAATATTACAACAGATAAATAACCGATGAGGTGTCAATTTAAATGGAGTTTAACATCCTACGTTATATTACAGACAGATAACAGTTAAATAATAATTTACACATACACTTGCGATAATTCACAGAAATATAGGCATGTTTGTCTGGTGAGAAAAACTCACCTGAAGGCTGCAGAAAAAATTTGATTCAAAACGAAAATCCACCGGAAAAGAAACGAACAGAGAGTAACGATCGAATATCCCGGATGTCACGCCTAGATTCAAATCTATAACAAGATCCAAATACCGGATACGTGACTTTAGAAATTTACGGTCAAAGCAAAAATTAAAAATAGGACGAGAATTAGTTCGACTTGCTCGACCACTCCACTGGGTATACTATCAAAACATAACGAAACTTTTCCTACCCATTACTGAACCATGCCATTTCAAAAATCAAGGAAAAATTTACCTAAAGGCCATCTAAAAGAAAATGGTGAAGATTTTCTCCTATAGGCCGTGATATATGCATGTACAAGTGCATCCAATACTCTACTACCTACAGGCTTATGCACTGTCCCACACAACTATAAAGCATATTGCAGTTATATGCTTTTATATGCAACTAAACATTTCCACCTAACATCTTCTCTGTTATCTGAAGTATTACAGGCTTTCTCCCTTTTTTTTCAACCGAATCTTTTATATATATATATATATATATATATTTTATAAAACATGCACGAATACATCATTTCTTCTTTAAAATTTTTACTATCATCAACGAATAACTACCCAAGTCAGTTACCTAAAACACGGTCAAGATTTCACTAAAAGCCTGCCTATATGATATGCCTATATGCAACTGAAGGCTCACTCACTATGTCAACATGTTATATTCTGATGAACCCTGAAAACTCTCTTTCTCTCCCTCTGTTATATTCTTCTTTACTCTTGTTTTATATTTATTTATTTATTTTTTTTTATTTTTTTTTAAACATGTCTAACATCCTATGCAAAACAAAACTCACGCAACTCTCTGCCTACAACTTGCGTCTCTCTGCTATCTACTGTTACAAGATGGTAAAACATGCACAGATCATTAGTGATAAGTACATCCAGAATAACACTTACTACATCATAACTACACTAATTCCATAACCTAGCTTCCTACAGGTTATTGACCTGGCTTGAATGAATTTGCAAGGTAATGTATTTCTCTTAAGACCTCATCATCAACACACATATCCACTGCTACTAGAAACAAGGTTTTTTTTTTTCAAAATATATGTCTCATAGGAAACTCGGCTGAGCACTAGAGTGGTAGTCAGGGTTGGAGTGGCCGAGCCAAAAGATGGGAAAGCAAAGGAAAAAAAACTGAAGAAGGAAAACGGAGAGGATGCAAAAGAAGAAGAGGAATAGTAATATTACCTGATAGAAGCTTTTCTCCTTGTGGATGATGTTATGCAAGATGAGGAGATAAAATACGAACCAGGCTAATATATTTATAGAGGGGAGAGTTTGCTTTAGATGCAAGAAAACATATACACGTGAAGAAAATCAAAAGGGCTCGGTACAAAAATGGCAACATATCTTGGCATGCCTAAACAATTGATTGATAAAGCAAAATTTCGTACGTTCAAAAGTTTGAATGTGAATACCTTGGCAAGAGATTGAAAAAAAAAACGGCAGCATTGATAGAAGATTGAACGTTTTGCAGATAAAGAATTGATTTGAGGCGAAATCAATGGAAAAAGAAAAAGCAAGCAGAGCTCAGTGATTTATTTCCAGTTTTTATCTTGTTTGAATGGATAAGGCTCGTGTGATTTTAGGGACCACGGTTAGCAATTAGATTTGATTTTATATGCGTGATATTCATTGCCAGTTTATGAGTTTTGATTTCAACATTTTTTTTTTATTTGATAGTTGCATGATTGTAGATTGAAGAAACGGCATTTGGAAGAACTGATATTAGGCAAGAGATTGATTTTAGGCAAAAGATATTTGGATGAAAAGGTATATACAAAAGTTTAAAACAAATTTTGACAGTTAAAACAAAAGTAACGTTTGTTATAAAAATCACTAACTGATATTTTAATCGATAAGTATATTTAAATATGATTTTTACTTTATATGCGTGATTATAGGAATGAAAAATTTTATCTTGCAAAATAAAGGCAGTGGAAACAGAGAGATATAAATAGGAATGTGAGAATTTGAAAAGATAGGCAAGGTTAAATTTGAATGCATGAGTTGATTTTAGGCAATCAAATATATTGGTCCATTTAGGTTGCGTGAATAAATGAATACAGTGACATGCTCAAGAAACAAAAAGGTAAGAGGCAAATGCCAAAAATGTTAAAAGAATAAAATTTTGTGTCACGCGCAAAGGAATGCAAAATTGATTTTCTCTCAAATGATATATGCGTGATTTAAGAAGAAATATATGGTATGTTTAAATCAAAAATGGAAGAGTTGATTATTATCATTATATTGTAAAGAACAGTTACAAACAGATTTGAACGTTTCTCTTTTAAATTCAGATTTGCGTGCTTTTTTTGATGCCTGGATATGCACGTTATTCCTCTGGATTTGAGATAAGGCTTGCGAAAATATTAATTGCCAGTTATACAAAGCTTTGGATTCTATACTTTATATGCGTGATTAAAGCAAGCGTTGATTTTGTATACAGACCATTGATACGATATTTTAAATACATATCGATGTTGAAATATGATTTTTAAAATACGCCAAACTGACGTAATATAAAACACCCAAAGTTATATAAAAATAACGTTTTTAATTTATACGTTTATTTTGTTATTTATACCATAAATTTTTACGCGTCCTTTAAACGCGAAATTTAACAGTTCATTAATACACTAAATTCTTCAAAATTATTACTTAACAAACTTAATTGGTTTTCACATATTATATATATATATATATACAAAATTCCTTTTATTAAAATTCAAATGGAGTTGTCTTTTAACAAAATTAACCGTTACACAACTTTAAATTTCCATATTTAGTATTTTAAGGAAATGATTTAAATCAAATTATATATGTATATAAATTGGGAAGTAAATTTTACTGGAAAGAGAAAAAATAACGGATTAAAATTCTATACGTTTTCTTATATATAATCTTATATATATATAGTATTTATTCCCTAAATTTACGCGCCTTTTTTAAGGGGTAATTACCCAGTTCATTTATATACTAAAAAATTAGAAATTCTGACCATGCCGAGACTCGAACTCGTGACCTGTCGTGAATAGCCCAGATGTCTTAACCACCTAAGCTATTAATGTTTTCTTAATTAAAACTTGATTTTGCTAGAAATTAAGTTATTTACCATCCTCGACAAAAACCCAAATTACCAAATTAAAGTTAATTCTTAACCATGTCAAAATTTCAGAGATCTTATTATTTAATTAAAAATTTGGTCAATTTTTTTATTTATTATTATTTTTAATCACTTTAAATAAACCCCAAAGTTTTTTTTTTTTTTTAGAAAAATACAAGTGAAAAATACTTGTTAAAAAAAATTGGGCTGTTACAGATATTCTATTTCTCCTTCGACATTGGGGAAACTCCGCAAAAAAGAAGTATGGCTGCAGCTAAGTCAGAGGGCTCATTCCCTCGGAGCACTTCTTTCACGAGTGCCTCCTCATCGACCTCTCAACAAAATATACTGACCCGACTTCATGAGAGAATATACCGATCCCTACTTTTCTCGTAAATACCGACCCGACTTCGCAATAGGATACACCGATCCATCCTTTTCTCCTAAGTACCGACCCCGTGGTTGAAGCAACCATATCGACTCGTCCCAGTAACCCATCCTCTACCTCATCAATACCAAGCCCATTCCCTATCCTACAACACACTCCTATCCCTGTTGATCTCCCTTATTCTCCACCTCCTACCGACTCCTTGATAAAACAAAATGACCTATGCACTCGGACTCAACGAAGATCCTCAAGGTTAAGGGTGTAAATCAGGAAGGAAGTTCATACCTATGCGGCGGATCTGGAGCTTAAGGGGACAGTGGTGGATTCAGATTAAGGGCAGTTCGAATCTACGTGTTATTGTGAGTTGTGGGGCAAGGTAGCTTGAGTTCGGGAAGAGAGAGGCGAGAATGATGTTGGAAAAGTTGGGAAGCAAGGCTTGGTGGAAAAATAAGTTAGAAAATGTAAGTGGGAGGGGGAGGATGTTGAACCCGAGCTTTTATATGTTGGGTGGAATACGAACCGATCTTCTCCTGGAGAACCGGTTGTATTCCAAGGGGTCGGCTATTCAACAAGCCGACCCTAGCCCACATATAATAATTGACGGATCGACATTCATATGACGATCCCAACCATTTCTTAAAAAAAAGAGTGATAATAATATTAATAAAATAAAATAATAAAAATATGTATAATGAATAGAAAGTGATGGTCAAATGAAAACAAGGTGGAACACTACCTCATTGAGGAAAGACATAAGCTTGAGAAATTCACTTCGAACCCAACCTCTGAAAGGTTGTACGTTCGAACGACACAAAGCTTCATTAAAGGTAGATGGAAGACAACGATCAATTATCGACTTGAACGAGCTAACCTTTGGGAACAAGGATTGCTCGCTGATTCAAAACGCATCATGCTATTCACAAGACGCACTTTAGGGGGCAAATGTTACCTGGTACCTTGACCTGGCTACAAAACGGTAGTTGCATGAACTATAGTTGAACGTTGATGGAAGCAGAGTCAAGAAGTGATCTGCCTCGGGTCGTTGAGGAGGCTACTTCGAGTTAGAATGTTTACAAATTCTGAAATAAATAAATTTCGTTGGTCTCATTTCAATGGATGCATTTCAAATATTTAGTTTTCGTTATTAAATTATTGTTAAAATAAATTTTATTTCAAAATCTTCGTTAAAATTCTTATTTAAATCGTTGAAAAATGCAGGCCGTTACGGGTTATTTAGTTAGTTAGTATTGTAATTCAATGCAAATAAATGCCTATATAGCTTGCTTATAAATGCAAGTATTATTAAATGATAATATACGGTTAAACATTCCTTTTTGATATAACATGTTATATTGTCAGTTTATTAAATATTATGATTAACGTTTAAAAAAATGCCTATGTAGCTTGCTTATAACTGCAAGTATTGTAAGTCATATAGAATAGTGATGTTAACTTACAGTTGCTGTTAATACCGATAATAACTGATAATATACAGAATATGTGCATTGTACCTTTTTTGTTTTGTGTTGTTGGCCGTCTTATTTGACCTTTCAATTTCAATTGGTATTTTTGGATCAACAAGTGCTTAATTTATTGTCTCTCCTCTGCCTTTTGACTTAGTTAAGCCATAAAATCGTGATATCACTACTAGAGTTACCGAGCTTTTAGTCATTGGCTAATTCAATTTTATTCATAATGCATTCAAACATGTTGGTTTAAGCCTTTAATTTTGGTTGGCTTTCTCGCTTGACATTCATCCATCAGTCCGAGTAATTTTGATGATTTCAAACGGTTGTGCAATATATTTACTTGCAAATCACATGAACAATACATTTTAAATGAATACACGGAAATTTGGTTATGTATTTTGTCCATGTATTATGTAGTCAGGTGTGCAGATATTTAGGTTTGCATACAAATTTCTTTATAGTTAACTTTATATCTATTTTCAACAAGTTACTTCACACGTTTATTTATATTACACACTGAAACTATTGCTGCATTTAATTGAAACAACCGATTATCATATTATTCCAGAAAAGTTATATTCCACAATTTAAGATAATGGAAAGATACATGCTAAGTAACATGAAAGTTCAACTGAAGGTGGAATACTACAGCTACGCTTGTTTCAAAACTTCAAATGTATAATTTTGATAGTTTAACATATGGACATTTTACCTTGTCTGTAATGCACGCTAGAAATTTTGAAGTTAATATTTAATAACTAAGTATACGAATACATTAAATTTTGTTCTCGAAACAGTAAGTTTGAATTGTAGGTCTCCGAAAAGTATCTTCAATTTTACTTTTATTTGTTGTGCAATATATTATGCATTAATATGTTCTAATTTTATTTTTATTTGTTAAAGGATAAAACAAAAGTTAAGTCGGTTAATAGTAGTTGCTGGATAAACTTAATGTGCATAATAAATGCCATGATTCACCAATTAATCTGTGATAGACATGAAGTGTGACGCTCCACCTCTATACCCACGCTAGCCAAGGACTCTACGGGGTAATGCCGTCAACTAGCGCGGAGAATAAGGCTGTTGAGGAGCGACCATCTGTGTAATTGCTTTGTGCGAGTGCCGATATGCCAGATAAAAATATTACTTTTCATCTCAAGAGAAAATCCGACATGCCGATACAAACTCAAAGCTTCTACACAGTTTCTGTATATAATCTTCGGAAACAAATATAGAAATAAGCATAACACAAATCAGTCACAGAAGTTCATATCACAAAGGCGGAAATAGATATGAATATTACACATAAAAGTGTACATCGGAGTAATGGTCTAACAAGATCCACAATATCACAAAAGAATAGATGCAAGTGCTAGACAAAAGAATATGTATACATCAAGGAGTCTCTATCTCAAATGTATACAACAAAATAAACTACTAATCTAAGTAGTTAGCCAAAAGTAGGAATAGTAACCCCAGAAGAGGAGTCAAGCAGAAGCACATGTAACATCTCGGTCTGACCCGAGTATTATTCAATAAGAAAATAATAAACGGATCAGTCTAACTATAAATATCAGATTGAAAGATATAGAATAAGAGATATGATAAAAACGTATAATAACCAAAATGCCATACTGTGATAAGTATGTAATTAAAAATCAACAAGAGATTAATCAATATCACAAGAATCTTCTCAAAGATAGAAAAGATTGTCATACTCTTTATTTCATTTACCAAACCATAAATATTGACAAATATATTGATGCTAATCACAAAAGTTAATGACACACAAATTCACCAATGCACAAATATTGATAGAACTTATCAATGAAACCACAAAAATTGGTGAAACACAAATTCTAGAAATCGTCAATAGAAATCCAGAATATCAAAAAGGGGAAAGAGGCCTGTCAATAGAACGGGAGCATGTAAACTCCCAACACGTGTATCGCAAAACGAGCCGAAGCTCCACAAACGGGCCGAAGCTCCACAAACGGGCCGAAGCTCCTCCAAACGAACCGAAGCTCCACAAACGAGCCGAAGCTCCACAAACGAGCCGAAGCTCCACAAAATGAAGTATCGTCCTCGACGTGGACAAAGAGACATCGCACATTGCTAGTCTAAACCATAAAATGATCATCATCGATCATCAAGAAGTGTCAATTACAGTAAGTTAGTAAATATATAAGTTTAGCTTCATGTCCCATAACCACTAGCTTAACTTAAATATTTACGAACAAATCGTTGATCTCCAGTAGAAAATTGTCACAAGAGATTCAATCGAACAAGTTCAAGAATTAACCGGCGAAGTAAACGCAAGTGTTTCATACCACTTGTTTTACTAAGTCGTTTAATTAGATTTCTCATACGAGTGAGGTAAGAGTTTGTACATACTAGTAGATTGAAAAACGGTTTGAGAAACGAGCTTTGTAATAAAATAGTGTTGAAATCATTTTGAAGAAAGAGTTTTGATATTTACTACTAGCATTGAAAACCTTTATATTTTTAAAGTGACAAACCATAAAAATGATTGTAGAAACAATTAATTATTAAATTCCACATACGAAGACGTGAATCAAATCCAAAGAAACCGATACCGAATCCATCAAAGAGGATATACCCAAAAATTCCTAAAATAGAAGTTATCAAAGTCGTCAAAGGTGATAACAACTAATCGGAGAAGAAGAATCGATTAAAGATCGGAAAACAATGCAAAATGAGCATAAATAGGCAAAACAGGCTAACAGGAGCAGGTCACTCGACTAAACCCCCTGAGTCAATTGAACCCTTACCTGAAAAATTCACGGGCTTCAGCTCAGTCGACTGACTCAGAGAATTCAGTCGACTGAACCCCCAATTCCTACATTTTCTAACCTATTTCAAATGAAGTGCAAACTCTCTCTATTTGTAATTGGACAAGCACGGATGCTAGGGGTTTACGTCCATCGGCTACCCGGCCCTATAAGCTCTTCGATTCATCACCAAAAAATGATCAAAACATCAAAGTTAGGATTTTAAAGATTTGAACCCAAAACACTAAAAATTGGAATATTCACCAATTCAATCAAAAGCAAATGCACATGAATAAGCGTTAGGAATTCATACCCAACATTTAAAGATAATTATAGTCGTAGATGTGAGATAAAAATCTCACATTTTTATAAAATCAATGAAGAAGAAGCTATAGAGCAATGACAAAGACAACCACTCTTCAATTCCAACCCAACAAGCTTGAATCTAAGTTAAAAGAGAAACATTTCCCAAATTAGGTTTAGGAAATTTCTGAAATTGAATGGAGAACGAGTTAGAGAAGATGAAGGGAAGGCTTACCAAAGCTTCTTCTTGAATTTGGAGGTAGAAGCTTGAATTTGCAATTGAAGCTAGGGCTTGGAATTTCCAATTTCCACTCTTTTCCCCCATTGTTGCTTAAAGCTTAAAGTGTTAGGAATATGAAATGAAGTAATGAAGAGTTGGAGTGGAGCTAGGGTCTTAAAGTAGAACATTGGGCTGAAACCCAAACTCAAACCCAAAGTGAAAAAGTAGCAAAATTCTACTAACTCCAAACATATCGAAGTTTATACTCAAAAAGATCGCAAACGACATTTTGAACCCAATGGAAGTGGTCTCGAGTCCTAATTCGTCTGTTTGCAAAAAGTAGTTTTTTGGACTAAAATCCGACGAACGATGCTATATTTAAATAAAATATTTAAATATACAATCGATGGATATGCGGGTTGTTACATGAAGATTCTTCTTATAATCCGTTTTACATGATTCATAGTCCTGTTGTGTATTATGCATTAATATGTTCTAATTTTATTTTTATTTGTTAAAGGATAAAACAAAAGTTAAGTCAGTTAATAATAGTTGCTGGACAAATCTTAATGTGCAAAATAAATGCCATGATTCACCAATTAATATGTTCTAATCCGTTTTACATTTGTTTTACATTATTTATAGTCAAGCTGTGTATTATTATTATTGTTTAAATTAAAAAAAGGAACAGAAAACTAATGGATTCAAACGAATAAAATAAGGTTCTCGACGAAATCATCAAGATAATTGTAGCGCTATCAGATGAGGAAAGGGACTACAGCTTATTCGCTCCAAAGTTTGAGGTGGTGAACCAAACGGCTCCAACGGCCACAATGCTGAACCAGTCGCAGCCTCGGAGAACCGGAGAATGAGGGACTTCATTCCTCCACATCGGCGTAGGGTGTTATTTGGTTATGTCCCTCGAGCGGGAGCCGATAGCAATGGGACAGGCGTCTACCTTCCCCGCTACTAAATTTGTCTACCTTCCCTGCTACTAAATTTGTCTCCATTGTCTCGTTGCATGTGAAACCTCAGTGTATGTTATCCATATTCAAAAAAAGAAGAAGAGAGTTTCTCATCATGAATCTTTTTCCCTTGTGAATGTAATTATGATGCAAATGCACATTGCATGCTAAATAATATGAATCAGATCGAGATACAAGACCAGAAGTATTGTTTGCATGATGCAAGACTGGAAGGTAAAAATAAGTCTAAAAACCAAAGTTGCTAAGAGTTTATTCAGTAATATTGTAATTCTAAGTCCATTAAGACTATTAAAATGTATTGTTTTTCTTGTATCTCATGCTACAGAACTTCAGGATGGAAAATTACCCATCAAACTAGCTACAGACCTATCGAAACTTGAACCAAATCAATGTCCAAGTCAAAATCTAAACAAATATTGTTGGATGAATTCTCTTTATATTCTGTGCCTCTAGTTTTTTTTCGAAGTGTTATCATCATTGAAGTCAAAAGGCATAGAGCAAGAAACAGTCTGCAAAATTCTAATGAACTATGCACATTGCATGCTAAATAATATGAATCAGATCGAGATACAAGCATTTACATATGAAGCCAACACAGATAAGCCAACGCAGATAATTTCGTCTTCAATTATGAGTCATGGGCCGTGGGCTTGTATCAGGCCCAACATATATTGTATTGTTATATATAAATACAGTGACGTTTGTAACTGAGACATTATTCAACATATCAAAATACAATCAATAAAGCTGCAATTACTTCTTCTTCAATTCTTTATATGGTATCAGAGCCTTTCTTGCCTAACAATAAATGTCATGCCATTGATCAAGATCAGTTTTAATATCATCATATCAAGATCATGCTGCATCTTATGAATCATCTGAGAATCAAGAAGATCCTCTTCATCATTATATTCTCAGTTTCAATCAAGATCAGATACAATATCATCATATCTAGATTGAACTGCGTTTCATCTAAATCATTTGAGAATAAAGAGATTTCTCATCATCAGTTTCTTGTTTTTGATCAAGATAAGACTCAATATCATCATATCAAGATCAAAAAAGCATCTATTTGAATCATCTGGGAAACATTTTCCATCATCACAGATTGTTCTACATACCTGTCCAAGACTGTTGATCAAATTCCTTACAGAGCCTCGCCTAGGAACTTTCCTGGCTGCTCAGTCTCCCTGCTTTACAGCAACTTTTCAATTTATAGTCACCTTTCTTGATTTCCGATCAATGGCTGAAGGAGATTAAGACATTTCTGCCTACTCCAGCACTCAGGTTGATGCCAGATTTAATCCCACTGATAACTGCTAGAAATACACGAAAATCTTAAGAGAGCCACTGACGGAAATCACGCAAATGGTTAGCTCGTGGCCGTTTGCCATATATGGAAATCGACATTATCGGCTCATCGTCAATTTCCAAAGGTGGTGTGAAATACGCAATTGTTGCGGTCGACTCCTTCACCAAATGGGCGGAAGCGGAATCATTAGCGACGATCACCACCAAAAAGGTCATTAATTTCGTTGTGTGGAACATTATATGCATTTTCGGTCTCTCGCGGACTATCGTTACCGGCAATGGAACTCAATTCGATAGTAATGAATTCCAAAAGTTTGTTGGAAACATCATATTGAGAAAATGTTTGCAGCAGTTGCTCACCCTAGGACGAATGAGCAAATTGAAGCCGTAAATAAGATGTTCTTCGGCAAATGACGGGTCTTCGGTGGCTTATCCTCATCTAGTGCGCCAATTACTTGAGTGTCAGGATGCGGAGTGTCTTCGACAATATGTTCTTCAGCCCCTTCCCTCTCCTGCTCCGTGGCGGCATCGCTCTTTGGAGTCGGCTCAGGACCAGAATGAGCTACATAGTTTCATGAAAAGCAAACGTTAGATTGTGGCGGTTGTTCTTCGAGAACGGCAACTTCTTGAATTATAGAAGGTGAAAATAAGTACCAGCATCCAATTGACTCTCGGTGGTCAGCGAAGTACCCTCCTCGCTGATTGGAGATAATTTATGAATGTCAAGCCCAGGCTTCTCCGGATTGTTACCAACGTGCTGCTCGAGAGGTTCAGAAGATGAATACTAATATGAACATATCCAAATACCAATATGCTCTCTTTCATCCTTAGAGTATATTAAAATTTCATCTATGAATACCAATATGAACATATCCAAATGCTCTTGGAAAACTCGGTTAATTAAATTCACGAAGAAAGCTGGTGCATTCGTTAAACCGAATGACATTAATAACCATTCGTACCCATGATCTGTTAGCACATTGTGAAGTAATACATGATACTGAATAGTACATTAGACAAATTGATTTTCATGTCAAATATGTTTTAAATATGATTAATTATTATTTTTCTTTTTGGTTTACAGAAAAGAATGACGAATGAGAAATTCATAAAGCTTTTTTTCAAGTGAATACAGAGCAAAAAAAGGCATTATTACTAATTTGTTAACTGTATGAGTTGCTGACGAGCACACCGAAGTGGAACTCCGATGACGCTAAGAGCCTCCAAGACGTTCAAATAAAGGAGAAGGGGAGGAACAATGCATCGAAATCTTTATACTCGTCAAGCTAGGGAGATTCACCTTATAGAGAAAGTCAATTTCAGGGAGAAAATGAAAGTCAATTTCAGGAAGAAAATGAGTCGGATGCGCTCAACCAGATACCAGATGAAGGTTATAGACCAATTGGGGGTAAAAGCAACAAAGAGGAAAAAATAAGGTTGATGCCGTGGTGGACACTAAAGTGAATGCCGCTCTTGAAATTCCCGAAAGAAGACATCAAGAAAGAAACAAGCTAGCGCAGGAGAAGATCGATGTGATGCGCAAGTTTGTAGAAATTAAGCAACAAAAGCTAGATGTAGAAATGAAAGAGAAGAACAGATGATTATGGATAAAGATCTGACTAGGATGGAAGACATGCAAAAACAGTATTGGATGGAGTGCAAACGACAAATAATTATTTCCAAGTTTCCTCAAAGTAGTTTGTTTTAGTCTTAGAATTGTTTAAGTTGTACTATTTTCAGTGTAATGTATCGTTTATTTAAATCTACTGTATGTTGTTATTAATTAATGTTGTACTATTCTTGTTTCCATTTAGACGAAGTCGATAACCAAACAGAATAACATTTTGAAGGAAATGAAATACATATTAATAAGATAACTTAGATACTATTCCAGTGCAAACACGTACATAGATGACATATCTAATATAATATTGATAGAACAATCACTAAAGTAATTCCAAATGTGATTCGTACGATCTTTTTGAAGCCAGTTGTGAAGTTGTTCATCGCGATATGAAAGTTGTCGTTCCACAAGAACGTTGAATGCTTTTTCTGTTATAAGAATATCATCTCAGAATACTTCTGGCATTTGCCCTGCACTATCATATTCGTAGGGACGTTTGTCCATATCCCTTTCGTCTTCAATAATCATATTATGCATAATAATACATGAAAACATGATTCTAGATTTTTTTTCCTGAGTCCAAAGTCTACATGGATTACTAATCATTGCAGATCCGGATTGTAGAACGTCAAAAGCTCTTTCTACATCTTTTCTTTGTCTCTCTTGCATCGTTGCAAACTTTGCTTGTTTTGTTATTATTGGATTTGGACATGCCTTCACAATGGTGCTCCATATTAGATAAATCCCATCACTAAGATAATATCTTTGCTCGTAAGTGTTTTGTCCAAGAGTGAACAACACTGGAGTTACTCGACCAAGTGCCAGATCATTAAACATATGTGACCTCTCAATAACATTTAAATCATTATTAGATCCAGGCATTCAAAAAAAACATGTCATATCCATAAATCGTACGAAGCAACGGCTTTCAAAATAATAGTTGGTTTTCTTTCTTTACCATTGTAAGCTCCTTGGTATGCTTTGGGACAGTTCTTCCATTCTCAATGCATACAGTCGAGACTTCCAAGCATTCCAGGCCGTCCTATGCTCTTGTGCATTTTTCGAATTCCCACCGCATAATCCTCGTTTGACGATCTAAGGTACTTAGTGCTAAAAACGTCCACTGCAGATTGACAGAATTTGTCAGGAGTTTCTAACGCGGTCGTTTCTACGCTTCGTATGCATCATCCAATGCATCTGCGGGGGTGCCATAAGCTAACATTCTCAATGCAGCAGTCATTTTTTGCTCACAGCTAAGCCCCAGTGTTTTTGAAGCATTCGGTTTTTGAATAATATATTTGTCATTGTTTTGAATACTTGTTAAAATTCATACAAAAAGATCTCTTCTCATTCTGTATCTTCTCCCGAACATATCAAGTCCATAAATGCAATTTGGGTTGAAGCAGTCTTGCATCAGAGTTTTGTGGAAGGCAAATTTATTACGGTTTACATGTTTGCAACCCACGACCGATCCACCGTGTTTTCGGGATGTGGAGCCATAAGCTTCACGCCATATGTTAGTTATTTCTAGCAGTTCTTCGGTTTCCTCTTGGAGTATCTCTTCTTCATCGAAATCACTATCGAACGTCATAACACATTTGAGGAAAGATGGATTATTCATTGTTGTATTTATTTTAATGCTAGGAGAGAGAGAGAAAGAAGATGTTAAATGTGATTCATGAAATGGAAGTTGAAGTCCTTATATAGAAGTGACACGATATGTAGACAGTGGCAAGTGGCAGACAAAAAACACAGTGTTGTCAAATATAATTTAGCAAGTGGCGGACAAAAAATGCAAAGTGGTAGAAAAAAAAACACAGAGTGTAGTCAAATTAACTGTACCAAGTTGCAGACAAAAAATGCAGAGTGTAGTCAATCTACTGTAGCAAGTGGCAGACAAATAATGCAGTGTGTAGTCAAATCAAATTTAGCAAGTGGCAGACATTATTGATCTGCATAATGACGAATTTGAATCACCTATTTGAACGAAAATTTCGTAGTTGTAGTGTACAAAAAATTCCATGGAAAATGAAAGTTGGATTCTACGAAATTATTTAGTACTAGTCAAAGCGTACATAGAAGCGGATACAAGACATATGGAAGAGGAGATTGAGCAAGAGTTCCGGCACTACACCAGAATCCTCATTTCGCAACGGCTTTAAGCCGTTGCAAAATAATTTCGCAACGGCTTTGAGCCGTTGCGAAATGGGCAGTGGTAAAAATTTCGCAACGGCTCAAATCCGTTGCGAAATATATTTTTTGCAACGGCTAAGGGACGTTGCAAAATATTCTTTAGCAACGGCTTGTAGCCTTTCCGGATTTTATTTTGCAACGGCTTAAAGCCGTTGCGAAATGTAGATGTATAACTGATGTTTTAAATATTAGCAACGGCTTTAATCCGTTGTTAATTGCTATTTTTTTTTTAAAATATTCGAAATTTATCTCTGCAGCAGTGACAATCATTTCATTATCATAATTAATACAAAAATTTGCAAATTTAACATTATCACAAAAGAAAGATTATTAAACCAAATATTTTTCATAGATTAAACACAAAAACCAAACATAACAAATGTTTGAATCATAATGTTCAACATCAACACATACCACTATATAGTTCAATAAGTATACATAACATACATAGTACAACAACGGCATCATTACATAATACTACATGCATAGTACAATACATACGGTACATAATGTCTTCCTCCAATCGTCTAATGCTCCCGCCAGCATAAGTTTCATGCCTGCACAAAACAAGAAATTGATGTTTGTTTATAAAGAGGTCAAATATCATATGTTTGTTAAAGTAAATAAAAAGCTAATGAAGGTTTGTACTTTGTGCACTTGTTTCAATTTTTCAATTCTATCATTTAATGATGTAGATTAATTTTTATGAATTATATATAAAATGCAGGGGCTAATGCAACATACAAATCATCAATATATCATTCTATTTTGAGTGTAGGTCAAGTAGAACCAGACGCTAAAGATGCATGTCACAATTATTTTGTACTTGCTAATACGCTGAAGATTTTGTCACAGTTATTTATACTCACTAATAGGTGTGAACTCTATTCTTTTAACCAATTATTTTGCCTGAACATCATCACCACCACAAACCCCAACCACTTCTGTTCAAACTGTCACAACCCTTCAGCTTTGCCTCATCTTTGAAACCTCCACATACACATCTGTTTCCTTTCCCTACCAAACCCTGCAGTTATACATCACCACCATCAAATATACATTGATACATACCCACTGATACGAACCAATATACATCTCATTACAAATTCTACCACCATCTCACTTCTGTACATCACCACCTCCATTGCCAAACATCAAGCCATTCACTTATCCCTTCAACACTGTCATTGCAACAACCCGAAACAACGATACATTCCCTGACCACAGATCACCAACATCTCAACTCAATTCCACAAACTCATGAACCACGAACCCATAGCACTGCTACACAAAACATACACAACCATCGTCCACTGTGCATATACAAATTTCAAAAACTTGCCAATCAAATACACAGCTGCATTGCTTCGACTTTTCCACTGCCTGAACAACCACTACTTGGCACTTCTCAATTGCAGAGACACATCATCTTCTATCAACAACAACTCTTTGCTACTGCCATATATCTTCACCAACCAACACTACAAATATACTACTGACTCAATCACCAAAACCATCTGCCCATCTCACTACTCATCTCCTTTTATCAACCATCAACGACATAGCATACATACATTTTTTTTCAAACCACTGCATACATATTCGATTGCTAGCACCTGTTATCACCAACAACATATCACCTTGACAGACTTCAACTGCCACTGCCAATAAACATCCATACAAACCAATAAACTGTTCAAACTGTCACGATTTTTATGTTAATCTGCCTAAAATTTTTAATATAATAATAAATTAAATATTAAAAATAAATTAAATTGTGTCTATTTTAGCTTACTGTTCATACGTACCCCTGTCTACATGTTGCGAGTAAGCGCTGATCGGTACCACCACCGCACAATGTACGAGCATCATAGTGTCCCGTCTTCAACTGTACATCCAATATCACACTACTCTTTATTTGCAGCTTCATCCTTTAGAAGCATTCTGCCCCATCTTCGGCCAGTATGTGCATTCATCATTACTGTATTTTTTCCTTCCAACATGCACTTTTCAGCCAACTTGCACAACTGTTTCCATGCACACAAAACTGTTTCCACGCACAGTTCAGCTAACATGCCATGTTACTCTTCAGCTAACATACTTTTCCATCCTTGCACATGCATCATTTATTAGAAATATACATAACAAGCTTTCTACTGCAATGCAATGTTTCACAATGAATAAGTGAAGTACTCACTTACCTCGCAATTCGAAGGGGGTGCATATGGATCATCGACCCCTATCAAACCTGCATAAATCGATAAAAATGCATACTATTTAGTAGGCTAGTATGATGTGTATATATAGAAATTTATTCAATCAAATCCGAATATTGATTTAGGATAAGTGTATGTCTTTACAACAAATCCAATTAAATTTTAAATACATACATTAACATTTTGTAGTTGTGAAAGTTTAATAATATTCTACCCAGGAAATTTAACTATAACTATAAGTCATTGGCATAGATATTATCCTTCTCAAATAGTGTTTCTAGCATAGGTTCAACCTTGAACTCGATCTGATAAGCAACAACTGATAATTCACAATGATTTGAAATATTACTACATATATAACAATTTTTTGTATTATAACAGTGAGGCTAGCATATGATAAGACTTGATGAAAATACATATTTCTATGTCAAGTGACATACCAATATCATGCCAATCAACATGGAAGTAGATCCAGTCATAAGAACTATATCAATAGTTTAGGCCCATGCTAGTGATGCATGTACTTTATTTGGTGCAGTAAACATCTTTACCAATTAAAACAACAAAAAGGTATACTACTTGGACACACGCATAGAGATAAGTACAGAAGTAGCATACCTTAGTTCCATCTCCTATCATCCAAACCCAGCACAAAGAAGATTCCACAAATAGATACCATCGGACTACAGCTCGGACTATAACAGTCTTTCATATTCTCATCAGAACAGCATGCATGAATGGCTGGTTATTTCTCAATATTGACCAAAAACATTTACTCTCATAAAGACCCCAAGCATTTCACTATTACATCTATAACCACCGAACTATTTTGTAAGTTCTGCATTGACAGGAATTATTTATCAATCGGTAGCAGGGTAAAGGAAAAAAAGAAAAGACACTGCTATCAACTCATATGCCACTGTCAACTCTCAATTTAAATAACAAACAATGTTACCACTATTCCTACTTTCAACTTAAATCAAAATGAAAAGTTTTAAGATGCTACCTGATCTTCAAAACGTTGACGATGTTGTTGAAACTTGAAACCGAACATCCAATAACTACTGGTATTCTCTGATGTTATAAGGTTGTTATCAAACAGTTGCCCGAGTTGAATTTTCAACAATGAAAAACTGCGGCACTGAGAAAATTCGGCAATCATGAGTGGAAGGTTGAAATCACCATATCGGAGTAATAGAAATGCCAGTGCATGTTACCTTTCTTTACTTGTATAAAAAATATATCAGAAAACAAAACTATGCTATTAATCTAAAGTTTTATCATAATAATTTATGGCTGAAACATAAGTTCACATAACAGAAAAACCACAAAATATTACTTAAGATACCACCTACTAATACCATAACTGATATTTAGGAACGTGTATCACAAAAGATGTGTTCTTTCATTTAATTTGGTGACGTCCGAGCTGTTAACATCTCCTTTGTTGCCTATTACATCCAACTGAGCTTACCAAAAACTAAGCCCTTATTGGATCTATGTAGAACTTCAGAAGAACAAGAGTAATTTAGGATGCCATACTAACCCAAACTTTACTGATGACATAGGAATGTAATTTTTTTAAAGAAATATATGGAAGCTAACTATGTTGAACTAAAGTTTTACTTCGCTAAAGATTCTGGAGAAGTATGCAATGTGGGAGTGGAAAACGAAAGATATATTGATCTAATTTTATTTGTGGATAAATAAACCCTATAACATATTACTTAGAATCCAAAATCACTAGAATTTACTATTTAATTCTAAAAATTTCTAGATAAAAGAATGCAAATAGTCTATTTCAGTTTTTATAAAATATAAATAGATTCTTCAGAATTGAAGAAATAAAGCTGAAAGTGGCAGGAGATTGAATAAGATGGCTAATTCAATCAAACTAGAGGCAATGTGTAGTGTGGTTGGAGAAATAAAGCTAAAATAGTAGAACCTGAATAATTGAAGTTGCACAATACTAATGCTCAAAGCCTTTATCTTTCCCAGAGAAATTCTTGGGGATAAATTGACCGTGGTTATTGCAAGTACTTAATCTATGTTTTTGTTGTCTATGCTAAAAGTCAAAAATATTTTGAAGTGAAAAATAATGAAAAATCATCTTGTTAGAAAAAAAAATTATGTCTTATACATTAAATATATATAGAATTCTATTTACATTTAAAGCATGTTACAGAAGTTGACTTTGTTTTGTGTACAAGATTTCCACCATTACTGACTTGGCACTGGAAAACTTGTTATTGCTAGCAAAATTCTCAGATAAATTACCGATAACTTTCTACATTTATAATATAATTTTTATTATGAGTGACAGATTTGTGTATCAAAAATCATGTTTTTGTACTCAGAAAAGCGTCCTGTTTTTGAATTTAAGAAACAATTGATAGTGATTAAGTGAATTTCATAGATAAAGAACAATCAAGTTAAGACAAGAGTTAATGAAATGATGAAATGTCTAAATAACATTAAAATATAGAGAGTCTACTGTATTGCGAATTAAGCCATACAGAACCTATATTATAATAGAGTCATGCAGCTCGATTAAAAGGTTCTAATTTCAACTATAACAGTTAACATTAAGATTCAACTGTAATTAAGAGGGAAAATCCAAATCATTATATTTCTATATATCAATGAATCCCAAATTTTCCAAAAATATCATGGCGCTTACTGTGAATCAACAAGTTGACAAGAAAAGGTTATGCTTTCTAAAAGCACCACCAAGCTTGTTCCTATAAACTTGTCCAAAATAAGTAGCTACGGAGCTGTTAGAATTCTCAAGTAGAGTGAATGTAATATTGAATCTTATCACTACTAATTATCAGTGTGTATTGGCTGCACACCGTGCATCAGATGTTTGTATTAGTAGAATCTTCACTGTTTCAAATTAAGTCATTGGCACAAATATTGATTTCAAACAAACTAAAACAAATCACACCGGTATTAATTAGAACATCAGAATTTTGTCTTGAAGAATCTTAGACATCCGTAAATTTGCATAAGTTAATAGCATAAAAAGGCTGAACGAGTAAAAACCAATATTATTTCATACAAAGTAAAAGTAAAAAAGAAGTCAAATGAGTAATACCTGGATAATTGGAAACTAAATGGTTGAGAGATGGGTCTGAATCGAGTAATAAAGTTGAAAACTAGATCATCTCGGTGGATTTCCCTTGGATTCTCAAGTTTGTCGTGCAACCCTCTGTATAGATTTGAGCAGCAATCGAAGACTTTTCAAGTGGGAAAATTGCAGATGTAGGGGTCGGTGAGGGTGGCATGGAAGGATTGAAGCACGATGAAGTAAAGCAGAGAAGTAGAGGATGGAGATGAGGAAGACAGTGCGAATAAAGGGGATACTTTTTTCTTTAAAATATTGCTAGATCTGATCATCACTTGGCTACACTGAATCGGAAGAAAAGAAGACGTCTTTTAGGGATTTCATTTTTTTTTAGGGAAGAAGAAGAACTGAGGGAAAATAGGTTGTGGAAATAATACTAAAAGAACGCGGCCTCTAAAATAAATTGGAATCCCGCCATATAAATTTTGGTATGCAGCAAAAACATCTGCACCAAATATGGAAGCCTCATTTCGCAACGGCTTTATGCCGTTGTTAATAATTTTGCAACGGCTAAGAACCGTTGTTATTTAGCAACGGCTCAGAGCCGTTGTTAATCTTCCGCGTTTGGGGGTTGCAAAACTGCTAATATGGTGTAGTGCGGGTTACTCTAAATGAAGCCTTCAATAATCATTCTAATTGTAGATTAATTCGACGGTTTTTGAATACTCACAGTACTTATGTCACTTTCACTAGAGCTTGTCAACATTACAGAAGCGTTATAAACACAGTGAAGAAAGAAGACCTATTTTAGTTAACACGTGATAACTGAACTGAACCATGTGCCCTTCTGAGAGTTTCACTTTCTTGTTCAAGTTCAGTTGCATATACTACTGCATTGTGAGGTAAAGGATCGTCCAACCATTGTCATAGTCCACATCCATCAAGAAAATTGTGGCATCTGTAGTGGTGTTGACCTATGTTTGAACCGTTTCTTATGACGGAATACAAAACATTAACTCAACAATCGCAGTATATTTCTTCAGAATCAACCTCTTGTTCTCGTTGGGGTTGTTGAGCCTGTATTTCAAGCCCTCGTTGGCTTCTCCCATTACTTCTCCTCTGCTCCTCCCTTTGTCTTCTTCTATCCTCTAAAAGCATATACTCTTGCAAAGTTCTCTCATGCTCTCTCACATCTTCATAATGTCTTTCCTCCATCTCGACGTACCATCCGGTTGGTTCTTCGGGGTAAGACGGATTAGGCACGTTCTCGTGACCTAAAGGACCCTCGTATGAGTATGATTCTGGCAAGGATATATGGCTATAATCCACCATTTTTTACTAAATAGGATGAGATGAATTCAGAACAATTTGCCAAACAATAGAATAAATAGCAATAAGAAGATGTCCTATGGCAAAAACTATGCAACGTGGCTACAGTGTTCGAATAATACAGAATACCGTACCACATTGTAATAGCATTGACATCAAAAGTATTGCAACATGTCTAGAGTGTTAAGTCTAGCAAACATCAAAAGAAGTGCAACGTACAAACAATGCTCGATATGATGTGATACTGACAATAATGCCATGCAATGTGAAGTGACGTAGATAAAGCTATGCAAACAAAGTAGTGCAACGTGCAAACAGTGCTTTATATGACGGGACACTGTAAATAAAGCTATGTAATACAATACACGTTCTCAATACAATATATGTCCTCAATGAAAATGTTAAAAAAACTGTATAATGCAACAAATAAACAGTAATACACGTCCTCAAGATATACAACCAATGGTAAAATAAATGTAACAGTAGCGAACATGATCATCCTAAGTCAACAGTATCGTCGTCGCCGCCGCCGTCGTCATCCGCAACGTCGTCGTCATGAGCTGGACCACCATGACCAAATTGAAATGCAGCCAGCTGAGCCTGCAAATTATCAATATGTGCTTGCATCACCTGTGCCTGAAGACTGAGCGCTTGGGTATGAACGAGTGTCATATGCCGAATGACAACAATATATCGCCTATGCTCATCCAACCTACCTGCATACTGTAATTACATATAATATAGCAATATTAAATTGATTAACTAATACTGTACAATTAAATATTAATACAATGAATTACCTTGCTTCGGCAAAACTTTGCCTACGTGTTGTCCCTAAGGTTTCTACTAGAAACTAAGTAGTCAAACACTTACACACGTAAACTTGCGACACCCGCTAATGACTAAGCTAACTCTACACTCAAAACCCTGCCACAACTCAGCCACTAAGTTGCGATTTCCCGAACTACGCCACCATAGTTAGTAACCTAGTCACACGACTAGAAAGTTACACAAGTTTAAAAGAAAATTACAAACTAAAATAAACAAAACAAAGCAAAAACCTATTTAATATTTTAAGCCCGGTATAAAATTTATAAAGGCCGGCCCAATCTGTAAAGAAAATAAGAAGCGTTCCCCTTTATTTTTTTCTCTGTGCAAAAACTTCAGCCGATCCTTTCTTTCTTCGTTCCTCTTTCACAAGCTAGGGTTTTGTTCGATTGAAGTCGCCGCTTCGATTGTGATCAATTGAGATTATAATTTCACTCGATTGGCTTCGTTAATTGATTACCGGCTTTGGTTGGCTTTTGGCTGCTCCAATTTGTCGAGCTCGAATACTTGGATGAAATTTGGTACGTGACTTTCTTTTTCGATTTCGATTTTACTCGACCAAGATTCGAGTTGTTGGTTCTAATTTGCTTCAGTGATTAGCTCTAGTATTTGCTTGAACTCAAATACATATGCCGATTTTGATATGGTGTAATTTATAGGGAATGAAACCCTTAATTTTCGTTCGTATATTTCTCAATTGATTTCTTCAATGATTTTTGCTCGGTCGTGATTTTTTAATCGAACGATGGTGTTATTTGTTGACTTGTTCCATAATTGATGAATTTTAATTTCTTGAGTCGTTCCATTATTTTCTCTGATGTATTTGTATTTTGGTTCCATAGTTTTGTGTTATGACTTTAGCATCGTGAATTTTGAGATAAGCTTGACTTTGACTTGTTCAATTCCTTTCTGCTCTGACTTGTTCATCGTGTTAGTATACATACGAATTTGAAATGTCTTTGAATATGTTTGACCCCTGTTGATTTTTATCTCGGCCTTGACTCATCGAATTGCTTTTGTTTTGTTACTTCAACTGCATATATATATATATATATATATATATATATATATATATATATCGAATATATTTCCTGGTTGACAAGTTCAAAACTGCTGCTGTTAATAACTGGACTTGGTAGCCTTGCATTCCATTGTTGTTGCATTTGCTTCGAGTACATGTGCATTTATATTCTCTATTGCATTGCATTGCATTGAACTAAGTTTTGACATTATTGTGTTGCAGATTTGAGCATGTTTCATGTTGTACTGGTTCACAATTTTGAGTACGCACCATATGTTGAAATTGAGTATGTCTGAAGCTTTGTTTCTGCCTTTGTATGTTTGGAGTCTTGTTGCATTGTAGTTGGTCTTTTGTTGTACATTTAAAGTGCATGTGTGCTGGTTCCTCTTGAAATCTGGTACAATTGTGTTTCATGCCTTGTATTGAACTGCCTGAAGCTTGTTGTCCCATTTATACATGCCTAGTTCAATTTTGTTGTTGCCTCTGTTTCATGTTGGTTTGTACATGCTGGTTTAAGCTGAGCTTATGTGTTGGTTGGACCTGATTTCATATGAACTTGTGTTCACCACTTTTGTCAATCTGAACTTGCTTTGCATTCATGTGCGTGTGTTGGGTTTCATGTAGTCTACATTGTCATGTGGTCTTGTAGTCTAGGCATGCTGCTTTGTACATGTCTCTCAAACCATTTCTCTATTCTCTGGCGTCACTCTAAGTCTGGTTGTCTTGATACATGCCATTGCTTTGATCCGGATGATGTTGACCTATTTTGTGTTCTTGTAGTCATGTTCATGCCCGAACATTTCCTTTGTTTGGTTTATGCATTTTGGTTGAGTTTAGTTGCATATGTGTGTGAGTCCATGCCATGTTGTAGTTTCATTCTTGTTTGGTTTCATATGTGGAACTGGTCTTGTTTTGGTTGGAGTCATTCTGATCTTGTTACTCTTGTGTCTTTGAGCTTCTGACTATTTCATTGCACATGTACATGACTGGTTCTGGTTCCACTTTGCCATTGTTGTGAGCATGGCCATTGCATTGAACTTTTACATGATGGTTGCTTTGTATGTGGTCATGTTGTATGCATGTAGAACTTGAAGTCATTTGGAGTCTGTTTTTGCTTTTGCACTTGAGTTGAATCCGACCTCGGCTTGGGTTTGACCTTCAGCTCACATGTCCCTGCAATTTTATCAAGTGTATATCGGTGTGCACGGCCTTGTGACATGTACAGTGATACACTGTGCATGTTACAAGCTGTTCGTGTAAGATGAATTCAAACGAAAATGATGACGAATAACCAAAATAACGAGGAAAATAAAATTTTCAAACACACATTTAATCGTACACTGCAAAATATTTATTTTTCAATTTTACTACGTTAGTGTTTATTTTGTAGATAATTCAAATGCTGGATATAGGATGAAACAAAGTTGAAGATAAAAATACGAGTGATAAGTGAATCTGTAGTGAGGTCAAAATTGTAAATTGAAATTTGTGATGTAATTGAATTATAATTGACTATGTGTAAATGTATAGTGAAAGCTTAAATTTGTACTATTCGAATTCTGTGTTATTTATTTTATCCAATAAATATTCATATAATTACGTGAAAATAAAAATAGTACAATAACAAATACATTTAACCGAATATATATATATATATATATATATATATATATGTTTATTATCATCAAACAAAAATCATATACTAGCGTATTATACACTGTTTAAAATCTATCTTTTCCAATATTCAAATTATTTTGAATTTTCAAGATATTTTACTATGTAAACCATTTTCAATACTCAAACTATTTTATATTAAACTATTTTAACTTTTAAAACTATTTAAAATTATTCAAACTATTTTCTAAAAGTTCAAACTTGTCAGAATGGGGACTATCAACTATTTATATTTAAATCATGGATTTAAATGCGAATTGGGTTAAAACGAAGTTATAACCTAAATTGAAATTGGGAATGGAAATTTGAAAGAAATAATATTTCTCAAGTGAAATTGATTGTATTTAAGTAAATATGATATTTTGAAGTGGAAAGGATTTTTGAAGCGAATATGATATTTTGATATCAAGTATGAATCATTTTCGGAATGTAAAAGAACCAACTGGTGTGTAAGACGACGTTTGGTTGTTAAGAGACCGGGGCCTCTTATTGGCATACTCTCCGTCGATATTGGAACCACTTTAACAACCTGTGCGTGGAGGAGACTCCAGATTGAAGTGGTTGGATTTGGCGTCGTTTGCTGGATTTTAAGAAAGAGAACGATGATGAATAGACCCTGACACTTGTGTCAATTCGAAATGACCAAAACAGAATGGCCTGATAGGGCCAAGCGGGCTAGCTACCCTAGTAGACATCCGTTCTTCGATTTTCTTCTTGGACTTGGTCCATACTATTACTTTTGGTGTTGGTTTTGATTGGAGCACCTTGATTTTGAGATAACCTCCCTTTGAATCGATATGAGATGGATCGACGTGTTGGGTGACCATGGCTACGATGCATTACCACCAGTCCTACGACCCGAACTGGTAGTGTCCTACCTTGGCATTGTCTCACGTGCCTTGTCATACTTTTATCCCTATACGAGACCACTACGATTTTGGTTTAGTGTTGTCGTATCACGGCGATCTATATGAGACCGCCATCAAGTCCGAGAAACAGAGGAGGAATATAGAAGGAGAAACGAGCTAGAAGCCAAAACCTACTACCAGAAAGAAAGAGACCGATGTCGATCGTATAAAGGTGGGTATGAAAAGAGGAGATCTCTTGAAGAAAGGTATGAACCATCGAAGAAGTCGAAGTTTGAACGTCATCCTCATTCTTCAGAGCTTGCTTTAAAACATTCTTCCGTGGACCAAGAGACTCCCATTACTTCTACCCCGATTCCGCCTCTAACTCATTTTCATCATCTTCTATCGTTACTGCTGCCCCTGATGTTTCTTGCGCCCACCGAAGACCTGCCTACATGCTTCCTTCGGCCCTCCAAACTTGAGGCAGCGCTTCCTAGTTTGTTCCTAAAGGGGGTTAAGTTCGACCGTAATCTACACCTCGTTCGTGAGGATTCCTACATGCCGCATCTCCAAGCTATTCGGAGCGACCTAGAATAGGCTAAAGGATGGGAAAATCTCTGTAAACAGCTGACGAATACGAATAGAAATAATTATCAGGAGATCCTCTCTTTTAAATCAGAGAAGGATGACTTTGAGAGGGCAATGGACGACTGCGACGCTAAGATTAAACAGTTGGAGGAAGAGGAGGCGACCCTTCGTGAAAGTAGGAGAAATGCCAGTTTGATGAAGGAAATGAAGGATGCACATGCAAAAATTGAGTCATCTACAGGGATGAGATTAAGAAAACTCAGGCGGAGGAGGTTAAGCTGAAAGAAGAAGTGGTCACTTGTAATGCCATCATCGAGGCTCGGAAGAAAACTATCGCCGACCACGATCTGATTGTTAAGGGGCACAACAAAACTATTTCTGACCAAGCTGAGACCATCGCCAAGCTATAGGCTTAGGTCGCGCCGCTCAGTGTCGATAAGACTGCCGTTGAAGCCGAGAAGGTTGTCGTAAGGGCAGATTACTTATATCTTCGAAATGTCTTCGATAGGAAAATGGAGAATCTAGATGATTATGAACTTTTATGTTAACTTTCTATTGCATCAAGGAAGTCTCAGCTATCCGGCCTGAAGTTTCCGCACAATCTCGCTTTAGTTTGGGAGGAAATCTTATCCCTTTTTGCCGACAGCGGCGATGTTTATTCCGAGCAAGAGTTGTAGGATGCCTATCTCAACGACAAATCTAAGAAGGAATTACTTAGGGGTCGGGAAATTCTTCAAGTTGAAAGAGAGAAGGAGGCCACTGATGCTGCCCTGACGACTGCCACCGACGCGCTTACCAAGCCTTCTATTTCTGGTGCAAGCGAATTATCAGAGTAGCCCCATGACTAGCCGGTGAGTTCAGCACTCGAAATTCTTCCTCACGTGGTGGAGCCATCAAAAGAAGGTGAAGGTAGTGAGTTCGAGGTTGCTATTCTCAATCATTCCTCTTGTGCGGGTAATGTCCTTGCTTCCTCTGAATTCGAAAGCTTCTAACTTATGCCGCAAGAGTAGAAAGAATTTAATGCTTTCATTGTTGGTCTTATAGGTTCATCTACCTTTTCCGTTAACGTGCCAGCTACTTTGGCGCCAGTTCCTGCCGCAATTTCCACATCTTCTGTGGTTGTTTTTGTTCATGTTCTGGTTTCTACCTTCGCGTCTGGTTCGCAAACGAGGCCAGAGGCTAAAAAGATAGCTGCACTTCATGGCCTGGATGATCCTTCTATGTCATTGGAAGGCATGTAACAACAGTAGAGGCCAAGGAGCAGGAGACTCAGACGAAACAACTTCAAAAGACTCAACACGAGCTAGTTGCTGTTAAGAGGGAAAAGGTCGAAATGATCAAAGCCTATAAAAGCTCCCGCAAATCACGAAAGCGAAAGACGAAGGGAGAGACTTCTGAGAAGGCTTCAGAGAAAGATGAGGACATGACCACCGAGCTGTTCTTTGACATTATCAGTAGCGACACCACTCCTAAGAAGAAGCAGAAGCTACCGATCAAGGGCGGAAAGGGGAGCGGTGGAAAGAAGTGTTGAGCGGCTTGTATAAAGACTGGCTTGATTTCGGTTAACAACTTGCATGAAGATTGACTATTTTTTGTTTATTTTTTAGTCATTCTGTTCAAGTGCAAAGTCTACACTTTGCATCTTTACCATGGAGTCTGTATTTTCTTTTTGTTGGATGTGTTGTGTGGGTACGACCCCTACATTTTGACCCTATGTACAGAAAATTATAAGCAATATATTGATATTTTGACTGTAGTCTTATCTGTCTGTTTGTATATGTTCAGTGTACTTGTGCTTGTTTTATTTCATGCTTTTCTAGTTCTGTGATTGTAGCCAAAGCCCTTCGTTCGATGTAACAGAACTTAGAGATTAACAACACTTTAGAAGCTAATAAAGCCTTTGAAATTATCAGAACATAGAGAGTTTTTGTTTAAAAATTCATAGAACTTTAGAAATTAACAGAACTTAAAGAATTTTTGTTAACAGAACTTAGAGAATTTTTGTCTACAAATTCTTTGTCAATTTCTTGTTTAAGAATTCTTTGTTTGGAGTGATAGAACTTGTGGACTTATTGTTTTCACGCGTTTCTATCCAAGTACCGGTGTATTCCCCTCAGTTCATAGGGCTATTTACTTCAAACAATTTTCAAACAATCGGTAACTTAGGGTTTAGATAATTTTCATTGAACATTTGGCCAAGTCATAACTTGATTCCCCTTTTTTCGAAAGTTTTGCAGCTTTAGCATGTAATCCCAGTTTCTGGCGATATTCTTGTAAGTATGCAATTTACGCATGGGTAATGTTGTCGATCACTGAGTGCCTTCCTTCTAGCACTGATTTTATCCGAGTTGCGCTCATTATTCTCGATTATATGTGTGCGATTTCTCATGCTCCTCGGTGTTGCCAATCTTCGGGCCATGTGAGGGGTTAGTATTTTGGAATTTAGCGCGCAGCTTGTGTAGTGTGTGACATTTGGTGCTCCTTGACGCTGCGTATCTCCGGACGATACAACGAGTGTAAGTTCGGATGCACGACTTACGAGACGCATGGATTTTGGTGCTCCTTGGCGTTACCTATCTCCGGGCGACGCAAGGAGGGTAAATTTGGATGCTCGGCTTACGAGATGCGCATTCTGGTGCTCCTTGGTGTTGCCTGTCTCTAGGCAACGCAAGGAGTGTAAATTTGGATGCGTGACTTACGAGATGCGTGGATTTTGTTGCTCCTTGGTGTTTCCTATTTTCGGGCAATGGAAAGAGTGTACCTTGACATTTCCTATCTCCAGAAAACATGAGGAGTTAGTCTTTTAGTGCTCCTCAGCGTTGCCTATCTCCGGGAAACGCGAGAAGTTAGTTTTTGATGCGCGGCTTTTGACAATTCTTGGCATTGCCTACTCTGGGCAATGCAAGGAGTGTAAGTTTTGATGCTCCTTGACACTGCATATCTCCGGGCAACCCTAGGAGTTAGTCTTTTAGTGCTCATCAGTGTTGTCTATCTTCGGGCAATGCGAGGAGTTAGTTTTTTGCCTTCTCGATGATGCCAGGGCAACACAGGTTTTTAAAAGACAAGGATCGATTTTCGCTGATCCAACGGATTCGATTTGTTTCCATCGACCCGACGGGTATTTGTTATGGACACAGTTTTGTCGGTTTGAAAGAGTAAATCAAATCTTATTAAAGGAATCATCGCAGATTCTTTTCCTATTTACAACGCCCCCAGCATTTTCGGGACGACTTATTTGCTGAAAAATAAAAAATACATAAAGTAGTTTTTAAATGAAATAACGGCAGAGTGATTCGCTATTCTAGGCTTTGGGAATCATGACTCCGCCGATGGCTATCAGCTTGAAAGTCCCGTCCTTGAGCTTTTGATTAACGACATATGGTCCTTCCTAGTTTGGTCCGAAGGCCTCCGAAACAAAGTAAAATCGCTTAAGCAAGAGATCTCCAACTTCGAAGGTTTGATTATGAACTTTGGAGTTGAAGTACCCTGCGACCCATTTTTGGTGGGCAGCAGTTCTCAACTCCGCTTATTCTCTTTTTACATAAACCATGTCTAGCGATCCGAGTAGGAGCTGCTCGTTTTGTTTTTGATTGAAACTCTGCTTTCGGTGCGAGGGGAATTCAAATTCAACGGGAATCATTGCTTCTGAATCATATGCTAAGGCGAACGGAGTGTTGCCAGTTGCCACTTTGTGGGTAGTTCTGTAAGCCCATATTGCGAGTGGTAGTTCATCAACCCAGTTTCCTTTTGCTTTTGCTAGTCGTTTTTTGAGAGTGGACTTGATGATCTTGTTTATTACTTCCACCTGCCCGTTTTCTTGTGGCTAAGCCACTATGGAAAAGCTCTTTTCAATTCAGAAGCACTTGTAGAAGTCTTTGAACTCGACATTTTCGAATTGAGTTCCATTGTTAGTGATGATTTTTTGCGACACACCAAACCTGCAAATGATGTTTTTAGTAACAAAGCTAATAACTTTCTTTGTGGTTATAGTGGCCAGCGGTTCTGCTTTGGCCCATTTAGTGAAATAATCTACGACAAGTATAGCATATTTGGCCCCTCTTTTTGCTATTGGCAAGAAGCTAATCAAGTCGATCCACTATATTGTGAATGGTCATGGACTGACCATCTGTGTTAGCTCTGATGATGGAGTTCTCTTAATTTTGCTAAATCTTTGGCAACAATCGTATCTCTTGGCATGATTTACAGCGTCGTGATTTATCGTTGGCCAGAAAACACATATCAAAGGACTTTCTTCGCAAGGGTCTGCCCCCAAGTGTGGTCTCCACATTTTCCTTCATGTACCTCCTTTAGGATTCTTCAAGCTTCATCATCGGTCACACACCTAAGAAGAGGGGTCGAGAATCCTCTTCGATAGAGTATCTCATCCTATGTCTTGAACTGTGGCACCTTTCCTAGGAGCTTCTTCGGTTGATTTCGGTCAGTTGGAAAGGTTCCTACAAGTAGATAGTACTTCATCAGTGTCATCCATGTATCTGGTTCGAGGGTGGTTTCGAGAATCCAGTCTATATCCATTTCGTCTATCCTTAGGTTAGTTAGAGTTTCAACAGGGATCGACCCCAATGACTGAGCTTCTTCGAAACTTGCCAGATTAGCCAAATAATCTGCCTTGGTGTTTTGCTCCCATGGGATATGGGTTATAGTGTAGTGCTCGATGTGTACTTTAGACAGGTACGGGGCAAGATTTTCTCCACGCGCTTGGTACTCCCTTTTCACTTGATAGACGACCTGCTGGGAGTCCCTGTATATGTAAATAGATTTTATCTTGAGTTACTTTATAGCCTTCAATCCAGTGATCAGTGTTTCATACTCTTCTTCGTTATTTGTTGCTAGGAATTCCAAGCTTAAAGCATAGCTAATGGCTCGCCCCTCGAGGGTTTCAAGTGCTATCCCTGCTCTCAAGCAGATGTTGTTAGATGCGCCGTCAATGAAGAGCTTCGATTGCGTACTTACTTCTAACCGAACATTTTTCTTTTTCATCCCTTATAGTAAATTCGACGGCCCATTGATGGTTTTCCTAGGATGGTATGCGATATCGGATTGACTTAGCTCTATATTCCACTTGAGTAGTCGTCCGAAAGTTTTTGGTCGGTATAACACTTGCTTCAAGGGCTGGTCGATCAACACTTTAATTGGATGAGCCTGAAAACAGGGTCGTAATTTCCAGGAAGCGACCAAGAGGCAATATGCTAACTTTTCTAGTTTTGGGTAGTTCTTCTCTACTACGGTGAACTGTTTGCTAATGTAGTACGTGGGTCGTTGAACTCTTGCCTATTCCTGTACAAAAGGGGCGCTCAGCGCATGTGGCGAGACTGCTAAGTAAATGATTAGGTCTTCTCCATCCGCTGGCTTAGACAAGATGGGCGGGGTTTCCATGTGTCCTAACAATTCTTCGTAAGTCATTTGACAAGCTTCACTCCATTCGAAGTTTTTATTTCCCTTCTTCAGTGCATCGAAGAATGGTATGCACTTGTCTGTAGCTTTTGATATAAATTGGCTTTGTGCTGTGACTTTTTCATTTAAGTTTTGAATTTCCTTCTTATTTTTGGGGGTTTGGACTTCCTGTAACGCGGTTATTTGCTCTGGATTTGCTTCGATGCCCCTGGAACTTACTATGAACCCCAACAATTTCCCAGAAGCTTCTCTGAAGTGACATTTGAGTGGGTTGAGCTTCATTCCATAATTTCGGAGTAATTTAAAATTTTCGGTGAGGTTTTCTAGATGGTTAACAGCTACTTGGGATTTGACCAACATGTCATCCACATAAACTTCCATAGTCTTTCCAATCTGGCGTTTGAACATAGTATTCACTCGCCTTTGGTATGTTGTCCATGCATTCTTCAAACCGAGTGTCATTGCTCTACAGCGGTACAATCCCAAATCGGTGATGAAGCTGGTGTTTTCTTGATATGGTGCATGCATCAGATCTGGTTGTAGCCCAAGTATGCATCCCTAAATGATAGTAGTTCTTGTCCCACCGTTCCATCCAAGAGTTGATCTATTCTGGGGAGTGGGAAGTTATCCTTCGAACAAGCTTTGTTTAAGTTCGAAAAATCAACACAAGTTCTGCACTTTCCATTAGACTTCTTGACCAAGACTGTGTTTGATACCCTTCAGGGTAAGTTGCATCTCAAATGAAGCCGTTAGCCATCAGCTTACCAACTTCCTCTCTCAGTGCCTTGGACCGTTCAGGGCCCAAGCTGCGCCTTTTTTGCTTTACTAGCGTAAATTTGGGGTCAATCATGGGCACATGACAGGAAATTTTAGGTGATACCCTACACATATCGGAGTGTGTCCAAGCAAATACGTCCAAATTTTCACAGAGGAATTTAGTTAGTTCAGACCGCGTCCTGTTTCAAAGGTGCGATCCAATTCTCAAAACCCGAGTTGGGTCGTCCATACAGACTGGGACAAACGCCGTCAGTTCTGCCAGCGCCACCCATTCCTCCTCTGAGCTCTTCTTTCTAGGGTCCAAAGCCTTGTCGAATCGGCTATGGTCCCCAAACCAGGGACGGCTCTGTAAGTTCTATTTGGAGGGTTCGCGGATGTGGAGAGTTCTCCCCACATCCTTCCCTTTTTCCCTTTTTCTTGATTCATGCAATTCTACGGTATAACATTCTCGGGGGGCGCATTGGTCTCCTTTCACAATTCCTACTCCGTACTCTATAGGGAACTTCATTTTAAGGCACCACTGGGCCAATGCTATTCTAAAGTCGGCTAGTGTAGGCCGTCCAAAGAATGCATCGTATATTGACATTTCATCCATGATCACAAAGGTATGAATGAGGGTAACCCTTCGCTCCCCCTCTCCAAGCTCCACAGGTAGGTTGATTGTTCCCACCGGTTGTTTAGGCTCATTGGTAAACCTCGAAATCTTGGTTTGGCACGTGGACAACTTTTCATGCCAACCTTCATTTGATCAAAAATGTGTTTGAAAGGTATATTAACTGAACTGCCACTATCAGCCAACACTCGTCGGACTACGGTAGGTCCAATTCATATTGTCACCACCATTGGGTCAAGAGTTGGAGCTTCAATTCCTTCAGTGTCCCGATTGCGGAACACTATATCATCACTCAAAACCTTTTGCAGCTTGACTTTAGTTTCATAATCTATTATGAGACACGAGTCTTTCGAAGCATGCTTAAATGAACTTGCGTATTGCTCCATCTCTCCCCGGCACCAATGCTTAGGGTGCGGACCCCCGGATATTGTTTCAATAATGAGCCTCTGGTCGGTTCGTTTCGATCCTTCGTCACTAGTTTCGACTTGATTTCTTTATTCTCTAGGAGGTTGAGGGGCCGCTGGTTCTACAACGGTCACTGGTTTAAGCACAGTCCTTGGAGCGAGGTTTGATTGTAGGGTCAATAGAGCGTTGAGCTTATCCATTAAAGCCTTTTGACTATTTTCCATTCTTTGGTTGATCTCTTCAACCATCTTATTCAACTCGTCTCTGGTGATGACAACTTCATGCTGACTAGAGGATGCTGATGCTTGGTTTCCTAAGTTAGCACCATTTACTTCAGCCTATTGGAGACTAACACCTTCTCCAGCTATCACCGCCCCTATGGATCTTCCAGAGGCAGTTCTTCTTCTTCTAGGAGCCATTGATTTTGAAACAACGGGTTTTTTAAGCAAAGATTGGGGATCTAACTTCTGGAACTATGGGAGCCAAAGTAGATAGCTAGATCTGGACCCTGAATTGGGTTCTCAGTGAAATCACCAAAATGTTGACCCAAAAATGGATCAACACCCTGGTTTGAGTTTGAAAGCACCAGCCCTGTTCTGATAGAGCAATATCACAGATAATAGATAAAGAAAATGAAAAGTAAGAGAAAGAAGACAGAGAATTTTTATGGTGGTTCGACTATTAGTGAAGCCTATGTCCACTTTATAGTTTTATTATAGACCGATTTCTATTATAAAAAGTGTATTTGATTACAAGGCTTTGATTATCTTTAGGTAAGTTGAATAGCCAGAGTTGGAATCCACTGGAGAATCATAGTGAATTCCTTTGGAGATTGTTGTGAGGGAGGTAGAGAGTGAAGAATAATTCCAATAGAGCCTCAGCAACCAGTCCGAAGAAAATCCCATTTATGATGCAGGTATGATGGTATTTATATGGATCGGAGATCTTATAGGCCAAGCCACTCATCAACTGCTTACAGGTAGGTAGGGAACGACCTAGGGGGGTTTAGCTCGTAAACCAAGCCAAAACTATGGATCGCTGGCGACCCATAGACTTGGCTTGTTCGCAAGCTAGTGACTTGGCCTCCTTTTTGTTGCATCCTTAATTATCTTGTTGTAGAATCAGAGAGATGTATGGGTCGCTTGTGATCCAGGCACTTGGGATTTTTCTGGAGTTTAGAGTTTCAGGTGTTTCCATGGTCTTTTGTCACCGTTGTTCCATTTTGATGAAAATTTACCAACTGTTTGTGCTCAGCTACTGATTGGGCAGAAAGAACGCTGGTCCTTTGGTTTAATCGATCTCAGTTGTTGTCTCAATAATATTGTGATATCCCGGAATTTTTGGCAATATCAATTTAATAATCTGTGTTAAAATTAAATAAATTTGATCATATTGTTAATAATAAATTTGAAATGATAATCTTCTTTAATAAATATTTAAATGAATGATTTTATCTTTTAAAAGCTAATTAAATTGTTTTCTATTTATAATGTATATATATTTATATATATTGTAAATAGATAAGCTTTTTTTAAATTCGATAAATAAAGGCATGTTTTCTAATTCTAATATTTTTGGTAATTTGGAAATTTTGATTTAATTTAATATTAAGCTATTAAATAAATAACCATATGGCTTTAGAATACTCAAGGTAAAAGTTTGTTTGTTTAAAATGATTGTAGCTTAAGTTTAAATTTAAACAAAAAGGTTTGTTCTGTTTTTTTAAATATAGCATGATAAAATAAGTAATTTATTGATAAAGAGATAATTTATTTTAATTTAATAATGAGTTATTTTTAAACAATATTAATAATGTAATGTATTTACAAATGGATTTTAATATAAATGGAAATTGTTATTTTAAATATATATATGTGTGTGTGTGTGTGTGTGTGTGTGTGTGTGTATTTTGAAACAAAACTATGATTTGAAAATTTAAAATAAAATCTTTCAAAAATATTTAAAATAAAATAAATCTTATAAATATTTAAACATAAGTATAAATCAAATATATGGTTATAAGCATAAGTATAAATAAATAACATAAGAAACTATGATATTAACATAAGTATAAGAATAGATAATAAGTAAATGAAGTATATGATAGTTTAAGTTTAAAAATATAAAGAGAGATAAAAATAAGCATCTATGTTAGGAATAGAACTTAATACTTAAGTTGAAAATTTATAACAATGACTAAAACAACTTTATATTATGTACATAAAGTATGAAAACATAACCAAGCAAAGTAATATTTGTATGTAACCTGTAAGTAGTTATGCAAGGCAAGAACAAAGTATGAAACAAGACAAAATCTTGCCTGGTAAGATAAGATAAATAAAAAATCAAACAGTAGTAGGGCTGTAAACAAGATAAGGAACCAAGGCATTTAATAACATCATCTCAGCACAAAAAATAAGTCATTCGAATATTTATAAAATCATTTCTGAAAGTCGCTATGCTCTGATACCAAATGAAAGTGGCTATGCTCTGATACCAATTGGAAGTGCGGTGTGTATACTAATGCACGTACTAATATAGTACACACGGATCGTGTAATATGGACTGTAATATAAATGCGGAAAATAGATGATAGTAGCAAAGCAAAAATAAAAATAGAAAAATCACACCAGAGATTTTTATACTGGTTCGGAGCACCGTCCTACGTCCAGTCCCAGACTCCTATCTGGATTTTCACTATTAACTACCTCGCTTCACCCGGAGGAACAGGTTTACAATACCCGAACAGCCGAACGGGATTTCACGCCTCTAATACACTGAGGACTTCAACACTTGCCTCTTACAACACGAGGACTTCAACAAAAACAAATACAATTGTTGTTGACAACTTGTGTTCTTGAAAACACGGATTTGTCACTAGTAGTACACCCTTCCTATAATCTTATCCTCAAAGAATATGAATGATGTTTTGTAAAGATTAAAGAAGGTATTTACTTATTGAATCAAAAGATATGAAATAATTTCAATGATTCAATAAGCTAAATTAATTTTTAGAATGCAGGAGTGTTAGAGATTAGATTAGAGAGCATATATGATCGTGTAAAAACTTGTTGTTTTAATCAATGATATTGATGTGTATTTATAGAGAGAAAATAGTTATAACCCTTGGTGAAAAGTTGCAGTCAAAAGTTATGATTATTGATGAAGAAGAAGAGACGCAACCATTGAAGAAGGATGTGTCTTTTGGAAGAAGTTGCTCTCTGTTTAAAAACGGTCGACAGGTCAAAAACTAACCGGTAGACAGGTTTTTAAAAATATAGTCGTTATGTGCATGTGTGCACGTTTATTGTGCACATCCAACAGGAACGGTCGACCACCTATATTTGGACCGGTCGACCGGTCTCTGTTAAATTGCACAATAAAGTGCACAACCTATATAAATGTGTATATATATATATATTATATTTTGTGCATGATTATTTGAGGATAGATTTTGACAATTTTATTACTATTATAACATCAAATAATCAACCTATAATCTAGAGTACCATATGTAGGTCTTGATTTGTCGATCGCTTTAATATTTTTGTCAGCAATCAAAATCTTCATAGAAGCTGTGACTCAACAATTTCGGTGTGTACAAAAATCTGGCCAAAGCAAAGAAGGAAAATCATCTCAGCCTCCATATGAAAAAATACCTCTGACCTAAAGAAAAGCTTGTTCCAGATGATGCCTCCCTGTACAAAACCTGTCTTCTTTATATATGAAATGTTTTTTGTTCTAATTCATTCAACATAGCAAACCAGAAAATAAGTAAGCTTTTCCTTTTTTTTACAAACTTAAACATCATACAACTTCATCAAACAAAAACAAGATGATTTTAAGAAGGATCAAGCTAGCAGTTTTCTAACGAAAGTGCTCTGTCATCTTCTCAAAACTATGAGTAACTTTTAAAATCTAAAAAAAATATTTTGGTTGCATGCTAGTATGATTGAAATAAATATGTATTATATGTATATATAAGTGAAATCTTATATAATGTGCAGGCTGTTTAATATATGTGCTCTGTTCTGTTTTATTTACCCAGGTTCTAAATCTAATCTTGAATCAATCTCTCTTGATCAAATCTTTGTTAGTACTTAAGTCTTAAACCAAATATGTTTGTTATAGCATAGGTTTTAGTTTAAAAATTTGTTTAAGTTAAAATAATGAGTATGGCCTATGGAAATAAATTAACAACGGCGCAAACTTTAAATAAGTTAAAATTCAAATACCATGATTTGATGTTTCAGTGTTAGGATCTGAATCATCATACAAAATCGTGATTTATAAAAAACAAAATCACAAATTCTAGTATTAGAATCAGAGAGCAGTTCAGAGTTGTCTAAAATGTGCATTTTGGGTTGTCCCTGTTGATCTAAATGATCGGAAGGGTCGAGTGTCTTTCTGGTGATGGTAGAGTGGTCAGTGACTAAGGGAAAATGGTGGAAGAGGTGGATGGTCACCGTGGTGATGGTGATTGGTTGATTTATTCTGTAAACCTAGTTTTGGCTGGGTTGTGAGTTTTCGATCGACATTTTGTCTCGAGGTGATCGAGTGTATTGGGTTTCAGGGGAATGTTATCTTGGATGTTGAAGCAGGCATGGTCAGAGTGGCAGAACGTCTGATGGTCGGAATTTTGCAAGCGAGGCATTTCCATGTTTTGAGGTGGTGTTGCTCTTGTTGTTTCAGGTTTGGGTTGAAGGCCTCAAATTCGATTTCGAGATTGGGAAGATGATCTGGTGATCGTATTCGGGTGTTTGGGTGGTTGTTGACATAAGGAGATCATCGGCGATGATCTGAGACGGTCGACGACACAATGCACATACACGGTGCATTTTCTTTGGTTCTGTTGTGTTTGGTCTGGGAAGGATTGTGTGGTCTCGAGTTTTACTCGAAGTGTTGTGATGTTTTGCTCGATGCACAATAAATTTTGAATCGAAGTCAACTAGTAGGGTCTAGGGTAAATTTTAGTTACAGGTTTTTAACCAGTAAGTTTTTTTTTAAAATTTAAAACTGGGTTTTAAATTGTGAAATAGGCATTTGAACTAAAGTTAAGTTTGGATTCAAATGAAGTTTGAATCTCAGTTTTTTTTTAAAATGAAATAAAGTTTATAAATTTAAATTATTTGTAACAACTTTAAAGGGTTTAAATAGTTTGAATTTAAAAGTAATGCTTTAAATAAAAATAGAGATTTAAACCTAAGTTTAAATCTGGATTCAAATCTAAATTTGAATCTTAGTCTTGAAATAAATGATTTTTTTTTAAATTTTGTTAGTTTTAAACAGTTTGAATGATAAAGTGAATTTTTAAATTGATTTGAATTTAAAATGAAATTGGGTTTTAAATTCTTTTAAACTTCTATATTAAGGTAAATAATTCTTTAACTTGTGAAATGAAAAGGGTTTTTTTGAAATTGTTTTAAAACTTGTTAAAGTTAATTTGTTTTCATTTTAAATCTTAAATTTAAAATGAAATTTAAAAGTAAAATTTGAAAGTAAATTGTTTTTAAATACCTTGTTAATGATAATTTGATCATTAATAAGAGAAATGTTTTTATCTTAAAATAAATGAAGATTTAATGATTTGTAATTATTAAGTTAATTAAAATGGATAATATTGATTTGGATTAATTAATTTTAATTAAGAGTTTAAATCAGTTAATTAAGGTTTAAGATAATTAATTTAGGATAAATTAATTGGTAACTAAGGATCATTAATTAAATAAGATTGAATTTAAATTAATGATTAGTAATTAATTGATATATTAATTAAGGATATATTAAGTTATAGTTGACACTTAATTAATGAAATAATTATGGATTAATTAACGGGTTATTTAAGATTATTTAAATTGTAATTAGTAAGGATGAATCTTAGTTAATTACTTTAGAAAAGTAAATAAAGAATTATTAATAGTTAATGAAGGTCATTAACTAGGATTATTTAATAATGAATTAATGTGATTTATTTTAAATAATTAATTAGATTAATTAATCAATTGTGAATTGTTTAAGTATAATTACTTAATGGAAGTAATTAAGGGATTAATTACTCATTGTAATTAATTCAGTTTAATATGAATTGTTTAAGTTAATTAATTAAGTTCAATTAATTTAAATAACCATTTGATGATGTGATAAGTATAACTACTTAGGGAAGCAATTAATGATAATTACTGGATGTAATTAACTGAGGATGATTTAATAATGGAAGTAATTTAAGTCTAAATTACTTTGTGAAATTAATCAAGGGATTAATTTAAAGAAAATTAATTAAGGAGTAATTAATTTATTTGGTGGAGTAATTAAGGGTAGTTAATTACTGAATGGTATTAATCAGGGGTGATTAATAAATGTGGTTTAATTGAAGATTAATTACTTAAGGTAATTGATTTAAATAGGATAATTAATTAAAATGTAATTAGAAATCATTAATAAATATAATTAATAATGTAATTAAGGGTTGATCAATTAAGATTAATTAATCAATAATAAGCGATCAAAGAGTAATTAATTAGTGTAATTAGAGACTAATGTAATTAATTTTAGTTAATTAATTTATGAAGTAATTAAAAGTTAATTACTGTGTTTGGTTAAGAATAATTAATTTGTGAAATTAATTAAAGAATAATTACTTGAATATAATTAAAAGTTAATTAATCAAGGGTGATTTATTGAAATGAATAATTAGTGAATGATTTATAAATTAATTAGTAATTGATTAATAGTTATATAAGCAAGATTTATAATGGTGAAGTAATTAATTTAATTTACTTTAAATTAATTTAAGATGAAGTAATTAATTTAATTCATTTTAAATTAATTATAGCTGATGTGATTGCTTATGGATGGATGGATGCTATTGTTTACTTGAATGGTTTGAGATCTCAGATATGAAATAAATGAAGATATGTGAAATGTATGCTTTGATTGAAGTATGATGATAATACAGATTATTTGTTTATAGTGATAATATGAATTATATATTGATGATGATAATGTGGATTATCTATTATTGTAAATGATCTATCTGTGTGGATATAGATATTGAATTGAATTGTTTTAACTTTAAAACAACTTGACCTTAAAAGATGGCGTTTTGGATTTCGATGAGACCGGGATCGGGTTTCCATATTTGGACATTCGAAAACCACATCGATCCAAATTACGATAGGTCATGAATCTGAAGTGAAGATGAAGATTCAGGGTGCAAGGGTTATCGTCATTAACTCTGAGGGTGATTCCAAAATGAGTGTAACGAGATAATGCCTTCGGTTTCGTTCGAACCCGGAACAAACTTGTATGGAATGAATGCTTTCAGAACATCGTCAGGTAGGCAATGAGCATTCTAAGAGATGTGTTCTCTAAAGGTAATCGTAGCCTCAAGCCTCATCAACTGAGAATGGATAAAACAGGGGAGGTGCAGCAAGGCTAAGTGGGTCATGCCCAAGTAGGACGAAATTTTCCCCTGTCTAGAGGTCCCTTTTATTTCGATTGTGTGGGCAGTTTTGAGCTCCAACTGCGGGCTTGTCTTGTTCGAGACTGTTCAGTAAGGAATGGTTCCGGCCTTATGCTGTAGGGGATTTAGGGTGGATCCTCGGTACATTGATTTAGGCCACGTACTATGACGGGCAGTACCCCAGTAGCTCCGCCATTGATGGAAACCCATTTTCCCTACGAGACCCTACGGTTTTGATTTGTATTACCCACTTTTGTGGCTAGCAGCTGGAATTTAATGAATGTAACAATTTCGGCTATTTTCTATTTTACCCCTAGACACTATTATAATATCACTAAATTTTCTATAAAATGATTTGGTTAGCGTAAGCTAAAAACTTACCCGTGTTTATGTGTGGGAAGTCTTACGTGATAACTTTATTTTCAAATGTTTTTCAAAATTAAGCAACTTTAACCTGTTACTCACACCAGACCCATGTCTGACCCGGAGTTTATTTTTGTTTTTCCTAAACCTTGGGTACTCAAATTTTTACGAGTAGCCAAGGGATTCAGGTTAGCTTTGACGAATTGTGGAGGAGCAATGGAGCAGGAGGCTTCTGCGCTGTATATATATAGTGTTCTGCTGTGCTGGTATATTTGTGTTGTATTGTGTATTGAATTGTATAACTAGACAGGTGTTTATAACTGTCTAGTATGTGATGTATTATCTGTGTAACTCTGATTAATGTTGTATATTATGTAATACTTATGTGATTAATATAATTTATTCGTTCCGCTGTTGAGATTCTGATGTTGTTTCTTCTTTCTTCTCTATCTTTGCTCTTTTCTATCCCTTTTTTTCTTCAAGATGATACAACTTTCTATGGAGAAAAAGTCTAGGTCGTCACAAATACAGCTGGGCCATCGTTAATTCGTTGTCTTAGCTTTTCTGGTTAAGTTCTGAACCATTCTGATAACACAAGATTGTTCTGTCTCCTATTTACTTCTACTGGGTTAAAGACCCTAATAACACTAATGTAGCAGTTTTTAACAAATAAAATTGTGCTATTCTTAAATGTTTAGATATCAAGTGCAAAATAAAATAGGATTATGATAAAAGTTCCTAAAAAATCATTTAACCAAAAGCAAACCGAATGAAACATATAACATAACTTAATTTGAGAAAAGCACACATCTTGAACGCATTGAATACCTGAAGGGTAATACAACCTCAAAATGCAATCATAATGCACATGGTTTAATCAAGTTCCTAAAATGCACTTTTTTAAGGCTTCAAAAGTATATTAAAAATTAAAGTTTAATGGTTAAGCACCGGCATGCTTTGTTGACAAGTAAATTAAGGTAATAATTAATCCAACCTACTAATCAGTTAAGGCAGAACAAATGAGTTATAACCGATGACACAGTCAACATCAATTACCCATGTATCTTTTATGACCTTTACAATACAACTAATATGTTTTGTGGTATATATAATATCAAAATCATGGAGCATTAGTTACATCGAACTCACTAAAAATAAAAAATAAAAAAAGAAGAAGATAAAGTCATAATTCTATGTAGCTAGGGTTCATAATTACCAAAAGAAGGTGGAGTAGATTTATGCTTGGAGTCGAATTTGTGGTGGATTTGATTCCAATTTTCAAGCAGAACCATACACACAACCAATTTGTTTTGAAATTGTGCTTGGAGCCCAATACACAACTTCCAGTTGAAGTTGTCAAGCCAGAGCAGCACCGTCGAAATCGTCAAAGCCGGAGCAGCACCATCGAAGTCATCAAAACTGGAGCAGTACCATCAAAGTCGAAGCAGCACCATTGAAGTCAGAGTCAAAGTTGATTTAGGAATATCGTTGGCCTATGTTTTATTTGGATTTGGGAATTATTAGTTAGTGGTGAAGCAAAAAGGATTTATGATTAGGAAATTATTTTAAGTTGTGTTTTAAGGTACGCTTTAAATGTTTCATTGGTGAATGAAAATTAAGATTAAAAATTTGAGGCTACAAATGAAAATTGATTATGAAGTTACGTAAGGCATCACAATTTGAGATTGAAGCCAAAATATATGTTTTTTAGAACTAAAAGAAACTTGTATATGAGATTATTATAATAATCTCAAAATACATATGAAAATAATAATGCGCAACTTAATGTTTATATTTTTTGAAATATTGAACATTATTAAAAGTAAATATTTAAGATAAATACTAAAGAATAAATATTAATTTTTAATCATTAAAGATTACGTATTAATCATTAATTATTACAAATTAATTATTAAACAGTAAATATTATATCTAGTCTTAGTCGTTAATCCTTAACTATTAGTTATTAAATAGTTAATATTGATTATTAATTATTAATAGTAATTATTTAACATTTATTATTAATTAGTAGTTATTAATTATTTAATAATAATTATTATATAAAAAATTTACTATTAACATTAATTATTACTTCTAATTATGAGTTGTGAATTATTTAATAGTAATTATTTAGTAATAAATATTAATTATCAATTATTACATATACTCGTCACAACTTTTTAGGAATTTTTTTGTTAAAGAGTGATAATACGACTTATGTGGTAAAAAATTATCATCAATTATAAAAGATTATCGATAATAATTATTGATTACAGATAATAATTGGTAATGATAATTTTTTAATAATCGTTAATTGTAATAAATTACAAATAATGACTTATATAAGCTGTCATTTATAATTACTAATTATAAATTACCATTTATAAATTAAGTAAGTATTATTTATTTGGTATTAATATGAAACACCATTTATTAAGTATTGTAATATTTAAAGCAATAGTAAATATATTCCAAAAAATTAACGTTAATTCAGTCGTTTCCTATTGTGAACATTTCCTCAAAATTTTATACAACCTACGTGCAAAACAATTTTTATTAAAGTAAATTAATATGTACAACCTTTAGGGAAAAGTTATAAAAGATAATGTTTACATAATGTTTTTATACTAAATGTTGTTAAAGGGGTGTTATTACAAGGTTTGCTACGAAAACGTTGTAAAAAACAAGGATTTTACAGCTTTTTCGTGAAAAAATTATAAAAAGGCTTTTTTACAACATTTATAAAAAATTGTAATAGACATTTTTTGTTGCAGGGACATTCGTTCACTCACTCTAAATAACATAAAATAAAAAATAACGGTAGCAGCAGTGATTCAGATAATTACTAGTGTGAACCCGTGCTATGCACATGGTATTCACAACATAACTTATTTAATGTACATTTCTTGATTTTCGTAGCAATATGAAAAAGAAAAGGTATGTGGATACAAATCATTCATATTAGCACTTTTTCTAAACACATGGACACACTTCATTAAAATATCAACTTAAGTAATTATAATGCGCACAAAAAATAATAGTTTTTTTAAAGAATAATGGACATATACAAAATACACTAACGTTAACTGTTGATTAATACTTACTTCTTAAGCATTGCATTACAGAGCATGCCTATTAATTTAAGTAATGCATAATGTAACGACCCAGGGTTTGGTGGCTTAAACTAGAGAATTCTATAAATATTTTATACAGTCAATAAACAAATATTTATAGATAAAAAACACATTTTAATTAATTGAAAATTATGGTAAAGTCATTTTCAAAATTTGTTTACCAAATTAAATAGTTCGTATAAAAATAGAAAATGTGACCAAAGAACGTTTTTCGAAAATTCAACCTTTCGACTCCGGAAAGTTGTCGGGAACGTTGTTCATCTTTTTGCACTATATATACACATATATAGTTGATAATTAACTAGGTAATAATACATTTAAGAATAGATTATCTTATGTTGATTATGTTTAGCAAGTGATGTGACAAAATATATATATACTTATATATTCATAATTATACTTTAATCTCTTGTCATTTCATTAGGGCTACCATCATTACCCATCATTAAGCCTAATATATGACTAATTAGGGGAGGGATTTGACATGGGAGAGGAAGAGAAGAGATCGTATGACTTGACAAAATGATGAGGTGTGAGAATTTTTGATTATAAATAGTCATGTGTTTCTTCATTTTTTCATCTTCTTCCTCCAACCAACTTCTTCATTCCTACCTAAAATGGTGATTTTATTTTTTTGTAACTGTGTAAAATTTAATGGATACAGCTTTTATTTAGACCACATTTTCCAATTTCGAACATAGCTATGTCAAAATACCAAATCTTTGCAAAGCAATTTTTCACCTAGAATTTCAAGTCCCAAAATAGCTCTTCTTATTTCGTCCATAACTTCCTCAAATTTAACCTTTTTAAGTAATTATTTTTAAAATGGTAGAGGAAATAATAATAATATAAAACATGTATTTTGACCATTTTATCAAAATCCGAGAGCAAAGGGTCCAAAAATCAAATGCAAAATGATCTATTTTTGAGTTAGTTTTTGGTGAATTTCCAAGCTTTGCGAGTTCTAAACTATTCCAATTTTTCAAAGATTTTTGGTGAGTAAACTTATTACTTTTTAGGAAAGTATTTTCCTTTATATATGTATATATTAAATATTAGATTTTAAAATAACTGTTATGGTTTGAATGTATATATATGTTGCTAGTTGTGGCTTAGATTCGATTTGTGGATCGAAAGGTTTAAGCGATGTGTTTGATTTTAAAAGATGTGATTTTTGGCTTAGATATGATGGATGATATGTTATAGATATGTAGGCATGAGTATGTGATGTATTCTTGGGAATTAGCACTTGAACTTGTTAGGTGATTTAGGAATTCCTTGCGTTTAAAATTTGATTTACTTACTTTGTTTTTAACAAAAAGTTTCATGATGATTTGTAACATTTAGTTCTGTTTCAAAAACTTTATGTTAAGTTAGCAAGTAATTAAGGTTAGGGTCTTAAAGGGTACCATAAAGTTAATTGAGTTTGAAAGTTATGGCATTCATAGCGATAGTCCTTATGGATGCAGTTTCAATAAAAGGTCTGAATTTTTGAAACTACGTTTTCTCGCTTTAAATTGTTTTAATAAGAGTTTTTATAAACTTCATAATGATGTTTAAGAAGTTAATCAAGTTTTAATAACCAATTCTTAATTAATTAAGTTTTTAATAATTTGTAATTAATTAAGGACTAAACAAGGTTTAATAATTATAATTAAGTGACGATTAGTTATTAATTAATTATATTTTAAAGTTAAGGTTTATTTTAATAAATTATTAATTAAGTTAATTAATTTTTAAATTAATTATGAGTTAAGTAAATGATTTATTTTTAGTTTATAATTAATTACGTATAAGGTTAATTATTAATAAATTATTAATCAAGTGTTAATTTTTTTAATTATATATTATTAAGGTTTAATTTATAATAAATTATTTATTAAAGGTTTAATTTATTATTTAAGTTTATTTAAATATTATTTAATTAATTAATTGATATTAACTAATATTTAATTATTAATGAAGATTTAATTAATTATTTAATAATTAATAAAGGATTAATTTGGGTTTAATTAAGATTTAATTATTGCTTAACTGTTTAATTAAATTAAGTTAAGTTTTAATTAAAATTAATTATGATTTAAATAAGGATTTAACTTATAATTAATTGTTTTGAAAAACATTTTAAAGTTTTAAATCCTTTGGTTTCCAAAAGTAAATATTTTTAAAGGTACTTCTTTTTCAAAGATGGTTTTGAATACAAGTGATTCAGGTATTAATACCATTAAGACACCATATAACTGTGATGAGTTATAATGTAGATTATTGGGTTTGTTTGTGTGGGCATGTGTTAGCAGAATAAATCCTCATTCTGCAATAAATTGTTTGTTTGTTTGATTGTTCGTGTGGACATGTGTAAGTAGAATAAATCTCAATTCTGCTATTAATGGATTGAATTGTTTTGACATCTATTTAGCAGGACAAATCACCATCCTGCTATTATGTTATTTGAACATGTATATGATAGTTCATATTGACAAATTATTTCCTGCTTTGGATATGAGTTATATTTAAATACATGTTGACCTGTGTAAATAACTATTTAGTGAATTAAAATTCAACTGAGATTAAATGGTAACTTAAATTAGTATCATTGGGATTGGTAAGCCTCTTTTCGAATTACTAAAATATGTTTCTGAATTAACTTAAATTCTTAAATCAATTTGGAGTTAAAAGTTTATAAATGATTTTCAGGTTATACTATTATTTTATAAAGCTATTTATAAATAATATCTTGTTTTAAAAGGGGTTTACTAAATAAAAGGTTTTACCTAAAGTGATTTACAAATGATATGTTGAAAATGATATTTTATAAATGAGATTCTGTAAAGGAATTATGAAGGAAGATTTCTAAATAGTTTTAAACATAGAAAGAGATTTTATAAATCATTTTAGAGATTTTTGAAGGAAGTTTTGAATCAAGTTTGAAAATTTATAAAGAGGTTTGAAAAGTCAAGTGAGAAGAAAGAATTTTCTAAAATGTTTTTGACAAATACTTAAATTGTTTCCAAGTATAAAAGGGAATGCTAGGAGAAGAGTTTTGAAAGGATCTTTTGATAAAGTTTAATAAAGTGATTTTATTAATTAAATTTTAATTAATAAAGTCTTAAAGGATCCCATATGGAATTGAATCAATGTTTGATTGTTGTTAAATTTGATAGTTAAATAACCGACTATCAAATCTGGACCAAAATGTAACTTTGGAAATATCTTGGAGAGACACGGGAATTATATGGTACAGTTACTGTCAAAGGTGCTATACTGTACATATAAACTTGTTTCGTTCTTCTCGGATAATTGATAAGGAAATATGTCCACAAACGGTTAGGAGGTGAACTCCGCTCTTATCTTTTGTCTATATATTTCCTAAAGAACCGGAATTGAGTTTACCGGGACTATCGAAAGTTGTTTCGAAGAGACCGAAATCAGATTTTCTATTCGAAAGCCACTTCGATCCAACTCAATGTTTCATGTTGAAGACATCTTGAAGAGCATGGAATCGAAGATGGGGTTGTAAAGCGCAAAGGCTATTTTCTATTTCCCATAGGAGGGATTCCCCGTAATGGATGTAATAGAAAGTAGTGCCTTCGGTTTAGTTCAATCCCAGAACGAACTTGTATGGATGAATGTTAGCATTGTATTGATGCCTGGAGGGTAGTGTTAGCATTCCAAGAGGAAAGTGCTATATGTGGAAGGTAAAATGTAGCCTTGAGCCTCATCAACCGGGAATTACTAAAACAGGAGAGATGTAGTAGGGCTTAATGGGTCGCACCCATCAAGGGTATGCCATCACCTTTCTAGATGGCCACTTATATTTACAGATTTAGTTGTGTAGTAGAGAGCTCAATAAGGTTGGGAACAACCGAGGTGATGACATATTCGATACTATCTAGTAAGGAGTACGCCGGTCCTGTATTAGGAGGGATCGTCAGGTACGATCTTGGTACATTGTTCTAGAGGTGTACTATGATGAGCGGTACTCCAGTAGCTCAGTCATTAGTTGGAATCCATTCTCCAATAAGCGCCATACGGTTTTAGTTGCATACTAAATATGTTGGAACGTGAGATGCAAGCATTCCAGCTATTTTAATATTTTACTTTAAAACCTTAGACATTATTATAATATCATTGGGTCTTTATATAAAAGCGTTTTGGTTATCGTAAGGTAAAAATTCATCTGTGTTTATGTGTGGTGTGGTCTTACGAGATACCATTGATTTCTAAAGGAATTTTCAAGTAATAATTCAGTTATTTTGAGTTTACTCACACCAGACCCATGTCTGACCTGGAGTTTTATTTTCTTCCCTAAAACTCTTGGGTGCTCAAATTTTTTACGAGCAGCCAAGTAGTTCAGGTTTTCTATAGATGCGTTTTGGAGGAGCTTGGAGCAGGAGGCTTCATCGATAGCTAGTTATTATCTTGTTTACGTTGTATATTATATACTCTGTATCTGATGTATAAGGACAGACTGTTATAACTGTCATAGGATGTAATTATACTAGTGTAACTCTGATGTATCAGTTTTGTAAATGACTTTATAAAGTATTTTATGATTAGTATATGCTATTTCGTTGCGTTGTGAAATTCTGTGTTTGTTAGTTTCTTCTATCTTCTATCTTCTATCTTCTGTCTTCTATCTTCTATCTCCTTTCTTTTCCCCTAACTATCCACCTTTTTATTCAATTTAAGTTGACATGTGTGGTTTATTGCCAACATGAACTGTACAGGAAAGTAGGTCGTTCTAGTTGGTATCAGAGCTGACGGTTGAGCGAGCGTCTTGGCTTTGGTGGGGTTAACTCATTAGAGATAGGGTCAGTAGTACCCTAAAATGAGTTTGAGTGTATATTAAATAAGAGCGCGTATTTGTTAGTGATATAAAATTTTTATATTGTGTTATTTGATCGGTTGAGTGGTATATGATTTCTGATCGATGCGTCTAGCCAACGTTATCGATAGGAATTCCTAAACACTTAAACCAGATCAACTGACACAATATTGTTTTGGAAATTGGGTAAATGAAATAATTTTACCAATGATATATTTTACATATAAAGGATGATTTTCCATAATAGTATAGTATAGTATAATATTTTTGAGGTGTTGTTGTAGGAGATAATAATGCTTTATTATTATCAATTAGGATTATTTAGTCATGCTCGTCCTGTTTGAGCATTAATTATTGTTAGTGTGTATAGGTAGCTCCCCTTCTTAAGATATGGATTGGGTAAATAGGAAATTGGGAAAAATATTGGAATGAACACCTTGTGAATTAGGTTTCACAATTTGATTATGAGGCATTAGATGTTAATATTGGGTTAAAATTTGTTTTGATTAAAGGGTGTTTATTAAAGGTTAGAGTATTTGGAAATAAATATTTAGAAATGGACTAAAAAAGAAGTTGACTTTTAAATAAAAAGAATTTAAGTTGGAAACTTCAGAACTTAAATCCCGGTACTTTTGAAAAATGATTTTTCAAAGTTTTGGAAAGAGATACTAGTATTACTTGAAAGTATTTTGGTTAAAATAAATAAAATTTGGGAATAAAAATGTTAAGTAAGAAGTGTTTTTTTTTGAATTGGGTAGAGGTAATTAGTTTTGGTTGTTTTGTGATTATTTGAATAATCTTCTAAGTGACGATCAGATGTTTGCCTAAGTGAATGCTGTAGTGCACTTAGTAAATTATTCTCTTATCATTGTACAATTGAAACAAGTTCAACCCGAACGAACCCAAATTGAGTTGGTGATAAATGTTTTGTTGGAAAATATAAAGTATTATTCAAAAAATGAGATTTTTAAATAAAAGAAATATCTTTAAGTTAACTAGTTTGGGTGGCTCGAAAATAACTTAAAATTGGGGAAGAGATGTGTTCAGATGGTAAACACTTCTCTTGAGTATTACCCTTCTTGGTAAGGAAATGTATATTACTGTTTGGTTGTACCCTGATCCTTGGTATCATTTTGGAATTACTCGGGCTATATGTATATATTTTCTATGATTGAAATAGAGTTTCATTTCAAAAAGTTTTTGAAATAAAAGCCGGGTATTTGGATATTGTGTTTTCTTAGGAAAATAAATTCAAAATGGAATAGTGGAATCAAATAGGGGTATGTATTCTTAGGTTATAGTAGAGTATCATAAAAATTGAAACTAAGAGTAGTTTGTGAAATGTTTTCATTAATGATTTATTGGGAATAGAATTGGTATTAGGGAGAACCAATGTAGTAAGTGTTCAGGGTGGACATAGATTATTTCTCTTTCATAGAGTTTTGGTCTAAGATTCGAGTACATGGGTTTGAGATATTTCAATCGTTTCCAAATTAGGATGTATTACTCGATTTTTGACGGCGAACACTTGATGAGGATTTTTGGCATGGGACCAAAGTTTTCTATCATGGTATATGACTATGCAAGGAGAGCAGGGGTTCCAAATCAACGAACCTAATCAGAGTCTGCACTAGAGAATTAAGTAAGCGATACTAGTTTGAATGTGAAGTTATGTATTCAAGTGAGGATCGAATAAGATTTTGTTATGAATGACCTATTAACATCATGTGCACTTATGGATAGTACTAGGGTGTTCTTGTGGTGTAATTTCGAGGATGAAATTCTTTCAACGGGGGTAGAATGCAACAACCCAGGGTTTGGTCGCTTGAACTAGGCAATTATATATACATTTTATATAGTCAATAAATGGATTTTATAGATAAATAAACTCATTTTAATTAATTAATGATGATGGTAAATTCCTTTTCAAATTTTGTTTACCAAATTAAATAGTTCGTAGAAAAACAGAAAATGTGACCGAAGAATGTTTTTCGAAAATTCGACTTTTCGACACCGGAAAGTTGTCGGGAACGTTGTTCATCTTTGTGCACCATATGTACATATATATAGTTGATAATTGACTAGGTAATGATACATTTAATAGTAGATCATCTTATGTTAATTATGTTTAGCAAGTGACGTGACAAGACATAATTTTAAAATATAATATATACACACACACACACACACATACATACTTATATATATATATATACACACACACATAATTACACTTTAAGCTCTTGTCATTTCATTAGTACTACCATCATTACCCATCATTAAGCCTAAAACATGACTAAAGAGGGGAGGGATTTGATATGAGAGAGGAACAAAAGAGATATTGTGACTTGACAAAATGATGAGGTGTGAGAATTTTTGCTTATAAATAGCCATGTGTTTCTTCATTTTTTCACCTTATTCCTCCAACCATATCTTCTTCATTCCTACCTCAAATGGAGATTTTCATTTTTTTACCATCTAAAATTTAAATGGCTACAACTTTTATTTAGACCACTTTTTCCAATTTCGAACATGGCTATGTCAAAATACCACATCTTTACAAACCAAATTTTCACCCAAAATTTCAAGTCCGAAAATAGCTCTTCTTATTTTGCCCATAAATTCCTCAAAATTTTACCTTTTTGAGTAATTCTTTTTTAAAATGAACGAGGAAAGAATAATATAAAACTTATGTTTTGACCATTTTGTCAAAACCCAAGAGAAAAGGGTCCAAATGTCGAGTGCAATATGACCTATTTTCAAGCTGGTTTTTGGTGAATTTCCAAGCTTTGCGAGTTCTAAATTATTCCAAGTCTTCGAAGATTTTTGGTGAATAAACTTCTAACATTTTGGGGAAGTATTTTCCTTTATATATATATATATTAAATATTTGATGGTAAAATAAATGGGTTGCTTGGTTGGATTATTATATGGTTTGAATGTATATATATGTTTCTAGTTGTGGCTTAGATTTGATTTGTGGATCGAAAGGTTTAAGCGATGTGTTTGATTTTAAAAGATGTGATTTTTGGCTTATGATAAGATGGATGATATGTTATGGATGTATAAGCATGAGTATGTGATGTATTCTCGGGAATTAGCACTTGAACTTGTTAGGTGACATAGGAATTCCTTGGTTTTAAAATTTGATTTACTTACTTTGTTTTTAACAAAAAGTTTCGTGATGATTTCTAACATTTAATTTTGTTTCAAAAACTTTATGTTAAGTAAGCAAGTAATTTAAGGTTAGTGTTTTAAAGGGTACTTTAAAGTTAATCGAGATTTGAAAGTTATGGCATCCATAGCGATAGTCGCTATGGATGTAGTTTCAATAAAAAGTCCGATTTTTGGAAATAATGTTTTCACACTTTAGGTTGTTTTAAGATGAGTTTTTATAAACTTCATAATGATGTTTAGGAAGTTAATCAAGTTTTAATAACTAACTTTTAGTTATTAAGTATTTAATAATTCATAATTAATTAAGGATTAAACAAGGTTTAATAATTTTAATTAAGTGACGATTAGTTATTAATTAATCTATACTATTATATTATTACTTAGTTGAACTTCTAAAACACACAAGCCATGAACTAATTTCTGAAACGAACGGTCACAAATTTTATTTTCCTTTTATTCATACCTAGCTCTCCACTTTAACAGATATTAACGTCCCTATTCCACATCCTCTTGATAAAAAACCTAATTTTAATGGCCGATAACTTCAAGTGCCTCGCTCTATCAGCCTTTCTCCCAAAATTGCTATGAGCAGGTCTTTTTTCGCCCTCTCCTTTTACGTATTTTCTTTCTTTCGATTCAGTTTTTGTTTGAACCTGCAGTTTATAATCCAATTGTGTTCCGTTCAAATTTATTTATTTGGATTGCATCACTCCTTTCAATTTTTCATTTTCCCTCATTTATAGATTTTATTTTTTTATGTCTGTGCATAGTACTTTGTATTAGGGTTCTTTGAAGGCTGTTCTTAGTGGCAAGCTCGGCAGTTTCCAATCTCTTCCCATCGCTCTTTTCTGGAAACTTTCCACCCCTTGCTCATCCTGATTCCGATAGAGCGCCTGTAATTTTATTAGTAGATTTAGGGCCGCTCTATCTTCCTTTGCCTAATTGTCTACCATTTTTGAGGTTTAAAAAAAACATAATTTCTGTTAGGCAACCATGTTTTTTTATTATCGCTTTATTACTTCAGTATGCGTTTATTGAGTTTTCTTTTTTCCCTATTGTCTCTGTGTACAGTAATATAAAAATGTCCATGAGTAAGTCGGTGTCTTGATGTTGTACCTTTTTCATCTCCATCTTCTATGATTAACTAGTGTGAACCCGTGCTTCGCACACGGGCATAGCAAAAATATCACAGTTGCATAGGCCATATTCAAATGTATAAGAATATTAATATATTGGTAATGAAAAAACATTGTTGAACGATAATGTTGCATCAGTAATAGCAATGTGCAAGGATAACGAACGCATCGATATATGTTTGATTCTGATAGTCATAATTAAAACTCACTGAATTAACTATAGTGAGTATGTTAGTGTTTGCGCAAAAAATGGGCAAACACCTCCAAGTCGTGTGATTTAGTTGATTTTACGTGATTCTTAATGATTCAGATGAGTTATGTAAACATGAAAAAAGCAGGGGCTGAAATGTAAAAGACACGCAGATTTATAGTGGTTCGGCCAGAACGTGCCTACGTCCACTTTATATGTTATTATCTTCTTTGTTTCAGATTACAAGTAAAATGCTTTGTGTACAAGTATATGAAAGTAGTTTGAAAGTTCCTTCCGTGCTTGAGCTCTTAAACTTGTCTGCCATTGTTGTACCCCTGCCCCTCTATTTATAGAGTGAGGCTGGGGGCATGGGTCCTGAATGTATATAGCTGTTGGTGGGCCCGGGCTGAAGCAATCTGGCCAGGTAGTTATCTGGTTCGGCGAGGCCTCATTCGGCAAGGAGCTTGGACCGGTGGTAGGAGTGGTCCGGTGGTAGGTGTGTATTCGGTAGTGAGGTGTTTCGGTAGGTGGGTAGACGAAGCTTGGTTCGGTGCTTGTTTGGACCGGTTGTGGAGAAGAGGCTATGGTCCGGTGGCATGTTGGTTCGGTGGTATGTTGAGGAAAGTGTGGTTCGGTAGTGAAGCGGAGATGGTTTGGTTCGGCAGTGGTCTCTGGACCGGTTGTTTGGTGGAGGACCGGATGAGGTTTGACCGGATGAGAATGCCGGATGAGCTTATGCCGAGTGGGAATGCCGGATTGACTTCCATGCTTGTATCGAGCCATGTGTTTGCCGAATGATGTGGTTGCGAACCCGGGTGAAACTGTGATTCCTTGGTCTCGAGATCTTCTGGGTGAGAATTCGCCCAACATTTGCCCCCCAAAGTGGGGCACGTGCTTGCATGTGTCGCGCTTTGTTTCCCTGTGGTAGAAAGGCTCGTTTTGTAATGCCATGGGCTGGATGTTTGTATTCTGTTGATGTCCTGCAAAGGAATTTACAGTTTTAGTGTGATTTCAAATAACGATCGCTCGGGATCGAAAATTTTGAGATAGAGTGAATCGTGCCGTTCGAGGGGAGAGAGTGTGCCCCGAGGGGGTTTAGCATTATCGATGCCAGGTTCACGTTAGAGTGGATCCCTGGGTCGTTCGTCAAGGTGGTTTATCGCCAGCTCAGAGCATGCCTAGGGATCGTTCACGAGCCCGTACATGTGTAAGTAGCTTAGCCATTTCATAACTATCAGAATCAAATATCCATTTAACCGATGAGCTTAAAAAAGGATGTCAAAGTGCAAATTCTCACAACGATAGGGTTAATAGCCATTCAGAGCGTGCCTATGGACCGTTCGTGGTCGCGTACACGTGTAAATGATTAACCCACGTTGGTGGGAGATTTACGACTCATTCATTGTTATCATATTCTCTACTTTATTAGTAGGTCCTAGAGTTCGGTACTTATCTGATTGAGGCGCTCCGCGTCCCCCCTGCTTCTGACTTTCGCTGGTGGAGACAATGTCATTCGGTGTTTGGTTGGTCCGGATGGATGTTTTCATTCGGCATATGGGTGGTCCGGTATGCCGAACCATCTGGTCCGGTGGTGCTCCTCCAGTCTATATATAGGGGCTATACCCCCTTAGGTTTTCTTCACCGAATCAGAGAGAGCCGAATCAATTCATAGCCGAACCAACTCTTTGCCGAACCAAGCTTTTGCCGAATCAGGTATATCCCCTTTCGCCGAATGAATTTGATAACCGAATGTGCTGATGCCGAATACGTACGAAGGTCCTCGTTTTACCGAATGGGCCTTAGGCCTTAGTGCCGAATGGATGTATACCGAATGACTCTTAGTGCCGAATGACATGTATACCGAATGACTCTTAGTGCCGAATGAACCTATTATCTCCCTGCCGAATGAACTCACTTGCACTGCCGAATGAACTTGATATTTTAGCAGAATTCCGGACTTATGCATTCTTTTTTGCTTACATCTCTATATTCTTTGTTCTAACAACCTGTCTTTTTACTTTTGTGTATGCAGATAAATGTCTCGCAAGGCGGAAACACGATCAGACAGACGGAAATCCAAGGATGGAGGCGAGCCTTCCTCCGTGCCCCCAGCCCAATCGGGGTCCGGGGAGCATGGAACTGCCTCGAGATCGCTGGTGGAGGGGTATGGACCCCAGGAGCTCCTGGTCTCCCCTCCCGACTGCTTCCCTAGTTCTCTAAAGGAGGAGCAGCTTGATGCTATATCCCGTTCTTTCGGGATAGATAGGGCGCTTATGTTGCTTCCGGGAGTCGGGGTGATGCCATACAACCCTCCCGAAGGGTATTTCGCCTACAGCCGGTACCATTGCATGTGCGGGGCCATTTCCCCTATCAACGCCTGGGTTGTTAGCTTCCTTACATATCTAAAGGTGGCGCCTTTCCAGCTTCAGCCCAACTCGTATGCCATCTTGGTGTGCTTATATTCTATCTTCCAGAAGAGGTACGAGCGCTCTCCATCCAACCGGGAAATCCGGTATCTATATAATCTGAGGGGCTATAGGAAGGGGTCCCCCTACATTAGCTTAGAGTCGGCCGTCTCCTTCAAGCCGGTCCTGGACCTGTACTCAAAGTACAGCATGTTCAAGAAGGAGTGGTTCTTTGTGAGGGACGATTCTGTCTCCATTCGTCGCTTCACTTCCGGATGTAAGTTAACTCTTTATTCGTAATTCCTGCTTTGATTGCAATTCCTTTCCTTATGTGCTTCTGTTTTTTGTCAGCGACAGGTGGTTTTGCGGTGGTGGAGAGCGATCGCCTAGTCCATATGGCAGCAGAAGTTAAGGCTATCTCCGAGAGGGACAGGTCAGCCGCCTATCTGATCAGGAATGCTACCTTCCTGGAGTACAATTTGATCCTGCCGCACCAGTCCGTGGTTAAGCAGAGGGACATGGCCGAGGAGAAGGCTGCCAAAGTTACGGAGGGGGTCACGGTGAAGAGTGGCAAGAGAAAACCCTTCGCACAGCATCCCATCGCGGGGGTCAAGAAGCTTAAAGAATCGGAGGGTCCCTCTCCTAGTACTTGCCCGATCATTCCGGAGGAGGAAGGTGTGGAAGAGGGCGAAGGAGGCGATGTGGGAGGAGAGTCAGAAGGCGGAGGAGATGGCGATGGAGATGGTGATGGTGATGCTGGTGCCTTAACCTCTGGGAAAGATTCTGAACTGGATGAGGCCCTCCGTCAGGCCTTCGGGGAATCGGAGGAAGAATCAGAAGTGGAAAAGGCAAAGGAGGCGGGCAAGGCTGTGGCTGGTGCCGATCCATCCCCTAAAGGCTTCTCAGCTAGGGTAACTTCGGCGGTGCAAGGTGAACTTTTGTCCTCTGTCGATTCCATTTTCGATAAGGACTTAGAAATATTTTATGGTTCACTTCCGTCCTGGAATGAGATTCAGGACTTATTGCAGTACCCCACTCCTCCGCAGGGTTTGTATAATAGACGTGCCTTCACACTTTTCTTTCTTTTTTACTTAACATGTTTCCTGAATTGGGGACCATCGTACGTTCGTAACACTTGTTCTTTATTTCAGGGGCAGGCCAGGTGGTTACAACATCAGACGTTCGACACCGCCTCGAACAATTCAAGTTGATGAGAGCTTCTGCGAAGCCTCCCACTGGTCGTACTGGGGACGTGGTCAAATACCGTCCTCTTCTTGGGGTCATCGAAGAGGGCATTCAGAAAAAGAAGAGGAGTCGTTCTTTATTTGAGCCTTCCCCTGGTCCGCAGCTTCCTGTTCAGCCTCCTCATGATGCCACGGAGGAGAGTACGGAGTTTATCCCCCCTCCACCTCCTTCCAAGAATCCTACAGTTATCCGCATAAGGCGTCCTGACGTGCCCCGTGACCCCTTTGCCGGTCATCCTGATTTAGATCCAAGCTCTCGGGATATTTCATTTGATGAGGCCACGGGTGAACACCTCCTTCCCCGCAACCTCATGGTACGAGTGTTAGACGAGGCTAAGTCTCTAAATCTTGATCTGCTTACCACTCGGGTAGTTACCATGGGAGACGAGGCCAAGGCTAATATTGAGCGGGTGGCCGAGGAGACCAAGAAGTTAATGAAGTATCATGCTCAATTGGTTAAGGCCGGGGAGGAGATTGGAAGTGCTAATATTCGGTTGCGGCTGAAGGTTGCTGATCAGGCCGAACAGCTTGCCGGTCAAGCTGTTCAGATTTCTCGGCACGAGGAAGCCTCCAGGCGTCTGAAAGAGACCATGGAAAAGGCAAGTAGGGCGGAATTACGGAAGATGGAGGCCGCCTGTAAGGAGCGGATCGACATGGCCATTGCGACAGTGGATGAGGTTCGGAATGCGGATCTCGAGCAGGTAGAGGAGTTGTCTGGGAGGCTTGAGGCCGCGGAGATGGCTCAAGTTAAGTTAAAGGAGGAGATGGAGGAGATGAGGAGGTCTCTCCAGGCTGACTGCTCGAGATACCGATCAGAGAGGGATGCCGCTGTCGCCAAGTTGCAGGCTTCCGAAGCCAGGGTGAGGGAGTTCGAGGAGAATGAGGGAATGATGGACGAGATGCTGCAGGACATGTACTTCCGCACTTGGAAGGAGGGAAGCTTGTCTTGGATGGATGACTATCCCCGGGTCATGGCCAAGATATATCTCCGGGCTTTAGAGGAGGCCAGGGTCGATGCGGGTAAGGAAGGTGGAGTGGCTTTTAGTCTGGATGTGGTCACTGCTCAGTTCTCGAAAGAGGAGCAAGTGGCGGTGAAGGAGGGGATGCGGTTGCTCGCTGCGGAGGAAGCGGGTGTGCAACTGGAGGATGAGGATCAAGCGGCGGACGCTGGTGAGTTATTCTTCACTTTTCCTTTTCTTTCTGGGTTTCCATGACTTGATTGTTTATCGTTTGTTTAATGGATTCCTTTTCTGAATTGGACAGGTGGAACTTCCGATCAACATGCTGGGGGTTCCGGCCCTGCGGCCAAATAGGCTTGGGAAGTTGGTGATGGAGTGTGGACGCAGCTGGTTACTCGTCCGGATTCGGCCGCTTTTTATTTCTTTTTTACTGTTGTTTACGTTAGTCCAAAACATTGATGTGACTGTAATAATATTATTTGCAGAGAATAACTTGGTGTGATTTCATAATATAAGTTGATTTTGTTATGTTTAAACGTTGTTGTCATTTTGATGTGCTGCGTGAGGAGTATAACCATGTATATGCCTGTGATTTTAGTTGTGTTTGATGTTAAGCCTTTGCTTGAAATATAATTTCATGTTTTGCAATGTTGGTGTGACATATGAATAAGCTATAGTTATGCATCTATGTACAAGAGAAGAGAGTACCGCCCTTCATGTTTTACTTGCAGGCAGTAGTTTTGAGCATCTTGTGTAACTGATCATGAATATATCTGAGTACCTTGCCACCCAGTACGCGGGCTTAGATTCTCATGAGTGAATGCTCCCTGTTCGGTTTCCTGTACTTTAGAGTTTGTTATGCAGGATAGGGGAAAAGTATTTAAATGAAATGGAAATATAGAAAAAGTAAAACTTCCAGTCACGGAAGGCCGTCGATGTGCTTAAGTTCGTGGCAAACGGGTTTTGTAGTCACTTTCCCTAGCTGTGGGTCTTGGAGACATTTGTCACCCATCTTACGCCTCCGCGGGGAGTTTTCTTTTTTACCACAGCCGCACTTAAGGCACATCGGAGCCGAGATCGCGCACGGTAACTACCCGAACCATTATGGTCCGTAATCGTGGGTATTATTCGATTTACCATGGCCGGCTAGCGTGGGTGCCGTTGGCCGTGAACTACCCCTGGCTGGCCACACCTTATGTTGGGGCTTAAAGTTGGTTCACAGTTGCCGGCGAGCCGAACACCGTAATGAGCTGCCATCGGCTATAGTCGGCCTTTATGATGACTTATAATCGGCTCATTACAGTTGGCTTTGAGGGCAGGCGCGAGCAATGAGTTAACCCGCAGCAGAGGGATGCTGGAGCAAAAGAGTCTCATTGGCGAGTGCATAGAATCGTGGCGTACCTGTTAGGCCTTGTCCAGATGAGGCCGTGGTGCGTCTTGAGTGGAGATGCCATAAGATTTTGTTCAACAGAAAAGGATAAAGCTTAACAAGCAGCCAAGATATAAAGGAACGAGTTAAAAAGAGACAAGATTTTTTAAAGTGGTTCGGCATGAAAATGCCTACGTCCACTGATTCTCTTTGTTAATTCACTTCATATGGGCAGTACAAGTTAAGAAAAGTATCGACGGAGGTGTCGGATGTTCCATGCCCTCTGGAACACCTCTCCGTCCACTGTTGACAAAATATAAGCTCAGTTGTGGAGGTCTTTATGAATTACATATGGTCCGTCCCAGATGGGGTCCAGTGCCCCGGGGCGTGGAAAGATTCGCCTGAGGACAAGATCTCCTTCTTGTAAGATGCGATGTTTGACTTTGGAGTTGTATAGTGCTGCCACCTTTTGTTTGTGAGCTGCTGCTTTGAGAGCTGCATCGTTTCTCCTTTCCTCAATCAGATCCAAAGACATGAGGAGGAGTTCTTCGTTTTCTTCTGGATTGTAGTGGATCCTACGATGGGAAGGAACAATAGTCTCAACAGGGAGCATTGCCTCCGATCCGTATGCCAAAGAGAAAGGAGTATGTCCCGTTGATGTTCTGAAAGATGTGCGGTAGGCCCAAAGTGCCGTAGGAAGTTCGTCCACCCAAGCGCCTTTTGACTTTTCGAGTTTCTTCTTGATTAGGGTTTTGAGAATTTTGTTGACAGCTTCGACTTGTCCGTTTGCCTGAGGATAAGCTACCGATGAGAAGCTTTTATGAATTCCATGCTCTTGGCACCAGTCGGCGAATTCTTCGCTGTCAAATTGGAGTCCGTTGTCTGATATGATCTTGAGTGGTACTCCGTACCTGCACAGAATATTTTTGATCAAGAAGTTGATAACTTTTGCAGAAGATATTTTATTTAGGGGTTCCGCTTCCACCCATTTGGTGAAATAATCGACTGCCACTATAGCATATTTGGCCCCGCCCCTGCCCATTGGCAGTTCGCCAATTAAATCAATTCCCCATACAACAAAGGGCCAAGGGCTGGTCATTTGAGTAATCTCATTTGTGGGTAGTCGAGGAATCTTGGCAAATTTCTGACATCTGTCGCATCTCTTGACGAAGTCTAAGAAGTCTTTGTTTAGTGTGGGCCAGTAATATCCATATCGGAGTATCTTTTTCGCTAGAGTCTGCCCTCCAGTGTGATCTCCGCAACTTCCTTGATGGATGTTGTATAAGATTTCCTTGGCTTCCCTTCCAACGACGCATCTGAATAAGGGGCTAGAGAAGCCACGCCGATAGAGGATGCCTTCTTGTATTGTGTAGTGGGGAGCTTTCCTCAAAATTCTCCTGACTTCATCACGTTTGTCTGGTAGTGTGCCGTCCTGCAAATATTCATGGATAGGAGTCATCCAAGTTGCTTCTTCAATTGTAGTTATCAGATTCACTTGTTCAAAACTTGGGGCTAGTTGCCTTGAGATGGCTAGTGCTCCGGAAATGGTGCTATTCTTCATACTAGCTTGCTTTGCTAGTTCATCGGCCTCTTGGTTATCTTCTCGAGGAATGTGTTTGATTAGATAATGGTCCAATTGGTCGAGCAGCAGTTTGGTTTTCTTTAGGTATGCTGTGAGTCTTTCTCCTCGTGTCTGGAATTCTCCTAGTACTTGGTTTACGATAAGTTGAGAATCACTATGAAGACATAAAGAATTGACTCCAATTTCTAAGGCAAGCTCCAATCCCGCTATTACTGCCTCGTACTCCGCATCGTTGTTAGTGGCCGCGAATTCCAACCTTAATGCATAGTACAGCTTTCTTCCCCTGGGGGTGATTATCACAATACCTGCCCCCGAGCCTTGTTCGTTTGATGCTCCATCTACAAAGAGGTTCCACTTGATGTTTTTTGCTATATCAAACTGATCCTTGCCTTCGTTGGTGGTGAATTCGGCAATGAAATCGGCCAGGGCTTGCCCCTTGATAGCAGTGCGAGGATGGTAGGTGACGTCATACTGACTTAGTTCAATGCACCATTTGAGGAGTCGTCCAGAAGTGTCAGGACGATGGAGCACCTGTCTTAGTAGCTGATCGGTTAGAACTCTGATGGAGTGAGATTGGAAGTAGTGTCGTAGTTTTCGTGACGCGATCAATAAACAATATGCCAATTTCTCGAGTTTAGGATATCTGGCTTCTGCCCCCGTAAATCTCTTACTTATAAAGTACACCGGGCATTGCGTGCGGTCTTCTTCTCTTACTAGGGCAGCGCTTAAAGCATGAGATGATACAGCGAGGTATAGGTATAGCTCTTCGCCTTCGTTCGGAGTTGAGAGTACTGGTGGTTTCTGAAGGTGTTCGATCAGGTTAAGGAAGGCTTTTAAGCATTCATCGGTCCACTTGAACTTTCCTTTGTCTTTCTTGAGAGCTTCGAAGAAAGGGACGCATTTGTCAGTTGCTTTGGAAATGAATCTGCTTAGGGTGGCCACCTTTCCGTTTAAGCTCTGCATTTCTTTTCGGGTGGAAGGTATCCTTATTTCTTTTAGAGCCCGGATTTGTTCAGGGTTTGCTTCAATTCCTCTGGAATGGACAATGAATCCTAAGAATTTTCCCGATGACACTCCGAAGGAGCACTTTAGAGGATTCAGCTTCATTCCATATCGGCGAAGTACCTGAAACATCTCGCTCAGGTGGCTTACATGATCGTCGGCTTTCCTGGACTTTACCAACATGTCATCCACATATACTTCCATAGTTCGTCCTATTAATTCCGCGAACATCTTGTTGACGAGGCGTTGATAGGTAGCTCCGGCATTTTTGAGTCCAAAAGGCATGACCTTGTAACAATATAATCCCCGGTCAGTGATGAAGCTAGTGTGGTCTTGATCGGGAGCGTGCATGGGAATCTGGTTGTATCCGGAGTATGCGTCCATAAAAGATAAAAGTTCATGCCCGGCAATGCTGTCCACAAGTTGATCGATTCGGGGAAGCGGGAAGCAGTCTTTCGGGCAAGCGTCATTTAAGTTGGAGAAATCAATGCACGTTCGCCACTTCCCATTAGCTTTCTTTACTAGTACCGGGCTAGCTATCCACTCGAGGTAGATGGCTTCTCGTATGAAGTCATTAGCAAGTAGGTTCTTTACTTCCTCGTCGAGGGCTGCTGATCGTTCTGCTCCCATGCTTCTCTTTTTCTGCTTTATCGGTGCCCTGGTGGGATCGATGTTCAGCATGTGGCATGCTATGTCTGGGGAGATTCCTGTCATATCGGCATGTGTCCACGCAAATACATCTAAGTTGTGGCGGAGAAAGTCGATGAGTTGATCCTTCAATTCTGTTTTTAGCTGAGATCCTATTTTTAATAGTCCGTTTGAATCATGTTTGTCTACAGATACGAATTCCATGGCCTCTGCAGGCTCAGCGGTAGCCTCCTCCTCCTTATCCCTGGGGTCTAGTTCATTGAAAGGATCGCTGGTGTATCGAAGAGGAGGGGCTTTCTTTAGTTGCTATGCTTCCAAGCTTTTCATGCAGAGAGTAGTCTCTGCATCTTTCCCTTTATTCTTTCTATGGTTATTGCGAAGTTCAGTTACATAGCAATCTCGAGCGGCGTCTTGATCTCCTTCAACTTCTCCTATTCCGTCATCTGTTGGGAATTTCATCTTTAGGCACCACGGGGCTAGGACAATTTGGAAGTCAGACAAGGCTGGTCTTCCCAAGAAGGCGTTGTAGGCCGAGTGGTTTTCTATTAGTACGAACGTTTGTTTTCGCACAACGGAGCGGGGATGACTTCCTATTTCGACGAAGAGGTCAAGTTGCCCGAGGGGCATTTTCGCATCTCCAGTGAAACCATGCAGGGGTTTGTTGCAGGGAGACACATCCTTCATTGACAGTTTCATTTTGTCGAAAGCATGCTTGAACAGGATATTTACGGAGCTTCCTGTGTCTATTAGAATTCGGAAGACTTTAGCTGGACCGAACCAGGCAGAGATGACCATGGGATCCATATGCGGGTATTGTCTTCCTTCTAAATCACGCCTACTGAATATGATGTCGTCACTCTCTTTCCGTTTCGGGTGGCGTTCTTCCATAATGGAGTTGACATAGCCTTCAGCATTTCTAAGTGACTTGCCGTATCTTTCCATCTCTGCCCAGCTTCTGTCGGCGATGTGTGGTCCTCCCGAGATGGTATGGACCACTATCTTCTCTTGACTAGAGCCACTGGTGTTGCGATTCCCTTCGCCTACTTCTGGAAGGGGTCGCTTTGAGTTTTCATTAGCAGGGGTTGGAGTCCTGTTCTGACCTTTCACATAGCGTTCCAGCCTTCTTCTTCTGATGTGTTCTTCGATCAAGTCCCGGAGATGGTGGCATTCATTGGTGTCATGTCCGGGGGATTCGTGGAAGCGGCAGAACTTTCCAGACTTGAGTGCGTTATCAGATTCTTTCTTGTGCGGGGGGCGCTTGTATCCGAGTTCGCCCTGAGTGGCTAGAAAGATGTTTTCGATTGTTTCATTCAAAGGAGTGTAGGAGTCAAATCTTGGTCCTGGCCGATATTGGCGTTTTTCAACCTTCTTGCCCCCAGCATTGTCTCTAGATTCATTTCTTCGAATGTCCTTGGTTGCAGCGGGAACCTTGTCTGAAGTTGTCTTACCTTGTTGCCCTGACTGCCTCTCAGTGGCGGCGTCTTCGAGTCTCATATACTTTCCAGCTTCATGGAAGAAATCAGGTAAAGTAGCTGGTTTTTCCTTAGTTAATCTTCTAGCGAACTTGGTATCCGGGTGTACACCACTACAGAGGGCCATTAGGGTGAGCTTTTCATCGGCATCTTGGACTGCGGCCGCTGCGGCATTGAACCGGGTTAGATATTGTTGTAGTGTCTCTCTGGATTTCTGTTTGACATTGGATAGAGAATAAGCATCCTTGGGTTGTTCTACGTAGATGCGGAACTGGCTAATGAACCTTTCTTTTAACATCTCCCATGAGCTGATAGACCCTTGGGGTAGATGGCAGAACCAGGAGGTAGCTAGATCTGCTAGGAATAGCGGAAAGCATTTACACAGCACCCCTTCTGTTGCTCCGCTCATGAGCATATGCTGGGTGTATCTTTGTAAGTGTACGATGGGGTCGGAAGTCCCCTTGTAAGGTTCCATGGTTGGCATTTTCCATTCCCGGGGGGTGATGGCAGTTTCGATATTGCGGGTGAAGGGGCTGGTGACCCTAGCGCCTATTCCTCGGTCCCTTTGCCCCCGTTGGACGCATTCTCTGAATAATCGTGCCATTCTTTCATCAGAATTTGGAGCGGATAAAAATGAACTTAGTTCTTCACTGCGAGATCGATCTCGCCCAGATGACCTGTAGGGATGGTATAGTCTATCACTTCTGACGTTATCCAGTGGTTGCCTCTGGCTGCTCGGATGCATGCTAGGACCAGCTACAGTTGCCCCCTGCCTTGACCTTCCCCTGTGGGGTTCTGTTTCGGGCATTTCCATGGGGTCAACTTCGGGCTGGGTTCTAGCTCGGCTCCGTTCAGCGGGGTTTCTATGATTAGGTGGCATGACTGGCTCAGCTACATCCGATCCTCGCCTGGCGCCTCCCCCACTGGGTTCGGTTCCAAGCGCTTCCTCGAGTCGGAGTTCGGGCTGAGTTCGGGCGCGGCCCCTATCATTGTTGTTCCTGTTGATGGCTTCCTCGAAGAGGGAAGACCTTTGCTGTCTCCGAGATCCTCCGGATTGAGATTCATCCCATGATTCAGTGTTGCGGTTGGATTCTTCGACATCCCTCAAGCGTGACATGAGTTGGTTCACCAAAGCTTCTTGTTGGGATGCGAAGCGGTTAGTTACTTCCACCATAACTCTGTCTAGGTCTGCTCTAGTGATTACTGCCGGTTGTTCCGCGGCAGGGGCTGTTGGAATTGCCTGATCTACGTGTGGCACTGCTGCTGTAGTGGGTTGGTTCTCTTGATCTGGATCCACTGGATTTGGAGCGCTGCTAGTTGTAGCGTTCTTTCCCTTGTTGGCGTCTTTTCTTGGTCTGGAAGTCATGTTTCCTAGGCAATGAAGGATGCTATTGGGAAAGAAGGTTTGAATGAGGGAAGCTGAAGCTTCGAGTTCGAGAATTCTCAGTGAAAACACCAAAAATGTTTGCGCAAAAAATGGGCAAACACCTCCAAGTCGTGTGATTTAGTTGATTTTACGTGATTCTTAATGATTCAGATGAGTTATGTAAACATGAAAAAAGCAGGGGCTGAAATGTAAAAGACACACAGATTTATGGTGGTTCGGCCAGAACGTGCCTACGTCCACTTTATATGTTATTATCTTCTTTGTTTCAGATTACAAGTACAATGCTTTGTGTACAAGTATATGAAAGTAGTTTGAAAGTTCCTTCCGTGCTTGAGCTCTCAAACTTGTCTGCCATTGTTGTACCCCTGCCCCTCTATTTATAGAGTGAGGCTGGGGGCAGGGGTCCTGAATGTATATAGCTGTTGGTGGGCCCGGGCTGAAGCAATCTGGCCTGGTAGTTATCTGGTTCGGCGAGGCCTCATTCGGCAAGGAGCTTGGACCGGTGGTAGGAGTGGTCCGGTGGTAGGTGTGTATTCGGTAGTGAGGTGTTTCGGTAGGTGGGTAGACGAAGCTTGGTTCGGTGCTTGTTTGGACCGGTTGTGGAGAAGAGGCTATGGTCCGGTGGCATGTTGGTTCGGTGGTATGTTGAGGAAAGTGTGGTTCGGTAGTGAAGCGGAGATGGTTTGGTTCGGCAGTGGTCTCTGGACCGGTTGTTTGGTGGAGGACCGGATGAGGTTTGACCGGATGAGAATGCCGGATGAGCTTATGCCGAGTGGGAATGCCGGATTGACTTCCATGCTTGTATCGAGCCATGTGTTTGCCGAATGATGCGGTTGCGAACCCGGGTGAAACTGTGATTCCTTGGTCTCGAGATCTTCTGGGTGAGAATTCGCCCAACAGTTAGTAGTGCATTGTTTGTATGATAAAATTATTTTATACATTATATGCTAGTTTATAATTTGGACAATCATTTATTAAAAATAACTAACATCTTTTCAAAAAACATTAATATACTCTCTATAATAAGAAAACATATAACATAAACTATATAATTTTGATATAATTTTTTTAATATTGTTACATATATAAAGATGATAACACGCTATCAAAATCCAGACAACTTTGATATAAGCACAATGCTTATTTGCTTTGTTACACAACTCAAATTTGAACATTAAAGCAACATTGATATAAGTACTTTGCTTATTTTTTCTTTGTTATACAACTCTCGACATATTATCAATTAAAGAATGCTTATGTTGAATAACACTATGTTATATATGTTCATTTTTTGTTATCACATTAACATAAAAGAATACAAAACAATATTTACGGTCCAAGTGGAGACATTAGAATTGTTGATATACGAATAACTTTAAGTCGGTCCACATTACTTTTGGATAACTGGATTTGATATTACTCCAAATATCATGCAAGGTCAATAAAAACAAAGCAAACATTATATAAATTTTCTAAGAAGATTGTTTTACCCATCATCAAAAAAGCCTAAAGAATACACTCTTAATGCCTTTGTCCAATATAATAAATTACCATTATTTATCGCAATTTACCATTCACTATAACAATGAGCATTTATCCAATGATATTGATAAACTTAGGGTATTCATTTTTTGTTTACAAATATATTAAGCAAGCTTGTCATTTTCAAGTCAGTAATCAATACCATTATCATAGACCAAAAAAACCACATTTGATTATGACTTTAAGTCTGAATTTATCATGTGAATAGTAAATCACATTTTATTAGTACATTTAGTTTGACAATTTTACTAAAAATGTAAGAACAGTTCCACACGTTACAGTGCAATGGGACCTAGTTCATTTCTGCATATTTATAGTCGCAAATTCACCTAGTATCAGTGTTGCTAAACTTCCATACTTTGCTACTAAAATCAGTATGGCTATCATGTTGACTAAGGTGCATCATGTTTCGCCAAAAACAAAATGTGGTGATATTAAATCATAAAGTTCCTATTATAGGAAGAATATTTTCAGAATCTAATCTTGATGTTTCTTTCTAAACACATTATAGTTGATTATATATTATTGCAAAGTTTTCCAAAGCAAAAGAGACATAATGTCAATCAGTACATGTATATAACCAGACTGCCAAAAGTATATTTGGGTATAATTGTATTACCAAATATTTAGAAAAATGTCCAAAAGAATAAAACCACTTATATTAAATAATTACCAACATCTAAGAACATCCAATCCTCTTTAAAAAGTTGAAAATTCTTGCTCTTCAGTAAGCAGTTTATACCAACAGCATCAGAACCAAGAGCCAGCCATCCTTAATATCTCCACAAATGCATCAACCTTAAGTGCATTCTTCAAGAATCACTCCCTTAGATGCGCTTCAAAAGAACATTCAAATTCAGCCTTAGATCATACTAACATTTAGAAATATCTGCATAAAGAACTAATTTCTACATCTTTGATAACTAATGAGAACATGATAAGAATCAAATGATGAATCACTTTTAGAGGAATATAAAGTTCAACTTCATGAGTCCTCGGTAAAAATTACTTTCATAACATAAATTATGACTTTAGTTCAAAATTCATTGTGTTGTATAGTGTGAAACAAATGCTATTGAATCGATCCTGGGATGTGAAATCAAATTTAAGAGACAGAGTGAATTCTTAGAGAAACCTGAATGGTATACAAATATAAATTAAGAAGGCTGAAATAAGATAGAAGAAATACTGCATAGATCAGACCAATTTTTCTAAAGTGCATTTGTTAGAGAAGATCTAAAGTAATCAGTTTAATTATTTTAATTTGAGAATGCAAATACTGGAAATTCATTATAATCTAAAGAAATTTGGTCAGTTATATGAATTTGAGAATGCAACTACTGAAAATTCATTACAAATTTGGGCAAATACAAGAAGATAAGAGTGAGTAATTTAATATTACATGTAAATAGGCACAAGGAAGAAGTTGAAAAAAAAATTTGTCTCAGGGACAACAAGTTTGTTTTTTAGTCTGAAGGACACTTTTTAGTATAAATTGAAAATGATAGTTACAACTATCATTCTGTGATTTACACTAAAAAGTGTCCTTCAGCCTAAAAAACAAACTTCTTGTCCTTGAGAATAAATTTTTCTCTAACTTTTTCCTTGAGCCTAAAAACCCCTTTAATATTATTTATAAACTACCTTGAATCAGTCATAAAATTTGCCATCAAATTTCAGAGGCTTGATGCATAGATATATAAATGATTTCACCAACAGTTTCAAGTTTCAACATTTATTGAGCAATATTACAAATTCAAATGATTTATATAATAAAAATTATGACATGTAACACATTGTTTTTCATTAGAAAGGAAGAGAACCAAGACTCAAAGCATAATCCTTTGATTGGTGTATCAAGACTGTGCATACAAATTGGACATAAAACTTTGTTAGTAAATCTTTAAATTTAAATCAGAATATGATGGCTAATGATTTAAATCAAAAATTAACATAATAGCTGACATAGATCAATAAACAAATAACAGGTTTTAATTAGTTACATAACCTATTATATAACCTGTATTAGTATAACGCTTTTAATTTTTAAAACATTATACCTGTGCATAATAAACACATATACCTTACAAAAGTAACCATATTTAGCTGTTACTTATTACTCACCGTTATTTAATTATTTATCATTTGTTCTTATTAATGTCAATATCAACACTAATGTAAGTCGTATTGAATCAGCTATGGTGCCATATCAAAAAAAAATTCACAGTAAGCAATGTTTGTTGTAGCAAAAAACATGTACAGCAAACAATGTTGATATCATTATTAGTATATTACTTGCCTAGTCAATTTCAATAAATTCAAAAGTTTCAACAATAGACTAAAAAAAGGATTGAAAAATTATTCAGATATAAAATTATTGTTTTCTTGGGAAAAAAGGGAAAATGTTGCTTGAAATATTACCATTTCATTGCATACAAATTGTCACTTTCACTTTAAGATTGTTATCAGGGATAATTAACCCAATATTACATACTTATATTTGACCTCACAGCGCCACTATCAAATTAAATTGCAAATGTTTCCTTTTCCCTATCTAATTATTATCATACTATTAGTCGGAGAAGATGGTGTATAAATATTAGAAGCTTGGCTAGCTGTAGTAAATCAAAACTTGCTATATTCAGTAAATTAGAGGAAATAACTATAGAGGTAAAAAAAGCAATCGTCGAAAATCCCTCATAAAAATCGAAAAGGAAAACTTCATCCAAGATGGATATCAACAGTTGAAAAAAAAAATTCAGGATACCAAAATTTTCAAAGTTTTAAATCCATGTTGAAAGTCTAATTATTAAGTTTGGATTCTAATTTAAGATAGAGCACTGATCCAAAATAATCAACACATGTGATGTTACCTCAAAGGTTCAATCTGACATATACATGACATAAATCCGAACAAATGTTACTGATGTTGGTATCATTTAGTGAACATTAAATTATTAAGATTTTTAAGCTTAGCTGATCATAATTTTGCATGTTAACAACATGAAATTTCAGCCATATGTATTAGGCAAGTAAAAAGCATGGGATATCAGTTACTGATTTGTTTCTATTGAAGAGGACAAATGCCCATACACCGAACAACTTAAGGTTTTCCAAAACTATCATACCTTAAACTGATTTTATTCACAAAATGTCGCTTGTAGAACATAAAAACCACACATAGATTGCATGAGAATTAATTCTTCAAGTGGTAATTAAATGTATTAATGTTTCATTTTAAAAATTGACATGAGAACTATTAAGTATACAAATGCATACTTAAGGCATATAGTTTGAATTATCAAATGGGAAAACCATAAACCATAAATTAGATAGCTTTCATCGTATAGTTGGACTAACATTGACCTATGACAACTCTGATTTAGAAGTGAAGAATTGGGACATTGTGAAATGATGTCCATAATCATACAACATCCTCATTCTTATGCTATGATATACTGGTCAGGAAGAATGTCTCATGACTAAGTGGTTATTATTTACCTAAGAACTATAATGTAACTCTATGATTGATGTTTCCACATATTCAGAATGTGAAATTACCATGTAGATGTTCCTTTCGATGTAACGATTTCGGATTTTTCGCATTTGAAAATCGACATCCATACTTCACATCGCACCCGAATGCCGTAGATTCGACTGTTCAAATCCGAGTCGCCGGAGCTTATATCACAATTAAGTATAAAAATACAGCGGAAGAAAAGGAATAATACATAGATATACAGCATTGATACAATATCTGATACAATGAATATCAATATACATCAGAGATATGATACAATAAAATAGCAGCGAAAAAGAAAATAGATAACACTAGCAGCGGAACAAATAACTTAAGATAGTCATTAAGGAAGAACTCCAGCAGCAGCTCGAACCAACATCACGATTCACTAAGACAAGCAAGTCTCGTCCATATCCAAAGATTGAACTAGCTCCAGATAATCTACTAAACCTGACTATCTGAAAAACCCAACTCTAGACTGCTCGTGTGGAAAATAGTGAGCACCCAGAGTTTAGGAAAGAAACAATAAACTCCGGATCAGTCATGGGACTGGTGTGAGTAACAAAAATAGTTTATCTTTAAACACAAACAGCAAGAGAATTTTAAAGTAAATTCGCAATGCCTTTTGAAAAATGAAACTACCATAAGACCTCCCGCCACACACACAATGCAAACGCAGAATTGGAGGAGATTTCTTCTTATGATAGTCAAACATGCTTGATACGCGAATTCTTTGATATTATTACTATAAGTGCAAAGTGCAGAAAACATTTCGAAAGTAGAATATTAATCTTAGCCAGCATAGACATTTCGAACTATGCCTACTATAGCTACCATCCAAACAGTGGTGACCACCATAAGTGAATGGCAGATTCTACAACTAAAACCGTACAGGGCTTCGTATTGGATGAATGGATTTCCAACAAATGGTTAGGCTAAGGAACTTCCTACTGTTACATGGGATTGCCTCTGGCGGGACGTCCCGAGAACCTAACCGGATCTCTGCCAACACAAGGCCCTCTGTAACTAGGTAACTACTACTCGAGCATGCCACTCCCCGGTCCATTAGGCCTTTATTCGAGGCGCCTCTAAGCAACAACCACACAGTAAATGAGATTGGAGCAACCATATAGGTTAAATATCATGGCTCCATACCTAATACCACCCTTTACCAGAAGGGAATGACACACCCTAAAGGGCGCGACCCTCATAACCTTGCCGCATCTTTCCTGTTTCGACCATTTCCAGGGTGTGAGGTCCTGATGCAGTCTCGTCCACAAAGCTACGCTTTATACAAAAGCCATGCTCTGATCACAAATGATCACCAACACACAGCAGCACTCAGCATGCCACACTACCAAATTGGGAGTATATCGCTGATAACCTTCAACTAATAACCTCTGAGCTCGTACGTCTCAGAGAAGGGTATTAAACTAAGAGAATAAATTCTCCGCCACCAACAGAAATGTATTTGAAAGAAATCTGCTTTATATCTCAAAGTGTAGTGTCAGACATACAACCATACAAGTCTGTTCCGGGTTCGAACAGAACCGAAGGCACTTCCAAAGAAGTCCTTGCAATCCGGGTATTCACAATCCCGATCGGACTTCCCATCACTTAAGGAATCTCTATACCGGAGCAACTCAGTGCAAAGACAATCGATAGGTCATCCTATCGTTCTCGCAAATACCCGGTCTTCAAATGCTATCCATAACGACGTATCACATATTCGGAATGGGTTATACGACCCAAAGGTCCTTTCTCGGCTAACCCGAATAGTGACCGCAACATTTAAAACATATGGATATGGGATTTCAATTAAGTTACAACTTAATAATTCAAAACTTTCTTTCAAATGATTTAAACCGATTGCCATTTCAAATCTTTTAAACAAAAAGATTTATTTCACAAAGTTTACCTAGTTTCACAAAGATTCATTCCTGGATATCAATCAATTCTATTTCAATTGGATTAATTCATTTAAATCTTTAAATAGAAGATTTGTCTCATAGCTTTCAAATCGTTCCCAAATATTCACTTTTAAAATTCATTTCCAAATATTCATTTATAACTTGGTAAATTATTTCAGTTTAAACTTGAAATCCCTTTAATATAATTTGAAATTCATTTCTCCTATGAAAGTTTTTTTTTATCATTTAGAAACAACGGTCTTATTTCGAAAAAACCCGATTTCATTTATACAAGTTACAATCTTTTGGTTAATTCAAATTCCCAAAAGAACAATGCTTTAAAAATGGTTTGACTCATATATAACTAGTATAATATCGTTAATCCCTAGTTTCAAATTATAGAATTCAGTTTCAAATATTGAATTCAAATTAAATTTTATCTTTGAAATTCCATTTCAAAAGCTTTTCACATTAAACCCAATCCATTTCCAAAACATTTGAATTCAATTTGTCTATAAAAAAATCACTTCAAAAATTTGTGACTTAATCGATTTCCTCGTGAAACCCATATTGGTGTGTGTATAAGTGTGGTTCAGGGGTTTAACACGATAGTGCAACATCATAAATCATCACAGATTTGCAATCACATAATATCGATAAGCGGTATATCCCAATAGCGCTTATCTATATACACAGGTTCACAGATAGAAAATATGAATGTGTTATAAATAAATAAATTACATTCATCACAGATCATACTAAAACAATTCATAGCACAAAGCATAGCATATCAGAAATATCAAACAGTTCAGAAATCAATAGGATTCAATCATCCATAAGTGAACTCAATAATTATCTAATTCAAATCAGATGGGTCATAGACCATGGTTAATTAACTATAATTGATTTCAAATCATTTGATTCATTATCCTATAATCATTTATTAATTAAATAAATCAACCTTCAATTCTTTAAATAATTAACCTTAATTATTTACCATTAAGCAATCATCTCATAACAATTAATTATCGATTACCAATTTATCTAATGATTTTCTTAGATTAATTAAACTAAATTAGTTAACTTTAATTAATCAAAATATTTAAAATTAGTTACAATAAGTGATTAATCCTCAATTACTCTCATTAAGTAATTATATTTGAATAATTTATAATTGATTATCTAAATTAATTAGTCCAATTTATTATTAAAATTAAATCACCTTAATAAATACTTAAAATCCTTAGTTAATTATCTTCATTAACTAACAACATTTCTTATTCACTTTCTTAAGAAATTTTCTTAGATTAATTCATTATTAATCATTTCTAATTCATTTAATTTATTAATTTATAAATAAAACAAATCATTCTTAAATTACCTTATAAATTAAATCATTTTAATTTCCTTAGTTATCTCTAAGATAATCCATTTCTTTATTTATGACTTAGTTAACATTAACATATATATTTTAAACATTTTACTTTTGAACTTACAATTTAGTTCCATTTTAAATTCAACTTCTTTTCAATTATTTAACACTTTTAATAAATAAAACAATTTTAAAATTTTAAAACTTGATTTATTTACAAACTAGGTTTCAGACAACTTGAATTTATTATTAAATAAATTTTGATTTAAAACTTACTTTAAACTTTGGTTATAATATTTTATAATTTGAAATTAAATTAAATTGAAAAACTTACTGGAGACAGTTTTAAACCCTGTTCAAAATACTGGAGACAAACCCAAGATTGTCCAGACCTTCCCAAATGAACTTCTTCCCAAAACAACTTACTTTCCCTGACATCCAAGTGCACAAGTGCACGTGCACCTCCACCAGAGCCACCTCCGGCCATCTCCACGATCATCAGCAAATCGACCATAACATTGACAGCTAACATCACAACCCATAGACCAAAATTCGAGAGTAATTCGAAATATTGATACCTGGTCGAAAGTCTGGAACAACATTCGATCACAATCACCTCGCCGACGCTGAACTAGGCCACCGGAGGACCTAAAACTCTGGTCAACGATTCGTCGACACCTCCTCTATCATCTCCCAAAACCTTGCAACGCTCGATCAACTCCAGACGACAAACGAGTTAAAGATCTCGACCTCACAAATAACTAGGTTTACGAACTTCTCGAGCTCGCCACCGTCACCCCGACCAACTATACCCCATCCCCCTATTTTTCATCGATACCCCGTTCATCCTTCCATCACCAATCAAGACCCCGACTTCTACAACTCAGAGAATCATCAGGAATCATGAAAACAAAGAAATTCATTTAACCCCGAACTATTCTTAAATCCTAGCTCTAAAAATCATAATTTTTGCTTTAAAATTCATGTTAAAGTATACAAATTCAAGTTACGAAACTTGAATTTTGATTTATTTGAAGTTTGTTCAGATATCTTGATTTCTAGAGTTATTAACAAGTTGTTTTAGCTTAAAGAGATTTTTGATCTTAAATAAATGCCATAACAAACAAGTCTCGTCTTAATCTTAAGTCCATACAGCGAGTAGATCAAGTGAGAAAGAATTTTGAGTCAAAATCCTGTGTTTAAAATCTTTAAAACAAAGAATATTTATAACATCTGCATGCACACCAATACATCCATTTTTTTTTTATTTACACAGAGAAGCCATATATATATATATATATATATATATATATATATATATATATAAACAGTTATTCACAGATAAGTATTCAACAGTTTTAGTTTTAAGTTTAAAACAAAAGTTACTCACTTGTTTCAGAAGAAAGAACAGAGCTTGATAATGTTGAACAGGCTTGAGTTCTTTGCTTGCTGAAGCTTTTAAGTCTTCAGGTTGAATTGATTTAAGTTGTTTGTTTGTTCGAATTTTTTTTAAGTTTTGAGGGGCACTTGCTTTTGCTTTTTTCTCAGTTTTGAAGAACGAAACTGGAATGATAATTTGATGTGTACATGAAGTTAAAGTATACAGGGTATTGATATTTTCATTTGTACTGGTGATGTATAGTTTGTACAACAGGGTGATATTTTTCTTCCTTGTATGGTGGCTGCATTTATTAGCTTTGTACAATTATATATTTAATTTGTTCCTTCTTTTGCTTATTCTAGCCTTGCATTAATTTACTCGGTTGATAGATGATGTACGGGGTGCTGGCATTTATTATGTTTGTTTTGTTTCTTGAGTACATACTTGCCCTTTTACTTGTTTTATTCTTGCCTTACCTTACTATTACACATAACATACTTTTTTTGGTTTACTGAAATGAAACTATCATCTTGGCTGATATGTTGTATATACTTAGAGATGCTTTATTTGTACTTGCTTTTTACTTTTCTTTGCAATATTTTCTTGCCTGCATCTTATTTTTACTTTGCTTTGTTTCATAGCTTTGCATTTTAAAACTCTACAGGCTACCTATTTTTGCAGATTTTGTTTTTGTGGATATTTTTGTTTGCTTTGTTTAATTATAATAGGTTTAACTAGTGTATTTACTTTATATTGTTTTTGTTTATTTCCTACCTGCATTGTTTGCTCAAGTCTGCATAAATTAGCTTTGCTTTGTTTTATCTTTGTTTATGTTTGATAGACATTTACTTTACTTTGTTTTATATTCTTGCTTGCATACTTATTTACAGCTACAAATATACAAAGCCTGGCACATCTTCTTTTATTTTTTTTATTCGTTTAACTTAATATTTATTATCTTGTATTTCTTTGAATAGAAATGAAGTTCCATTTTATTATGTTGTTATAGTTTATTTTTTTTATGTATTACTTTCTATTTTACTCTAATGTGTTACTATATTTATTTATTTATTTAAAATTTACAAATTTAATATTCAAATTTCAAATTTCAAATTCCAAAGTCAAATTCAAATTTTATTCCAAATTTTGTTCAAAATTTACATTAAATATCAATTTAATATTAATTCAAAATTGGGGTCGTTACATTCGATCTCAGGAACAAAGAATGAGGCACACTTGATGTTTCACCAGTTAAGTGCTAATATCAAAGTATAATGGAAATGAATAAGTCATGTGGTTTTCGAACTTGCAAAAGAACTCAATCTTTGATTATGGACATTAGAGCATAGTCATGTTGATTATTCCTATTATTTAAGAAAAATAAATAGTAAATTCATGTCATTGTTATGTTGCTGGCATACCTATTCATACCAGTAACATTATAACTGAGCAATACAAATGAGTAAATATTGCAACTCAAAATTCAATCTTATGTGTGTTTCATTTTCAATGGACGGCTGAAGCCTTAGCAAAAGAAGTCATTTTTTGTCCTTGCCAAAACCAAAAAAAGAGTTTAAAGAGAGAAAAACTGCATCAAAGACACTATTAAATTATTGCTTTAGAGGGGAAACTAAATTTGTAAGGCGAATGAACGATATGTTTTTGCCGCTAATAAAAAATATAATTATTACACGTTTACCACATTAGAGTGAAATAAAAAAGGAGCTATAATAGGAATAAAAATAAAATTTCAAACATCAAAGAAGATTTTATGACATTTTAAACCATTTAAAATTTCATATTTTTGGAATATTATATTTTCAAAACTTGAAACTTTTTGAAATAAACGAAAGTTTGCTTCTAAAATTTTTATAATTCAATTTTAATTTTTTTTTCTAAAACCTTAGTCTGGAAATTTTATTTTTCCCTGAAATTTAAATTTTCCAATTTTTTATTTAGTTATATAAAGGGAAAACCTTGTATCTGTATTTTGGTCAGTGAAAAAATATATAGACAGCATAACCAACTTAACTTTTTTTCCTTATTATAAATAATATTTCACTTAACCAATCATCATTTCTGTGTAATATCTTTTTCCTTTTAACAATCCCCTAAGGAAAACCCTATTTTCTAAGCTTTTGTGGGATTTGCATGTCCTAAAATATATGTCTCATAATAAATCTTATACTGATGTACAAATCTTCTCAAATTATTGCTAAAATGTATTATCATTCAGGAAATTTAATGATGGATGAGCATGGTTTGCAAAGACTATAAGAAAGGTTGGCTGAGTATACCGTAAGACAAAAAGGAAAAAAAAAGATAGGAAGAAAGAAAGAAGAAAAAAGTGTGCATCTTCACAGGTGATGCGATATGAGCTTTCAATCGTGTCTAAATTTTTAAGAATCTATGAAGTAAATTATATCAAAAAGTGCTTGTTAAAAAGATATTGTATAAACCACACAAACCCACAATTTTTTTTTTACTGAAGAATGAATTTGATTTATAAAAATCAAATAATGAAATTCAAGGAAATCAAAAGAAAAGGATAAAAATAAATTTCCTGAAGCAGTTTCTTTGAGTTGATCAATGATATTTCAGTGGATTGGTTCTCAGTCTGGATCAAACAAAGGGATCTAACAAAGACTATAATTCAACATTCAAGTAAAACGTAAACAAGTATTTTTTGCACTTACTAAAATAAAGAATTAACCGCACCAGGTTATATATTATCGATAAATCTTGCTAATAGAAACAAAACACTTAAATTTAGATGTTCATGTCGAATTAACTAAGGTAGATAATAATTCTATTCAAGGATGACATTAGGGTTAAAAATAATTCAGGTCACTGATAATAGAAGTAATCTTCATAATCACTCAAATCTATATTTATTCATAAATGTGACCGCATTATGAGTGCACCCTTCATTCATACATCAATCATTAAGATAGGTAATAAAACACGCAGGAGAAGGCGAAGCATGCAAACCTTGAGTTCTTCAAACATAAGCAATAAGCTTTCCTAATTCTATTGAGTGTTCCACCTATCAACACTGCAAATAATTAATGGACAAATGCCTTAATAAATTAACTTATAAAGACAAACATAAATATATGAAACAAATAGTCTGAGAGTATCTTAGACAAAATCAAAAGGTTAATATTGTAACTGACAGCGTCATATTAGCAAATGTAAGAAAATGGAATCAAAGAGAAACAAATAACACCTAAAGGCCATAGGTGAGACGAATAAACTAAATTTGTTTATACACACCTACTTATATATACTCAAAACGACATTATCTTAACTAAAAGATGTAACATGCACTCACAACTTGATTTTTGTTTAAAAAAACTGAGAAGATATACAACCTTGCACTCCAATATCTATAGATATAACCTATGACAATATGCATAAAATTGCATGAAAAATCTTATCTATTTAACATACACTGTAAGCTATGGTTATATATATCTAAAATTCACTGCCGAATTTGATATATCTGGAACAGTTGTCCCGACTTTCTCTGCTTTGTTCACTTTATTTGCATCTACAAATATTGGGAGCAGTCCAACAGCTACATAGCATCAAATGGAAGAGCATAAAGTCACTATCTAGAAAATAGGTAGTATTGTAACAAATTTACTTCTACAATATTTCAGTTTATTATTTACTTAATTGTTTTAAATATGCATAGAGTTTCAGTGATAATTCAAATATGTAAAGTTTCCTTTTCCATTTAACTAAACGTTAACATATGAACTATTGTTGTGAAAGCCAGTTAGGAATTTTCTAGCAATTTATTATCAAGCCAATAAAAAACTGTACTAATAAAAATGTGTCAAAATTCAATTTAATTCTCAATTGTGACCATTTTTTTACCATGGCATTGGTCTAAAATCATGCACAGAAGATGAAAATTAAGACTGTTATCTAACATAAAGCTACTTACCTTATCAGATGTAAACTCTTTCCAGGCACTTGATTACCATTGCTATAACTTTAAGTACAACAGTTCAAATTTAAGACTATCTCCTGATGTATGCTACTGTGTTCAACGCCCGATAACAGTTGCACTCTACCAAGTTATAATTTCTTCAACCGGTTTAAATAAATCATACTTAGTAACAATGCATAGACAACCATTAAATGGTTGCGATAAAATCACCAAAAATGAATAATATATTCTTAAAAGTATAAGATTTAGTCATTTCATGTAATTAAGGCGACCTCTACTTTGTTTTATGAGTGATCACATAGTAGAAGTGACACCAAAAAAATGTCACAAAACATTGGAAGATAAATATTTATTTTTTGTTTATAATAGAACAATATTTGTCACGTAAAGATTTAAAAGAGGACTTTCAACATGTTTATTACGCAAAAAAATGATAACTTTAGATAAAAGTTTATGTCTTCAAATTAAAATGGTATACTTTCATCTCTGGATTAAGATAGAAGACAAAATCAAAAATTAAAAACGTAATGCAAGAGCGTGCACTTGGTTGAATCAATTGACTTCAACATTAAACCTTGAATATTAACAAACTCTTGTTATTTCCAACCAATGTTAAAGGAAATTTTAAATTTATTAAAATCATGAGGGAAATAATTACCAATTAAATGCAGGTAGAAGGGAAGAAGATATCCATGGCAAGAAGTCCATATCCATAGCTGTCTTCTGACAAATTTTGATATGGAATCCAAATGCCCTTCTTCGAGCAAAATCATTATCATTTTAGTAAAAAAGAGTTATTTAGTAAAGAAAGTAAAGCAGCAAATTCATGTCAGATAATTGACTCATCAAACATTAAACCAAATTTAACACTCAATATTAACATATAAGAATTATCTAATTCAATTAGAATCAATCAATCCACAAATCGTTGGAGCAGTATGAACTGGAGTGGTGTCTAATTGAATTTCATTACACCAATATTTTCACACTAATCGTTAATCTAATTTACGGAACAATAAAATTTCTCTTTGTAGAAAGCTTCAATTCTGCCTTAATCCTGAATGAGAGATACAATATTTTTCCTCTGTCGAAATATTCAAATAGTTGGGAGAGGAAGTAAATCAAAATCTAAATTTACATAAATAACTTGAGTTGGCTATCATCTTAATCACAGTTAACGAAGTATTAGATTTTACCCTAAATTTTACTGGAAAACAATGAGGCCAGCTATATAACCAAAGATAATGCAAAACATGGAAGAAAGAAAAATCTTGCTAAAATATACAATATGTGACATCTGCTACTCTTGCACAATTGAATGTTTCGAAGCATGTATATAACTGGACTTTATCGTTAGCGATCGTGTGATCGCTATAGGGTGATAAAAGTATTGGTCCATATATATCATGTCTGATAATGTTATCCTTTTGGACAACATTGTCCACCTATCATATCCGGTAATATTATCAGTTTGGATACCTCACAAACTTCTTTATTACACAACTTATTTCTTTTAATATTAGAAGTAGAATCATTATATCTACAGTCTTCGAATTTACAATGTCATATATTTTATACCGTGAGAGATGCTCCTATGAAACCTTCCAACACCGAATCAGTCTTCATTTCACATAGAAAGGTGGAAGATATTTGTAAGTCAAAAAAGAAATAAATGGTACATTTTTATTTTTGAATATTTAAGTAATTATCTTTGAGAAAAAACATGTAATAAAATGAGATATTGAGAACTTTTCATATGTCATCCCTAAATTGAACACAGAGCCATATTGTAAATTTAGAGTAACATAAACTTACACGTTTTCCACATTTAAAAGCAATACAACAAACAATATCATAATTTAAAATAGTAGAAAACACTCAATCAATTGCAGCATGAAGAATAGAAAAAAAAAGACATCAAAAATTACCTATAGTTGGACAGAGGTGCAGGCCAACAAAACATACAATTCCAACCAAAGAATATAATATGCAAATCCAATATAGTAAGATCACCCAAAATCTAAAGAGTAAGCAGAATTGACTCTGTAAAATGATGCAAAGGGTCGAAAATTGAAAATCAGAAGCAATAAACGAAAAGGATTGAAAATTGCAAATCAGAAGCTGGCGACGGCTGAAGGAGGGAAGTACAATAGCGAGAAAGCAGAGCAAGCACAAATCGGATTGGTGTTTCTTATCGAGGGTGGATGAAATTAGAGGAAGGGGATTGCAGCGACAATAATGAAATCGAGGGAATTTGTCTATTCCTGAGGGAATGAAGAAGAAGGAAGGAAGAGGAGAGAAGCAGAAGGCGATTCGATCGATCACTAGTGGGTGGCGTAAATTGGAAGGAGGAGAGAAGGGGCCGACATAAGGTAAGGGCTTGCGAAGGAAAAGAGGAAGGATAAAATTACGTATAAATCCAGAGGCGTTTCGTTTGCCAAATTCAGGGTCTTCTGTGCACCTGAAATCCAACTCACTAATCATAATATAGTATAGATATATTTTTTGTGCTGAAATTATTGTTTTACGACATAGATGATGGTAAAAATATATTTAAGTAGCTTAAAATATTTGTTTATATATATATATATATATATATATATATAAGAACATAAAGTTAAACTTAAAATTGAGTTAGAAATCAATACAAAGGAAGGACAAAAGAAGAAAATTATACGTGGTTCACAATTGTTCTCATACTCATTTACTTATTTTTCATGTTCTGCCCTTTTTGTATGCAAAATTGTACCTACCATATACATTGATTCAAATTCAATGTGCAAACTTTAGTGTAATTGGTCCACCTCACCAAGTATCATGCAGAATAAACAAAGGTAGATGTTCAGTCTGTGAAACTCTATCTGCAGCGGAAGAAAAATCTCTATATGAGCATTACTATTGAAAAAAACAACTTAATCTTTCAAACTTTCCGCCATTTTGAATTTATTGGTTATGCTACTGTTGATATGGATTGAGCTCTATTTCATTTATGATTAGAGAATTTATTTTGTATTTCTTTGAATTTTATTTTTGTGCACGGTTTAATCTTTGTTTAGGGCGTACCTTAGCAAATATCATAGCTACTTTTTAACTAATTTTATATTTTATTATAATAATGCAGGAGATACGACAATCGATATACCTTTTGGAATGATGCTCCTGTAATTGAAGGTCAGTGCATAAATCTCTAAAATGGTAAAGTGAGTTATTTTTTAGTAGACATGTTTCACTTGATCAGATGCATATGTCAAAATATAGGGATTGCCTTTTTTTTCTTTACTATATTATTACCATAGAGGTGTATATCTCAAGATATCACCATCATCTTCTCGATGGTTGTCTTGGTTAATAAGGTTTAGATGCGTGTGTTAATAAAAGTTATATGGTTGTGGTTAATACTATATATGTCCAAAATAGAAAAAATCTACTTAACACTTTAGGAAAATAAGCTTTGGTTGTAGCTAAAATGGTGCTGACCTATTTGTAAATAAATTTTGTTTATTGAAATGATTCATAGTGAGATGATGTTGTGTTTTTTATGATCCTTATTAATACCTTTTTTACTGACAATTTCGTAAATATTATTAGACAACTGCAGTTCAAACATCACAGTTAAATATATGTGTTTGGTAGCCATGCTTGAAAATTTTCTTATTATCTTACTAATTTATGAATTGTCAACCATGGTTTAGCTACTGATTTTTTGACACGAGTTAATTAATTTATGAATTGTCAACATTAGTTTAGCCACTGATTTTTTTACTCTAGTTAATTATAAGTAACTTTATAATAGGATTCTAGCAATTAGACTGATCGGATTCATAATGCAGTAGTTGAGCACTAAGGATAAGTGTCTTAATACATATCCTAAGTTATGGACATTTGGGTCAATGTACATAGTTCTTCGAAAGATGGAGCTTATTCCACTTCTTAAATTTCATTGAAGTTACTAGCAAGTAGGTGTTGGTTTATTTAAATTAAAATGGTGTAATTTAACCTGCCGAATTTACACACCACACATACATACATATGTACGTATGTATGTATAGTGTCAAGTTAGATACTTCACTGTTCGTATTACTAAAATAAAAAAGAGAGTTGAAACAGAAACTGTCATTTTGTGACCGAGGCCCATGTTGTGACCCGTGCTAATTTAGGTTCCCTTTTTTTGTTTCACTCTGTCATTTGAGTATTGAGATTTCAACATTCGATTGATAAATTTGTTGGTTTCTTTTTAATAATTGCATGACTCAACTTTTGAGAATTTTGAATGTGATTTGCATGTTCTAACTATGATTGCTATGTATTACTATAATGAATATATTTAGTCAGTAACATGGTCTAGGTTATTGATTTGTTCAATTATGAATTTTTAACAGCATAACTGAAAGAAAAATGAATATGTATTATTGAAATCATTTAATATGAAAGTGTGGTGTTACTTTAATGTAATGCTCGAGTCAGACCGAGTATTACAGATTTTCAGGTTAGGACGTTCTGAAGCTCAGGAGGCAAGCTGGATGGCAGGGATGTATGGAGTATATTCCGCTGTATATTAGAATCTGTATTGATTGTATTCAGGGACAAGTTGTTACAACTGTCCAGTTTATTTGTGAATGATTGTACTCTAATATATTGTCTGTAAATTGACGGTTACAGCTTTTTCTTTGTATAAATGCTATTATTTGATATTATATTTTGTTCCGCTGCGATGTGAAATTCTGTGCTTTGTTTTCTGTTTCTTCTCCTACCTCCTTTTCTTCTTTACCCTAACAATCTGGAATTTCTAGCGATCGATTGCTCGACACTTCTACAGTGAACGTATTGGTGTCAGATTTTCAAGGTCGTAAATTTCGGGTCGTTACATTTGGTATCAAAGCAAATGTAACGACCTGAAATTTTTGATTTCGAAAATTCGACACCAATACGTTCACTGTAGAAGTGTCGAGCAATCGAACGCCAGAAATTCCAGATTGTTAGGGTAAAGATAAAAAAGAGGTAGAAGAAGAAATAGAAAACAACAGCACAGAATCTCACAATCGCAGCGGAACAAAATATAATATCTAATAACAGCATTTACACAAAGAAAAGCTGTAACTATCAATTACAAATAATATATCAGAGTACAATCACTCATAAATAAATTGGACAGTTGTAACAACTTGTCCCTGATTAGTATCAATACAATCTCAAATACACAGCGGAAAATACTTCATACGTTCCTACCATGCAGCTCGCCTCTTGAGCTCCAGAAAGTCCTAACCTGAAAATCTGTAATACTTGGTCTGACCCAAGCATTAAATTAAAGTAACACCCGTGTCAGGCTGGAAACCAGTGTGAGTAGACCCATATAACTTGAAATACTAAGTTATAAAAGTTCTTTGAAAACCAGGGTAACTCCTACCTCAATACGAGTTCTTATCTTGCTAGAATCAAGTACTTATTTCACCAAATAATATCCAATTACCGTTACTTAGTTTGAATGACCAAGTATGCTTAATTTATTCCATTCCCACCTATTAGATTTTACAAATCAAATCTATACAGAAGTTTAGAAGTTACTAATCGAAGTGGTTCCGGATTTTGCTGATATCCGACACTGGTGTCTTCGAATCCAATACCATCTTTAAGCCAAGTTGTTTAAGTGAATACAATTCAATTTTAAATCCAGAATGTCATATTTACACAGTAATTCATCACAGATAGATGACCCACCTTATCACCTTTCAACCCAAGCATATCATATCACAGAACATCACAAATTATCAGACTAGAGATATTAATCAAATCAAACATTCTATACAATTAATCATCCACAAACAAGATTAATTAATCATATAATTTATAATTAATTTAATTTAAACCAAATAAATTAATTACTTATGAATTAATTAATTTAAATCTTGCTTAATTAACATTAATTAATTTCAAACCATTTATTATTATTTTAATTAATTATTGGAATTAATTAACCATCATTTAATTAATTTACATTAATTATCCTTTAATTACTTACATTAATTAATTATCCTTTAATTTCTCACATTGATTAATTTAAGATAAACCATTTATCTTAATTAATTACTTAATTACACCATTTAAATCTTATTTAATTTAAGTGCTTGAAATTATTTTATACAAAATCACTTGAGACCTTCTTATTAATTAAAGTTCAATACACTTATCTTTAATCACTCACTTAATCACATCCTTTTAATTTGAAAACAATTAGAGATTTAATTAAATGATTAATCTAATATTTAATTATTCAATACCAAAACAATTTATCCTAAAAACATTTAACTTTTGAATATTAATCTTTGAACTTGCTTGAAAACCTGATAAATACTTTTTGCTTGAAACTTTGTTCAATAATTTACTTTGGAAACTTGTTTAGTGTTTAGCTTTGAAACTTGTACATTTTCTTATGCTTTAAAACTTGTTAATATTTTCTTTTACTTTCATTTTCTTTTTAAACTAATGACTATTTTACAACTATTTTGCAACTACCTAACTATTCTACAACTATTTAACTATTTTACAACTATTTTATAATTACTTAACAATTCTGCTGCTATTTACAACTAATAACTATTTTACAACCACTTATATATTTTAAACTTTTCAAGCTATTTTCTAAATTCAAGTGGGTCAGAGTGCAAACTGTTTATAATTGAAGTGATAACCCAAATGGAAATTGAAGTAATTGCGAATAAGTGAATAGAATCAAAATGAAGATGAATACGTAGGAAGTACGTATATTATTCTATTCGCATAATGATTTGATCCAATGTGATAACCCTGATTTTTGGACATATGATAATTGGATAATTAACTGATTTTTACCATTGAGATACTGATTTTTATTTAGTCGAACAAATAACATTCTGATAATTGAAAATATTTGGTTGTATACAAATATTGAATTATAAATCTCTGGAAATGATGAATCTTATAGTGAATTAAAAAAATATAAATAGATATATGCAAACTTTATAATGTTGAAATTTATAAGTGTATACATATACAAGTATATATGGTGTGTGTGTGTGTGTGTGTATGCCATGAGAAGTAGAATATATGGAAATTTGTAAAAGTGTGGATATATATATATATATATATCAAAAATTCACATAAGATATTTCTAATTATAATATATATATATTTGTGTGTGTTTGTGTGTATATATTGTGATCTGAAAGAATTGATTTGAATTCAATATAATAATTTTCAAAAGCTATTTAAAGTTAAAATTCTATATTTTCAAAATGATAAATCTTTATGTATAGTTATTATTTGAAATAGTAATAACTTAAGTAAAGATTTAAAACAAGAATAAATAAAAAGCTTTAATATATATATGTATATATATATATATATATATCTTTTGTAATTCATGAGATAAACATAATAAGTATAAATTTAAAACATAAAAGATATATTAATAAAACAAAAGAAATTATTAAATATAGGTTTTGACATTTGTAGCTTAAAGTAACATGCAAAATAACAAGTGGCAAATTGTTTTCTTTAAATTGAAATATATTAATAATGTTGAGAGAATAGGCTGTATTCAGTTCAAACATTTTCATATTCATTTCTCAATCCTTTATCTTTCTTTCTTCCAAAACTAAAGAAAAGTAATAAAAACTAAAAGAAAATCAAACAACAACTTCAAGTTTCAACAGAACCAAAGCAAGATTCAAAGTTCAACTAAGAAGATCTGTAGTAATCTCAAAAATCGAATAGCAGTTTTCAAATCCCAAGAGCATTTCCAAATTTCAAATTTTCTGCTCTGGTTTTCTCTCTGCTCAAAATATGGTGAGTAAACCTAAATCTTATAAGCTAAATTATCCGATGCATGTGATAAGAAAATGGAGTAATATCGTAGAAATATATTTTTATCTGGAATATAGTGAATTACTGTGTGTGTATTTCTGTGCATGTTTGTGTTTAGGTGAGCATGCCTCTGTTTTGAGTAACAGGCTTAAAATCAGTCCAAATAAATTCATATCTCATCACCTAAACAATTTTAGGCTATGATCGGTAAAGGGAAAATGTTTGCATGGATGTAATATTTTTTTTTAAATATTTCCAAGTGAATATATTGGGTAATTATATATAAAACAAGAAATTATAGTGGAAATAAATTAAAGTCAGAAAATCAACTGTTAAAATATTATGTTTTGATTTTATAATCTGATTCATACTTAGAAATGATGTTTTTCAATAATAATATCATGATTTGTAAGTCTGTATTCGTGGAGAATTTGCGAGATGAACAGGAAAGGAATTTCGTCTATTTCTGGTGGTCGCGAGGTTCTATAGCCTCGGGGTTGTGGCCAGAGGAAGGTCGAGGGTCGGCGGTCTCGAGAAAAATGGTGTCGCATTTTTCTGATCATCGTGGCGGCGAGGTGAGGGTTTAGTAGGGTTTCTGCGAGTGTTTGGTCGATGTGGGTTTCAAGGCTAGTTCGTCGTCGAGGTAGCATCGGACTCGATCGGAGGTGGGGGAAAATGTATAGGGTTGTTAGTCGAAGCTTTCGACGTTAGGGCGTGGTTTCTGATGGCCTGTGGCGGTGGAGCGAGGGGCGAGAAGGCGTTGGTTTTGGATCAAGTGGTCTTAGTGTAGCTCGAATTCGATTTTGAGGGTGGCATCGGGTTTCTGGGTGCTGGAGGCAATTGTGCTTGTTGAAATTGACTTGCTGGCGATGGTAGCGATGGTTGGAGCATTGGCGGTCGATCGTGCACGGGTGTCAGTTGTATAAGAAGGTTTGGGGGGTTGCTGTGTTGAGAAGATGTAGTAGATGAGGTCTCAGGTTGGATTCGGGGAAGCGAAGGGTTGGTTTGAGTTTGTACTCGAATTTTTAGCAGGTTTAAAGGAAGTAAGAAGAAGAAAGGGTGTCGGGAAAGATGGAGTGTGGCTCGAATTCTTGATCATGATTTCTGGGATTGGTCCCGAGTAACTTAAGAATAAATTAACCAAGTTTTAAAAACTAAGTAAATTACAAACTAGGTTTTAGAGAAAATTATTTACAAGTTTAAAGCATAAAAGAAAATGTTAACAAAATTTTCAAAGCTATTATTAAACAAGTTTTCCAAAGTAAAGTGTGATCAAGTTATCAAAAACAAGTTTCAATATAAATTATAAAGTCAAATGTTCTTGAAATTTAATTTGTTTTGTTTGAATAATTTTATATTAGGTTAATTATTTAATTAAATCTCTAAGTGATTTCAAATGTAATTCAATGATGTAATTACTTAATGAAAGTAATTAAAGGATAATTAATCGATGTAAGTAATTAAAGGATCATTAATTAATGTAAGTAATTAAAGGTTAATTAATTACTTGAATGATTAAATGGTTAAAGAATAATTAATTAATTTTAATAATTAATTAAATGGTTTAATTAATGTTAATTAAACAGGATTTGAAGGTAATTAATTTATTTTGTGTAATTAAATTAATTAGATTGGGTGAAAAATTAATCTTGCTTATGGATGATTAAATTGCATCGAATGTTTAGATTAATGTCTCTATCTGATAAATTGTGATATTCTGTGATATGATATATTTGGGTTGAACTGTGATAATGTGGGTTATTTATCGGTGATGAATTGCTGTATAAATTGACATCATGTATTTAAACTGAATTGTATTCACTTAAACAACTTGGATTAAAGATAGTATTGAATTCGAAGAGACTGGAGTCGGATATTAGCAATATCCGAAACCACTTCGACTAGTAATCTACAGATTCTTTATGGATTTGATTTTAGAACCAAATAGGCTGGAATGGAATAAATTAAGTAACATGGTCATTTAAACTAAGTAACGGTACTTAGATATTATTTTGTGAATTAAGTGTTGACTATAATAAGTTAAGAACTCGTAGTGAGGTACGAGTTACCTTGGGTTTCGAAGAATTTTATAACTTAGTATTTCAAGTTATATGGTTTTACTCACGCTAGTTTCCATCCTGACTCGGGTGTTACTTTATTGTAATGCTCGGATCAGACCGAGTATTACAGATTTTCAGGTTAGGACGTTATGGAGTTCAGGAGACGAGCTGGACGACAAGGACATATGGAGTATATTCCGCTGAAATTGGAGTTGTATTGATTGTTTTCTGAGACAAGTTAATTATAACTGTCCAGTTTATGTGTGAATGGTTGTACTCTGATGTATTGTATGTAAATTGACAGATACAACTTTTCTGTGTATAAATGCTGTTATTTAATATTATATTTTGTTCCGCTGCGATTGTGAGATTCTGTGCTGTTGTTTTCTGTTTCTTCTTCTATCTCCTTTTCTTCTTTACCTTAAAAATCTAGAATTTTCGTCGTTCGATTGCTCGGTACTTCTACATTGAACGTATTAGTGTCGAATTTTCGGGGTCGAAAATTTCGGGTCGTTACATTTGGTATCAGAGCCTGGTTAAGCGAGAACCTTGGCTCTGGTGGGGTTACTCATTAAGGATAGGGTCGGTAATATCCTAGAATGAGTTGAGTGTATTATATATGAGGGTGTACTTGTTGTTTCTCATATAATGATTTTAAAAACAGTTTTAAAAATGAATGATGTTTATATAAGCTCATATTTTGATATATAAAGCAATAATTTGTCTAATTATTATAAATATTGAAGTAATTGGTTGTTGATTATTGAAATTAAATAAGAATTAAGTGGTAATATATATACAACCAAATGGAAATATGGGTAAGAAATGAACTATACAAATAAGATAAGCTAGAAATGGATTCAAATCAGAAATTAAAATCCTAAAATTTATGGAAATGTTTTCATAATGTTGATTTTACTTTCCAACAAATTGTGAGATGATATATAGCGAATTAGTTCCAGATATGATAATCTTGGCTATTATCATAAAATGGTTATTGTGTCTAATAATGGGATGTTTGTTTTCTAATAATAATTAATGATAAAGCAAAATGGAATATTTTAAGAAAGTAAACATTTAGATAAGTATGACTTGTAAATTGAAATGGATTTTAATTGTGAAGTTTTAAATCTAAGTCCAGAAAATTTGAAATTGTTTCATAGTGTTAAAAGGATTAATAAATAATATTATTCTGAATATTTTTGAATGTAATCTTATTTTAAAACGAGAGATGTTTTAATTTTTTTTAAGGAATTTGTTTGAATTTAAAAAAACCGGAATTGTTTAAAATTTAGAGGTATGACTTGGTGTGCAAAGGAATTAAATATGTATATATGTGGGGATATATATAATATTAAAGTTGATTGGAAATAAACTCTAAGTGTTGAGTTTGGAAATTTTTCCCCTGAAATGTGATTTAAAAACCCTAAGAGAAATAAGTTTTTGAACTTATAAGTGGGAAAGGATATTGATAAGGAGTTTAAATTTTGAAATGGAGAATTCAAATTGAGTAAGGTTGATTGGATTAAATAAATTGAATTCAACTTAGGGAAGTTAAATGGGTTGATTTTAAAGGGAATTATATAAGATCTCAAAACGTGATTGAATTATGGGAATGTGTGATGGATGCTATTGATGGATGTTTTAAATAATTTGGATGTTTTATCTACTTTGACATATCCTGCTATCATCCTATTGTTATTAAAAATTTATGAAACTGTAAATTGGATTGTTTTAAGTAAACTAAGAAGTAGATTGAGATAATATATATATATCCATTATTGAAATTAAATGGAATTAAACTTTATTTTGAAAGCATTTGCAAGATTTTTATTTTTAGAGATAAAGATTGAACTTATGAAAATGAAATCACTTTGAACTTAGGATTTGAATGTTAAGAATTGAACTTGCAAACTAAAATCGTTAAGAATTGGTTTCAAAGTTGAAGTTAAAAGTGGGTAATAAATTGGATTCCGAAGATTAAATTGTTTGAAAAGATTTGAACTTTTATTTGAACCTTGAAATAAGTTGAGTAAAAGTAATTTAAAAGAATATTTGAAATTGGGACTTAGAATTAAATTATTTAAAGACTTAGGCTGTTAAATTAAAAGTAATGGTTTATTTGATTTAGAGGATTAAATCAACATTTAAAAATTTAACTCAAATTTATATAATTCGAGATGGTTTAAAGTTGAGATTGAAATTGAAACTAGTTCAAATTGAATTTGATTTGAATAATTTGGAATTGTGATTGAAGTTGAATAAGTTTAATTCAAATGGGAATTGATTTGAGTTTGGAATGGGAATCGAGGTTAATTCAAATTGAATTGGAATTAAATCAATTTAATGGGATGAGAAATTGATTGGAAGTGGAGATTGGAAAATCGAACCAGTTTGACTCTGAAACTATTTTTCAAATAAATTGTTTTAATATAAACTGTTTTAAATCTATTTTCCCAGCTATTTACTATACAACCTTTCTTTACAAAACCCAAACTATCTTATACCTATTTTACAACTATTTTGAAAACTAATTACTATTTTACATCTGCTTTACAAACTAATTATTATTTTATAACTATTTTGCAACTATCTAACTATTTAACAACTGTTTTATAATTACTTAAATATTCTTCAGCTATTTTACAACAAATAACTATTTTACAACTACTTATCTATTTTAAACTTTTCAAGCTATTTTCTTAAATTCAAGTTAGTCAGAGTGCAAACTGTTTATAATTGAAGTAATAACCCAAATGGAAATGGAAGCGATTGTGAATAAGTGAATGACAATCAAAATGAATGTGAATAAAAAGAAAATTGATTTAGCTAATAATCAATGAAGGTAAATACGTAGGATGTACATATGTTATTCTATTCGCATAATGATTTGATCCAGATTCGAGCATAGAATTTTGAGATAGTTAGAGTTGGGATTTTTCACTCGATTTTCGACGAAGAACCCTGGATATGGATTTTTGATTGAATTTTGAAATTCTCTATCATAGTTATGGCTATGCAAGGAGAATGGTGGTTTTTGATCAAGAAACCAGATCTGAGTCCCCACTAGGAAGTCGGGTGGATGATACTAATTCAGAAGTGAAATTGTGTGATCGAGTAAGCTATCGGATTTGATATTGCGTATGGATGATATATGCACATCGTACGTGCTTTAATGAAATAGATATTGAAGATTTTGAAAAGAAATGTAAATATGATTTTTGAAATGGAAAAGTATATTTTGAGAAATATATGATGAATAAAAGTGGAAGTTGGATATTTCTATGATTGAAATTCACTTTATGAAGAGTAAGTAAGGTGGTAAATAACTTTATAAAAGAAATCAAACTTGAATATTTGATTTGGCATAATAAAAGTTATATATATATATATATATATTTGTTTTAAGATAAACTCTCCTTCTTGAATCTATAACCAGAAGAAAAGATCTTTGAAAAATATTTGAAGTATAAAAAGGAATTTATATAAGTAGGATGTGATCCAAATGTATTTTATTCTAGTTAAAAGAATAACTTATATATATCTATATATAAAAATGATTTTATGAGAATGATTTTGGGAAAAAGGTTTTTGGAACCCATGGATTTTGAAAGGCTTTTGATTTTTGGGAAAAATCAATTCTGGAATTTGGAAAGCCAAGTTTGAGAATTATCAATTTTGAGATATCCATTTTGTGTAAAGGAGATTTATATGTGATTCATATAAAGAGTATGATTTGAAAGATATTATATGTGTATAGTATAAAATGTTTTCAGAATGGCTGTGGGGAAAAAGGCGCTCCCAATGAAATGAACTTCTAGTAGGAGATCCATGGGGTGGTTCTGCATTGAGCCCTAAGGGGGGTTCTAAATTTAATCCTGGGAGGAGGTCCGGACAAACTGAGGTTCCTAAGGATTGTGGTTGGGTAGCGAAAGTCGAGGGTGCTGTTGCCTACAAAGATATTTGGGTTATGCCATGACTCGATGTCACTGCGAACTACTGCGCACCATAGCGGAAGTCGAGGGGCAGCGATTGCCTATGGTCTACGTTTGATTTCGCTGGGAGAGCAACGTAACATCGGTAGACTGCGATCTATGAATACATAGCGAAAGTCGTGTGACATTGAGTACCTACAGCCTACATTGGGACTCGACTGATGTAATCTGCGATCTATGTGGTCTATGTGGAGAAGTTTCATTTGGCAGCGAAATTCGAGGGCGCTGATGTCTACAGTTACATGGGTTTTTTCCGTGATGGCAACGTAACTCTGGGTGTAGCTACGATCTGTAGCGGGTTTCATGGTATAATCGAGGGGCGTGGAGGTCTACAGTTTTCTAAGGGTTTTGCCGGGATGGCAACGTAACCATCGAGCTAACTACGACCATGGAAGGGGTGATGATTTCCAGAGCATTCTCACCAAAAATATTTTCTATATTTTCAAAAATGTTTTCTATATTTTCAAAAATGTTTTCCAAGTATTTTCACCGGGTGTAGAAAACGGATCTGCTAAGTACTTATAGATTTTCAGTCCTACGCATAATCAACGTATAACCGAATTTCTATGAGAACAAGGATTGACTTGTTGAGACATAGAATTATAAAAAGTATTTAATAAAGCTATTTTGGTAATATTATGTAGATTTTTAAAAGTGTTTTGAAACTTTAGAATAAAAAGAGTAAAGAGTTAAAAATGTTTAAGAATAATTTAACCAATAATTAGCATTTTAATAAATTCTGGTTTCGTTCCTTTTCGAGGACGAAAAGTTCTAAAGGGGGAAGGAACGTGATAACCTGGATTTTTGGACATCTGATAATTGGAAAATTAACTGGTTTTTACCATTGAGATACTGATTTTTATTTAGTTGAACAAATAAAATTTTGATAATTAAAAATATATAGATGTATATAAATATTGAATTATAAATCTCTGGAAATGATGAATCTTATAGTGAATTAAAAAAAATATAAATAGATATATGCAAACTTTATAATGTTGAAAATTATAAGTGTATACATATACAAGTATATAGTGTGTGTGTGTGTGTATGTATGTATATGCCATGAGAAGTAGAATATATTAAAGTTTGTAAAAGTGTGGATACATATATATATATATATATCAAAAATTACATAAGATATTTCTAATTATATATATATATAATTGTGATTTGAAAGCATTGATTTGAATTCGATATAATAATTTTCAAAAGCTATTTAAAGTTAAAATTCTATATTTTCAAAACACTAATGATAAATCTTTATGTATAGTTACTATTTGAAATAGTAATAACTTAAGTAATGATTTAAAACAAGAATAAATAAAAAACTTTAATATATATATATATATATCTTTTGTAATTCATGAGATAAACATAATAAGTATAAATTTAAAGCATAAAAGATATATTAACAAAATTAGTAAATTATTAAATATAGGTTTTGACATTTGTAGCTTAGAGTAACATGCAAAATAAAAAGCGGCAAATTGTTTTCTTTAAATTGAAATATATTAATAATGTTAAGAGAATAGGTTGTATTCAGTTCAAATATTTTCATATTCATTTCTCAATCCTTTGTCTTTCTTTCTTCCAAAACTAAAAAAAACCCAAAAGAAAATCAAACAACAACTTCAAGTTTCAACTGAACCAAAGCAAGGTTCAAAGTTCAACTAAGAAGATCTGTGGAAATCTCAAAAATCGAATAGCAGTTTTCAAATCCAAAGAACATTTCCAGATTTCAAATTTTCTGCTCTGGTTTTCTCTCTGCTAAAAATACTGTGAGTAACCTTAATCTTATAAGCTAAATTATCTGATGCATGTGATAAGAAATTGGAGTAATGTTGTAGAAATATATTTTTATCTGGAATATAGTGAATTACTGTGTGTGTATATCTGTGCATGTTTGTGTTTAGGTGAGCATGGCTCTATTTTGTGTAACAGGCCCAAAATCTATCCAAATAAATTCATATCTCCTCACCTAAACAATTTTAGGCTATGATCAGTAAAGGGAAATGTTTGCATAGATGTAATATCTTTTTTTTAAATATTTCCAAGCGAATATATTGGGTAATTATTTATAGAACAAGAAATTACAATGGAGATAAATTCAAGTCAGAAAATCAACTGTTAAAATTTTATATTTTGATTTTATAATCTGATTCGTACTTAGAAATGATGATTTTTAATAATAATATCATGATTTGTAAGTTTGTATTCATGGAGAATTTGCGAGATGAACGGGAAAGGAATTTCGTTGATTTCTAGTGGTCGCGAGGTTCTGTAGTCTCGAGTTTGTGTCCAGAGGAAGGTCAAGGGTCGACGGTCTCGAGAAAAGTGGCGTCGCATTTTTTGATCATCGTGGCGGTGGGGTGAGGGTTTAGTAAGGTTTCTGTGAGTGTTTGGTCGATGTGGATTTCAAGGCTAGTTTTTCATTGAGGTAGCATCAGACTCGATCGGAGCCGGGGGGAAAGGTAGAGGGTTGTTAGTCGAAGCTTTCGGCGTTATGGCGTGGTTTCCGATGGCCTGTGGTGGTGGCGTGAGGGGCGAGAAGGCGTTGGTTTTGGATCAAGTGGTCTTCGTGTAGCCCGAATTTGATTTTGAGGGTGGCATCGGGTTTCTGGGTGCTGGAGGAGATTGTGCATGTCGAAGTCGACTTGCTGGCGATGGTAGCGATGGTTGGAGAATTGGCGATCGATCGTGCACGTGCATGGGTGTCAGTTGTATCAAAAGCTTTGGGGGTTGCTGTGTTGAGAAGATGTAGTAGATGAGGTCTCGGGTTGGATTCGAGGAAGTGAAGGGCTGGCTTGAGTTTGTACTCGAATGTTTAGCAGGTTTAAAGGAAGTAAGAAGAAGAAAGGGTGTCGGGGAAGATAGAGTGTGGCTCGAATTCTTGATCGTGATTTCTGGGCTTGGGCCCGAGTAATTTAAGAATAAATTAACCAAGTTTTAAAAACTAAGTAAAATACAAACCAGGTCTTAGAGCAAATTATTTACGAGTTTAAACCATAAAAGAAAATGTTAACAAAGTTTTCTAAGCTATTATTAAACAAGTTTTTCAAAGTAAAGTGTGATCAAGTTATCAAAAACAAGTTTCAATATAAATTATAAAGTCAAATGTTCTTGAATTTTTTTTTTTTTGAATAATTTTATATTAGGTTAATTATTTAATTAAATCTCTAAGTGATTTCAAATGTAATTCAATGATGTAATTAAGTAGGTGATTAAGATAAGTATATCAAACTTTAATTAATAAAAAGATCTCAAGTGATTTTGAATAAATTAATTTCAATCCTTTAATTTAAATAAGATTTAAATAATTTAATCAAGTAATTAATTAAGATAATGGTTTATCTTAGATTAATTAAGGACTTAAGTAATTAAGGGCTAATTAATTAACTTAAGTAATTACAGGATAATTATTTAATGTAATTAAAGGATAATTACTTAATGAAATTAATTAAAGGATAATTAATTAATGTAAGTAATTAAAGGGTCATTAGTTAATGTAAGTAATTAAAGGTTAATTAATTATGTGAATTATTAAATGATTAAAGAATAATTAATTAATTCAATAATTAATTAAATGGTTTAATTAATGTTAATTAAGCAGGATTTAAAGGTAATTAATTTATTTTATGTAATTAAATTAATTAGACTGGGTGACAAATTAATCTTGCTTATGGATGATTAAATTGTATTAAATGTTTGGATTAATGTCTCTATTCTGATAAATTATGCTGTTCTGTGATATGATATGTTTGGGTTGAACTGTGATAATGTTGGTTATTTATTGGTGTTGAATTGTTGTGTAAATTGACATCCTGTATTTAAATTGAATTGTATTCACTTAAACAACTTGGATTAAAGATGGTATTGGATTCGAAGAGACCAGAGTCTGATAGTTGCAATATCCGGAACCACTTTGATTTGTAATCTACAAATTCTTTATGGATTTTATTTTAGAATCAAATAGGCTGGAATGCAATAAATTAAGTAGCATGGTCATTTAAACTAAGTAACGGTACTTAGATATTATTTTGTGAATTAAGTGTTGACTATAATAAGTTAAAAACTCGTAGTGAGGTACGAGTTACCCTGGGTTTCGAAGAATTTTATAACTTAGTATTTCAAGTTATATGGGTTTACTCACGCTGGGTTCCAGCCTGGCTCGGGTATTACTTTATTGTAATGCTCGGGTCAGACCGTGTATTACAGATTGTCAGGTTAGGACGTTTTGGAGTTCAGGAGATGAGCTGGATGACAGGGACGTATGAAGTATATTACGCTGAAATTGGAGTTGCATTGATTGTTTTTTGGGACAAGTTAATTATAACTGTCCAATTTATGTGTGAATGGTTGTACTCTGATGTATTGTATGTAAATTGACAGATACAATTTCTTTGTGTAAATGCTGTTATTTGATATTACATTTTGTTCCGCTGCGATTGTGAGATTCTGTGCTGTTGTTTTCTGTTTCTTCTTCTACCTCTTTTTCTTCTTTACCCTAACAATCTGGAATTTCCGGCGTTCGATTTCTCGGCACTTCTACAGTGTATGTATTAGTTTCGAATTTTCGAGGTCGAAAATTTTGGGTCGTTACAGTTTTTTTAGTAAATAAGTTGCCTTAGTAATATTAATTTTTTCCACTACAATGTCAGCTTACATATTTCTTAGTTTACTCTCTTGAAACCTCAATTTTTTAGGCCTCTGTATGGCCTTATCCATATACCAATCCATTTTTATTACCAGGTTATAAATAGATTTTTTTCCACACAGTATATATGTAACATTTTACATCTTCTTTCACATTTTTTAATCTTAATACTAGTTTAGATTTTCATTATCGAATGATTTCAACTGTCACTGATAATATGTATTAGGTTGGATTTCTTTTCTAGATACAACTTGAGCCTAGTAAGATAGCTTCACTTGCATTCCATTGTTTTACCACAAATTAAGTTTAAAATTTCCCACGCTCTTACCGTATAAGATAGAAAGATGAATTATGCATTTACACATGCGTCACTTGGCCTAAAAAATGATATTGGCCTATTTAGAGGCTATCATTGTGACAACCCAAATTCCAGCGGGTTTGGATTTTTCACAGAAATGCTAAAACCCAAACCCACTGAAACCCGAATAGGGAATCTGGTATCCTGCAAATAGGCAAAGACAAATATATCAGAGCTCAATTAAAAATCTCACAGCAGAATTGACTAAAATATAATAGTAAGTGAATACTCACCAATATAATAACACTTTCTAAACAAGTGTCTTAAAACTGGAAAGTCTCTACCATCTACCTAACCTATAGGAATTAGTCTAAGGATGATTCCAGGTGGGGTGCATCATCACATGATTGCAAATATTACACACATCTTGGATTACAGATATAGATCTACTTTAATTACTAATCATAGTTTTATGAACTATGTCATAAGGAATATACAAAACATAAATCTCTTGGCTTACCAAGGCACACATCAATTGCTACCATTAAGAATTCAAAACTATACAAGAAAGCAGTAAATTTGGCTAATATTGAATGCAACCATTAGTAATTTTTTTCTTATGTCCTTTTCAAAAGCCGGCTTCTGTGTTTATTGGAAATCTTTGGAAAAAGGCTCCATTAGGTGATTGTATATGTGACAACCCGGAATTTCTAACAATTTAATTTGGAATATTTAATTGATTGTAAATATTTAAAATAGTTAATTTTTAACTTGAATTCAAATATTATTATTAATAGCAATTAAGTTATTAATTTTAATAAACTGAAATTGGGTAAAATGTTTAATCTGGAGTTTTATGCCTGTTAAAAATAATTTGAAGGCTTATAAAATTTATAATGATGATACTGAAGATAATAGAATGGTTGAAATTTAATTTAAATGTGATTTGTTCAGTTTCAATAATATATCATTTAAATTGAATTTAAAAATAGCCTTTCGAGGCACAGTCTCGGAATTTGACGAAACCAGTTCCACTGGATCCGTAATAGTTAGTTATTATTGGATTTCAATTTTCATAGCAATCGAAGTTGCTGTTTGACCCTGGCAGCTCAAAATGCATAGAAACTATTTTAATCGATTTAATTTAAAATTGGTCGTTTATTTCCGTAACTTGTGCATATGATCGAATTAGCCTTCGAAACCTTTTCCATTGCATTCGAAATAGGGGTATAACACTATAAACGCCTAGCGGCACTCCTTAAGAGGAGTTCGAAATTTTAAGTAGTAATTAACGAGGCATTTTGGAAGTTTTATAATATAATAAAATTGGAAGACAACTAGTCAAAGATATTTTTATAAACAAACACTCGTACTCAAGAAGCCATCCCCAAATATGTGTTTCATCTCCGTCTCCCTCTCTAATTTTCAAACCGTATTGAACACAGAAAAAAGATCGAAATCAAAACAAAAGAATAATGGCCGATGTCTTTCTCCTATCCTTCCCTTTCCTCTCAAATTCAAATTGAAGGCTGAATGAAATAAGTTCGTTCATCTAAAAAAAATGGAGGACACGAACGTATCAAGGGAGGTGTTTGAATTCAGATCTAGGTGGGGCGCCGTGCGTGTACTGGTTAGGGTAAAGGCGGTTGTTCAAAGAGGATCGGTGGGTGGTTTATGTGGAGGCGTTAGGTTAGAGCGCGACTGGGAAAAGCTGGTTCGATCGAATCTGAGAGGCTCTCGCATTTGTGGAGATTCAAGCGAAATCTAAGAAGTCGAGCCGTTGGTGCTCGCGAGGGATTCGACAGTTAGGTATTCTTTTTCTCTGATTTGGGTTATATGTGTTTTTGTTAAAAAAAAATTTGCAGCAAACAATAGGTATAAATATATATACAGTGTGTCTAAAACCTAATAATATATATATGTCTATATATATATGGATGTATAGAGTAAAAGCAGAAGACTATTTGAATTTATACATGCATATTTTATTTACTAGTTTAATTTTAAAAGTAATATATTTGTTTAGTTAACTTATTTAAAAATTATTTTGGTTATTAAAAGATTATTAAAAGGAAATTAGTTGGAAATTAATTTATTTAATAAACTTATTTAATTATTTGTTTGCTAAAATATTCTGTAAAAGGGAATTGGTTTAAAATTAAAATTTAATTTATTTGTTTAAATGAAAATTTCATTGTTCAATTATCTCGAATATTGAAAAAATTATCTAATGTTTATACAAGGTTATAACCCAGGAAACCAAGTCAAAATTGAAGTGGACTGCAAAAAAAATTCAAAGGTGAGTTAATCTCACTCAACTGGGTTTTTATTTAAATTTAAATGGTTAAATTTAAATGATTGGTTGAATGGTTGAATTGAATTGATGCGCTATATTATATATAGTAGTATATAATATATATTGGGTGATTGATTTCCTCCATTATATAGCGGATGAGACCCTATGCGCAGCATAATAGCGGATGATATTATATAAATCCCATATACCGTGATATTCCACCTCGAAGTGGAATTGGTATTTTACTAACACCTATGGATGCAGGAAAACAGGTTGGAGGGATCCAACTGGATTCCTCACAATATAGAAATTATTTTCATAATTGATGATGCATTTAATTTATATGCTGTGAAAGATAAAATTGGGGATTAAATTGTGCTGTGTTATGACTGGCTAAGTATAATTTGGGATTCTAAAATATAAATAGAACAAATTGGGTGGTTTGATAGGTAATTACTTAATGTAAGTAATAAAATATAATTACGTAGGGAAGTAATTAATAAATAATTACTGGATGTAATGAGTTGAATGACGATTTGTTAATAGAAGTAAATTGGGTATAATTGTAGTTAATCAAAAGATTAATTAAGATAATTAATTAAGCAGTAATGAATTTATTTAATGAAGTAAATAAAAGGTAGATAATTACAGGATGAGATAAATCAAGAGTGATTAATATTTGTGGTTTAATCAAAGATTAATTATTTAATGTAATTAAATTAGATTAGGATAAATTGAAATTTGTTAGAAACCACTAATTTATATAATCAATGATGTAATAAAAGATTGGTCTATTAAGATTAATTAATCAATAATAAGTGATTTATGAGAAATTAATTAATAACTAATTAAGGATTAATGTAATTAATTAATTTGAGAAGTAATTAAAGATTAATTATTGATTTTGGTTAAGAATGATTTATTTGTATGATTAATTAAAGATAATTACTTGAATGTAATTGAAGAATAATTAATCCAGGGTGATTAATTAAGATGGATAATGAAGGGATGATTGATTAATTGATTTGAAATTACTTAATGTTAAATGAAGGAATCTAAGTGATTGAGGTTAGTAATTCAATTAGAATTAATTAACTTAATTTGGAAGAGATCAAGTTTGCTTATGGATGATTGAATGGTATTGGATGCCTTGAATGAGACTCGAAGAGACCGGGATCGGGTATTGGAAAATATGCGAAACCACTTCGAATTTTTATAGATTGATATGTGAAATCAATAGGTTGGAATGAAATAATTTAAGTGAATTGGACTATTTAATCTAAATTTTGATACTTAGAAAATTGATGTGTGAAATAAGTGATATCTATAGCAAATTGTGAATTTGTAAATTGATACTAGTTACCCCGGATTTTATTTGAGTTGTATGCTTTGTATTCCATGTTAGATGGGTTTACTCACGCTGGTTTCTAGCCTGACCCGGGTGTTACTTTGATGTAATGCTCGGGTCAGACCGAGTATTCTAGATTTTTAGGTAAGGACGTTTTGGAACTCAGGAGGCGAGCTGGACAGCAAGAACGTATGGGGTGTTTCCGCTGTATTATGTTGTTGTATATCTGGGACTTGATGATTGTGTATATCTAGTGTCTGTATATTTGTGTAACTCTGATGAATCATAAATGTATTTGACAGATACAGAATTCCTTTGTATAACTGATATTATTTGTTATTATATTTTATCCGCCGCGAATGTTAGATGTTGGTGTTTTTGTTCTTCTTATTCTTCTATATCTTTCTTTTTCTTCCTAACTATCTGAAATTTTCGAGATCGAAAATTTCGGGTCGTTACAGTTGGTATCAGAGCTGAAAGGTTAAGCTAGAACCTTGACTCTGGTGGGATTACTCATTAAGGATAGAGTCAATGGTACCCTAGAATGAGTTGATATATATATATATATATATATATATATATATATATATATATATATATATATATATATATATATATATATATATATACGAGGATATAAAAATTCATTTTGAAAAATGGCAACTGAAAACAACGGAAATCAGGCGATCGAAGGGAATACTGCGGAGATCTCATCAAAGCTACCTATCTCCGAAGACGTATAGAGGTGAGGAATAAAAACTAAATCAAAAGCAATAATCAAATCAGAGATCAACACCAGTATACTAGGGCAAAAGTAAATCTGGGAGGTTTTATTAGGGTTACAGATCTGGTGGGACCTAGAGACTACAACGTCAAAAAGGCTTCAGATCCGATGGAGCCAACTGCTAAGCAATCAGAATTCAGGAAAGGAATTAGAACGTGGGCAGATGCTATTGCGGGTAACACACGAATAAATGGTGGGTCAATAAATTCGACTTTATGGAAGACGAGGAAGGAGCATATGCGGATCTTGATGAAGAAGTAATTCAATACGGCAAATAATATGTGGGGCACATCTATATATATGTATGTTGCAGGTAAGAGGCCATATTATGTTCATCTTAATGCTTACATCAAAAGGCCCCACGGGAAATTGGGATATTTTCCCCAGGGAAAATGGTTTTTATCTAATTAAATTCAGTAATGAAACAGACTGTAAGAAAGTATTAGACGGAGGTCCATGGTTCATTGACAGTAAACTTATATTTACAAAACAATGGGAACCTAATTTAAGGCTTGAGAGAGACATGCTAGAATCGCACACAGTTTGGGTGAGACTGAAAAATTTAGATCTGTCTTTATGGAATGCTCATGGAATCAACAAAATTGCTAGTTTAATTGGTAATCCTTTAGATATGGATGATTACACAAGACATGTTAAAAGATTAAATTATGCTAGAGTACTTGTTGAAATAAAAAACGGTATCAAAAAGCAGGTTAGAGCTAAAGACAGACAAGGAAATATATACATCCAGGAAATAGAATATGAATACATCCCTCCTATATGTAATAACTGCAAATATTTTGGTCACACATTGACACAATGTGAAACAGTGATTTGCCCCATTAAACAAGTGTGGAAACAAAAAACCACTACCGATCAAAATGAGCTTCCACAACAAAATATGACACAGCTGAGCCCTACCAAAAAAGATTCAAATATATACAATGAACAAAAGAATATCACCGACCAGGAGGAAAATATTGATGCGCCAGAGAAGGTAATCCAAAATGCAGACCAGGTACAGAATACTGTTGGGGGGGGATGGCCAAACCCATAGCTTGGAAAGTAGCCCATCATCTGTAACAATAGAAGAAGAAGAGGAGATCAACAATATTGTACTTGACAATATAGAATCTGAATCTGAGATAGAGGAGGAAAACAACAACAAATACACAAAATCAAATCTAAAATATGTAACACAATTCAATAAACGAAAGGTTAATGATAAGGCGAGCTCAAGCCGTGAGGTGTCTCCTAGGAAATTGAGGAGTCGACGTCCAACAACCAAATGTCCATAATCAGCTGGAATGTAAGAGGTCTAAACAATGACACAAGGCGTTTAGACCTCTTAAATCTTAGGAGAAATTACTCTCAAACTATATTAAGTATTCTGGAGAATAAATTTAATGAAGAAAACCTTCAATTCTGTACTGAGTCTCTAGAAACTGAATGGGAAATGATGCATAATAATGATGTAGGTAGTAAAGGACGTATACTCCTTTTATGGAACAAAAGAAAATGGAATGCCAAACTGATAAATAAGGATGATCAACAAATAACTATAAATGCTATCAACTCAGGGGGCCTCAACCTTATACTAAGCTGTGTATAGCAAGCAATCTAGCATCACATCGTATTAATCTATGGAAAGTCATTACAGATATGAGTAGCAAGATAAAAGAGCCCTGGATTGTCATGGGAGATTTTAATGCTGTTCTCAAAGCAGAGGAAAAAAAGGGAGGACTCACCATCAGAGTATCCCAATTGGAAGAATTTAATAACTGCATAACTGGGGTAGGGTTGCTGGAACTAGTCCACTGTGGCCTAAAATATATGTGGAGAAGTGGTGAATGCAAGAAAATATCCTGTAAACTGGACAAAGCACTAATAAATGTAGCATGCATAAATAAACTGTCTAATACTAGGGTAAATATCCTACCCCCTTCAACCAGTGATCATTGTCCCATACTTATAAATTTAAAAGGGGAGGACTTGCGTACAAAAGGAAAACCTTTCAGGTACTCCAACCAATGGCATTAATTAGAAGGGTACTCAGAGGCCACCCACATAAATGACATTCCTAAGGAAGATGGCACAGAATGCTACAAACTCGTGCAACTTCTCAAAACTGTCAAGAAGCAACTAAAAGAGTGGAACAAAAACAGAATTAACATAATGATCTGATCAACAACCTCCAAACAAGATGTGAAGAAATATTGACAGCAATTGATAATGGAGAATCTACTGAAGATACATGGAAGCTATACTATCAATCTCAAAACAGTCTAAAAGAAGCACTTAGAATAAAAGCCATTGAACTAAAACAGAAAGCTAAAGAAAAATGGTTAACCGATGGAGATGAATGTACTAAAATTTTCTACACAAAAATGGCAGTCAGGCAAAACTATAATTACAATTATCATTTAATTGATCAATATGGCAATGAATGTGTTAACAACTCAGAGTTTGAAGAACAAGCTTTAAAATACTATAATGAGATGTTCAATGGAGAAGTTAATAATTCCCTACCAATGATCCAGAGCAGAAGGATGGTAAATTCCAGGGGGAAAAGGCTGTTGACCAAGGAAATCACTATGGAAGAGGTGTGGGAAGCTGTGAGAGCCATCCATGTAGATTCCAGTCCCGGGCCAGATGGCCTGGGATCGAAGTTCTTCCTCCTCCACTGGGAACACCTGAAAGAAGAAATTCTATCAGTAATGAAGGATATATTTCAAAGTGGCAAATTTGTTAAAGAAATTAATCACACATTTATGTCTTATTCCTAAGAAAAATAATCCTTCAAAAATAGAAGACTACCGTCCTATAGCATGTTGCAACGTGATATACAAAGTTCTAAGCAAAATACTATGCAACAGAATGAAACTTGTTTTACCTGACCTCATTTCAGAAAGTCAAAGTGCATTCATCAAAGGTAGAAGCATTTATGAAAACTCATTGATGGCACATGAATGGATTAGAAACTTCATCAAACCAGGTGCGGAAAAATTCTGCCTTAAAGTGGATCTTCATAAAGCATATGATAAAATAAATAGAAACTTTGTCATTCATATGCTAACAACTATGGGATTCCCCCCAAGATTTGTGAACATAATAAAAGAGTGCATAACTACTCCAACCTTCTCAATCTTGATTAATGGTGTACCAAAAGGTTTCTTAGGCTCCAACAGAGGAATCAGACAGGGGCTGTTTGCTATTGCCATGGAATACTTCTCATTACAAATGGAGATAGCGACACACAACAGAATAATCCAGCCTATACATAACATTCAGCCTATAGTGACCCACCTACTATATGCAGATGATCTGCTCATATGCATAAAATCTAGCAACACATCGGCTAGAGCAGTTAAGGATATTTTCTGTAAACTAGAGAGATATACAGGACTTAAAATGAATGAATAAAAAACCAAGTGTTATTTCAACAAAACATGTAACAAGAAAAGTGAGATCCTAGATATCTTAAAAGTGGAAGAAGGTGTTCTCCCTGTGAAATACTTAGGTATTCCTTTATCCTCCAATAAGATAACTGAAAGAGAATGTGCAGTCTTAATTTCTTCAATAAGAGACAAATTACAAGGATGGAGCTCCAGACTCTTGCCATTAGCAGGAAGAATTGAACTGGTGCACACTGTAATTCATTCCAAAATAAACTTCTGGATACAAACCTTCCAATTACTAGATGCCTCGATTCAGAAAATAGAAAAGATCTGCGCAAATTTTATATGGAGAGGAGGCATGCATGAAATTAAATATGAGAACTTGTGTAGACCTAAAGAGGAAGGAGGAGTGGGTCTGAGAAGACTTAAAGACATGAGGCTGGTCTATATTCTAAAACAAGCTTGGAGAATAATTAAAGGAAAAGGACTATGGGGGAATTGGATGAGGAATAGATACATTAAAGGAAATTTCTGGTGCATGCAAATTGACAACAATGCATCTGCAAATTGGAAAGCTATCATGAGAATAAGGGAAACACTTGCATCATGCATCATGAAAGAAATAGCCACGTGAAGAGAAACTGATTTGTGGAAAGTTCCTTGGATAACAGGTGAATCCTTAATCAATATACTGGGACTTCACACCTTCTCAGATTATGGCTGCCCCAACAAGAAAGTGATAGACATTATTAACAACGATGAATGGAATTGCTCACAGTTGCCAGTAAACTAGAACATCAAAGAAAGAATACAATTTATGCCAATATTTAACGGTCGAGAAAATGATATTTGGGCATGGAAGCCTACAGGCAATGATTTCACCACAAAGTCAGCTTGGGAAGAGATAAGAAAGCGAGACAATAAAGTCGAATGAAGCAAAATCATCTGGAATCATGCAAATACCCAGAAAATAGCTTTTATAGCTTACAAAGCAATTCTTAAAAGACTTCCTACGAAAGATAGACTTGTTAAATGGGGGATTCTAACAGAGAACAAATGTGAACTATGCAATCTAGACGAAGAATCGCATGAGCACCTTTTTTTCGCCTGCAAATTTTCGAACGAAGTGTGGAAATTGTGCAAAATACAAACTAATCTATCACATACAAGTACACTGGAGGAAGAAATAGCTCACCTGGTTCAGAGAGGGAATGGCGTAGACGAAAAAACCAAATTGGCCAGCATAGCCATCACTACGATCGTTTGGAGCATATGGAAGGAGAGGAACCGTCGATTATATCAGAAAAAACACCGGAATCATAAAGAAGTCAACAAACTAGTGAAAAACGACATGGATTTGATAAGAAAGAGAATCAAAGTTTGGGCAAATACCTCACAGGTACTAGATGAAGTTCGAACTACAGAAGAGGATCGGAATCGGCCATCGGAAGGAAACCGAAGTACGAGCTATTCTCGGCCGCCATGAATCTGATGATGATGGAGAAGAAACAGTTGTATTTAATGTTAATTATGGTAATTTTGAGATGTATGATTTCTGTCGGAAGAAGTTTGTAACCTTTACACAGCTCGTATTGGGCACTGTATTGGGTTTTAACATTGGGCTGTAGTGCCTTCAATAAATATCTTACCCATTTACAATATATATATATATATATATATATATATATATATATATGGCAGCGTACTTGTTATGTTATTTGCTTATATAAAGCTTTTGAATGATTTTATATAAGAATCTATTTTGATATATAAAGCAATATTTCCTTCTAATAAATATTTAGATGATTGGTTGTTAGATTACTGGAATTAAATTAAGAAGTAATATAATACAACCAAATTGAAATCTTGAATTGGGATTAAATTAAGCGGTAATAGAAATACAACCAAATTAAAATTAAATGAAGATAAGTTTGAAATGGATTTAGAATTAAATGGTTTAAAGAGATAAGTTGATTTGATTTAAAGAATTAAATCAACATTTAAAAATTTAACTCGAAATTATATAATTCGGGATGGTTTAAATTTGAAATTTCAATTAAATTCATTCAAATTGAATCTGATTTAAATTAATGGGATTTGTGATTGAAGATGGATAAGTTTAAAAATTCAAATGGAAAATTTGAGTTGGATTGAATTGATATGATTTGAAATTGAAGTGGGTTTAATTGATATTAGTCCAAATTGATTGGAATAATTTGGAATCGTAATTAAAGTTGAATAGGTTTAAAATCAAATGGAATATGATTCAAATTTGAAAAGAAATCGAGATTAATTCAACTTGAATTGGGGTTAAATCAATTTCAATGGAAATTGAAGTTATTCAAATTGGAATTGGGTCAATTTAAATGGAAGTGGAAATTTAAATTAAATTGATGGGGAAGCGAACAGTATTGACTCTGGACTATTTTTAATATAATTTTTTTTAATATAAACTTATTTTTCCAAGCTATTCAATATATACAACCTTTCTTTTTAAAGCCAAATTATTTCATATTTATTTTACAATTATTTTTGGAGCTATTTAACAAAATTTCAACTGTTTTATAAACTAATCACTATTTTTCTACTATTCTACAAATTAATTACTATTTTATAACTATTTTGTGATTATCTAAAATTTCTGAAACTATTTAACTATTTTCCCACTATTTTACAATTAGTTAACTATTTTACAGCTATTTTGCAAACTAATAATTATTTTTGAATGACTTATCTATTTTAAACTTTTCAAGCTATATTTTGAATTTAAGTTGGACAGAGTTTAAATTGTTTATGATTGAATATCCATTTGGGATAAGAATTAAAGTGATAATCCAATGGAATTAAAACAATTGTGATTACAATTGTGATTATATGGATATAAATTAAAGGAAATGTGAACAGAAAGAGAAATTGATTTAGTTAGTAATCAATGAAAATAAATATGTAGGATATACGTGTATTATTCTATTCGCATAGTGATTTGATCCAGATTCGAGCACAGAATTTTGAGATAGTTTATCGATCCGAGTTGGGATTTTTCACTCGATTTTCGACACCGAACTTGGATATGGATTGTTGATTGGTTCTGGATATTCTCTATCATAGTTATGCCTATGCAAGGAGAATGACGGTTTCTGATCAAGAAACCAGATCGGTGTCCGCACTAGGAAGTCAGGTGGACGATACTAGTTCAAAAGTGAAATTGTGTGATCGAGTGAGCATCAGATTGGTATAACGTATAGATGATATGTATACATCTACGAGTTTAAATGAAATTGATATTGGAAATTTGTGGATAAGAATGTGAAATGATTTCTTTTGAAATGAAAGTATATTTTATGAAATGTACAATGGATAAAGGTGAAAATTGAATATTTTTTATGATGATAACTAAGATGGAAACAACTTTAAAAAAAAGTAATCAAATTTGAATATTTGATTTTGAATAAACAAAGTTATATATCTTTTTTATATAAGATAAATCTCTCCTTGTTAAATCTATTGCCAGAAGGAAAGGATTTTGAAAGTGGTTGAAGTATAAAAAGAGTTTTATACAAGTTTGAAATGATCCAATTTTTTTTTATTATTATATATAGATAAAGGATCTTATGAGAATTTTAGAAAAAGGTTTTGGGAACCTTTTATTTGGAAGGCTTTTGATTTTTGGGTAAAATCAATATTCGTATTTGAAAAGCCTAGTTTGAGAATTATCGATTTTGGGATAATCGATTTTGAGAAAAGGAGATTTATATGAGATTCATACTAGGTGTATGATTTGAAAGATACTATATATGTATAGTATAAAGTGTTTTGATAATGGCTCTGGAGAAATACGCGTTGCCTTGAAATGAACTTCTCAGGAGTGCCACAGGGTGGTACTGCCTTGAACCCTAAGGGGGGTTCTAAAGTTGATCCTGTGAGGAGTCCGGACAAAACAAGTTCCCGAGGATTATGAGTAGTGTGTAGAGGAAGTCGAGGGGCGCTGATGCCTACAGAGGCATTTGGGTTATGCTGTGACGATAGTGTAACTCGATGTCACTGCGATCTACTGCAGACCATAGCGAAAGTCGTGTGTGCTGCTGAGAGCCAACAGTCTGCGTTTGATTTTATATCGGTAGACTGCGACCTATGGTAACATAGCGAAAGTCGTGTGTACCGCTGAGAGCCAACGGTCTACGTTTGATTTTACATCGGTGGGCTACGACCTATGTAGGAGTGGAGAAGTTTCATTTTTGACAGCGAAAATCGAGGGCGCTGATGCCTATAGTTACATGGACTTTTGCTGCGATGGCAACGTAACCCTAGAATGTAACTGCGGTCTGTTGTGGGTTCCATGGTGTAATCGAGGGGGGCGTAGTGCCTATAGTTACATGGACTTTTGCTGCTATGGCAACGTAACTCAGGATGTAACTGCAACCATGGATGAGGTGATGGTTTCCAAAGCATTCTCACCAAAGATATTTCCTCTATTTTCAAAAACTGTTTTCTATATTTTCAATAAAATTATTTTCCCAAGTATTTTTCACTGGGTGTTGAAAACGGGTTTACCAAGTACTTATAGATTTTCAGTCCTACACCTGATCAACGTATGACTGAATTTGTGTGAGAGCAAGGATGGACTGGTTGAAACATCGAGTTATAAGAAGTATTTTTTATAAAAAGATATTTTAATAATAATATGTGAATTTAAAAGTATTTCTAAATTTTTAAAATAAAAGTGTTGGAACTTTGGAAAATGAAAGAAAATGCAAACTGGAATTATAAAAAAAATTGAACTCAGGAAAATTTAATAGAGTGGTTTTTGTAATAAAATCGAATATTGATTTAAAAGTTGGAAGTAAGCTAATTAGCTAAATAATTATTTGATAGAATATGTTAATAAAATTTAACTCGGTTAAATAAAATGGATTGTAAGTTAATAATGAAGTTTGGAAATAAACTCGAATTAAAATAGAGTTCGATTTGGATTGATAATGTCAATTAAAATTAAAATGGATAGGCAAATTGAATTAAATGGAATTTGATTAAATGGTAATCAAATAGAAGTGAACTTAAGTTTGATGTTGGAATAAATTAAAGTAAATTAACTTAAGTTTAAAATTTATGGAAGCTTGGCTTCGAATAAGGGTGAAAGCCCATTAAATAAAAGCTTGGTTGAATTAATTTGGGAATGGTTAGTAGTACACAAGCAGGGAATGTGTCAAGCTAAATAAAATGGTTGCGAATAAATTAAAATGGAATTGAATTAAATAAAATTGAGTCGAAATCAATTTAAATTGGTTATAAAACTTAAGTAATTATTTATTCACATGGATATCATCAAATTGCGTAGAAATGATTGTCGTTTGACGTAAACGAGATTTAATTAAATTCTATGAATTAGTGGATGCAAATATAATTGATTTTTGAATCAATTGATATGAATATGAGTTTGTTTGGAACTATAAATGAATTGAAGGTAAGTAAGTGAGTTGTACATCACTTAAATCGAATGCAAGGGTAAGAAAAGTGAGTGAAAGCAAATGAATTGGTATATTGAAACCTTATTAATTATTTTTAAGTGTTGTTTGGTAGGTATGGCTTATGAAATCCATGTGTTAGCTATTGAAACTGAGTGAAATGTAAAAAAAATTCCTATATATGGCACTTACATATTTAAATTGAGTAAGTACAGGTACCGGGAAGCCGTTTGGTTGGATTTGGATGCGCTAATTACTAAAATAATAAGCTGCTTGCTTAAAAAAATGCTAAATAAAGGTACGCCTACGTAATAAAAATAGGAAATATGAACTATTTTTGTTTTTCCGACCATGTGGGTCGATGTATATATATTTATATCTCTTGTCAAATTGCAAAAGCTCCTCCGTACAAAGGAGACTCTGCCAAAAATTTTCGAAAAAATTAGGAGTTAGAAAAAATTTTGGAAATTTTTTCTTAGCGACAAAACGATTTCAAATTTGAAATTGAAATAAATTAATGGATGAAACTAATTTAAAATAATGATATGAATCAGTTATAAATGGAAGATAAAATTTAATATTCAGAATTGAAGATAAATTAAAATCATATGGAAATGGGAAAATTAATTTGAATAGAAGTAGATATGAAAACTTCTGTAAGGAAATGTATAAAATGATTTTAAAAGCTGTGATTGGATATTATTGCTAAGTAGGATATGCAGGTATTATAAAGGGAAGGGAAAATTGGTTTTGATTTCAGGAGATAATTTGAATTGCCCGACTAAAAAGTATGTGTTTAAATTTCTAAACGAAATTTGATTGGGCTTTTCGTCTAGCCACTTGGCTTTTTGTTTTCTCTTGGAATTTGGGAGCCTGTAGAGGCATTTTGTAGTTATACCGAGCTAGCCGTGCAAAGGAGACGCTGGCAAAAAAATTTGAAAATTTAGGGAGTTAGAAAATTTTTGAGAAATTTTGAAAATTTAAAACTTGGTTTTGAATTATAATTTGAACGGTTGAATAAGCAAAGTTGTTTGGAAACTATGGAAGGTTTTGGGAAGTTGGTTGAAGTAATAGTGGATCTTTAATAAAGGATAGGTTATGGCAAGTTGATAAAAACTGTTTAGTTTTGGGAAAATAGTAATGGTATTGAATCATTCTTCTTAACTAGCAATTTCGGGGACGAAATTCTTTTAAGGGGGGAGGAATGTGACGACCCGGAATTTCTAACAATTTAAATTGGAATATTTAATTGATTGTAAATATTTAAAAAAGTTAATTTTTAACTTGAATTCAAATATTATTATTAATAGCAATTAAGTTATTAGATTTAATAAACAGAAATTGGGTAAAATGTTGAATCTGGAGTTTTAAGCCTGTTAAAAATAATTTGAAGGCTTATAAAATTTATAATGATGATACTGAAGATAATAGAATGGTTGAAATTTAATTTAAAGGTGTCAGTTTTAATAATATATCGTTTAAATTGAATTTAAAAATAGCCTTCCGAGGCACAGCCTCGGAATTTGACGAAACCAGTTCCATTGGATCCGTAATAGTTAGTTATTATCGGATTTCAATTTTCATAGCAATCGGAGTTGTCATTTGACCCTGGCAGCTCAAAACGCATAGAAACTATTTTAATCGATTTAATTTAAAATTGGTCGTTTATTTCCGTAACTTGCGCATATGATCGAATTAGCCCTCGAAACTTTTTCCATTGCGTTCGAAATAGGGGTATGACATTATAAACGCCTAGCGGCACTCCTTAAGAGGAGTTAAAAATTTTAAGTAGCAATTAACGAGGCATTTTGGAAGTTTTATAATATAATAAAATTGGAAGTCAACTAGTCAAAGATATTTTTATAAACAAACACTCGTACTCAAGAAGCCATCCCCAAATCTATATTTCATCTTTGTCTCCCTCTCTAATTTCATATCGAATCGAACACAAAAAAAAGGATCGAAATCAAAACAAAAGAATAATGGCCGATGTCTTTCTCCTATCCTTCCCTTTCCTCTCAAATTCAAAACGAAGGCCGAACGAAATCAGTTTGTTCATCCAAAAAAAATGGAGGACGCGAACGAATCAAGGGAGGTGTTCGAATTCAGATCTAGGTGGGGCGCCGCGCGTGTACTGTGTAGGGCAGAGGCTGGTGTTCAAGGAGGATCAGTGGGTGGTTTATGTGGAGGCGTTAGGGTTAGAGTCGCGACTGGGAAAAGTTGGTTTGATCGAATCTGGGAGGCTCTCGCGTTCGTGGAGAGTCGAGCGAAATCTAGGAAGTCGAGCCGTTGGAGCTCGCGAGGGATTCGACAGTTAGGTATTCTTTTTCTCTGATTTGGGTTATATGTGTTTTTGTTAAAAAAAATTTTTACAGTAAACAATAGGTATAAATATATATACGGTGTGTTTAAAACCTAATAATATATATGTGTGTACATATATATGGATGTATAGAGTAAAAGCAGAAGACTATTTGAATTTATACATGCATATTTTATTTACTAGTTTAATTTTAAAAGCAATATATTTGTTTAGTTAACTTATTTAAAAATTATTTTGGTTATTAAAAGATTATTAAAAGGAAATTAGTTGGAAATTAATTTATTTAATTAACTTATTTAATTATTTGGTTGCTAAAATATTCTGTAAAAGGGAATTGTTTTAAAATTAAAATTAAATTTATTTGTTTAAAATGAAAATTTCATTGTTCAATTATCTCGAATATTGAAAAAATTATCTAATGTTTATACAAGGTTATAACCTGTGAAACCAAGTCGAAATTGAAGTGGACTGCAAAACAAATTCAAAGGTGAGTTAATCTCACTCAACTAGGTTTTTATTTAAATTTAAATGGTTAAATTTAAATGATTGGTTGAATGGTTGAATTGAATTGATGTGCTATATTATATATAGTAGTATATAGTATATATTGGGTGATTGATTTCCCGCATTATATAGCGGATGAGACCCTATGCACCGCATAATAGTGGATGATATTATATAAATCACATATACCGCGATATTCCACCTCGAAGTGGAATTGGTATTGTGCTAACACATGTGGATGTAAGAAAACAGGTTGGAAGGATCCAACTGGATTCCTCACAATATAGAAATTATTTTCATAATTGATGATGCATTTAATTTATATACTGTGAAAGATAAAATTGGGGATTAAATTGTGCTGTGTTATGATTGGGTAAGTATAATTTGGGATTCTAAAATATAAATAGAATAAATTAGGTGGTTTGATAGGTAATTACTTAATGTAATTAATAAAATATAATTACATAGGGAAGTAATTAATAAATGATTACTGGATGTAATTAGTTGAAATGATTTGTTAATAAAAGTAAATTGGGTGTAATTACTTTGTGTAGTTAATCAAGAGATTAATTAATATAATTAATTAAGGAGTAATTAATTTATTTAATGAAGTAAATAAAAAGGTAGATAATTACATGATGAGATAAATCAAGAGTGATTAATATTTGTGGTTTAATTAATGATTAATTATTTAATGTAATTAAATTAGATTAGGATAAACTGAAATGTAATTAGAAATCATTAATTTATATAATCAATGATGTAATAAAAGATTGATTAATTAAGATTAATTAATCAATAATAAGTGATTTATGAGAAATTAATTAATAACTAATTAAGGATTAAAGTAATTAATTAATTTGCGAATTAATTAAAGTTTGATTATTGATTTGGTTAAGAATAATTAATTTGTATGATTAATTAAAGATAATTACTTGAATGTAATTGAAGAATAATTGATCTAGGGTGATTAATTAAGATGGATAATGAAGGGATGATTGATTAATTGATTTGAAATTAATTATTGTTAAATGATGGAATCTAAGTGATTGAGGTTAGTAATTCAATTAGAATTAATTAAATTAATTTGGAAGTGAACAAGTTTGCTTATGGATGATTGAATGGTATTGGATGCCTTGAATAAGACTCAAAGAGACCGGGATCGGTTATTGGAAAATATCTGAAACCACTTCGAATTTTTATTGATATGTGAAATCAATAGGTTGGAATGAAATGATTTAAGTGAATTGGACTATTTAATCTAAATTTTGGTACTTAGAAAATTGATGTGTGAAATAAGTGATATCTATAACAAATTATGAATTTGTAAATTGATTCGAGTTACCCCTGGTTTTATTTGAGTTGTATGCTTTATATTCCATGTTAGATGGGTTTACTCACGCTGGTTTCCAGCTTGACCCGGGTGTTACTTCGATGTAATGCTCGGGTCAGACCGAGTATTACAGATTTTCATGTAAGGACGTTCTGGAGCTTAGGAGGCGAGCTGGACGGCAAGAACGTATGGAGTGTTTCCGTTATATTATATTGTTGTATATCTGAAACTTGATGATTGTGTATATCTAGTGTCTGTATATTTGTGTAACTATGATGAATCGTAAATGTATTTGACTGATACAGAATTCCTTTGTATAACTGATATTATTTGTTATTATATTTTATCCGCTGCGAATGTTAGATGTTGGTGTTTTTGTTCTTCTTATTCTTCTATCTCTTTCTTTTTCTTCCTAACTATCTGAAAATTTCGGGATCGAAAATTTCGGGTCATTACTGTATATTTTATGGATGATATGTTATTTTTCATACTGTCATTTGAAGAATAATAGAATCCTTACATTCAAACGGAAAACAGTCGTCTACCATTTTATGGTGATTTAGTTTTAGAGCATTTGATAATGTTGAATAAATTTTGGCGCTTCCCTTTGAGAATACTTTCTACACTATGACATCATTATATGTGAAAATGAATCAATACATCCTGTACTGCTAATTGGCAAACATGTTAATAGGAGTTTAGAAAAATATATCGTGTACTTAAAAATTTTATGGATAGTTTTGGATCTTCGGTGCTCTTTGGTGGGTCTAAGTAGGCTCTTGCTTATCTTCTTCCTATGCCTCATCGTTCGAAAAATGGGTTCAAGCTGGGTATTTTATGACGATCTTCATGATTTGTTTGTTTTTCACTTAATGTGTTCATTATTGTGTGTTCAGTTAGCCCAAACATGGCGTTACAAACGGTACAAAATTTTGTACATTGTTCAAGACTACAAACTGTGCATTCTAGCTAGGATGGTATACGACACTTTCACTGCTACTTTTGGTACTGTTTTCAAGGTCAAACAATTACTATAGAATTTTGTTCTTCCAGGCTATATTTACTGAAATATAATAAGCATGACAAAAAATGTATTCTTTTTATGCATGGATCCTTTTGCTATATAGCTAATAGCGTTGATGGATGGACTAAAGCTAATAGCTAGGATTCAGTAGCTTTTTACATGGATGCATCGCGATAATTTATAGTAAATGTTTACCAACTTTGATGTTTCATCAATAAAGAAAAAGTATCTGAGAACATTTTATGGACAAATAACATTACTATTGCTTGACGATTTTTGTTTGATTCCCTGATGTATTGACGTCTTTTATATAACGAGCCTTATGTTATTTGAATTTCCAGTATAGATAACAATATTTATAGGCGACAGTTTGTATTTGTTGACATTCTTGGTTATAACAGTTGTTGCAGCCAAATCAAAGGATGTATTCTCAATAGATATGGCAAGTTAGCAAGTATTGTACGTGTAGTTAATTAATTACTATGATTTGTGTCGGTTTAGTTTAATAAACCTTCGTGAATGTTGCTTATTATTTCAATATATTATTTTATTCAAAAATATATACAATCACAACGTTTTTTGATATGAATGACATGTTTTCATTTCTTCTTGCAATCATTTTGTATTGCATTTGGTTCCAACCACTTCTTTTATGGTGCAATACCCAGGTTTCCCGCCAGACCATGATTGTTTGATTGCAATGGTTTAGGGATAAAAATACAATGTAGTATGAAAAATGATGAAATATAAGTTGTTATTAATCATAATAAATAAAAATTCATAAACTTATTCGTCTACCCCGTATGCGAAGCAAGGGCTCGCACTAGTTATATTTTAAAGTTTAATTAATTATTACTTAAGTTAATTAATTTTTAAATTAATTATGAGTTAAGTAAATGATTTATTTTTAATTTATAATTAATTAAGTAAAAGGTTAATTATTAATAAATTATTAATCAAGGGTAATTACTTTTTAAGTATATATTATTGAGGTTTAATTTATAATAAATTATTAATTAAAGGTTTAATTTATTATTTAAGTATAATTAAAGATTATTAATTAATTAATTGAGATAAATTAATATTTAATTAACGAAGATTAAATTAATTATTTAACAATTAATAAAGGATTAATTTGTAGTTATTATTTAACTATTAAATTAAGTTAGGTTTTAATTAAAATTAATTATGATTTAAATAAGGATTTAAATTATAATTAATTATTTTAAAAAGGGTTTTAAAGTTTTAAATCCTTTGGTTTCCAAAAGTAAATTGTTTTAAGGTACTTCTTTTTCAAAGATGGTTTTGAATACAAGTGATTCAAGTGTTGATACCATTAAGAATCCATATAACTGTGATGAGTTATAATGTTGATTATTGGGTTTGTTTGTGTGGGCATGTGTTAGTAGAATAAATCCCCATTCTGCTATAAATTGTTTATTTGTTTGATTGTTTGTTTGTTCGTGTGGACATGTGTAAGCAGAATAAATCCCCTTTCTCCTATAAATGGATTGCATTGTTTGGACATCTGTTCAGCAAGACAAATCATCATCCCGCTATTATGTTATTCGAACATGTATATGATAGTTAGTTCATATTGACATGTTATTTCCTACTTTGGGTATGAGTTATATTTATACATGTTGACCTACGTAAATAAATGTGTAATGACCTACCTTTTTGGATGGTTTAAATCGACGATAGACCACACACGTCAGACTCAAAGCATACAAAAGGGCAGATTGTTATTGGGGTAAATAAGAAAAAAATAGTGAAAGAAAAACAAATACAGAATCTCGCAACGGAATGACAAAATATAATAATCAAATAAACAGTTCATGAAACTGTTTTATAAATACATTTGATTATTCTTTTACAACACAAAATCAGAGTAACAGAAAACAAGAATAAATAAATGCAACAGAACAACATGATGCAATGGAGTAGATATAATACATAATAATAGTACAAATCTTCGTTTTCGTCCTCCAAAAATGAGGTCTTCAACCCCGAAATGCTTAGCATGACCCAAGCGAATTGAAAAGACAAAACACTCGAGTCAGAATTAAAAGATCTTATGTGAGTTAAATCGATAGTAAATAAATATGAGTGTAACAGCATCAGAGATGTTTACGGGGTTTGACATCTCCTATCTAGTGTCTAACGTGAGTGCAATAACTTAAGAGTTGTTCGGGATATACGTCTCCTAAGGATCCGTTAAACTATCTACTATGTAGTACAATACGCTATTATAATATGTCTATTGTAAAGTAAAAATATTAAAATAGCATTAAGGCGTTATCTATATCTCCCTTAACACATTTTTATATATTTACATAGTCTATATGGTACCGTAATTCCTCCGTAAACTGGAGGGCTATCAGAGGGCACTCCATAGGTATGGTACAAACCAAACTCATAAAAGCGTGCTAGGGCATGAGAACACGGCACTCGAGGCAATGCAAGGGTAGATATACCAATTGCTGATCCGGACTGGTGGTAATGCATAACAGCTACTACTACCCACCTCGGAACACACTCCCATAATCAAAATCAAGGGGAGGCTACCAAATCATCACAAAGTCATAATATGGTATCGAAGAAATGTGTCCGATAGGTGGAATGACCTTACTTGGCTTGGCATGGCTCCTGTTTTAGTCACATCTAAGCAGAATCAAGGGAGTCAGGGTCACGTCCATCCTCATAACGAAATCATTCGCCAAACCATCCTACTTCATTTTTGGAATCTCCACCACGTACACTGTTGTTAAAGTGGCATTCGGTATTAACAGAGAGTATGAAAATATCTAATCCCAGTCACTTTAACAACCGAACGCTTATTTCACACCAGATGGTTCTTTTACATTTCAAAAGTCAATTCATAATTGATATCAAAATATCATATTCTCAAACCATTTCATTTTCAAATCATATTCACTTTCAAAAGTCAAATTCACTCAAATATGTCATTTCACAAAAAGGTATCAATTTCAAATTCCAACTTAGGTTGTATCAAAATCAAGGATTTAAATATAAATACCTCAACTTTACACAGTTTGAAATTTTAGCGAATAGTTTAGGTAGTCATAAATAGTTTTAATAGTTTTAAAAATAGTTTAAATATATTAAAATAGTTTAAATAGTGAAAATAGTTTAAATAGATTTAAAATTTTGATTTAATTTGGTTTTAAGATTTTAATATATTAAATATGGATTAATAGATTTTATTAGATTTTAAATGATTTAAATAGATTAAATATAGGTTAAATAGATTTAAATTGTATTAAATAGGTTTTAAGTATTTTAAATAAAATTAAAATAGATTAAATAGATTTAAATTATATTAAATATATTTAAAATAGATTAAGTAAATTTAATTAGTTTAAAATGGGTTAATTAGATTAAATTGAATTAAATAGGTTATAATAGATTAAAATAAGTAAAATAGTTTAAATTTATTAAAATAGTTTAAATTAACTAAAATAGATTTCAAAATTATATCTAAACATTTTCAATAACTCAATTCCAATTTCTACATTTACACTTGGACTTTCGAAAATAATTCAGTTTATATAAATCAAATTTCTATTTCAAAATACCAGTTAACTGAATTTAAAATTTAAAGATTCAAAAATCGCTTAATTTAACCAATCTGGTGTCTATATATAAATTTGCCACCCTAGGGTCAAGTGATACAGATATTTATAATTTTAATCCGCAATTTAAAAATTTACAGTTATATATCATTTCAAATCGCAATCTCGAATTAAATAAAATCCATAAAATCGCTCGAGTCTATCATTTCAACCCATAACGATTTTTCCTAATTATAGATCATTCGGGTATGTATCATTTCAACCCATAGGGAACTTGCAGTGTTATACAATATAAAATACAACATCCAATCATCCAATATCAACAATCGAACATCCATCACAATCATCATCCAAATCAACCAACAAACATCAATAAATAACTGCTTATCATTAAAAGGTATTAAATTGACAATTAAATACAATATTAAATTAAACGATAACTGAATGCAACAAAATTCAAAATTAACTAGAATGACAATTTTAAACCTACCAAACATCAATAAATTTCTAATCACATCATAAATTTAATTTAACTAACATAAGATAATCCAGTACTTGTGAGTAGGTCAAAACACTTACCTTTGATTTTAAATTGAATAAAATCCAAATAAAGGCCCAAAATTCAAACGGTCTCAGAATTCATCCAGTGTCAAAAAGTGCAGAATTTCGACACGATCCTAACGGAACAAACCGCGTGTGAATCCGAGTTCGTATGCAAAAGATATTAAGCTTTGAAGTTAGATGATTTAAATTAGAAAATATATAAAATAATCTAAATACTTACATGTCATCATCGTTTCAGGCTCTCAACCATCGGCACACGAACGTAGCGAACTCAAACCCAACCCACGACTTTGACCGAACTTCGCCGCCACCAGAGGCACTTCCCCTACCATCTGACTTCACCATTGCCCCAGCCACCTCCGGCCGACCTCACCGGTCCTACGCACACCATCCTCGACCTCCCCCGTGCACAGCGCCGCCGCCCCCTTTCCGAGCCCATCGTGACAAATCTAGCGATCAGTTGCAGGAACGAACAATGTCGATTAACTCCCCTCGACCCCCTTTACGCTCCAGCACCACCCGATCGTCGATCGGACGACGATCCGCCATTGGATAGCGAAAACTTAAATTCGACGGCAGAGGTTCAACTTCGATTTCTGGAAAAATGGTGATTCGATGGCAAAAACGAATAGAAGATCTGGGTTACGCTCGTCACAGCTTCGAATCGATATATAACTTGATATGGTTTGGGGGGTTTGCTTTTTCGATTTGATTTTGAATTTGGAATTGGTTTTGGTTTGTCTACCATTGGAAAAAGAGAAGCATATAGAATTGTACGTACTGAAATGAGAATATGAGAAACAACTAGGGTTTATAATGAGCTATTTATAGGTATAGCTGAAATAGAAAAGAATGGACCAGATCGATTTGGATTGGAACGATAAACGACCCGAAAAGCCCGTTTTGCTCCCGAAACGGAAATGGGTCATCCCATATATCAAAATAGATGTTTTTGATAATTTTAAACTCAATGGAACAGGTTTCAAGTCCTAATTCCATTGTACGAAGAAGTTAGCTTAAAAATAAGCTTATTTCAAATTGATTTCAATTGAATTTAATTAAATTGATTTCCACGCGTTTCGAGTCTGTATGATCAAACGACAAGTCTGATCGCTACGAAACTTAAAATCCTACAATAATTCACCGTTACGGATCTGATAAAACTAGTTTCATCGAAATCCGAGACAGTGGCCAAAATGGCTATATTTCGCGTTAATTAAATAAATTAATATTAAATTAGTTAATTACTTTTTAATTCAATATTTATAAACTAACAAATTTCATCATTTTTGACGACTTAGACGTTATAATAACATAAAGCAAATTTACATATCAATTTCAGTGTTTTAATATTTCACTAATTACAGTATTCAATTTCAATTGTAATTAAATCCAATTAATTAAAATTAAATTCCAATAAATTGATTATACTTTGATTTCAATTATTATATTCAGTCAATTATTACTCTAATAACATAGTTAATATTTGTTAATGTCTTATTTCACTAATATGCTACAATTTCCATCTTTTATTTGTATTAACTACTATATTCAATTACATTGAATTTTGTCAATTTTACACGCTAATTATAATTTAAAATTCTAATTAATTTTATCTATCTTGATTTCACTCTTTTATTTCATTAATTATTGCCTTGTAAATAAAATTAACATTTCTATACATTTTATTACATTCACACTTTGCAGTTATTGTCTTAACTCACATTAATGTAACATTTATTTACATTTGTTTGTAATTGATTAATTAAATTGGCAACAGATAACAATTGTCACCATTCCTACATTTAATAACATTTGTAAGTTTATTATTTACAAGCAAATGTTATAACAACTCTCATTACACTCATTTTATCAATTACAATTAAGCACACCTTATTTCATTAATTAATACAACATTTAAATTATTGGTTACTCCTTTAATCCAATTATCAATTAATACATGCATTACTATAATTTATTTGCAACATATACCAATTATACTCTTTAATTCTTTTAATTAATTAGAATTTAAAAGCAGTTATCAATTCATCTTAATTTAATAATATTACATTTTATTCCAACCATATTCTTATTATTGAGTCAAAAATTTTCATTTCTACCAACATTTCATCACAAACCTTATTAAATCAACAATTTTTAATTATCAAAAATTACGAGTCGTTACACTCTCCCCACTCAAAACTTTTCGTCCCCGGAAAGGAAAAGAAAGGAAAAGAGGAATTAAGTAATTAATATATCTTATTCAAAATATTAAATTTATAACCAATTAATTTACAAAATTAAATTATTTAAATAAAATATGTCAATTAATACTATTAAGTCCTTTTATATTCAAGTAAATAAAAGTTTGAAGACATTTCACAAAATTTTCTAAGTCCAAAATTCACTGAAAATTTCGGCAGAGTCTCCTTTGTACAGAGAGGTGTGGGAGATAAAATAATATCAATAATAATAAAATATATCATAATTTTCAAAATAAAATATCCTAAACCACGAGAAAACAATATAATATCACTAGAAAACCGTAATCCGCGAATGTACCTATTTGTCGGGCAAACAATGCTTATTATATAAAACCAAAAGTAGCAGCAATTACTTCCATAACCTGTGCTTCACTAATGTAACCCAAAAGAGGTTAATAATTGAGTAAATGAGAAAGTATTTAAGTTGTTTCAATCAATAACAAACAATCAATAAAACATAACAACAATCATTTTGCAAACAAAAAGTACAGACATCATTTTAGCAAAGAAATCAATTATCCATTCATAGCAACCAAATTAAATGGTTTTGTTCGAGTTTAGAACTTCTAATCATATAAAATGATAAATAAACTACTAAGTATACCATAAACTCAAAAGTCTTAGATGAAACTCAATAGATCATTTATACATCCTACACAATTGGAGTATCCTTTCCCAACCAACTCATAAGTCACATAAACAATAATTTCAAGTAATATTTAAGTTTTATTCTTATTACTCTTTCTTTTTCACATTATTCACTGTTCATTTTCATTTGTTCATGCTATGCTTGTTTAATTTCTTTACATTTATCACTTAAAAAAATTCATTTTCCATTCATTTATACAATACCATTTTTCTTTTTATTACTTCACTACCACTCTACTACATGTTACTTCACATTTACTATCTAGTTTGATTTCCCTTTTTTCATCATTACTTTTCTTTTCTCATTCATATAATGTTTATTTTCAATAATTTACATTTGTTATTGCTTACGTTCATTTCTCCTTTATTCATATAATGCCATTTCATTTATTTTATTACCTTACATTCATTGCTTAAATAAGTTATTTATATTTCAATTATTGAATTATATATTATCAGGTAATCCCATTTACAATTCAACTCGCCATTTATAGATTGTTTCTTTTCCACATTCATTCTTCCATATTAAGTATATTGAATATTAAATTTATTTCTAAGTCATTTCAATGTTTTCTAGAGTTATAACCATTCAATTTTTATAGTTCTCATTTTAATTCTACATATCTTCCGTATTAATTTAAGTTCATAATGATTTACTCGCAATATTCAACTTTTACTATTCAAGCTGATTATAAATAACTAAATGATAATCATTTTTCTTACATTATTCACATTTATTACATTTAATTAGTAGCATTTCAAATTATCAACTTAAGTTCATAATAATTTATAATATTAAGATTCTTATATATAAAAGTAAGTCCATTGAACACTTTCGTTTTTTCTAAGTTTTTACTTGTATAATATTCCAATACATATTCTTTTTAACATTTCAACTTTATTAATTTGGTAAGTTATATATATGTCTTAAGAATGAAATTGAATATTACCCAAGTTTCTCTTATTTATTTAGTTGACAAAATGTTCAATCATTACCATTTCTTATTTTCATTTTCTTTTTATTTACAGTTTCAAAATTTCAGTTTCTTATCTATCATTAATCAATCTAACATCAAATTTCTTATTTTAATTTTAGAAGCTTTCAATTATTAATATAGTTAAGATTCCATTCATTACAATAATTTCAATTTATAATTTTCAGAAAATAAAGAACTAAGCAACCGGGTTTCATTTTCAATCATTTAAAATAATTTATATCTACCCATAACTTACATACATACATATATATATATATATATAGTCAAACTTCAGAATTTAAAATTAAGATTGGTTTATCAAAACGATGTGCAGTAAAACTACTACAGCAGTCTTCCCACTTCGAAACTCGAAAATGAACGTCGATGATGCATGCACTCAACACCGAAATTATTTTCCAGCGACTATGAGGGAGTACAAACTTATTTCATTCCAAATTCTTTAAAACATTTCTTTCAAATCATAATGAAATATTTCTATCAGAAAATACTTCTAAATGATATTAATATTATAGTCCAAAATCTTTCGAAAGAAATTTAAAAATCTCAGCACTTAAGTTCTCAAAACTCCAATTTATATTCATTTTATTTGTAAATCTTGTTTTTCAATCAGTATTACAAAATTTCACTACCTAATAAAAAAATATATTACAACCAACTATATCATTCATAAAATTATTCTTTTATGTGCAAAATATATAGTAGGCAAAATTATTTCATTTGTCTATATTTCAAAACAATGTTGTGTCCGTCTGTCCTATTAAGTGTTTAGAAATTCCTATCGATGTCATAGCGTTCTATGCACCAACTAGAATTTATAAATACAAAACAGAACGAATTAACACAATACAAAACCCTTCATAACACTAAAAAATACGCACTTTCGTGTATATACACTCGGCGACTCTTTCTAAGGTATTACTACCCTATTTCTAAAGAGTTAGACCCTACAAAGCTAAGGTTATTGCTAAACCAAAGCTCTGATTCCAACTGTAACAACCTGCCTTTTTGGACGGTTTAAATCGACGATAGACCACACACGTCAGACTCAAATCACACAAAAGGACAGATTGTTATTGGGGTAAATAAAAAAATGGGGAAAGAAAAACAAATACAGAATCTCACAGCAGAATGACCAAATATAATAATCAAATAAACAGTTCATGAAGCTGTTTTATAAATACATTTGATTATTCCTTTACAACACAAAATCAGAGTTACAGAAAACAAGAATAAATAAATAAATGCAGCGGAACAACATGATGCAATGGAGTAAATATAATACATAATAATAGTACAAATCTTCATCTTCGTCCTCCAGAAATGAAGTCTTCAACCCTGAAATGCTCAAGCTGACCCGAGCGAATTGAAAAGACAAAATACTCGAGTCAGAACAAAAGGATCTTTTGTAAGTTAAATCAACAGTAAATAAATATGAGTGTAACGGCGTCAGAGATGTTTACGGGGTTTGACATCTCATATCCTGTGTCTAACATAAGTGCAATAAGTTAAGAGATGTTCGGGATTTACATCTCCTAAGGATCCATTAAACTATCTACTATGTAGTACAATATGTTATTATAATATGTCTATAGTAAAGTAAAAAGTATTAAAATAGCGTTAAGGCGTTACCCATATCCCCCTTAACATATTTTTATACATTCTCATAGTCTATACAATACCATAATTCCTCCGTAAACTGGAGGGCAATCAGAGGGCACTCCATAGGTATGGTACGAACCAAACTCGTAGATGGCGCGCTAGGACATATGAACACGGCACTCGAGGCAATGCCAGGGTAGATATACCAATTGCGGATCCGGACTGGTAGTAACGCATAGCATCTACTACTGCCCACCTCGAAACACACTCCCATAATCAAAATCAAGGGATAGCCACCAAATCATTACAAAGTCATAATATGGTATCGAAGAATTGTGTCCGATAGGAGGAATGGCCTCACTTGGCCCGAATGGCTCCTACTTTAGACACATCGAAGCTGACTCACGAGAGTTAGGGTTACGTCAATACCTCATACAAAAATCGTTCGCCGAACCATCTTACTTCATTTCTGGAATCTCCACCATGTACGCAATTGTTAAAGTGGTTTTCGGTATTGGCAGAGAGTATGACAATATCCGATCCCAGTCTCTTTGAGAACCAAACGCTTATTTCACACGGGATGGTTCTTTTATATTTCAAAAGCCAATTCATAATTGATATCAAAATATCATATTCTCAAATCATATCATTTTCAAATCATATTCACTTTCAAAAGTCACATTCACTCAAATATATCATTTCACAAGAAGGTATCAATTTCAAATTCCAACTTAGGTTGTATCATCATCAAGTATTTAAATATAAATACCTAAACTTTACACAGTCTGAAATTTTAGCAAATAGTTTTGGTAGTCACAAATAGTTTTAAAAGTTTTAAAAATAGCTTAAATAGATTAAAATATTTTAAATAGTGAAAATAATTTAAATAGATTTAAAATTTTGATTTAATAAGGTTTATGATTTTAATAGATTAAATATAGATTAAATAGATTTTATTAGATTTAAAATGATTTAAATAGATTAAATATAAGTTAAATAGATTTAAATTATATTAAATAGGTTTTAAATATATTAAATAATTTAAAATATATTAAAGTTATATTTAATAGATTCAAAATAGATTAAGTAAATTTAATTAGTTTAAAATGGGTAAATTGGATTAAATTGAACTAAATAGGTATAATAGGTTAAAATAAGTAAAATAGTTTATATTTATTAAAATAGTTTAAATTAATTAAAATAGATTTCAAAATTATATCCAAACATTTTCAATAACTCAATTCCAATTTCAACATTTACGCTTGGACTTTCGAAAATAATTCAATTTATATAAATCAAATTTCTATTTCAAAATAGCAGTTAACTGAATTCAAAATTTAAAGATTCAAAAATCGCTTAATTTAACCAATCCGGTATCCGTATATAAATTTGCTACCCTAGGGTCAAGTGATACAGATATTTATCATTTCAATCCACAATTTAAAAATTTAGGTTATATATCATTTCAAACTACAATCCCGGATTAAATGAAATCTATAAAATCGCTCGAGTCTATCATTTCAACCCATGATTTTTCCTAATCTATAAATCGTTCGGGTATGTATCATTTCAACCCATAGGGAACTTGCAGTGTTATATAAGATAAATTACAACATCCAGTCATCCAATATCAGCAATCAAACATCCATCACAATCATCATCCAAATAAACCAACAAACATCAATAAATAACTGATTATCATTAACAGGTATTAAACTGACAATTAAATACAATATTAAATTAAACGATAATTGAATGCAAAAAAGTCCAATTTAACTAGAATGACAATTTTAAACCTATCAAACACCAATCAATAAATTTCTAATCATGTCATAAATTTAATTTAACTAACATAGGATAATCCAGTAGTTGTGAGTAGGTCAAAACACTCACCTTTGATTTTAAATCGAATAAAATCCAAAAAAGGCCCAAAATTCAAACGGTCTCAGAATTCGCCCAAACAAGCGTCAAAATGTCTGGAATTTCGATACGGTCCTAGCGGAACAAACCACGTGTAAATCCGAGTTCGTATGCAAAGATATTAAGCTTTGAAGTTAGACGAATTGATTTTGGTTTGATTTGATTTTGGTTTGCAATTGAATTTGAATTGGTTTTGGTTTGTCTGCCGTTGGAAAGAGAGAAGCATATATAATTGTACGTACTGAAATGAGAATATGAGAAACAACTAGGGTATATCTCAAGCTATTTATAGGTATAGCTGAAATAGAAAAGAATGGATCGGATCGATTTGGATTGGAACGATAAACGACCCGAAAAGTTTGTTTTGCTCCCGAAATGAAATTAGGTCATCCCATATATCAAAATAGATGTTTTTGATAATTTTAAACTAAATGGAATAGGCTTCAAGTCCTAATTCCATTGTATAAAGAAGTTAGCCTAAAAATCAGCTTATTTCAAATTGATTTCAACTGAATTTAATTAAATTGATTTCTACGCGTTTCGAGTCCGTTTGATCGAACGACAAGTTCGATCGCTACGAAACTTGAAATCCTACCATAATTCACCGTTACGAATCTGTTGATACTTGTTTCGTCGAAATCCAAGATAGTGTCCAAAATGGCTATATTTCACGTCAATTAAATTAATTAATATTATATTAATTAATCAATTTTTAATTCAATATTTATAAACTAACAAATTTCATCATTTTTGATGACCTAGACATTTACAATAACTAAAACAAGTTTGCCCATAATTTCAGTGTTTTAATGTTTCACTAATTTCAGTGTTCAATTTCAACTGTAATTAAATCCAATTAATTAAAATTAAATTCCAATAAATTGATTATACTCTGATTTCAATCTTTATATTCAATCAAATATTACTCTAATAACATAGTTAGTATTTATTGATGTCTTATTTCACTAATATGCTACAATTTCCATCATTTATTTGTATTAACTGCTATGTTTCAATTACATTGAATTTTTTCAATTTTACACATTAACTATAATTTAAAATACCAATCAATTTTATTTATCTTGATTTCACTCTTTTATTTTATTGATTATTGCCTTGTAAACAAAATTAACATTTCTATACCTTTTACTACATTCACACTTTGCAGTTATTGTCTTAACTCACATTAATGTAACATTTATTTACATTTTTTTTGTAATTGATTAATTAAATTGGCAACTGATAACAATTATCACCATTCCTACATTTAATAACATTGCAAGTTTATTATTTACAAGCAAATGTTATAACAACTCTCATTACACTCATTTTATCAATTACAATTAATCACAACTTATTTCATTAATTAATAAAACATTTAAGTTATCAACTACTCCTTTAATCCAATCATCAATTAATACATGCATTACTATAATTTATTTGCAACCTATATCAATTATACTCTTTAATTCTTTTAATTAGTTAGAATTTACATTTAAAGCAGTTATCAATTTACCTTAATTTAATAATATTACATTTCTTTCCAATTATATTCTTATTATTTAATCAAAATATTTCATTTCTACCAACATTTTGTCACAAACCTTATTAAATTAAAAAAAATTAATTATTGGAAATTACGGGTCGTTACAAACTGTTTAGTGAATTGAAATTCAATTGAGATTGAATGGTAACTGTAACGATCCCAATTTTGAACTAAATTTAAATTAATAATTAATGTAAAATTTGGAATTTATTTTGGATTTTTCAAAATAAATAAAATAAGTGTTGATTTGCATATATAAAAATAAGATTGTAAAATTCATTTGAGTTTAAGAATTCAAAGTAATAAATGTTTTAGAATTATTTGAATTTGAAATATATATGTATATGTATATATGAGTAAATTTAAATTTGAATATTGAATTTGAATTTGAATTTAAAAATTTGAATAAATGACTATGTAAAATGATTTGGATTTAAAAATATTATATATGTAAATTATTTAATGTGTAGTAGTTTTAAAAGCACTTTTCTTTAAAATATTGTATAATAATATAAGGGAAATGTCTTTATAAAAAAATAGGGAAATATAACATAAAAAATTATTTTGAAAACATTATTAATATGATAATACAAATGTTAGGAACTGAGTACATAATATTAACAAGTGTTAAGATTAAAATGCATGCAAAGGACAAGTGTCATTTTTTTGTTTTCATTTTTAAGAAAATTTATAAAAAGGAAATAGAAACTATATAATATCTTAAACCCCTCTTTCTCATTTCTTTTATCCACCTTCAAGACTTTAACAAATCTGAGAAAAACAAATCAATTTTTTTTTCAAAGCAAACTTTAAAACAAACCAAACCAGATCAAAGAAAAACAGGAATCGGTAAAATAATTAAACTCAAAGGGAAATTAAAAGCAAGTTTAAACCAGGAAAACAAGATTTTACAAATAAAGGATATCTTTAGCAACAATTCAATAATCAAATAAAAAGATCAAAGATTCAGGGACCATTACAAAATCAACTCAGACAAGCCAATTCAAATCCCAGTAATCTGTTTTCAGCTTCCAGTATTTAAAACTCTCTGTTTCTTCTTGATCAAAGTGAGTAAACTCACTTCTTAAAACTTGGATCTGTTTGAATTTTTGGTTTGCATTTGATCTGGGAAGTTATTAATTTAATATGTTGAGATGTTTATATATTGTGCCTGTATGTGTATGTATATTGTGTGCATATATCTAGAATCCTGGAAAATGCCTCTGTTAACAAAATTTACAGGTTTTAATTTAGGTTTAAAATTCAATTCCACCTTCCTCAATCATTTCTAGCTTGTGATGTTCAGACAAAACATGTTTAAAATCTCCACAACTTAATTTTAAAAATATATTTCCAAAGAAAATATATGATGGGTTTATCTGGGAAAAGAAATAAAGTATAAATTCGAATTTTACTCAATTTTCAATCTGCATGAATTCAAGATTTAATTACACCATCCAAATCCATTTCGAAAATAATGATTTTTAAAACAAAAATCAGAATTTTTAGTTTTGAATTAAGGTGGCATTTGCGAGATGAACGGAGAATGGGTTTTCGCGAATTTCCGTCGATCGGAGAATTTCTAGATCTTGAGGTTTAGGCCGCATCTTGTTGAAAGGTCTGAGACCAATAGAAAAATGGTTGATGATTTTTTAATTCATTGTGGTTGGTGATTTGGATCGATCTAGGGTTCAAGCATTGTATTTTTTCGACGATATTCGCGAGGCATGTAGGAAGGCCATGGGGAACCGAAGATCATCGCGAGTGTGGGGATCGCCGCGTGGATGGGTGGAGATGCTCTGGTCGGAGGGACATGGGTTTTGATCGTCGTGACCGCCGTGGCGAACTTATTTTGTCGATATAGGTTGGGTTCTTGGGTTGAACTGAATGCTTGATTTTGAGTTAATAATGGTTTTGTGCTTTTGGTTAAAATTGGTTACAAATGTTTTAATTAACCAAGTTTAAAAAAATGGTTTAAAAAAAATACATAACCTTTATTTTGAAAGTTTATTTTAAATAAACTTAATAATATTAAAGAAGTAAATTAATATTACAAATGTTTTAATTGTTAATTAACTTCTAAAGTCTAAGTTAATTTATTTGTTAAAGGAAATCAATTACTTAAAGTTAATTACTTAATAAAAGTAATTAAGGTAAATAAATTAAGAAATTAAGATTGATTAATCAAGTGTTTAAAGGTTAATTAATTTAAGGATAATTAATTAATGTAATTAAGGTAATTAATTTAAGAGTAATTTATTAATTAAAGGTTAGGTAATTAACAAAAGTAATTAAGAAAATGGGGGATATTTGAAATTGCAACCGTCCTTTAAAATTTAGAGAAAGATTCCACAGGATAAAGAAACATTCTCTTAAGCATGATACATGGAACAAACTTAGAGAGTGGTTTCTCCTTTCCTATTTAAGCAATGAATTTCGCTCTATTCGTATATGCCACACCGTTAAACTCAGTAATATGTCCACCATGCCACAGTAGAAACCCTTTTTTGGACATTAATGCTTAAATATTCAAAGCAATCACTCAGGCTATCTAGCTGCGGGGTATTTAGCCTTAGCTTTTGCTTTATTACTTGCCACACTTGTTTGGAATATGCATAGTTAAAGAAGAGATTATCAATAGTTCATCATCTACGTTGCATAACTTGCATAAAGTGGAGTGTATGTTAGACCAATTCTTGATTTAGTTCGTAGTATTCAGTCTATTTAAATATGCGAGATATAAACACATAGACAGTTTGAGTGCATTCACTTGATTCCATATATGATGATCTGCATTTTAACGAGTTCATGTACTCATATGATATTGCAGGTAGATTTTAAACTAAGTTCTCTTTTTTGTTTACGTTTTCACCACCTAAATACCCTGAAAAGTTCTTATAAATGTTAACCGTTGTTATTTGGTTGCATATAGCTAGAGGTAAATTGAGGTTGTTAAGGCTCCTATTTGCATTATCAATTAAAGCAACCACCTCTTTATTTACACCTTTTATGTATTTAAGTTGTTGGCACCCTAAAATATAGAGGCGAAGATGAATACAAAGATGGAAATAAAAGAGTGGTGAAAGACAATAAGGCAGGACGCGTCTAATAAGGAGAAATGTATTTAGTTGTGAATTAAGATGAAAGCTTGAAGATAAATTCAATTTTAATAGCATGGTATAAATACCACATTAGATTTATTATCGATTGTTAACCGGTAGACTGTAAATTTTTCTTGATTTTTTTAGAATAAGTTTATCGTGATGATATTTTATTAACATGTAAATTGTCATTGCCTACTACCATAAATATAAATATGCATAGATGTACTTACCTAGTCAAGATCTAAATTACAAATACTTTAAGAAAGTTGTGGTAGAAAAAAATTACTTTATTATCATCGTAAAAATAAAATAAAATACCATGATGGGAAGAGAAGAAAAGATGTAGAAGTTGAATCATAAAACATTAGAGAATTAGATTGTGAGAAGGGAAATAAAAAATCAGGGGAAACTAGTTAAGAGAATAATTACAAGGAGGTTGAAGTAGATTTGTTTTATCGAGGAGGAATGGGCTTAGAAACCCCATTATAAACTGATGGAAATAAAACGAAGACCGTCTCCATAGGAGGATAGACGATGGTGGTTCATGATATTATTTTCCCAATCATAAAATCACAGCGGAAACTGAAATGCACCACCACCCACCTACATATATGTTGGCATTGTGGAACTTGATTTCAATCAGAAATAATAAAGAAATGCAAAAAGGAAAAAGGATCGCTAGGCGAGTTGAAGGAAATTAAGCAAATCGTATAATTAAGAAAATTATAATTTGAATAACAAAATTACCTAACATGCATCATTGCGAATCCATGCTTGGATCAAAGGCATAGAGGTGAATAAGCAAATGTCATATTATACTGAAAGTTGTATTTGCTAATTTATGTACTAATATCTTGAAAGTGAAATTATACAAAGGATCAAATGTCAAACTATTGAAAGCGTCAATGTGCCCCTATTTGGAGTGAATTAAGAATAATAAATTAATACAATAGGAGGAAACATGGTTGACGTAATTGGTTGATGGTCCGAAAGGCGAGATCAAAGGTCTCGAGTTTGAACTTCAAAATTGACAACCCATTACCTGGAGTATGTGTTTGACAAACACATCTTCCTTAAGTCTATAAGCGAAACTTGGTTGTTGGTAATTAAAAAAAATATAAATTAAAATACAATAGGTTAATAAAGGATCACTAATGTAATGTATAGTGAACCAAAAATTGGTAAAGGACCACTAATGAATTTTTTTACATTTCGACTCCTTTTTACTTTCTACAACCTCTCTAACCCTAATTATACTCTCCTCAAATATCAAGCTTTTGTAAAACCCCAACCTCTTATTTTATGTATCGAAATGTCTATCCATACTTTAGAATTAGAATGCTTAATAGAAGAATGCTTTCCCTACTGGAAAGTCGCAAATTTGAATATTGACTCTTGGATTCATTTCCCATGGATCGACGAACATGTTATCATGGATCATTATCTGTTCTTCTCTAGTGTTTTAGCTGTTTTTTCTAATATTTTCACGCTTATCCCCTGAATTTGGGTTGATTGGGTTTGTAGGTCAATCGAGGTTAAAGTTTTCAGAAGCATAAATTGCTACTAATTTTTTTTATAATTAACGAAGAGAAACCCAAGGCGAGTAGGTTTCCATGTCATTATTTTTCATTACTTTTTTCTCGTTGATGAAAATTATACTTTTTTAGAAGAATAACATGTTTCATAATGGGAAAAATGATGATGGTTAAATTTGAAAAACTAGTCTTTCTCATTACATAGTTGAGTTTGATCATTCTTTCATTTATAGAATTAACTCAAAAGGAAATTGGAAAATTCTACATTTTTATAACATAAACTATATCATAGTTTCAAGCCCGGCCCTTCCCCAAAGCGGGGGAAGCAACCGCTTAGGGCAACATTTCACCTAGGGCCTAAATTTTTTACCGATTAGCATACAGACAAAAAAAATGCGGATGTCAATCGCGATTCGTCCAAGCGTTCCCGTTCATCTCGTCGTCTAGGCACAGGCGCACCAGTCTCCGCTCCATCCTCTAGGCTCCGGCGGGTAGCGGATCGGCTCATCTAAGCTCCAGCAGCCGACGGTTCAAAGTTAAAGAATTAGGGCTTCTTGATTTGACATCTCGTCGATCTCGAGTTGGGGAAGGGCCGGCTCCAACCTCTAGCGGCACGGCAAGATGTTCTCATAGTAGGTTCTGATAATTATTTGATAATTCAATTTAATCATTTACAGTACACAGCGAATAGATTGATAGCTTCCAAGTCTCACTGCTTTGGACTTATAGGCAAGATTAAATGATTAATTTAGAGTTTAATGCTATCTTATTTCAGTCATTGTAATCCTTCTAACGTACTTCTTATGGGCATGGTTACAGTCTGTTTCACCTGAGTTGCTCAATTGCCAAAATTTAAAGCTTGATGTTCTAGAAACTTACCTTGCAGGTAACCTACTCTATTTCACTCTTGCAGCATCTGTTTTCTTTGGTTTGATTTGTACACTTAAATCAGTATGTATATAGTTTTGGGTTAATGGACCTTAGTCTTTTATGTAAAACACAGACAAAACAATTGATATCCCATTTCAATCGACTCTTGTCTATTTCAATTTGATTCTCAAATTCTAAGTCAAAACCTATAGAAAACTACACCTGTAGAAAATCAATTACCTATATGAAATTCCTAGTTTATCATTTAAACCTATAGAAAATAACACTTGGCAAAGTATAGTGAAAATCAGATGCTAGCAGTTTACTTAGTTCTGGCATTTAGTTTTCTAAAATTTATCTCCACTGCCAAAATATAAAGAAAACTAACAACTAATATTCATGATATAAAAAGTTAATTTGGTATTCGCTACTAATTAGTTTGGATCGACTTATACAAGTTGTTTTTTTTTTTTGCTTTTTAAAAGCCAAGACCTATTCATTTTGGCTTTAAAAAAGTCAAAAAGCGACTTATATAAGTCGATCCAAACAAGGCGTACGAAACAAGTCCATGATTTAATACATAAAACTGATAATTTGGTATTTGCTAAGAAGAAAGCACAGTAAAAAAAATTGTTTGCATATGTTTGTGTCTTTGGAAACCTTTTTGATATGTTGTCATTTGTTCTATCTGCCTGCTGTATAGTGGTCAATTTTTTTTGGAATGCAATTGTATTTTGGCATGGTCTGAGTTGGATGAACAAGTATGTAACGCCACACTCCGAGACCCACTCTAGTAGAGAGTATTAAGGAGTAATACCGTCTACTAGAACGGAGAATAGAGTATAATGGAAGCGACCATGTGTAATCAAGCTATAACTAACTACTGAATACGTCGAGTAGGTGGTTTTCTTTTCTCAAGTCGTTCGACATATCCAATAGATATTTATAACGAAATTACAATGGCTAAGGAAAATAGGTTCAGAACAAACATAATACTAAATGATAACATCATTATCATAGAACAGTCACATAACAGTCACAGAACATAGGTACAATATATCGTCAATACAGATCCAAATATCAAAAGGTGGGTACAAAGCCACCGCTCACAGATGTGAGTCAAAAATATGTACATAAGAGACTGAATAATCAGAGTATAAAAATAGTGGACAAATATAAAGAGCTATCTATCAGCATAGCAGATAATGTCCAAGCGGAAGCACAGAAAGCTAAGTCCAGAGACCTAACCTGAAACAACTCGGTCTGACCCGAGCGAAAACACTCGGGTCAGGCTAGCTAAATAATCAGTAATAACTGAGATATATAATAATGCGGTACATAAATAAAACAGCACTTCTCCAAAGAGAAGAGTAATATGGACTACATGAACATAATGACGATCCCTAATCATCAATAAACAGTAAAAATCTCCAAAGAGAATATCAACACCAAAGTGTTAAATAAATAAAATCGCCGCATATCATCGGCATAGCCAAAGCTATATAAAGTAGCCCATATGCAATAATCCCAAGAGTGACCAGAGTCTGTAATCAATGCCCAAGCAAAGAACGATGCTCCAAAGAGCAATAGTGATATACTGAAAAGTCAATGAAATCGAATACTGAAAAGCAGTGTCCAGAGACACTGTGAATCCACAAGGTAATCGCACTTACATCGTATGGTTCCATAGAACCAACACCGAATGGCGGTACTCGAATGGATATAAAATCATCAGATAATACAAGTATAGCACGTGCACCGACCAGAGTCGTTACTGCCAAGTACTGTAGAGTTGTGATCGATCACTCGCACAGATGCGAAACGTGCGAGACGGCGAGATCCTTCCCAGAAGGATATAGACCCAGAGGCACATGTCGAAAAACTGCTCCACTGAGCAGGTGTCCAGAGACGGTTGCCCAGAGGCGTGGTGACCCAGAGGTCCAGTACTGGCCGCCCAAAGGCTAATGTGTCACAAACTTCTTGGAGAGGAACCCGTAAAGTGTTAACAATGAGTCCCATACCACACGTTCGCACTAAACGGTTTACTAACCAATAGCAAGCTCACACTCCAAACAATAAAAAGTCCACCTCATATCATCGGTAAACTAGACCCAAAAGTCAAAACGATCAATCGAATAGGTCGGGATTAACCGGAAAGAAAATACACACGGTTCCATAGGCCGGAGATTTCCTAACCGTTTAAGCACCTTTCCACTTCACTCGACGTGCTAAAAGTGAGTGTGAGATTTTTATTATAGAAAATAATGTGCGAAACGGATTTATAATTGATTTTGAAATCAGTTTAAAACGTCTTTTGAAAACTCTCCTATTATGGAGTAATTAATTTAATAATTAAAAATAATATTATATAATAATTTCGAAAGCCATTTAAGAGTGAAAAATCCTTTTAAAATAGTTCATAAAAACCCGTGTACGAAATCTAGAGACAAATCTCAAAGAAATCGATTAATCAGAAAATCACTGAAAACCAATATTCGTGTTGGAAAATATTCCGAATGGTTGTGAACCAGAGTTAGACAATTTTTGATTAGCAATTAAGCCCAAAGGTTCATTGCAAAAAGAATCAATTTGGAGCGGTTGCACCAAAATGGAGCAACCCGGACTCGGTTGCACCAAAAATGGTGCAACAGGTGGGTCGGAACCCGGCTGCGCTAAGTGGATGCAGCCCATTTTTTTTTCATTTTTTTTCGGCCCCCAGCCCGCATGGGCTGGGGGGAAATAAGGCAGCCCCAGCCCGTGCGGGCTGGGGGAGATACAACCCGCCCCAGCCCGCATGGGCTGGGGAAAAATACAGCTAGCCCAGCCCATGCGGGCTGGGGGGAAATACAACCCGCCCAGCCCATGTGGGCTGGGGGATACAACCGCCCCAGCCCATGCGGGCTGGGGGAAAAACGGCCCGTCCCCAGCCCGCGTGGGCTGGGGACTCGCGGCCCGCCCCAGCCCGCGTGGGCTGGGGACTCGCGGCCGGCCCCAGCCCGCGTGGGCTGGGGACTTGCGGCCGGCCCCACTAAGGGCTGGCCTGCTACTGGCTAGCCCAACCAGGCTAGCCTGCTGTGCCCGGGCTGCAGCCTGGGTGCAACCCAGACCCCTGTTTTCAGGCCGAAGCATTCCAGCCTGCTCAAAATGATGATTTAAGTGATTTTGGGGTGTTTTTTTTTAAGTTTTTGGCATCAAATTTCACTAATAACAATCACAAACTAGCATATAATGATTACTACACCATATTAAAGGAAACAAAGGCCAAAGCTTAGCATTACCTTATGAAGCAATATCACAAACACCTTATGTGCACACCCAAAATGAAAGCAAAGATGATCAAAGATCTATGATTCACATGTTACATAATAAAACATGTGTTACTAAATGATTATTGAAGTCAAAAGAAGATTAAACACATATTAGAAGAGGTTTTTAGCAATATACCTCTCTAGAAAGCAACAAAGACCATTATAGCATCAACCCAAGTTAGCAAAAGATGATTAGGAGGCTATAAGATCATAAAAACACATAAAACATGTGTTAACAAACTAATTTCAGAAATTAGAAAGATATAAAAATGGATTTGAGGTGGGTATTTGCATTACCTTTGCATAGAATGACTTGCATAAGCTAAAACTAGAAGGAGATGAAGATAGAGGCCATTTTTATTAAGAAAGCTTTAGGAAATGATTAGGGTTTTGATTAGGGATGAATGAATGAGGTTAGGAGAGTTTGAGATAATTTATAGAGGAGGTTTTAGGTTGGGTTATTGGGTTAAGTTTTGTAACCCAATAAGAAGAAGGTTATTTACATGTTTCCAAAAATTAGTCTAAGTGTTCATGTATGTTTATAAACTCATTTTTCTTACCCAAACCCGTTTTAAAATCTCTCCTAAAATATTTAACTTTCCAAAAATAACATTTTATCCTCATTTTAAAATCCCATATTTCCCAATTTAATTAAAATAGCCTTTTTCAAATAAATTTTGTTATTCCAAATCCTTTTACGCTTCATTAAAATAAATAAAAATTCTAACTTTTATTTATTAATTGGTAATACAAATCCCGGGTTGTTACAGACTCCCCCCTTAAGAAAATTGCGTCCCCGCAATTTCTTAAGATAGATATCGTCTATAACGTCAAATCCACAAAAGAAGTGATAGAGATAAAATAGAGAATTCTCACCCATAGAAGAAGATGGGAGAAAGCCAGGATAAGAGCGCTCGATAGATTCTCTGGTCTCCCAAGTGCACTCCTTAGGATTCGTTGACCATTGAATCTTTACGAGTGGAACCTTTTTGTTGCGAAGGTGTCTGACCTCCGAATCTAGCACACGATGAGGTTGCTGCTCCAAAGATAAATCAGGTAAGATCTCTAAATCAGGCACGACATGCGGCTCAATGATAGAATCAGGATCGCATACACACTTGCGAAGCTGAGAAACATGGAACACGTCATGCATTCCGGAAAAATGAGCAGGTAGAGCCACACGATAAGCAACGGGGCCGATGCGTTCCGTAATAGGAAATGGTCCAACATAGCGAGGAGCCAACTTCCCTGTAGAGCTGAAACGCACAACCCCCTTCATGGGAGAAATCCGAATGAAGACAAAATCACCAATGGAGAACTCAAGAGGCTTCCTACGTTGTCCACGTAGGATTTCTGGCGGTCCTGTGCCTCTTTCATTCTCTGACGGATAAGAACAATCTTTTCAGAAGATTCCCGAACTGAATCTGGACCAAGAATAAGCTTCTCGCCAGATTCTAACCAACAAGCAGGAGAGCGATATGGCCTTCCGTAGAGAGCCTCGAAAGGTGCTATGCCGATACTAGACTGAAAGTTGTTGTTGTAGGAGAACTCTACAAGCGGTAAGTGATCCTCCCAACTACCTCCGAAATCCAGAATACAACAGCGCAAAAGATCCTCCAAAACACGATTCACCCTCTCATTCTGACCGTCGGTCTGAGGGTGATAAGCGGTAGAGAGATTCATCTTTGTGCCCAAAGCTGACTGTAGGCACTTGCAGAAGTGACTAGCAAAAATGGTGTCTCGATCACACACGATAGAGCTAGGAATGCCATGAAGTCAAACGACTTCCTTCACATAGATCTTGGCCAACTGAGGTGCAGTCCGAGTGGACTTAATCGGAATGAAATGAGCCGATTTGGTCAAGCGATCAACAATAACCCAGATAGAAGTATGGCCTGACCTCGATCGAGGCAGACCGTCATTGAAATCCATGGATATCTGATCCCATTTCCATAATGGAATCTCTAGAGGCTGAAGAAGACCAGATGGACGCTGATGCTCGGCCTTGATCTGTTGACAAGTCATGCAACCGCTCACATAACTTGCCACATCTCTCTTCAAACCCTCCCAATAATATAGCCGGCACATATCGGCATACATCTTACTCGAACCGGGATGTATAGTGTACTTAGTGCGATGGCACTCGTCCAGAATGTCACGCCTAAGTGATAAATCAGATGGTACAACAATACGGTTCTTCCTACGAAGACATCGATGAAAATCAAGAGAATAATCCAGCAATGTCTCATCACTGGATCCCGACTCGAGAAGGTGAATAAGATGCAATAAGTCTGGATCCTGCCGCTGAGCATGGACAACGCGATCCAATAAGATAGGAAGAGCTTTCAAGCTGAGTAATAAGACCGGAGAATCGGAAGATGGAGCTCGATCTCTAATATCACACAAAGATAGGGTCTCAAGATTATCCCACTCGGCAATCATCATAGAAACTACCGCCGAGTGCTTGCGACTGAGCGCATCTGCAACATGATTATCCTTGCCAGGGGTATACTGAATATCTAAATCATATGAGGCGAGAAACTCAAGCCATCGCTGCTGCCTCATATTGAGATCCCTCTGACTGAATAGATACTTCAGCGACTTGTGATCGGTGTAAAGAATTAAGCGTTCGCCTAATAGAAAGTGACGCCATGTCTTCAAAGCAAAGACGATAGCTGCCAACTCAAGATCATGAGTCGGATAGCGAACCTCATTCGGACGTAGCTGGCTAGAAGCATAAGCAACTACCCGATCCTTCTACATAAGCACAGCACCGAGCCCACTACCACAAGCGTCGGTGTAAACAACAAGATCCTGGTTACTCTCAGGAGCCACAAGAATAGGAGCATGAGTGAAAAGTTCCTTCAGTCGCTGAAAGGAAGCTTCACACATATCAGACCAAATAAAGCGAACACCCTTACGAGTCAACGTCGTAAGGGGAAGTGCAACTCGAGAGAAATCCTTGATAAACCGACGATAGTAACCCGCCAGACCAAGGAAGCTGCGAATATCATGAACGTTCTCGGGCTGCTTCCAATTCTGAATAGCTTCGATCTTGGCAGGATCGACAGAAATACCCTCAGATGATACAATATGGCCCAAGAACTTGACCTTGATCTCCCAAAAATGGCACTTGGAGAGCTTGGCCTTAAGCTGATGCTGACGAAGAGTATCCAAGACGATCCGCAAATGATGAGCATGCTCTGCCTTGGATCTAGAATAAATAAGAATATCGTCGATGAAAACTAGAACGAATCTATCGATGTATTCCCGGAATACTCGATTCGTAAGATCGACGAAGAAAGCCGGTGCGTTCATCAAGCCGAATGGCATGACCAACCACTTAAAAGAACCATAACGAGTGCGGAAAGCGGTAAGAGGAACGCTATTTTCTGCAACTCGGAGCTGATGAAATCCGGTGGCAAGGTCGAGCTGGGAAAAGACCTTCGCACCGCTCAACTGATCAAACATATCGTCTATCCGTGGCAATGGATAACGATTTCTGATGGTCAACTCATTAAGCTTGCGATAGTCAATGCAAAGCCTAAGAGAGCCATCGGGCTTCTTAACAAAGACCACAGCAGCACCCCATGGCGAAGAACTGGACGGAATGAACTGCTTCGCCTCAAGCTCTACTAACTGCTTCCTGATTTCCTCATTCTCTTTAGTAGACATCCTCGTGGGAGGACGCCCAACTGGGTGGGAGCCTGGAATGAGATCGATGCGGAATTCAATGGCCCGCTTTGGCAGCAGGCCTGATACTGGCTCGAATATATCGGGAAAATCCCGAACAACAGGAATACGAGATATGTCCACATCCTCATCTCGTGAATCAAGAGCAAATAAAGTAATATCAGAAATCCCAACATCCTGAAGAGCAATAGCAACGGAGCGGACGAGTCAGGATGACGAAGAAATAATATCCGCTTAGAACAAATGATTTTGGCGTCGTACTGAGCGAGCCAATCCATGCCAAGAATCATGTCAAAGCCCAAATACTCCATAACGTGCAGATTCGCACGGAAAGAAAATCCACACAGATCAATATCTATATCCTCACAAAGCAAGTTAAGGGTCGTGGATCCGCCGATGGGATTCACAATCCTTAGTGAAGAAACCAAACAAGTAACATCCAAAGATAAAGTATCAACTAGTTCCTTTGATACGAATGAGTGAGAGGCACCCGTATCAAAGAGAACTCTACAAGATCTACCATGAAATAAAATAGAACCTTCGAGAACGGAAGGATGCGTACCTCGAGGCTGAGCTGAAGATGTAGGAGCCTTGGCAGCATTAAGCTTGCCAGGCTTGGCACTAGCTGGAGCAATAGGACAAGTGGAGATCCTGTGTCCCTCCTTCTTGCAGAAGGTGCAATAGAGAGGTTTGGGATACTCTCGAATAAAGTGATCTGGAGAACCGCAGTTGAAGCATTTCTTCGGAGGACGTGTCCCACTAGGCTGAGCAGGAGTCTGGGGCTGAGACTGAAAAGTAGAACTGTCAGTCTTCTTCTTCTTGCTCCAAGACTTGGTCTTCTGAAATGGACCCTGCTTCTGATTGGGGTTTTTGGAACCCTCACCATCTCCATCACTGTCTCTCTCACGCTCAACCGCTTCAAGGTGAAGCATTGCGTCAACTAGCTCATCAAAAGGGAGCTTAAGCTGGAGCATAAGCTGTTTCTTCAAATATTTCTTCAGGCCTTCTACAAATTTGAGATTCTTCTTATAAGGAGTGCTAATGAACTCGAGGCCATACTTGGACAGGGCCTCGAAAGATGATGAATAGTCAGCAACAGAGGTTTTCCCTTGCTTAAGATCAATAAAGCGGCGTGCAAGGGCTATCTTCTCGGACTCGGGGACAAACGTGAGCAAGAAGCGCTCTCGAAACTGATCCCAAGTGAGAGTGGCCTCATCGGTCTCAGAAATAAGGAGCTCGTACTAATCCAAGTCATGGCCCTCAAGATGGCTAGAAGCAACAAGAACTCTGTCATGGTCAGGAAGGGTCATGCGAGTGAAATTACGCTCGCAAACTCTGATCCAAGCCTGGACCTCAAGAACAGTCTCGGAGCCATTGAACGGCTTCCCTCCAAGATGAATAAAGTCCTGCAAAGGCGCGCAAAAGCAGACTTGCGCGGTGCATCAGAAACTGGTGCAGGAGACTGAGAGTACGACTGAGAGTTACGAACCAGCTCCATGATTTGGTCTGTGGTCATGTATACGCCCTCTGGGTGAGGGTTGCTGGACTGTCCAGCATCAGCAGAACGGAGGTTCCTAACTCTCCCAACCATACTAAAAGATAAGGTAAGATTTAGTTAAGCACGATTCAAAGATAGATAATTCATTAAGGAATATTACGGAATATAACAGATTCCTACAACTATTCCTAACTTATCTATCTAAAGGTGGTGATGTTCAATTTGGATCGTATTATAACGTATTATACTACGTGTCTGTTCTGTGTTTGTTATGCTTAATTCTGAACCTTAGCTCTGATACCAAGATGTAACGCCCCACTCCGTGACCCACTCTAGTAAAGAGTATTACGGAGTAATACCGTCTACTAGAACGGAGAATAGAGTATAATGGAAGCGACCATGTGTAATCAAGCTATAACTAACTACTGAATACGTCGAATAAGTGATTTTTTTTCTCAAGTGGTTTGACATATCCAATAGATATTTATATCGAAATTACAATGACTAAGGAAAATAGGTTCAGAACAAACATAATACTAAATGATAACATCATCATCACAGAACAGTCACATAACAGTCACGGAACATAGGTACAATATACCGTCAATACAGATCCAAATATCAAAAGGTGGGTACAAAGCCACCGCTCACACATGTGAGTCAAAAATATGTACATAAGAGACTGAATAATCAGAGTAACAAAATATTGGACAAATATAAAGAGCTATCTATCAGCATAGCAGATAATGTCCAAGCGGAAGCACAGAAGCTAAGTCCAGAGACCTAACCTGAAACAATTCGGTCTGACCCGAGCGAAAACACCCGGGTCATGCTAGTTAAACAATCAGTAATAACTGAGATATATAATAATGCGGTACATAAATAAAACAGTACTTCTCCAAAGAGAAGAATAATATGGACTACATGAATATAATGACGATCCCTAATCATCAATAAACAGTGAAAATCTCCAAAGAGAATACAAACACCAAAGTGTTAAATAAATAAAATCGCCTCATATCATCGGCGAAAGTTGCCCATAGGTAATAATCCCAAGAGTGACCAAAGTCAGTAATCAATGCCCAAGCAAAGATCGATGCTCCAAAGAGCAATAGGGATATAATGAAAAATCAATGAAATCGAATACAGAAATGCAGTGTCCAGAGACACTGTGAATCCACAAGGTAATCGCACTTACATCGTATGGTTCCATAGAACCAACACCGAATGGCGATACTCGAATGGATATAAAAATCATCAGATAATACAAGTATAGCACGTGCACCGACCAGAGTCGTTATTGCCAAGTACTGTAGAGTTGTGATCGATCACTCGCACAGATGCGGAACGCGCGAGACGGTGGGATCCTTCCCAGAAGGATAAAGGCCCAGAGCCACATGCCGTAAAACTGCTCCATAGAGCAGGTGTCCAGAGACGGTTTCCCAAAAGCGTGGTGACCCAAAGGTCCAGTACTGGCCGGCCAGAGGCTAATGTGTCACAAACTTCTTGGAGAGGAACCCGTAAAGTGTTAACAATGAGTCCCATACCCCACGTTCGCACTAAACGGTTTACTAACCAATAGCAAGCTCACACTCCAAACAATAAAAAGTCCACCTCGTATCATCGGTAAACTAGACCCAAAGGTCAAAACGATCAGTCGAATAGGTCGGGAATTAACCGGGAAGAAAATACACACGGTTCCATAGGCCGGAAATTTCCTAACCATTTAAGCACCTTTCCACTTCGCTCGACGTGCTAAAAGTGAGTGTGAGATTTTTATTATAGAAAATAATGGTGCGAAACGGATTTATAATTGATTTTGAAATCACTTTAAAACGGCTTTTGAAAACTCTCCTATTATGGAGTAATTAATTTAATAATTAAAAATAATATTATATAATAATTTCGAAAGCCATTTAAGAGTGAAAAATCCTTTTAAAATAGTTCATAAAAACCCGTGTACGAAATCTAGAGACAAATCTCAAAGAAATCGATAAATCAGAAAATCACTGAAAACCAATATTTGTGTTGCAAAATATTCGAATAGTTGTGAACCAGAGTTAGACAATTTTTGATTAGCAATTGAAGCCCAAAGGTTCATTGCAGAAACAATCAATTTGGAGCGATTGCACCAAAATGGTGTAACCCGGACTCGGTTGCACCAAAAATGGTGCAATCGGTGGGTCGGAACCCGGCTGCGCTAACTGGATGCAGCCCATTTTTTTTCATTTTTTTTTTTTTTGGCTCCCAGCCCTCATGGGCTGGGGGGAAATAAGGCAGCCCCAGCCCATGCAGGCTGGGGGAGATACAACCCGCCCCAGCCCGCATGGGCTGGGAGGAAATACAGCCCGCCCAGCCCATGCGGGCTGGGGGGAAACCAACCCGCCCCATCCCGCATGGGCTGGGGGGGAAATACAGCCCGCCCAGCCCATGCGGGCTGGGGGATACAACCGCCCCAGCCCATGCGGGCTGGGGGAAAAATGTCCCACCCCCAGCCCGCGTGGGCTGGGGACTCGCGGCCCGCCCCAGCTCGCGTGGGCTGGGGACTCGCGTCCCGCCCCAGCCCATGCGGGCTGGGGACTTGCGGCCGGCCCCAGCCCGCATGGGCTGGGGACTTGTGGCCGGCCCCAGCCTGCATGGGCTAGGGACTTGTGGCCAGCCCCACTAAGGGCTGGCCTGCTACTCGCTAGCCCAACCGGGCTAGCCTGCTGTGCCCGGGCTACAGCCTGGGTGCAACCCAGACCCCTGTTTTCAGGCTGAAGCATTCCAGCCTGCTCAAAATGATGATTTAAGTGATTTTGGGGTGTTTTTTTAAAGTTTTTGGCATCAAATTTCACTAATAACAATCACTAACTAGCATATAATGATTACTACACCATATTAAAGGAAACAAAGGCCAAAGCTTAGCATTACCTTATGAAGCAATATCACAAACACCTTATGTGCACACCCAAAATGAAAGCAAAGATGATCAAAGATCTATGATTCACATGTTACATAATAAAACATGTGTTACTAAATGATTATTGAAGTCAAAAGAGGATTAAACACATATTAGAAGAGGTTTTTAGCAATATACCTGTCTAGAAAGCAACAAAGACCATTATAGCATCAACCCAAGTTAGCAAAAGATGATTGGGAGGCTATAAGATCATAGAAACACATAAAACATGTGTTAACAAACTAATTTCAGAAATTAGAAAGATATAAAAATGGATTTGAGGTGGGTATTTGCATTACCTTTGCATAGAATGACTTGCATAAGCTAAAACTAGAAGGAGATGAAGATAGATGCCATTTTTATTAAGAAAGCTTTAGGAAATGATTAGGGTTTTGATTAGGGATGATTGAATGAGGTTAGGAGAGTTTGAGACAATTTATAGAGGAGGTTTTAGGGTGGGTTATTGGGTTAAGTTTTGTAACCCAATAAGAAGAAGGTTATTTACATGTTTCCAAAAATTAGTCTAAGTGTTCATGTATGTTTATAAACTCATTTTTCTTACCCAAACCCGTTTTAAAATCTCTCCTAAAATATTTAACTTACCAAAAATAACATTTTATCCTCATTTTAAAATCCTATATTTCCCAATTTAATTAAAATAGCCTTTTTCAAATAAATTTTGTTATTCCAAATCCTTTTACGCTTCATTAAAATAAATAAAAATTCTAACTTTTATTTATTAATTGATAATGCAAATCCCGGGTTGTTACAAAGTGCTTTGCATTGTTTGAGTTGGATGAACAAGTGACAGTGCACTGTGGTAGTTTTTCTTTTGATACTGTCATACTAATGGGTTATACTGTAATATATTATTACTTCAGTCAATATTTTTGTTGTCATATAAATGAATACAAAGTTTCTTCTGTACAACAATTTCACTAATTTGATAATTCAATTTAATTTGATAATTGTTTGATAATTCGATAATTCAATTTAATAATTTACTGTACAAATTCAATTCAATTTAATTAATGGTCATAACATCAGATTCTATATAAGGGCCTTGTTTTCACTTTTGGCTTTAGGCATCAAAACTCATAGGACCGACCCTGCATAGTTTCATCGTAAAGAATCATGTAATAGTGTTTGGAAACTTGTACATTTTTTATCACTCTTTTCTAGTTGTGAAATAGCACACAATCCTTCGTAATTCGAGGGTTGCGGCATGAAAATCCACTTCTTTTTTATCTGGTTCTATTTACGAAAGTATAATTTAATTATATGTTATTCAAAGTGCTGAAATATTTGTGTATACGTAACATGAGAGGGATATGGAGGGACTTATATTTATCCCTATAAGAAAAACTAATTTTTAAGGCAGAAATGACTATGAAAATTTCTTGATTGGTGGGGCCATTATTGTTATACTTTTAATCACCAAGCTAATATTATAATCAGTGTCTTTAATCCTTAGCTTCATCGACATAAATATTCTTAGCCTCATCTGCATAATTATCTTCATCTGCAATGCTAGTTACCTTCCTTTTTAATTACAATCTTCATCAACTATAGTGTCTTATACTTCAATAGCTATGTCATATTATGCTTTAGGTTGAGTTATGGGTTAGTACTTGGTAGTCTTCACATAACTCAATAAATGTTGGAACCTTTGGTGTTATACCGATTAACTTGGTTGTTAATAAACCTTCTTACAATGACACTCCTAGATAAATGAGATTCATAGAGGAAATGACAAACTTTCAGTTTATTGTTTCGATAATCTTGCTTACTTTCCTTTCGTTTTCTATTAATAACTAAAAAGGTTATGTTAATATGCTGGGATGTAGTGAATACATAGATTAACAAAATGAAAAGGTACAAAATAACATTGTCGTTTTAGCGACTACAAAGAAAGACATAAATCACAGAAATGAATGGGGTAGTCTTCGAAAAATGGTAAATAGCACGGCACAAATAAAAAATCGATAATATACTGGAGAATTGTTAAAGGAAGAATCCATTAGATAAGGAGAACGAAAAAACATTTTCTCAATTAAAATTTTGGTCAAGGGAAGAACCATGTATCAATTCTTCCCTTATAAAATCAGGCTGAAATTACTAGAGGATGTTCATGTATTATTTGAATTTGTCGGACGTTGTACATGATGATTATCATCATAAAAGCATCCTGTATATATCAAGACAATGAATTTTTTTTTTTTTTTTTTTTTTTTTTTTTTTTTTTTTTTTTTGAAACAGGTACTTTATTAACAAGAAAGAGCATATATTTCCATGATATGCCTCATCAAAACCTTGCAACCCCCCTAACCTAATCGGGTACCTTACAAGGAAAAAGAGTACATATCACTTCCATATATTAACATTACAACAATGTAAAAACACTGATCCAAGTTGTTTAACAGATGGAGGAGTAAAATAAATTATGGGTTGCACTCAAAACCATCCGTAGTAACAACTTGATCAAAGGACAGATAAAAAGATTAAAAATAAATAAAAACAAACAATAAAATAAAAGACGTAAAGGCACATCTTTCTTATCTGGATATCAGAACCATGGGGAGATGTAACCTTGAAACTTCTCCCAAGAAGGTAGATCTAAAAGATCTGAGGCAACAGCAGAAGTTTGGTACTGCAAATGAGAAGGACCATCATAATCCAAAAGGTGGATGGTTAACTCAGGGCGGTTGTTGTGGTTCCATCGGCTTGTTGGCGATGTTCCAGTTATCAAAGATGAGACTCGTATCTCTGCTTACTTCTCTATCCTTGATTACGTACTGCATAAGGCTTTTAACATCTTGATTTATTAGGGTGCTTCTGATCGAGGTTTGCATTTCAATGTTTCTGAAGATTCTGTTATTTCTTTCGCACCAGATATTCCAAATCAGGGAAGTGAAAGCAACATTGGTGATTTGGCTAATTAAAGTTTGATTCTTGTTTCTTTTACTTATGCATTCCAGAATATGGTTTATGTTGAAGTTAAGCTTGAAATCTAAGTTCAATTTTTGCATGACATTTTCCAATAGTTTACTAGAGTACGGGCAATTGAAAAAGAGGTGATCTCTGTCCTCTAAGTGATTTGTACATAAATTGCACTGTTGATCAATGTTTGTGTTCCATCTACTTATGCGAACTTTAGTTTTCAATTTATTTTGGATGGCCAGTAAAGCACACGTTGACATTTTAGGGGCACATCCCTTTCCCCATATAATTTTTGTCCAGAAGTGTTCTGATTGCTTGTTTCTTAGTTGGTTCCATGCTGACTTCAATGTATATTGACCATTGTTGCTGGGGATCCACTTCCAGTGGTCTTTTTCCATCTGTGGTTGAATGTTAATATTGTGAATAGTTTGATGATATTGAGTTGGAACAAAATTGATGTTCTGTTTCCATTTATTGTTGGATATCAAATCAGATACTTTTTTATCACTTCCTCTAAGCACTGTCATGGCATTCCAGCCTACATTATCTATTAATGATGTACCATTAATCCAGGGATCAAACCATAAGCTTGTAGTATCCCCATTTACAATGTTTTTAGTAATGAGACCTTTGCACCACTGTCTTGCTCGAAGTAATGTTTTCCAAGTATATGAAGCATTATGATCTATGGAAGCATTCCAGAAATTTTCATTTTTACAGTACTTATTATGAGTCCATTTAGCCCATAGAGAATCACAATTGATGAATTTCCACAACAAGTTGGTAGCCACTGCTTTAGAAATATCTTCAATTTTTCTTATACCAAATCCACCCTCACTTTTAGTTCTACACACTTCTTCCCACTTCATTTGGTGAGCTTTAGATTTCCATAAAAAATTTGCGCACAAAGTGTTGATTCGCTGTATAATTGCCACTGGAAATTGTGTGAATTGAAGCCAAAACTGCAGTATAGGATGAATTACAGTTTTAATTAATTCAGTTCTGCCACTGATATTTAACATCTTGCTGTGCCAATGATTGAACTTTTTGTTTATTTGGTCTATCAACTCTCCAAAGTCTCTTGCTCTTAATTTGTTATTTGATAAAGGTATGCCTAAGTAAATTATTGGCAAATTACCAATGGAGACATTAAGGGTATTGGCTATCTGATTTTTATTTATGGCCCCCTTGCTAAGAAAAAGAGTGGTTTTTTTGGGATTTAACTCCAGTCCCGTTATGTTATTCAGATTTTGAAAAACATGCTTGATACAGGTGGCATTTTGAACTGTAGCTTTAGTTAAGATCAGAATGTCATCTGCATAAATCAAGTGTGTGACCACTGGTTCTATTTGATAAATGGGGCTTAAGTTGCCTTTGAGAAATTCCATTTCCAGGTTAATAGTCAAATATTCCATTGCTATGGCAAATAGGTATGGTGAGAGGGGATCACCCTGTCTTATCCCTCTTGAACTATTGATGAAACCATATGGTGATCCTTCTACTAGCACTGAGAACGTGGGAGTTGTAATACATTCGTATATGAGATCAGCAAAAATGAGGGGAAAATTCATTGAAATCAGCATATGATGAATAAAATCTCTATTAATTTTGTCATACGCCTTGTGTAGATCAATTTTCAGACATAAATTGTTAGATTTTTTCCTGTTGAAACCTCTTATCATTTCGAATGCTAGAAGGGAATTATCAGTAATAACTCTTCCCGGGATGAATGCATTCTGATTATATGAGATAAGTTCATTCATGAGTGACTTCATTCTATTGCATAAAAGGTTTGCAAGTATTTTATAAGACACATTACATAAAGAGATTGGTCTAAAATCTATCATATCCACTGCATTTGGTTTTTTTGGGATGAGACAGATAAAAGTATGATTGATTTCTTTAATAATTTTCCCTGATTGTAGAATACTGTTCATTGCATCCCATATGTCATTTTTGATTTGCTCCCAATGAATTTTGTAGAATTTTGAATTTATTCCATCTGGTCCAGGGGAACTATTGTCATTAATTTGGAAGACTGCATTTTTAACTTCTTCAAGTAGGAAAGGTTTACACAGATTTTCTTTTGCATTTTGTGATAGGATTCTCTTACAAATTATGTCTGGAAATTGTAACTTGTCTATGGGCGATGAGAAGAGATTTGAAAAATATGTTATAGCTTCTGAACCAATTTTTTCTGATGCTGAAAACCAAGATCCATTGTCTTGAAGAATGAGATTATTTCCTCTTGCTGGTTTGATATTCTTATTTTCGAAAAGAAGAATTCTGTTGGTTTGTCTCCTTTCGTCAACCAGTTAATTTTCATTCTTTGCTCATTATCTATTGCAATATTCCTCATTATCTCATGAATCTGTTCATTTTGTGTGCAATATTCTTCAACTAGGTTACTATTTAGAGGTTCTTGAACTAACTGTTTATAGATTTCATTTGTTTCCTCCTTTAATTTATCTAGTACTGAATATATATTGCTGTTACTTGACATCCAGATTTTTAGTTCAGATTTCACAATTTTCAATTTACATAGGAGATTGTAGAGAGCATTACCTGGAAATTTCTGCTCCAGAACTGGCTGTATGATATTCTGGTATCCTCTTTGTCGATGCCACGAATTATTATACTTGAAAGGTATGCTCCTTCTTTTCATATTCTGATTAAAAAGTTTAATTGTGATAGGAGTATGGTCGCTAATTGAATGATTTCCAAAGTTTATACCATATTGTTTGAACTTTTCAGACCATAAATCATTTACAAATACTCTATCAATTTTGCTATGTATTGAGAAATGAAGTCCTCCTCTCCATGTATAGAAGTTACCTGAGAAAATTGGCTCAATTAACTTTGACTTATTTATGCAATCTATAAAAACTTGATCACCCATATCAGAACAGACTCCATTATTTAATCTTTCATTGTGTGATAAAATTGAGTTGAAATCTCCTGCCACTAACCAAGGAAGATTAATATTCAGAGATTGCTCGATGAGATATTTCCATAGGTCATTTCTTCTTATTTCATCATTGTGACCATAAACAGATGTACATATCACACTAAGACCACTAGAATTATGTAGGATTGCAGTTATGTATTGTTCATTCGTGTGAAGAATAATATTAGACCACTGAGTTGAATCCCAAATTATAAGAATACGACATTTTTGACCATCCACAATATTATGAGAGAATTTCCACTTATTTTGGATTTTATTCATGAAGCTATCAATACTATTTAACGTGAGTTTATTTTCAAGTATGCTAATAAAGGAAAATTTACTGTTATTCAATAATCTCCGGATTTCCAGTTGTTTGTATGGGGCATTCATACCCCTGATGTTCCAAAATAGGAACTCCATCTATAATTTGATTTCAGGATTGCTACTGTTTTCTATGGGGGTAGCATTCCCCAGCAACTTTGCTTTTTTCGACTTTTTGTTCTTTCCTTTTAATTGATTCACCATGGTATGCCATGCAGGATTATCGACAACATCTGAATTTGCTGAAGCCTTAAATTCAAAAGGGGTTTCATCTGTCCTTATTTTTCGAGTATTACTGGACTTGGGAATTCGCAAAACAGTGGTGTGTTGCTCTGTAGATTCAGGCACTGATTCCTTATCAGATTGGATCATGCATTCTTCACTGCAGTCGCTAAGGAGTAGCTCTGTGTCTACATTCTTACTGTGTATATTTGATTGTGGTTCTGTACTAATGATTTTTGGACTGAAACATATATTATTGTTCACCTCAGCATGTTTTTGATGAGTTGACTGAATTTGGTCTGGTTGATTTAGTGTTGTGTCTATATTATCAATACTTAGGGGATTACTGTTTGAAGGTTTTTCCTGTTCTAAAGATTTAGCAGTTTTCTGTGAAACACTTCGAGTTTCATCATTGTTGTGATTATTGAGGATTTCGTTCTCGTTTGTATTGCCATTGCTATCTATCATCATATCTGGATTATTCTCATTTGGGACTCCATTATTTGTTTTTGGTTGCCACTCTTTGTGAAATTGACAATTAGTTTCAGCATGTCCAAAACTTGAGCAATTCGTGCATAATGATGGTTTCCATTCATAACTTACTTCTTGCCATAATAATTTATCATCTTCGGTTAGAATAGGGATTTTATTGGGGAATTTGAACGAGTTTTTAATTTCAACTAGCACTCGTGCATAGGCTATTTTAATGATGCCTTCAGTAAACTTATCTAGTTTGATTGGGGCACCAAGCACTGAAGCAATACGACTAATTCCTTCTTCTGTCCAATAATCTAGGGGGAGGTTAGGAAGTCGTATCCAAATCGGGATTGAATGAAGAAGTTCTTTGTTGAGTTGCATTCCCAGAGACCATCTTTTCATCATCATTAACTTTTTATTATAGAAATAAGGACCTCCTTCCAGGATTTTATCACAGTCTTGTTTTTTGTTGAATTTTATTACGTAGAATCCATTTTCCTTAGAATAAATAGAGAATTCATCTTCTGGTTTCCATACTCTGAGGATATAATCTTTGAAGTATGGATAATACGGTTTCGGACCAACTACATAAATCACTATAGCGTTATCCCATTGTTTTTTGGCCTTTATCACCACTTCTTCAGACATTATGGCGCATTGAAGTGAATTTACTTCACGTGGTTGATAAAATTTCAGTGGGATAGTAATAGGAATGTTGTTGCCTTTAACTACTTCATTCCAAGCCCGACTGGCTGTTGTGGAAAAATTCCATCTATTCGTAGCGGATTTGTTTACGGTTGGGGGATATTGGGAATCATTATTATGAGTTGAATTATTGTTAACTTTACTAGTAATAGGGTCAGAACGTGGACAAGGCGGATAATCTTGTTTCTGATGTAAATTCCTTTTCGTAGAATTACCAGTTTGTGAAGAAGGCGAGTGTGAGGGGATTCGTTTCCATTTTCGACGGCTTACCAAAGTAAATCCGTCTTCATCAGTGTTGTCTCGGGGCGTAGCAGCTAGCGGCGGAAATCCCGGAGGTGGATCCATGGCTGACGGTGGACGGTCTGGTGGTCGATTGGATTGGGGAATTAGTGGCAAGGACGTAGACATCTCAGAGGCGAAAGTGGAGGAGATCTGGTGGATGATGGATCGGCGGCGAAAGCTAGGGGTAGCGGCGGCTGAGATCTGGAGGAGATTTCGCGATCTGACTTGATAAGACAATGAATTTTTACAAATAAAAACAATTGGATTAACTCATATAAATTTTCTATTCAATGAATGCTTTACGTATACATACGTTGTTAACTTATTTAAGTTTACATTCGAATTAAAAAAGCCAAATGAAGGCATGTGCGACAATCAAAATCACTGTTTTAAATATCGGAAATCTCGGCCATGATCTCGGTTTAGTCTTCCCATGAAACGAAACTACAAAAATCGAAAAAAAAAATTCATTTTGAATATATCGGTCGAGCTATGTAAATCTCGGTCGAGATCATACGATTTTGCAATATCTCAGCCAATATTGTTTATTTTTGAGAAAATTTTTATTTTGAGAATTTTTTTCTTTTAATGTTAATTCATTTATTATTAGATTATTTCTCGAAATTTATTTAGGCTCCTTATGGTTTTTATTGACTACCAGTCAATCTTTACTAGTTCATTTACGGGCTTCATCTTTGTAAGTTCATTTACTTTCCTTTTCCCTTTTAACCTTTATTCCTACAAAATGCTACTGTAAGTTATGCACTTTTGTATTCTTAAGTTTATTTAAGTTCTTAATTTTCTTAAGTTATGCACTTATAAAATATCCGTTGTAGTATTAAATATTATTAGTAAGTAGCAACTATGTAATTGTGCACTATAGCAAATACAATTTTAGCATATGTAGGAAATGAAGTTTTAGAATCTGCAATTTTATGAATATGCAGTTTCATGGATATATAGTTTTATGAATACGCAGTAAATAAATATGCAATTTCTAAGCATATGTAGCTTTAAAAATGTAGTTTTATGAATATGTAGTTTGACGAATATGTGGCAGATGAATACGTAGTTCATGAATATGTAGAGAATGAATACAAATGAATACACGGTCTTATAAATATGTTGTTTTGTTATTTGTAGGGAATGTGGTTTAGAATATGCCGAATAATATGAGCGGTTAGAATAATATGCATATGTAGGTTGAAGTATTGTATGGATAATCTCTTGTGCTATTGATGAGAAGAGTGTGATATGAAAATCAAGGAAGTTAAAAAAATTTACGAGTGTTAAGGAAAATTGTTGTAAAAGAAAATCAAATTTAAACATGATATATACTCCAAGATATTCCCGAGACGAACTTTGAGATCCGAGATGTAAATCCGGTATGAATGCCCGAGACGCATTCATCTCGTCCGATATTTCTCCCGATACGAGACCGGCTTGCTAAAATCTTTGAGACGAAACGTGACCTAAATTCGAGATTTAAAACCTTGATCGAAATACATTTAAATTTTTTATTATTATTAAAGTAGATATCTGTTGTGAACTATTACTTCTATTGCCTGAATATATACTACTACTTTAATTTGCTAATCTCAACTTTAAATTATTTGAAGTAGGCAATATATGGGGAAAAACATAAGCTCTACAAATAATATGGAAAATCAAATTAAAAACGATGTTATTAAGAATAAGGAAGCTCACCGCATATAACTTGATAAAAATATTAGCAATGATGAAAGATGGAAGTAGTTGAATTCTAGTCAAAAGCATTTTAGAAGATTATGGGTTTTCACAAATAGCATAGGTATTTTTACCCAAGAGGGAGAAAAGAGAAATAACAATGTACTAAATAAAGTGGGGAAGATGAATCGATACAAATAGAAAGGAAGATAGGAACTGAAGATGAAGCGCTAACAATAGTCACATGGAGAAAAAATTGAGTATAAAAGTAGAAATAAACAGCAAAATAGAATAAGGCATGACATACCTAATAAGGAGGAGCATAATTACTAGCGAATAAAGCGGAAGCTTGATTGTAAACTCAATTTTATTATTATAGTTTATATACCACCTTAATTTTCCTCTTTATTGGAAATTTCTCTTGAAAATTTTAAAATAAGTTTATCATGATGGTATTTTATTAATCTGTAAATTGCCATTGCCTTCTATCGTAAATATGTATGAGTGTATTTGCATAGTCGGGTTCTAATTTTATGAAAGACGGAGTAGAAACAAAATTTATTTATTATCATTAAAATAAAATAAAAGGTCACGACTTTAAATCGGGTTGGCGCAATTGGTTGATGGTCCGAACTGCAAAATCAAAGGTCACGACATTAAACTTCAAAACTAACAAACCAGAATCTGGAGTGTGTTTGACAAACACATTAACAAATAGAAAATTCAAAAAAAAAAATAGAATAAGTGAATAAAGGATCACAAATGTAATGTATACTAAATTATAAACTAATAAAGGATCGCTAATGAAATTTTGCATACTTCGGCTCCTTTTTACTCCCTGCAACTTCTCAAAACCTAATTATACCCTCTCCAAATATCAAGCTTCTTTAAAACCCCAACCCCTGATTTTTTTGTACCAAAATGTCCATCCATGCTCTGGAATTCAAATCCTTAATAGACGAATGCTTGCTCTATCGGAAAGCCACGAACTCGAATTTTGAACTATGGAATCCAATTACCAAGGATCAACTCCTCTAAGAGCTATCTTGGGTTATTGTTAGTTTTTTTTGCTGTTTTAACTATTTTTTCTAATATTATTCGTACTTATCTTCTGAATTTGGGTTGGTTGGGTTTGTAGGTCCATTAAGATTAACATTTCTGAGAAGCATAAATTGCTACAATTTTTTTGTTATAATTAATGAACAAGAATCCAAGGGCGAGTAGGCTTCCATGTCTTTTTGTGTGGTCTCTTTCATGGAAAATAAACCTTCTTAGGTCAATAACATGTTCCCCAATGGAAAAATTGGCGATGGTTAAATTTCGAAAACGAGCCTATCTCATTACATAGTTGGGTCTGAGTTTTTAATAACATTAACAAGCATTTTTGAAAAGCAGTACAGTCTTAACAAGGTTAATAAAATAGTCTTAACAAGGTTAATAAATATAAAATAGTCTTAACAAGGTTAATAAAATAGTCTTAACAAGGTTAATGAGGGGTTCTATTTTAATTGTTTATTGATAGCGGCTGGTAAAAAATTCAACTTTTGATTTTGAGTTTATTTGTAATGGGGTTTGAGGTTTTTTGAACTACCCTAAATCTACATTGCTCGATTCGTTTTACAGCTTAGGTTAAATGTTAATTTGTTTGTATGCAATTAAAAAAGCATGCTTCTTCAATGTTCACAGTGTATTATAAGAACCTGGAAAATCAATCCGAGTTAAGTTTGCACATTCTGTCATATGTAGAATAACTCAAAAAGAAATTAGGAAACTCTAAATTTTTAATAACAAAAACTAAATCATAGTTTCACTACATAGAGCCAGTTAATAGTATTTAGGTAATTTTTCATTTTTTATCACTCTTTGCTGGTTGTGAAATAGTACACAATCCTTCGTACTTCGAGTGTGGATGCATGAAAACTCAATTTCTTTTTACTTGGTTCTATTTATGAAACTATAATTCAACTTTATGTTATTTAAAATGCTTATATATTTGTGTATACGGGAGAGGTATTAGGGGGGACTAATATTTATGTCTACAAGTAAAACTACCATTAAAGACAGAAATGACTATGAAAATCTCATGTTCGATGGGGCCACTATCTTTATATTTTAATAACTAAGTTAATATTATAATTAGTGTTTTTAATCCTTAGCCTCATCTATATAAATATCTTCATCTGCAATGCTAATTACCTTCCTCTTCGGTTATTATCTCCATCAACTATATTATCTTATACTTCAATAGCTATGTCATATTATTCTTTAGGTTGAGTTATGGGCTAGTACTTGGTAGTGTATACACAACTCAATAAACGTTGGAACTTTTGGTAACATACTAATTTACTTGGCTATTAATAAACCTTTATACTATTATAAAAATGTGATTCATTAGATTAAATGGCAAACTTTCTCCAACGATTGATTTCGATTTATTGTTTCGATATTTTTCTTGCTTTCTTTTCGTTTTCAATTAATAACAAAAAAGGTTATGTTAATATGCTGAGATGTCGTGAATGCTAACATATAAAGATTAACAAAATGAAAACATACGAAATAATAATGTAATTTCAGCAAGTAAAAATAAAGGCATAAATTACGGAAATGATAGGGTAGTCTTTGAGAAATGGTAAATAGTGGAAACAAATAAAGAAACTAATAATATACTGAAGAATTGTAAATGTAATATCCATTTCGAGGGAGAATAAAAAAATCATTTTCTTGATTTAATTTTTGGTTAAGGGAAGAATCAAGTATTGTTTCTTCTCTTATAAAATCGGACCTAAATTACTAAATGATGTTCAAGTATTATTTTAATTTTTCGGATATCTATCATGATTATCATTATAAAAGCATCATGAAAATATCGAGATAAAGAATTTTCGCAGATAAAGACAATTGGATTAGATAGCTTATATAACTTTTCGATTCAATGAATAATTTACATATAGATTTGTAGTAAACTCATCATATGAAGTTTACATTTGAACAGAAAAAGCCAAATGAGGACATGTGCAAAAATCACAATATATTTGAAGCTTTTATTATTATTTAATATATGATATAGAACCTAATTACCTAAATATGTACCATACTACTGTAATTGGCTAACCTCAATTCAATCTTATTTGAAGTAGGCAATATATGAGAAAAACATAAACCCTACAAATAATAAGGAAAATAAAATTAAAAACGATGCTAATAAGGAGAAGGAAGCTCACCGTATATAACTTGATGAAAGAATTAACAATGAAAATAAAATGGAAGTGGTTGAATTCTAGTCGAAAGCGTTTTAAGGAATCAAGTGTTTTTACAAATAGCATAGGTATATTTATCGTTGAGGGGGAGATATGAAGAGAAATAACAATGGACTAAATAGAGAGGCAAAGATAAATCAATAGAAATAGAAAGGAATTAGAGGAACTGAAGATGAAGCGGTAATGATAATCACGAGAAGAAAATGTTGAGTACAAAAGTAGGGAAGCGAACAACAATGAAATATAATAAGTCATGAAACTTTTAATAACGGGAAGCATAATTACTAGCGAATTAAGACGGAAGCTTGTTGGGAAGCTCAATTTTAATAGTATAGTTTTAATAGCACATTAGATTTATTATCGATATTCATCAAATTTTTTTAAGAATAAGTTTACCAAGATGGTATTTTACCACTATGTAGATTTTCATTGCATACCACTGTATGTATGGATGTACTCACATAGTCGGGATCTAAATTTAAAATATTTTAAGAAAGGTATGGTAGGAAAAAATTACTTTATAAAAGTAAAATAAAATACCACGATTGAAGAGAACATATAGAAATGGAATCATAGAACATTAGAGGATTAGATCGTGCGAAGGAAAATAAAAGTTTAGGAAAGTAATGTGAGGAATTATTACAAGGATGTTGAAGTGGATTTGTTTCAATGAGGAAGAATGAGCTTAGCAACCTCATTATAAATCGAAGGAAACGAAGATCGTCTCATGACAAGGCCAACAGTCATACACCCACGTGGACATGAATTATTAGTCTTTTCTAAAGCCAAGAGTCATGTCTCTTATACTCTGTGTTGTTCTAAACCTTGCGTTGATATTAACTCGTAATACCCCCACCTCTTTTCCTATATCATCCAAGAGTATTACTGAGTAATACTATCGAATAATACGACGAATGGGACGATACGAAATACACATGTGAATATTCCCTTAGGTTAACACTGATATGTATTTAAACATTGAATAAATAACCCACATATATGTATACAATATCAGTATAAAGCAATAACTCGTGTCTCCATGATAGAACAATACACAATATACAGTAAATATCATAGATAAGATGATCAATCGCAGCGATAATATATAATATACAATATACAGGATGTCTAACATACATCTCAATAACATACACGCGAGTGACCATACAACACAAGATAATAAACTACAATACTAAATACATCATCTCCTCCATGCCCATAATACACAAACGGGTGTCGTTGTTTCTGTATCTGAAATGTCTTGAACTGACCGGAGTATTATATAAATAATAAACGGATCAGACTATATTGAAATTCAAAGTCGATAAACATATGAAACTCGGTATATACTGAGTATAAATAATTATAATGTCATCTCAACAATCTCAAATATCTGATACGTTGAACGCCATAAACGCAGTATAAAAATATCACCATCCATATAAAATTAATTAAATTAGAAATAATAAAAGAACACCAAATGGGTGAATCATCCATATGCAAAAAACCATCATCTAAATCTAAAAATCGCAAATAAAAAGATAGCACCGTGTATAATAAGGCTAACTAGTAGCTTTTCCAAATATGCCACTTAATCTTGATAAGTTAAATATATTCCGCATCAATAAAAATAATCATTCATAAACAAATCACAGAAATGAGGACACATGCCAGTGAAGGATATAACTAGGAATGCACCCTATAAGGAATAATCAGCGATACGTTTGAGAATATCTCGATAGTTAATTATCCAAGCAAACAGTTCAATATTCACAACCAATCAAATTCTAAACAACCAATTCTACCAAGCAATTCCATAAATAATCAAAATTATATATATATATATATATATATATAATATCTCTGTGTGTGTATAAAAGACGTGAGTGGAAATAAATATAATTTTGAGTGAGAAATAGTCACTGAATCGAGCGAAGTATTTATTGTCTTCATTGTACGCTGGCTTGACACGAGTTATCAAGCTTCACACACACAGTCGCTTGTCATCACCCACATCACCAACCACAACTCGAAGTCCCAACCCTTCGCTCAACCAAAAATCGCTTAACCTCAGTTCGCGTACACTACCTTGGCTCAATCGCCCGACGTCACAACCATTAGCCTGAAAACCCCAAGTCGAGAATTTCACATCGCTGCTCCGCGATGCCCCAAAATTGAATGACGCCAGCCCATGTTCTGCCACCTTCGCCATGTTGTGTGTTTCGATCTCCTTTCTGTTTTGAAGTCGCTCGTTGCTGTATGCCGAGATCTTTCACGTGATGTTTTTTTTCTAATTGTCGAATTCAGTTTTAGGGTTTAGGATAAAAGATGTGGATACGGGTTTGGTCTGATGCAAGGAAGTAGCACACGCGTTCAAGAGGTAACGCGAGAGAAATATGGGCTTGAGCCCAAATTTAGTTAACCCTTCTTTTCTCATTACAAATAATTCTCGTAATTTATTTATAAATAAATTCCAATATAATTCAATTTAAGTTACACTTCATTCTACAATCTATATTTTGATAATTGGACAAATTAATTAGTTTGATGTCCGCTTATTTATTTTTCACTATTTTAATCATATAACAATTATTTACACTTTAAAAATATTTTATATTCAATTAAATTATTTACACTTTAAAAATATTTTATATTCAATTAAATCGATTTATTTAATTTCAATATATTATTATAAAGGAATTTATAAATTTAACTCAATTTATTATCATTGACAAAATTAAAAATAAGATTTCTAACTGGAATAGGAGATTCCTATCCAGAGCTGGTAGACTAGTCTTAATAAATTCGGTTTTATCAGCTCTTCTGATGTATTGGATGTCCTTACATTTGTTCCCGGATTGGGTTATTGATAAAATCGATAAGATTAGAAGAGATTTCTTATGGGGTGGCGAAAACTCTAATAATAATATTAAATGTCTAGTAAATTGGGGCACAGTCTGTAAGGCCAAAGAGGAAGGTGGTCTAGGCGTTATTAATTTGCGTAACATGAATTTGTCTCTGTTAGGTAAATGACTTTGGAAATTTAAAGATTCTAATGATAACTCTATTTGGAAAGAGATCATTTCTAAACATTACTATTTTGGAAATAGCAATTTATATCAAATTGCTTCTCCAGTCACTCATAATATATCTAACTTTTGGAAAAACATTAAAATGTAATGAGATTTTTAACTTTGGAATAAACACAATTGTTCATTCTGGTAATCATACTTCGTTTTGGCATGACCGTTGGATTTAGATATTGCCTCTTAAGACTGAATTTAAAGATCTGTATGAAATTTGTAACTTTAAATATGCTTTAATCAGTGAAGTTTATTCTCCTGATAACGATCCTCCTTGGAATTTCAATTTTAACAGAATTTTAGTTGATTCAACTTTTAGACAACTTTCTTTGCTGTACGCCAGATTAAATCTCTACAATATTGATAACGATAATGATTCTATTAGTTGTGAGTGGGATAAGTGTAAGAAATATACATCTAATTCTTTTTACAGATTCATTAATTTTTCGGGTACATAAATAACTCACTTAAATATATGTGGAAATCTAATGCTCCTCCCAAATCTAAAATTCATATGTAGTTAATTGTTCATGGAAAACTTAATACAATTGAATTTTTAAAGAGAAAAAATATTCAAAATGGTAAAAAATGTTATTACTGTAATATGTATCTTGAGGACATTAATCATTTATACTTTAATTGTGTGGATTCTAACTACATTCTTATTAATACTCTTAAAATTTTTAACTTTAATATAACAACTAAAATTTCAGATTGTGAATTCTATTGGAATAATTATAGATTCAAGTTTAAAAAGAATATTAGATTTTTATTAGACACTTTATTCATTATTATTAGCTGGTTTATTTGGTTCGAAAGAAATCAAAGAATTTTCAACAATAATAATTGTCATTTAAACGAATTGATTTTTATAATTTCTTCATTTTGTTTTAATTGGATCTCTAACCTCAAATATAAATTAGCTAAAAATATCCTTTTCAAAACGTACCTTAATAAAGTTAATCATAATATCAATTTTTTTAAAGTCAACAACAATTTTTTTAACATCAATAATAGTATATTATTAATTTTTCCTCTAATTTAGATGATGATATCACTTCTAATCATAACTTAATTATGATTAATGATTCATAAGATTTATCCATCTTAATAATTTGTTCTAGTCTTTGTTTGATATTGGTTTGTAGGTATTTCATTTATACTGTTATTGTCCGGTTAATCTTATTTAGGTTTTTAGTTCCTTCCTTTTCAATACATATATATATATATATATATGTATATTTATTATGTAAATATATATATATATATATATATATATCATTCAAATGTTTTCTTTAGTCATTTCCCAGTTACAGGTATGGGTGATAGGATTTCAGGCTCATTTAGCAGGTTTCCTTCCTTCAGATTGCTGGACATCAGAGGGTAGAGAGGTTACCAGAGCAGGGTATCTTCATCCGGGAAGATATCTTCCCCGGTTTGGTGCTTCTTTCTACTGTTCCGAGGCTTCAGAGCGGTTTCTCTTTTCAGCATATCCACTTCAGTGCAGATGCTTATTCAGCAGAGCAGAGTATCCACATCCAGGAGGATTTATTCTTCAGTTTGGTACCCCTTTTTGTTGTTCATAGACTTCAGGGTGGTTTCTCTTTTCCGCAGACCCACTTCAGTGCAGTTGCTTATTCACCTCTTCCGATTCGGTTGGTTGGAATAACCTCGCTAGCCTGGGACTTCGTCTTGTAGCTTTTGTTTTACTCTACTTTTCTAGATACTTCTGACACCTTAATATCGGACGGTGACCATGCCGGAGCTCGATATTGGGGTGTGATGAGTGGTGGGCTTGTCGGGACTCATCTTAGGAGTAGCTAAGATTTGTTGTATGTGTTTTTGGTTTGTTACCTGTCAGGCATGTTGGCAGCACCTTATATTTGTGATATATACATATTTGCATGTGTGCCCTCCTCTATTCGTAAAGGATCACACATTTTTCTCAAAAAAAAATAGACTTCAGATAAATAAGAATTTGTTTTTAAAATAAAATTTGTCAAAAATCAATTTTGAATATTTTATCATAATTAAATTTACATATTATTACGGCACAGAAAGTGGGGTTGTTACAGATTCCCGGTTAACTGCAAAAATCAGTACTCTTCTCGGGTCCAAAAACGGAGCAAAATTCAGTAGACCGGTAATTCCACCAATCGATTGGTGGCTTTCACCCGTCGACCCGAAGCCTATAGCTAAAAATGGAGGCTTTTTCTCTCTCCCGCCAGTTCGTCCTTTCTCCGCTCCGTTTCTTTATACCTCCTAAATGCTTATTTTTTATTTTATCTTTTTTTTTTCCTATTTTATATACAATAAGTTTTTATTTATTTACTATAAGAAATGTAGGTTTTCGCTTCCTCGGTGAATGTCTTGGTAGAAGATAAAATTTCTTGACACGATGCCTTTCTATTTCCTTCTGGGAATATCGTATCATTAATCATAACAGTGTATGTGTGTGTAATATACGTACAAACATATACTTATACACACGCATATAAGATTTATGAAGTTATCTACTAGCACCATATTTGCAAGCGCGTGCGAATTTGAAAGTCCCTACCGATTTTGTCAAAATGTTTTGTGCAGGTCAATCCTTAAGCATAGATGTTTTTTGATGTTCAGTCGAAACCCTGACCATTTCATGAGCAAGGAAAGAGTTTTCTGTTAAGTTTCTCCTTGGTATGAATGCATTTTTGTTTGCGGAGGTCAGTTCATACAATAGATGTTTCATCCTGTTGCACGGTAGATTGGCAAAATTTTTATGTATGACAATACATAGAGAAATTGGTTCTGAAGTCGGCTATGCTTTGGGGACATTGTTTTTTTGGCAGTAGACAAATGAAAGTATTGTTAATTTCATTGATAATTCTGCTTGAACTTTGTATTCCACTCATTGCTGCAAGGAGATCATCTTTGATGAAATCCCAATGAACGTGATAAAATTTTCTCCTGGAGCCATCACCCTGAGCTGCCATTTTCTTGTATTTGAAACACAACTTGCTTTCAGCTCATATAGGTGAAACGGTTTGTCCTTACCAGTCTTGCATTATCTATCTAGATTTTTTTTACAAGTGATTTAAGGAAAATTTTCATTTAAATCTGAATTATTAATCAAGTCAGTGTGGTATGATAATGCATCCCTGATTAATTGTTCAGTTGAACAATGATTGACGCCATATTAATCCATTAGTTGCCACAGCCTTGACCCTCAGCTTATAATCTGAAGATTTTGAGCGAAAGAATTTGTTGTTTTGTCTTTCCGTGCTAGCCATCTGAACTTTCGTGGTGTTGAAAATTTTGAGAAGCTCTGTGGATATTGCAAAATTTTCCCTGTTTATATTTGGATGGGTTGGTGCTTACTTCCCTTAGGCTTTCAACTAATAAATAAAAGAGTTTGCGTTGTGTTAATATGCTGAGATGTAGCACTTGGTAAATAGAAGATTAGCAAAACGAGAAAGGAATAAAATAATACGGTGAATTCAACAAACATGCTGAGATGTAAAAAATGGTAAAATACAGAGATTACCAAAAAGAAAAAGGAAAAGGAACAAAATAACACCGTAACTTCAACAACTAGAAATAAAGGTAGAAATCGTAAAAATGATTGGGTAGTTTTTAAATATGAATATGTGCATGAAATCTCTAACTTCATACTAACAGTTCAATCAAAAGGTGTAGGGTGTCTAGTAGTTTAATTTTATCTAACAAATATTGATATATGTCATTTTGTACACTTGATTTTCAGAGGGGGTTGCATCAAAGGTTTGGTACGAAAGTTTATTTGAGTTAAATTTGGATTTGTTTCTATTTTACTATGTTTTTTATGGACATGAGTTATTTGACCATTTATATGAAACAATAATTAGATAACCTGAAGTATTTTCATAACTATGCACTGCACTTAAAGGTACTGGTAAATAAATGCTACCACAGACATTGGCACACCTAGTAATTTTACCAAGCACATTGAAATTACCAATACACAGTTGCTTATGGGGAGATAAAGGTACCACAACATTTACATGCTACCACAAGACTCGTAACAATCAAATAACAGAAAAATAATATTACTATTCCTTATTACTACATTGTAAAATTCAGCAACGTTTTTATCATTAGAATTGCAATGCAACGTTTTTTTCATTAGAATTGCATTGCGTTGAAAATTCAAATAAGAGTAGAAAAGCCTTCATATTACAAAGTGGGAGCTTGGCTGCTTCTAACTAATTTGGGAAAAGTTTGCATATTTTTTCCATACAGTTGTTGGCAATATCTTGCTATAGAATTGTATTGAATGTGTAGACGTTGCTTCCTAATTAGCTATGCATATGGATATGTGGTATGATATTATTATTGTTCAAGAAAACAAAATTTGTTTTCAATCTCCATTTTTTTGCAATAATAAATCATTTGTTTAAACCTGATAATATCATGTAGTTAATGTAGATGCGTATTTTTGCAATAAGAATATTTTCGCAATAATAAATCATTTGTTTATACCTTTTGTTTTCGATTTGAAATCTCTCTTCAAAAAGTATTTAGTTGTCAAGCTATGCATCATTTATGCATTCAGATGCATCTAAAACCATCACATTCTAAGATTATCTAAAATAATATTTGTCTAAACAGAGAGTTAATGAACCTTAAATCAATTAAGTAGACTTGATTTGCAACTATTCACTAATTTGCTTAACAAATATAATAAATTTTACATTATAAATACCTCATTTAGAGTAACAACAATGACAAATGATTTTTTGTCTGAATTAGAAAAATATTAAAGGCACATGCTAAAAAAATATATACCTAAACAAAAAACTAGAAGTTTAGTTATTAAAATTGGATTGTTTTTTGCTCTATATCACCTGCCAATTTCGTGAAAATGCATTCTTACTCCTTCTGTGCATTGTAGTACTCATCGGCATTTTATTAGTTGTTCAGCAAGTCAAGATATACGTGCAACCCTCTACATTCATCCCTACATAATGCTGCATGCTTGTTAATACATGGTTCGTCCTTGTTCCAATTTCTCGAAACAATTTTAACTCTTCTTTGCATATATTTATCTTGTGTTCCTTGCACAATTATAATCTCACATTAGACACCATTATATTGGATATATATAATACAACCTAGCATCTCCTGTTAACCGATTTTTTACGTAATGTTGCTCCTTTTATTGATTGAAAGCATATATTTATTTTTCTTTTTTCTTTTTTCTTTTTTATCAAGTCATTCCAAGCAAGGTTATTGACAGTTAATATACCCTTTTGAATTTGATTTTACTGGGTTGATGTGAGCTCACACTGGTTGGACTAGCATAAGTCCTTTGCTATATATCCTGACCATTCAGCATTCGAAAAAGAGTTGGTAGAGTTAGATTAATTTTCTAAAGCAGCTGAAAAATGAAATTCTATTGCTTCTGATGTTTAGCTGTATCAGGGAGGTATAGTGTGCTTCATCATTGGTTGATGTCAACTGTGAAGTGTCGTTCTCTTCTGCCCTTGCTGGTGGTTCAACCAATGGTTTGGTTGGCAACATGAGTAGACTTGTCTTGTTCAGTTTGTTTATGCAAGCTAGACCTAGGATTGGCCTCTTGTATAGTTGTAGTACCAACCTCAGGTTGCATCTTATAGACCTCTGAGGACCCTTTTGCACAACATACTTTATATGAGTTTGTTTCATTTTTGTCCACACTGTGCTGTTACTTCTCACTGAATCCGCTACTACAATGCTTTCAACTGCGTTTTCTACTATATCAATAACCAGACTTAGCTTTTGATTTATTCATAACTGAACTGGATTTTAATTTTAATTTTAAAATTATATATTTAAATGGAATCTTTATTTAATTTTAAAAAAAAGTTCCATTTTTAATTTTAAATGGAATCTTTATTTAATTTTACTTGTTTATGTAAAAGATTTGACTTGGTTTATATTATATATTTCTGCAGGTGTAGCGCATTGGAAAGGGGTGTCTAGCTCTCGTAACAGACTTCGGCTTGAGCCCTCTCTTGCACACTTCTTACAAAAAATAGTACACGGGGATTATATGTGACATGAGTTGAAGCGGACATGCACGACTTAATTCACCTCAGGAGTTTACCGATCCGTTGGGTTCTTCTAGAGTATATTCAAAATATACATACATGTGTGTGTCAAATCCACATACGTGTCCAGTGCACGTGCAACATATAGAAGTGTACATGGTATAATGTGTCTGTATATAAGTAATGAAATTTACTCTGCAAAAGACACATTTGTCCTTTCATATATACATTTATTGTTTATAGTATTGTAAATAATGTACATATATAATTTAGCCAATTAAAAACAATTTGAATTAGAATCTCAAATGTCTTGTGTCAATTTAAAATTCAAAAAATGGTCTAGATTTAATGTATGTGTGTATGTACATAAAGTGATAATAATATGACCAATTTAAAATAGTTTAATTAAAATCTAAAATATCTTATATTAATTTAAATTCAAATCTGATCTTGATCCAGGTAAATATCTATTTTAATTTTTAAATTCAAATTTTATATATATATATATATATATATATATATATATATAATCTTAAAATTATTTTTCTATTTGAATGTTTATGTTTTTTTAGCAAAGCTAGTCGGCTTTGTTATGGACCGTCTCACATTAATGATCGACCAAAACGAGAACAACCATACCAATATGCCATTTATTATACACCACCGAGGATTCCATAAGAATTCCGTTAGTACGGGCTCCAATTTAATCTATATCTATAGCCACTTATTTGCTGTACCGACGTCCGCATGTACCACGTTGCGCCAGAAACGTGCATACCTGGATCTCCCATTGGTACCAGGCTCACCCAGAAAGTGTCTTCGACAGTGTGCGCTCACCCATACGGAACACCCCTGAGCATGTTGCGAAATGAATCGTCCTAATCAACTCCGTTTATGCGGTATACATCACCCATATCAATATCAAATACCGTGAAATACTTAGCCCAAATTAGCACAATAGCCAATTCACTAATTACAAAATTCCATAGTTGATTATATAAATTTTATCCGTTTAAGTTGGGCCTTATGCCAAAAACAAAATTTGTCAATTTTTAACTCGAACGGTCAACCAGAAGAACCCACCGGTCGACCGCTCCCGGTTGACCGCTACCGTCGACCGCTACCGGTCGACCTAGGAAATTCCAGGTCGACCATTCATGTAAATTTTGGTAGGGTTTGTTCAATTCTTATTATCGATTAACTTTTTAATTAATGTTGTTAACTAAGATCGATTGGTTATTCCAGTTACCCTAATTTCGAGCTAATTAATTTTTCAATTTCAATCAATTCTAGGGTTTGGGTTTTAGGGTTTCCGTTTTGTTTGAAATGGTACTTTATATACAACAAATCATTGTGACAACGTATCACATATCAATAAACGTTCGAATCACACTATGCCAGTTTCGAACTTGTAAACTCTCGCACCAAAGCCAAATAACTTAACCACTGGGACAATGGTGTTTATCTAGAGTTTCCAGTTTAATGTAAAACAAGTGTTTATTCTACTAATTTCATAATTCTCTTACAAATTCATTTCAATGGTTTTAGAGATCAAAGATCTTAGGTTTAAACTTTAATAATCTAAGTTTAACACTTTGCAACCTAGGGTCATATCATTCTAATCAATTAGAATATTTTAAAATTAACTACATTAATCGAACTATTAATATTTGCTCATCCACCTTTGTCCTAAGCTCTAGATTTCAAAAAAACCAATCTCCAATTGATAGCTCTCCTCTAGATCTCCTTAGCCTCCTCTTTGATTGCCTACTTCTCTCCTTAATTTTACTTTGGATTTGATTCTAATCTGGGTTCTGATTTGGATTTATTTTTTATTTTGGGATTTAGGGGAAAAACTAGGGTTTCGCGAATTTTTTTGGTAGCTTCTAATATTTACTATACATTTCAACAGAGATTAAGGTTTAGGTTTAGCAGTTTATTTATAAAGTTAGTCTAGGATTTAGGACTCTTAGATCATCCCGACAACCAATCCAAACAAGTCATCATAACATTCACGTGCAAGAAATTATCTCTGCCATCCAAACGTTCGACACAAACACGATAATCACCCATTTAACAATAGATCGGGTCGACCTCCCATAAGTCATGGTCGGCCACCAAGGGTCGACCTGGCACTTATAATTTTCAATGTAATTTTTTCATTTATCATTCCATTGCTTCTAACTCTCTCTACTAACTCAGATATCAACATGTTATAAAAGAAAACTGTCCAAAAAATCGCTATGAACACAATGGTGTGTGTTTTGTAGTTAAATTCGAACGTCTGTGAAAATTTTGTTTAAGATCTTATTTCGCTTTATTTAAATTTTCTTATTAAATTCGATTAAATTTACAAGGTATTGCAATCACTCATATTATCTTATTTGATATGTGTGTGTAAACTGAACAAATCAATATTTCATAATAAATCAATCACAATATGTAACCTTATATCCAATATATTTGAAGCTTTTATTATTATTATTATTTAATATATGACATGAACCTCTATTACCTAAATATATATTGTACCACTGTAATCTGCTAACCACAATTCAATCTTATTCGAAGTAGTCAATATATGAGAAAAACATAAACCCTACAAATAATTTGGAAAATCAAATTAAAAACGATGCTAATAAGGAGAAGGAAGCTCACTGTATATAACTTGATGAAAGAATTAACAACGATAATATAATGGAAGTGTTGAATTCTAGTCGAAAGCGTTTTAAGGAATCAAGTGTTTTTACAAATAGCATAGGTATTTTATCAGTGAGGGAGAGATATGAAGAGAAATAACAATGGACAAAATAGAGAGGCAAAGATAAATCAATAGAAATAGAAAGGAATTAGAGGAACTGAAGATGAAGTGGTAGTAATAATCACAAGAAGAAAATGTTGAGTATAAAAGTAGAGAAGAGAACAACAATGAAATATAATAAGTCATGACACTTTTAATAACGGGAAGCATAATTACTAGCGAATTAAGGCGAAAGCTTGTTGGGAAGCTCAATTTAAATAGTATAGTTTTAGTAGCACATTAGATTTATTATCGATATTCATCACTTTTTTTAAGAATAAGGTTATCAAGATGGTATTTTACCACTATGTATATTTTCATTGCCTACCACTATATGTATGGATGTACTCACATAGTCGGCATCTAAATTTAAAATATTTTAAAAAAGGTTGGTAGGAAGAAATTACTACATAAAAGTAAAATAAAATACCACGATTGGAAGAGGAGAACATATAGAAATGGAATCATAGAACATTAGAGGATTAGATTGTGCGAAGGAAAATAAAAATTCAAGGGAAATTAATGTGGGGAATTATTACAAGGATGTTGAAGTGGATTTGTTTCAATGAGGAAGAATACGCTTGGCAACCCCATTATAAACCGAAGGAAATGAAGGTCATCTCATGATATTATTTTCCTCGTCTTAATCATAAAATCATAGTGGTCATTAAAATTCACCAACGCTTACTTGTGAAAAAATTGTATCTATATTGACATCATCGAACTTGATTTTAATCCAAAATAATAAAGCAATGCTAAAAAGGGAAAAAGATCGCTGCCAAGTTGAAGGAATATAAAGGTAATCGTATAATTAATAAAATTATAAATTGAATAGAAAATTTATCTCACGCATTGTCGTGAATCCTTGCATAGATCAAAGACATTGAGGTGAAGAAGAAAATGCCATATTATATTGAAAGTTGTACTATTATATTGAAAGTTGTATTTGCTAATTTATGTGCTAATACAATGAAACTAAAATTATATAAAGGATAAAATGTAAAACTATATTGAAAACGTCGGGAGGACCATATTTGGAGCAAGAATAAATTGAGTATAATAAAATAATAGAATATGAGGCATCTTAGTTGGCGCATTTGGTTGACTGTCCGAATTGCGGGATCAAAGGTCACGAGTTCGAACATTAAATTGACAACCCGATATCCTAAATATATATCTGGCAAACACATTCTTCCTTCAATTTGCAACTTAAGCTTGATTCTATAGTTAATTAAGAAATAAAATAAAAATAGAATAGGTTACAAAAGGATCACAAATGTAATGTATAGTGAACCATAAATTGATAAGGGATCACTAATGAAATTTTGTAAATTTCGCTCCTTTTTACTCCTTGCAACCTCATAAACCCATTATACTCTCCCCAAATATCAAGCTTCTATAAACCATAACTCTTGATTTTCCGTATCAAAATGTGTGTCCATGCTTTGGAATTCAAATCCTTAATAGAAGAACGCTTGCCCCATTGGGAAGTCATGAACTCGAATTTCGAACTTGAGGATCCATCTCCCATGGATCAACTCCTCTAAGAGCCATCTTGGGTTATTTTATGTTCTTTTCTAGTGTTTTGGCTGTTTTTTCTAAATTCGTTCGCACTTATCTCTTGAATTTGGTTTGGTTGTATAATTCCGTCAAGATTGACTTTTTCAAAAGCGTAAATTGCTATAGATTTTTTTGTTATAATTAACGAAGAGGAACCCAAGGACGAGTAGGGTTCCATGTTGTCTTTTATTATTATTTTTGTTGTCTCTTTCTTGAAAAATATGCTTGCTTAAGAGAATGCATGCTCTCTAATGGGAACATTGATGATGGTTCAATTTGGAAAACTCATTACATAGTTAGGTCAGATTTTGAGGACACTAATGAGCGTTTTCGAAGAGCAGTTACAGTCTTAACAAGGTTGACAACATAGTCTTAACAAGGTTTACAAGGGGTCCTAATTAATTGTTTATTTGATAGCGGTTGGTGAAGAATTCAACACTTTGATTTTCAGTTTATTTGTAATGGGGTTTGAGGTTTTTTAAAGTACCTTAAATTTACAGTGCCGATTCATATTACAACTTAGGTTGAATGTTGATTTGTTTGTGTACAATTACAAAAAAGCTTTTTCAGTGTTCATAGTGTATTGTAAGAACCTGGAAAATCAATCCGAGTTAAATTTGATCATTCTTTCATATGTAGAATAACTCAAAAAGAAATTGGGAAGCTCTACATTTATGATAACATAAACTAAATCATAGTTTCACTACATAGAACTAAGCAATAGTATTTGGGTAATTGTACATTTTTTATCACTCTATCCATCAGCTACGTTATTTTATTCTTACATAGGTATGTCATACTATGCTTTAGATTGAGTTATGGGTTAGTATTTAGTAGTGTACGCATAACTCAATAAATGTTGAAACTTTTGGTAACATACTAATTTACTTGGCTATTATTAAACCTTCATAGAGCAATTGATAAACTTTCTCCAATGATTGATTTCAATTTATTGTTCCAATATTATTGCTTACTTTCCTTTCATTTTCAGTTAATAACCAAAAAACTCATGTTAATTTGTTGAGATGTAGTGAATGCTAACATACAAAGATTAATAAAATGAAAAGGTACAAAATAACACTGTAATATCAAAAATTGAAAACAAAGGCATAAATCATAGAAATGATTGAGTAGTCTTTCAGAAATGACAAATAACGCCAAACAAATATAGAAACCGATAATATACGGTGGAATTGTTAAAGGGAATCCATTTCGATAAGGAGAATCCATTTTTTTAATCACTCTTTGCTGGGTTTTAAATAGCACATTCCCAATCCTTCTTACTGTGCGTATTGGGGCATGAAAACTCAATTTACTTTTGTCTGGTTCTATTTACGAAATTGTTATTTAAATTATATTATCGAAAGTGTTTAAATATTTATGTATACCTAACATGATAGAGGAAAGAACTAATATTTCTGCTTATAACAAAAACTATTCTTTTAAAATAGAAATTATGTTTTATAATTATATCAGTCGGTGTTTAGACTGTTTCAATACTAAAACTGAAAGTCAGCGTGAGATTTGCAATAAGAACCGATCTAATAATTAATTAGAATAAGGCTGGGGTAATGGAAATCTCTTACTTAGCGAGGCCGCTATCCTTATCTATTTAATCACTAAGTAGATAAAATAATTAATGTTTTTAGTCCGCAGCCTCATCTGCAGCACTAATTTCCTTTCGTCCAAGTTACTATCTCTATCAACTATGGTATCTTATAGTTCAATAGCTATGTATATGTTACCTGGAATATATAAACGTGGAACGATTTCACTTTCTTTTTCAGAGAACCCAGAGAGAAAAATATATTTCTTTTCACTCATTTAAGGAGTTTCCATTTGTTAGCATCAAAATTGGTCACTAATACCCTTGAAAAGAATCGTGTAGAGAGATTAATGAAGAAAGTAAATTAAAAAAGAGAAATAACTCAATTGAGTGTAGAAAGAACAACAGAAACGAGAACACCAGATTTATAGTGGTTCAGCGTAATTGCCTACATCCACTTTGAATAGAATTTTTATTACTTTTCCAATCACTTGAATACAGATACATTCCGCCAACAAACCACTTGAATATTAGTTTGAATCAAAAAGAGGAGAGTATAAGAAATGGCAGAGTTTCCCTAGAGTTCTCAAAAAAAGGTCCCTTCAATTATGCCACCGCTCTTCCTTTATAGACGAAGACATGCTGCTTTCCCTACATAGGCCCATGACCAAGACACTTTGGCAAACAGCAATACCCATGTTCTGCGACTCATGGATACCAACCAATGATGGCCGAACCATATGCCACCGAGCCACTCTGGCCGAACCAAGGGTCCCATGTGGATGACCCGAAGTAAGCTGCCATATGACTCGAAGAAAATGGCGTTAGAACTCGAAGCAAGGAAACACCAGGAAACTCGTCGACTCACTTTAGGATGTAATGTCCCAGGTAGGCCAACCCGTACGTGCCAAATCATTATGACCGAACCATAAGCGCCGATCTAGGCCCGATTGACCTATCTTGGCCGACCCATGCACGACCTTTCTTCTTTGACTGAGCGGTATTTACCGATCCACCTAGACCAAGCCATGTGTGACCTTCGTCTTTGACCGAGCCATGTATTCCAACCCACCTTATCCTTCATACCATGACCGAACGACATGGTCTTCCCTCCTTTGACCGAGCCATACATACCGAGCCACAATTACATGCCGAACCATATCGATTGCATCAAGCTGTGACGCCCCACCTCTATACCCACGCTAGCCAAGTACACTACGGAGTAATACCGTCAACTAACGCGGAGAATAAGGCTGTTGAGGAGCGACCATCCGTGTAATTGCTTTGTGCGAGCATCGATATATCAGATAGTATAACATGAATTTCTTTTCAAGAGGAAATCCGACCTACCGACACAAACTCAAAGCTACTACAAAGTGGCTATAATATCTTCGGAAACAAATATAGAAATCAACATAACATAAATCAGTCACAGACAATTCATATCACAAAGGCGGAATAAGATATGAATATTACACATAAAAGTGTACATCAAAGTAGTGGTCAGAAAGATCCACAATAACACAAAAGAATAGCTACAAGAGCTACACAAAAGAATAAGTATACATCATAGAGTCTATACCTCAAATGTATACAACAAAATGAACTACCAATCTAAGTAGTTAGCCAAAAGTCAGAGTAATAATCCAAGATGAGAAGTCAAGCAGAAGCACCTGTAACATCTCGGTCTGACCCGAGAATTATTTAATAAGAAAATAACAAACGGATCAGTCTTACTATAAATATCAGATAAAATGATATAGAATAAGAGATATGACGGAAATAAAGGTATGATAACCACAAGGCCATACTATAATAAGTATGTAACAAAATCGACCAAAGATTAGTCGATATCACAAGAATCTTCTCAAAGATAAAAAGAATGTCATACTCTATAATTTCATTCACCAAACCATAAATATTGACAATTATATCAATGCCAATCACAAAAGTCAACGACACACAAATTCACCAATGCACAAATATTGATAGAACTTATCAATGAAAATCACGAAAATTGGTGAAACACAAATTCTATAAATCATCAATAGAAATCCAGAAATCACAAAATAGGGGGAGGCCTATCACAAACGGGGGCATAAAGCTCACCAACACGTGTATCACAAACGGAACGCTAATTCCATGGTTGCTAACCATCACAAATTAAGCCGAAGGCCCACAAACGGCCCGAAGGCCATGGGTTGCTACCCCACCAATTTGAGTCGAAACTCCACAAAACGGGGTTTAGTCTCCCTCGCAGACAAAGAGACATCGCACGTTGCTAGTCTAAATCACAAAAATGATCATCATTGATCATCAAGAAGTGTCAATTACACTAAGTTAGTAAATATAAAAGTTTAGCTTCATGTCCCATAACCACTTGCTTAACTCAAATATTTACGAACAAACTGTAGATCTCCACTATAAAATTGTCACAAGAGATTCAATTGAACAAGTCCAAGAATTAACCGGCAAAGTAAACGCAAGCGTTTCATACCACTCGTTTTACTAAGTCGTTTAATTAGATTTCTCGTACGAATGAGGTAAAGGTTTGTATATACTAATAGATTGGAAAACGGTTTAAGAAACGAGCTTTGTAATAAAATAGTATTGAAATCATTTGAAGAAAGAGTTTTGTTATTTACTACTAGTATAGAAACCTTTTATATTTTTAAAGTGACAAATCACAAACATGATTGTAGAAACAATCAATCACAAAAATTCACATTCGAAGACGTGAATAAAATTCAAAGAAATCGATATTAAATCCACCAAAATGGATATTCCAAAAATTCCCGAAGAAAAAGAAGTCATCAAAGTCAATGACAAATGATAATAACAAATAGGTAAGTAACACGAATCGATTAATTTTGGAAACCACACAAAATAGGCGAAACAGGCAAAACAACATCAGGTCGATCGGCCGGCTACAGAGCTCGGTCGACCGGACCCTGTTCTGGAAAATTCTCGGGAAGCAGGTCGGTCGACTGTGCTCTGTAGTCGGTCGACCAAACCCCTGAGGCAGAGAAGTGCTTTGCACTTTGGAAGCAGGTCGGTCGGCCGGACCTGTTCCCAGTCCCTTCCCAGCCCATCGAATACAATGGCCAATCACGACCATTTTGCAACCGCTCGAGCATCGGCACTAAGGATTTATGCCTATCGACTACCCGGCCCTATGAGCTCTTCGATGCATCACCAAAAACACATTTGAACATCAAAGCTATGATTTTTAAGGATTTGGCTTTCAAAACAACAAAATTGGAATATTCCCAAAACCCATCCAAATCCATGTCAATTGCACAAGAATTAGTGTTAGGAATTCATACCTAACAATCGAAGATAATTATAGACAAAGATGTGAGATAAAAATCTCACCTTTGAACCCAAACAGATGAAGAAGAAGAAGCTATGGAGAAATGGCAAGAGCAATTGCTCTTCAATTCCAACTCAACAATCTTGGAAAGCTTAAAAGAAGAACATTCCCAAAGTTAGGTTTAGGAATTTCTGAAATTCAAGAGAGAAGGAGTTGGAGAAGATGAAGAGAAGGCTTACCAATGGGTTCTCTTGAATTTGGAGCTAGAAGTTGGATTTGCTAATGAAGACTAGGGCTTGGAGTTTTAATTTCCTCTTCCACTCTCCATTGTTGTAAAAGCTTGAGTATAAGGAAATGAGGAATGAAGTAATGAAGAGGAGAAGGGGTTGGGACTGAGTTAGTAAGTGGTTAATGGGTTCAGCCCAAACCAAAGCCCTAAGTGAAAAAGTGGCAAAATTTCACTATCTTCAAACATATCGAAGTTTATACTTAAAAAGGTTGCAAACGTCGTTTTGAACTCAATGGGGGTTGTCTCGAGCACCAATTCGACTGTTTGCTAAAAGTAGGTTTTTCGGACAAAAAAATCCGACTAACGATAAAATATTTAAATAAAATATTTAAATATATAATCAACAAATATGCGGGTTGTTACAGAATCCCCTACTTAAAGAAATTGCGTCCTCGCAATCATAAGGAATAAATGAACAAAAAGTAACAACCATAAAAGCATATCAACACAAAAGAAGAAATTTGAAATAAAAGGTTCACCTTAAAGAGCTCGGGAAAGTAAGTCTGGATGTGTTCGCTCGATGAACTCTCTAGATTCCCAAGAACAATCCTTAGGATTTGAAGATCATTGAACTTTCACAAGCTGGACATATTTATTTCGAAGGCGTTTGACCTCCGAAGCAATAAGTCGAACAGGATGTTGCTCATAAGTTAAATTCGGCGAAACTTCAATTTCTTCCACAACGCCGGGCTCAAGAATAGATTCGGAATCTCGAAGACATTTTCGAAGTTGAGAAACGTGAAACACGTCATGGATAGCAGAAAATTGAGCCGGTAATAAGAGGGGATAAGCCATGGAACCAATGCGCTCGGTGATGGGAAATGGGCCAATGAATCGAGGTGCTAATTTTCCCAATCGACTGAAACGCACAACACCCTTCATAGGTGAAACACGAATAAATACAAGATCTCCCACAGAAAATTCTAATTTCCTTCTCCGGTTATCGGCATAGGATTTTTGTCTACTCTGGGCTTCTTTCATCCTATGACGAATAAGTTCAATCTTTTCTGTGGAATCACGAATAAAATCTGGACCTAAAACCAGCTTCTCACCGGCCTCAAGCCAACAAGAAGGAGATCGGCATGGCCTTCCATAGAGTGCCTCGAATTGTGCCATACCAATACTAGATTGGAAGCTATTATTATAGAAAAATTCAACAAGAGAAATATGATCTTCCCAACTTCCACCGAAATCAAGCACACAAGCACGAAGAAGATCTTCAAGAGTTTGATTCACACGCTCGGTTTTTCCATCGGACTAGGGGTGATAAGCGGTGCTAAAATTAAGCTACGTTCCTAAAGCTTTTTGAAGACTCTTCCAAAATCTACTAGTAAACAATGGATCACGATCGCTAACAATAGAAGTAGGAACTCCATGTAATTTAACAATCTCTTTGATAAAGAGTTTGGCCAAAAGAGGAATGGTTCGATTGGACCGAACGGGAATCAAATGGGCGGATTTAGTAAGTCTATCAACTATCACCCATAAGCTATTATGACCCGAACGAGAACGGGGAAGGCCATCTATAAAATCCATGGAAATTTGATCCCACTTCCAAATTGGAATTTCTAAAGCAACCCACCGGGCTTGTGATGTTCGGCCTTGACAAGTTGGCAAGTCATGCAACACTTAACAAAGTTAGCAATATCAGATTTCATTCCTTCCCAATAATAAAGTCGCTTCATATCCGCGTACATTTTACTACTACCGGGATGAATGGTAAATTTAGAACGATGAGAATCTTGTAAAATATCTTTACGAAGATCACTAATATTTGGCGCAATAAGTCTACCAAATCTCCGAAGGCCGCCACGAGAATCGATATCAAAGTCTTTCAAACCTTTAGTATCAATTTCATCCTTAATATTTTGGCCAAAAAGAGCCAATTCGGGATCTAGCCGTTGAGCTTCAAGTATGCGGTCTAAAAGAGAAGGATGAGCCTCAAGGCTACATAAAACAAGAGTCGAACATAAATCGGAAACACAATCTCGAATTTCACAAGTGGGTAAAATCTCGAGATCGTTCCATTCGGATATCATCATGGAAACAACCGCCTGTTGCCTGCGACTAAGTGCATCGGCAACACGATTCCCCTCTTAAACAGTATAAAGGATATCAAGATCATATGGTGCTAGAAACTCGAGCCAACGTTGTTGACGCAGATTAAGTTCCTTTTGAGAGAATAAATACTTCAAAGACTTATGATCGGTGTAGAGAACAAATTTCTCTCCTAAAAGATAATGACGCCAAATCAGAAGAGCAAAAACAATAGCTGCGAGTTCTAAATCATGAGTGGCATATCTTGTCTCGGCTGGCTTCAATTGCCTAGAAGCATAAGCAATAACAGTTCTCTTTGCATAAGAATGACACTCAAACCAACGCGACTAGCATCGGTATAAACAATAAAATCTTGGTTTCCATCGGGAATCACAAGAATAGGAGCATCGGAGAGGAGCTCTTTTAATTTCTGGAAAGAAGCTTCACATTTGTCCAACCAAATGTATTTAATGCCTTTCTTTGTTAAGCTAGTGAGAGGCACGACAATTTTAGAAAAGTCCTTAATAAAACGACGATAGTAGCCCGCCAATCCGAGAAAACTACGAATCTCAGTCACACTCTCCGGTCTCTTTCAATTTTGAATCGCTTCAATCTTTGAAGGATCCACGGAAATTCCGGATTCGGAAATAATATGACCGAGAAACTTCACACGAGATTGCCAAAAGTGGCATTTAGAAAATTTTGCCGTTAATTGATTACTCCTAAGAGTTTCCAACACAATCCGAAGATGCTTTTCATGCTCCTCCTCGGTTTTTGAATATACAAGAATATCATCAATGAAGATGAGAACAAATCGATCGAGAAAGTCTTTGAAAACTCGATTCATAAGGTCAACGAAATAAGCCGGGGCATTCGTTAAACCAAATGGCATAACAAGCCATTCATAAGATCCATAACGAGTATGGAAAGATGTCAAAGAAATGCTATCCTCTGCAATACGAAGCTGATGAAATCCGGTAGCCAAGTCCAATTGTGAAAAGACTTTAGCACCACTAAGTTGATCGAATAGATCATCAATCTGAGGTAAAGGATATTTAATTTTGATCGTAAGATCATTAAGCTCGCGGTAGTCAACGCAAGCCTAAGTGTACCATCGGATTTCTTCACAAAAATAGCCGAAGCTCCCCAAGGCGAGGACTAGAGCGAATAAATTGCTTCGTCTCCAATTCGGATAATTGTTTGCGCATCTCCTCATTTTCTTTATTGGACATACGATAAGGAGGACGAGTGATAGGTTGAGCTCCAGGGATGAGATTAATTTTGAACTCAATTGCTCGCTTAGGTGGTAGTCCTAAAACGGGATCAAATATGTCGAAGAATTCACGAACAACATGAATAAGAGAAATAACGTCTTCCTCATCATCATTATCGTCATCATGAGGATTTAAAGAATATAAAGATGCTGCCAAGTTGGAATCCGAATCCTTAAGAATGATAGAAATCTGTTTAACAGATTGAGGATGTCGAAGATGAATAGTCCGTTCAGGACATAGGATGTGAGCTTCATAACGATAAAGCCAATCCATCCCCAAAATCATTCCAAAGCCTAAGTAACGCATAACATGCAAATCGGCTAGGAAAGAAAAATCACATAAAATAATCTCCACATCTTTACAAAGTAAATGAAGTGTTGCAGATCCACCAACCGGATTCGCGATTCTCAAAGAAGTCATTAAAGCAACAACACTCAAAGAAAAAGTATCAACAAGCTCTTTTGATATAAAAAAATTGGATGCACTCGTATCAAAAAGAACTCAAATAGGTTGACCACGAAATATAATAATGCCATCAAGGATAGAATGAGATATACCTTGACCACGAGATGTGTTGCCAGGGGCTTGAGAAACATTTAACTTTCCCTCCTTCCTGCCTTGAAGTTTGGGGAATGAAGGTATAACATGTCCGGGACTTTTGCAGTAGTGACAAGTGAGGGGCTTCGGACACTTATTTGAATAATGGTCCTTTGAAGCACAATTATAGCATTCTCTACGACTAAAGGTAAGGGTCTTTGCTGTCGTAGATGCTTGCTTCCCCTTTTTGTTGGGATACGGACCTTTGAATTTGTTAAGTCTTTTCTTGTTGTTGAAGTTTGGTTTAGCACCCACCATTTCAACATCACTCTCCCTATCCGCCTCTTCAAGTCGAAGAGCGATATCAACGAGTTGATCAAAAGAAACTTCTAATTTTAGAAGTAATGGCTTCTTGAGATTTTTGTTCATGCCATAAACAAATCGTTGGTTCTTCTTCAAGGGGGTGTTGATGTATTCGACCCCATATTTAGAAAGTGACTCGAAGGATGCGACATAATCTGTCACGGAGGATTCACCTTGAACAAGGTCTATGAATCGACGAGCCAATGTTACTTTCTCTGCTTCTGGCACGAATTTTAATTCGAAGCGTTCCCGAAATTGCTCCCACGTGAGATCCGCTTCATTAATCTCAGAAATAAGAAGTTCGTACCAGTCCAATGCTCTTTCTTGGAGCATACTAGAGGCCACCTGAACTCGGTGAAGATCAATTAGATTCATGCGAGAAAAGATTCGATCGCATGATCTTAGCCAACCCTGGACTTCAATAATAGTTTCAGAACCTTTCAATGGTTTCCCACCCAAATTGGTATAATCGTTGCACAAGCGTGCAAATCCAGACTTAGGATGAGTAGATTCCGGATTAGAACCAGCTGCCTGAGCATTCTTTACGAGATCAAGAAGCTGCTGTGCAGACATAAAAACTCCATCTTGGGGAGTAGCACTAGATTGACCGGCGCTGGGACGGCCAGGTCTAACCATTTCTCTTCCTTTAGAAAGAAAGAAAGAAGGAGAAAAGGTTATTCACCAAATGAATATCAAGCAATCTTGATAAATAAAACAAGGAATCATAAAAGGAAATAGGATAGAACGGTACGAAGGCACGAGTAAAATCCTAAAGCACAACTCCTAAGATGGACTTAGGACGATGATCCTTGTTAAATTATTCTACATTATTCCAAAGTTTGGCTCTGATACCAAGTTGTGACGCCCCACCTCTATACCCACGCTAGCCAAGGACACTACGGAGTAATGCCGTCAACTAGCGCGGAGAATAAGGCTGTTGAGGAGCGACCATCCGTGTAATTGCTTTGTGCGAGCATCGATATATCAGATAGTATAACATGCATTTCTTTTCAAGAGGAAATCCGACCTACCAACACAAACTCAAAGCTACTACACAGTGGCTATAATATCTTCGGAAACAAATATAGAAATCAACATAACATAAATCAGTCACAGACAATTCATATCACAAAGGCGGAATAAGATATGAATATTACACATAAAAGTGTACATCAGAGTAGTGGTCAGAAAGATCCACAATAACACAAAAGAATAGCTACAAGAACTACACAAAAGAATAAGTATACATCATAGAGTCTATATCTCAAATGTATAGAACAAAATGAACTACTAATCTAAGTAGTTAGCCAAAAGTCAGAGTAATAATCCAAGATGAGAAGTCAAGCAGAAGCACCTGTAACATCTCGGTCTGACCCGAGTATTATTTAATAAGAAAATAATAAACGGATCAGTCTTACTATAAATATCAGATAAAATGATATAGAATAAGAGATATGACGGAAATAAAGGTATGATAACCACAAGGCCATACTATAATAAGCATGTAACAAAATCGACCAAAGATTAGTCGATATCACAAGAATCTTCTCAAAGATAAAAAGAATGTCATACTCTATAATTTCATTCACCAACCATAAATATTGACAATTATATCAATGCCAATCACAAAAGTCAATGACACACAAATTCACCAATTCACAAATATTGATTGAACTTATCAATGAAAATCATGAAAATTGGTGAAGCACAAATTCTAGAAATCATCAATAGAAATCCAGAAATCACAAAATAGGGGGAGGCCTATCACAAACGGGAGCATAAAGCTCACCAACATGTGTATCACAAACGGAACGCTAATTCCATGGTTGCTAACCATCACAAATTAAGCCGAAGCCCCACAAACGGCCCGAAGGCCATAGGTTGCTACCCCACCAATTTGAGTCGAAACTCCACAAAACGGGGTTTAGTCTCCCTCGCAGACAAAGAGACATCGCACATTGCTAGTCTAAATCACAAAAATGATCATCATTGATCATCAAGAAGTGTCAATTACACTAAGTTAGTAAATATAAAAGTTTAGCTTCATGTCCCATAACCACTTGCTTAACTCAAATATTTACGAACAAACTGTAGATCTCCACTATAAAATTGTCACAAGAGATTCAATCGAACAACTCCAAGAATTAACCGGCGAAGTAAACGCAAGCATTTCATACCACTCGTTTTACTAAGTCGTTTAATTAGATTTCTCATACGAATGAGGTAAAGGTTTGTATATACTAATAGATTGGTAAACGGTTTAAGAAACGAGCTTTGTAATAAAATAGTGTTGAAATCATTTGAAGAAAGAGTTTTGTTATTTACTACTAGTATATAAACCTTTTATATTTTTAAAGTGAAAAATCAAAAACATGATTGTAGAAACAATCAATCACAAAAATTCACATTCGAGACGTGAATAAAATCCAAAGAAATCGATATTAAATCCACCAAAATGGATATTCCAAAAATTCTCGAAGAAAAGAAGTCATCAAAGTCAATGACAAATGATAATAACAAATAGGGAAGTAACACGAAATCGATTAATTTTGGAAACCACACAAAATAGGCGAAACAGGCAAAACAACATCAGGTCGGTCGGCCGGCTATAGAGCTCGGTCGATCGGACCCTGTTCTAGAAAATTCTCGGGAAGCGGGTCGGTCGACTGTGCTCTGCAGTCGGTCGACCAAACCCCTGAGGCAGAGAAGTGCTTTGCACTTTGGAAGCAGGTCGGTCGGCCGGCAGCAGAGCTCGGTCGGCCGGACTTGTTCCCAGTCCCTTCCCAGCCCATCGAATACAATGGCCAATCACGACCAATTTGCAACCGCTCGAGCATCGGCACTAAGGATATATGCCTATCGACTACCCGGCCCTATGAGCTCTTCGATGCATCACCAAAAACACATTTGAACATCAAAGCTATGATTTATAAGGATTTGGCTTTCAAAACACCAAAATTGGAATATTCACAAAACCCATCCAAATCCATATCAATTGCACAAGAATTATTGTTAGGAATTCATATCTAACAATCGAAGATAATTATAGACAAAGATGTGAGATAAAAATCTCACCTTTGAACCCAAACAAATGAAGAAGAAGAAGCTATGGAGAAATGGCAAGAGCAATTACTCTTCAATTCCAACTCAACAAGCTTGGAAAGCTTAAAAGAAGAACATTCCCAAAGTTAGGTTTAGGAATTTATGAAATTCAAGAGAGAAGGAGTTGGAGAAGATGAAGAGAAGGCTTACCAATGGGTTCTCTTGAATTTGGAGCTAGAAGTTGGATTTGCTAATGAAGATTAGGGCTTGGAGTTTTAATTTCCTCTTCCACTCTCCATTGTTGTAAAAGCTTGAGTATAAGGAAATGAGGAATGAAGTAATGAAGAGGAGAGGGGGTTGGGACTGAGTTAGCAAGTGGTTAATGGGTTCAGCCCAAACCAAAGCCCTAAGTGAAAAAGTGGCAAAATTTCACTATCTCCAAACATATCGAAGTTTATACTCAAAAAGGTTGCAAACGTCGTTTTGAACTCAATGGGGGTGGTCTCGAGCATCAATTCGACTGTTTGCTAAAAGTAGGTTTTTCGGACAAAAAAATCTGACTAACGATAAAATATTTAAATAAAATATTTAAATATATAATCAACAAATATGCGGGTTGTTACACAAACCCTTACATCTCCCGTCTCTTCTTGGCCAGAATCTTGTCTAGTGCTAACTATAACTTCTGCAACTATCGCTTTGTAGACGAGCCAAGTAGGCAGGTAACATTTGCCCCCCAAAGTATGTCTTGCTGCATACATGACGTGCTTTGAATCGAAGCAATTCAGATTCTCCAGAAAGAAATGAATTATGTTTCCTGAATAGTCGTTATCCTTCAATTTTATCCTCCCAAAGGGTCGTATCCTTCTTTCGTCGTCATGATGCTTGGTCGATTCTCAATAGTATAAATTCAGGATTGTAGTTCATTAGTGGCCATCTGTGTCTGGTTCTACATGGCTAGTAAGCTTCGGCTATCTGATCCAGTCTTTTCTTGATAACCCTAAGTGAAAATTCAATTTCTGTTGATTTCAAGAAGTCGAATTTTTTCGAATATACACATGCGTGCTTGGGTACACGTTCTTTCCATTGGCTCTCGGATGCGTTTTATATGCTCATAAGTCATCACCAATTCCATCTAGTTTAATTGCAATTCGATTGCAGTTCCTTGTTTATTTTTTTATGAAATAAGGGTTGTGATCAGCTACTTGATGAGAGGGGACTTCAATATCTACATGGATGACGACCTCGGAGCCATAAGCAAGGGTGAAGGGAGTACGTCCAGTCACGGACTCATGGTAGTTCAGTAAGCCCATAATGCTGCTGGGAGTTCATCTACCTATTTACCTCTAGCCTTTTCCAAACCTCTCTTTAGAATAGACTTTATGATTTTGTTCACAGCTTCAACCTATCTGCAATGACCCACCTTTCATTCCACAGAAAGACGCATCATCAATAAGAAAGAAAGAGGTGGAAATAGAATAGATAAAAGAAAGAACTAAACAATATCAGAATCTCACAGCGGAATCGGAACAAAATATAATATATCACATAACTATTCCATAGTCTTTACATCAGAGTTGCACAGATTACAACAACATTTCGCATTAGACAGTTATAAAGATCTGTCTAATCCATTACATTCCAATACAACAGACAAAGACTTCAACACAGCGGAAATAGATAGATATGGCTACGTTTGGACTCCTGCTCCATGCTATCCAATATTCGTCAAGAAATCCTGATTACTTGGCTACTCATAAAAATTTGAGTACCCAAGAGTTTAAGAAAAACAGAAGTAAACTCCGGGTCGGACATGGGTCTAGTGTGAGTAAACGGTTAAACTGTTTAACATGAAAAAACCTTTGAAAGAAAAGGTATCTCGTAAGACTCTCCGCCAATAAATACAGACAAGTTTTTCCCTTATGATAACCAAAACATTTGATATGAAATCTGGTTATATTATAATAGCACTAGGGTTTTCAAATAAATATTCACATAGCCGAAATTGTTACATTTGCTAAATTCCAGCATACTAGCCACAAAGTGGGTTATACAATCAAATCTGAGGGGACTTATTGGAAATTGGATTTCCATACAATGGCAGGGCTACTGGGGTACCGCCCATCACAGTACGTGGCTTAGATCAACGTACCGAGGATCCACCCTAAATCCCCTACAACACAAGGCCGGGACCATCCCTTACTGGACAGTCCCGAATAAGACAACTCTGCAGTTGACTGCAGACCAACTGCCCACTAAGCCGAATAAAAAGGGACCTCTAGACAGGGGAAGCTCTTATCCTACTTGAGTGCGACTCACTTGGCCTTGCTGCATCTCCTCTGTTTTAGCCATTCCCGGTTGATGAGGCTTGAGGCTACGATTATCTTTATAGAACACATCTATCTTAGAATGCTCATCGTCCACCTGACGATGTTCTGAAAGCACTCAATCCATACAAGTTCGTTTCGGGTTCGAATGAAACCGAAGGCATTATCTCGTTACACTCATTTTGGAATCACTTTAGAGTTAACGACAATAACCCTTGCACTCTGAAACTCCATCTCGATCTTCACTTTGAGATGTCATGACCTATCGTTTAACTTGGATCGATGTGGTTTTCGGATAATCAAATTTGATACCCGATCCCGGTTTCATCGAGATCCAATCGTATCTTAAAGGCCAAGTTGTTTAAAAGTTAAAAAATTTAATTCAATTCAATACTTGAATTCACACAGCATCATCATAGATAAATATCACACATTTATCACGGATATATCCAATATCACATCACATAATATCATAGAATATCATTCAATAGATATCAACCCATTAAGACATTTTACAAATAATCATCCACGAACAGGAATTATTAATCCGTGTAATAATTAATTTATTTAAGTTAAATTAATTACTTAAGAATTAATCACCTAATCCTTCTTAATTTATCATTAATTAATTACAAACAAATTAATTGAATATCACCTTAATTAATCATCCCTTTAATTAATCATCCTAGATTAATTATCCTTTAATTTCTTTATCAATCAATTAATTAATCTCTAATCATAGATTAATTAATTCTTAATTATCAATTAATAAACCTTAATTATTAATTAATATCTCTCAATACAAACTAATTAATCCATAATTACTCTTATAATTAATTAATTAATCTTTAATTAACTAATTAATTATCTCTTAATCGTTAACTAATAAATCTTAAAATTTAATTAACAAAACTTAATTACAAATTAATTTATCCTTAATTACCAGTTAATCAATCCTTAATTAACAGTTAACCCATCTTTAATTAATCTTTAATTACAGATTAATTATCCTTTGATTATTAATTAATAAAACCTAATTATTAATTAATAAAACTTAATTACAAATTAACCACTTCTTAATTTCTAGTTAATTAATCTTTAATTACTCAATTAACAACTCTCCAATTAATTAATTAATCAATCTTAATTACTTAATTGATTAATTCTCAATTACACTTAATTACTTAATTAATTAGTCTCTAATCAATAATTAATAATCTTTAATTATCTAATTAATGATCTTTAATTTCAAATTGATTAACCTTTAAATTAATTAACTTATAACCCTTAAATTATTTATTAATTAAATCAATTAATTACTCTTAATTAATTTCTTAATTAATCCTTTATAATTATTTAATTGAATTAATTAATTATACTTAATTTCCTTAATTAACTTAATTAATCTCAAGACATTAAAACCTTAATTATTTTAAGATAAAACATTATCTTATAATGACCTAATTATCATTAACATATTAAAACATTTTGTCTTTATAGTTAACTTTACTTAATTAAATCATTAATTAAGTTTTAAAATAAAATAATCATTTAACTTGATAAAGTAAAGTTAACAAAACATAACTTCCTCAAAATAACTTAAAACATTTATCAAATAATAGTTTTAAAAACTAGTTTCAATTTAAATTTAAAAACTTGCTTTTGTAAAAATCTTTAAAATTTCATTTCTAATTTAAGTTTAAAATTACTTTAAATTTCACTTAACAAAATTTAAATTAAATCAATTTCAAAACTTCTTAATCAATCTTAAAGAAAACAATTATTTTATATAAAGTAATTTATATAAGAAAGTTTAAACTAGATTTGTTTTTAAAATTTCAAAAACGTTGTTTCTAAAGCCTTTTAAAATCTGCTCATCACTTTACTTCGGGTTCAACCCGAAGACCACTCGTGTCTAGCCCCGAGTTTCCCTCTCTTCTTCCCATTTTTTTTAAAAATTTAACACCCTTCTCTGAGACGTACGAGCTCGGAGGTTATGCAGTTGATGGTTACCAGTGATACATTCCCAATTTGGTAATGTGGCATACGAAGTGCTGCTGATTATTTGTTGATCGAAACATGACTTTTGTGAAAAGCGTAGCTTTGTGGACGAGACCTCGTCGAACCTCACAACCCGGAATGGTCGAAACAGGAAGGATGCAGCAAGGTTATTGGGGGTAGCGCCCCTTAGGGTATGTCTATTTCCTTCTGGATAAAAGGTGGTATCATGGTATGAAGCCCAGATATTTAACCTATGTGGTTGCTGCAACTTATTGATTTTTGGTTGTTGGTGTTGACAGCTCTCGGATAAAGGTTGGTAACGACCGGGGGATGGCATACTGTGTAGTAGTTACCTAGTTACAGAGGTAACCCGGCCTTGTGTTGGCAGAGAGCTGGTTAAGTTCTCGGGAAGTCCCTCCAGAGGCGTACCCATGTGGCCTAGGAAGTTCCTTAGCCTAACCATTTGTTGGAAATCCAAAGAAACAATACATGCCCTGTACGGTTTTAGTTGTATAACCTGCCTTTTACTTACGGTGGTGACCTGCCGTTTGATTGGAAGCTATAGTAGGCATAGTACGAAATGTTTATGCTGGCTAAGACTAATATTATACTTTCGAAATGTTTTCTACACTATGCACTAATAATAATATCAAAAAGTTTTTCGCGTATCAAACATGTTTGACTATCATAAAGAGAAATCTCCTCCAATTGTGCGTTTGCATTGTGTGTGTGGCGGGAGGCCTTATGGTAGTTTCATTTTCCAAAAAGCACTGCGAATTTCTTTTAATTTCTTTTGTTTGTTTAAAAGATAAAATTGTTTTCGTTTGCTCACACCAGTCCCATGACTGACCTGGAGTTTATTGTTCCCTTTCTAAACTTTGGATACCCGCAATTTTCCACACGGGCAGCCTAGAGTTAGATTTTCAGACAGTCAGCTAGTAGATGTAGATTCGGTTGCCTTCTGCCTTTTGTTTGGAATTCTTTGGAGTCTTTGGATTTTGGCGATCGCATTCATGACTGACCTTGCTTCATTACAACGTGATGGTGGTTCGAGCTTGTGGTTTGGAGCATTGGAGATGAAGATGTAGTTTTGGATTCTATCTTTCTTTCTATTCTTTGGAGCTTGGCATTGAAGACATTGTTTTTCGCTGTTGTCGCTTTGTTCTTCCGCTGTTGTCTTGTATCTCTGATTGTGTTGAACATTTCATTATATCATTGTTGTAAAGATGATTGTATTCATGGAGTTGTATCAATGATATTCATTTTTCTTCCGCTGTGTTGTTGTACTTAATGTGTTATAAACTCCGGCGAACCAGATACGACGTTTGGATCTGCGGCATTCGAATACGGGTGATGTATTCGGTGCCGATTTTCGAAGGTCGAGTCAGGGTCGTTACAGCAATGCTAGTTACCTTCCTTTTTAATTACAATCTCCATCAACTATAGTGTCTTATACTTCAATAGCTATGTCATATTATGCTTTAGGTTGAGTTATGGGTTAGTACTTGATAGTCTTCACATAACTCAATAAATGTTGGAACCTTTGGTGTTATATCGATTAACTTGATTGTTAATAAACCTTCTCACAATGACACTCCTAGATAAATGTGATTCACCGAGGAAATGACAAACTTTCAGTTTATTGTTCTGATATTCTTGCTTACTTTCCTTTCGTTTTCAATTAATAAATAAAAAATCTATGTTAATATGCTGAGATGTAGTGAATGCTAACATACATAGATTAACAAAACAGAAAGTTACAAAATAACATTGTCGTTTTAGCGACTACAAATAAAGACATAAATCACAGAAATGATTGGAGTAGTCTTCGAGAAATGGGAAATAGCGCGACACAAATAAAAATTTGATAACATACTAGAGAATTGTTAAAGGGAGAATCCATTTAGATAAGGAGAATGAAAAAACATTTTCTCGAATAAAATTTTTGGTTAAGGGAAGAACCATGTATCGATTCTTCCCTTATAAAATCAAGCTGAAATTACTAGAAGATGTTCATGTATTATTTGAATTTGTTGAACGTTGTACATGATGATTATCATCCTAAAAGCATCCTATAAATATCAAGGCAAAGAATTTTTACAAATAAAAACAATTGAATTAAATAACCCATATAAATTTTCTATTCAATGAATGATTTACGTATACATATGTTGTTAACTTATTTAAGTTTACATTCGAATAAAAAAAGCCAAATGAAGACATGTGCATCAATCAAAATCACTGTTTTAAATATTGGAAATCTCGGTCGTGATCTTGGTTTAGTCTTCCCATGAAACGAAACTTCAAAAATCGAAAAAAAATTCATTTTGGATATATCGGTCGAGCTATGTAAATCTCGGTCGAGATCGGTCGATACGATTTTGCAATATCTCGGCCGATATTGTTTATTTTTGAGATTTTTTTTTTATTTTGAGAATTTTTTTCTTTTAATGTTAGTTCATTTAGTATTAGATTATTTCTCGAAATTCATTTAGGCTCCTTGTGGTTTTTATTGACTACTAGTTAAACTTTGCAAGTTCATTTACGGGCTTCATCTTTGTAAGTTCATCTACTTTCCTTTTCCCTTTTAACCTTTATTCCTACAAAATGCTACAGCAAGTTATGCACTTTCATATTCTTAATTTTATTTAAGTTCTTAATTTTCGTATGTTATGCACTTATAAAATATCCGTTGCAGTATTAAATATTATTAGTAAGTAGCAACTATGTAATTATGCACTATAGCAAATATAGTTTTAGCATATGTAGGAAATGAAGTTTTAGAATCTGCAATTTTATGAATACTGCAATTTCTAAGCATATGTAGCTTTAAAAATGTAGTTTTATGAATATGTAGTTTGATGAATATGTGGTACGTAGTTCATGAATATATGGTAAGTAGTTCATGAATATGTAGAGAATGAATACACGGTGTTATAAATATGCAGTTTTGGTATATGTAGGGAATATTGTTTAGAATATGCAAAATGATAAGGGTTCTAATATGCATATGTAGGCTGAAGTATTGTATGGATAATCTCTTGAGCTATTACTGAGAAGAGTGTGATATGAAAATCAAGGAAGTTAAAAAAATTACGAGTGTTAAAAAAATTTGTAAAAGAAAATCAAATTTAAACATGATATATACTTCAAGATATTCCTAGGATGAGCTTTGAGATCCGAGATGTAAATCCGATATGAATGCTTGAGATGCATTCATCACGTCCGATATCTCCCTTGATACGAGATCAACTCGCTAAAACTTTGAGACAAAACATGACCGAAATTCAAGATTTAAAACCTTGATCGAAATATATTTAAAACATTTATTATTATTAAAATAGATATCTGTTGTGAACTATTACTTCTATTGCCAAAATATATACTATACTACTTTAATTCACTAATCTCTACTTCAACTTTTTTGAAGTAGGCAATATATGGGGAACAACATAAGCTCTACAAATAATATGGAAAATCAAATTAAAAATGATGCTATTAAGGAGAAGGAAGCTCACCGCATATAACTTGATGAAAAAACCCGCATATTTTTTGAAATATTTTCAAATCAAATGTCGTCCAAAAACGCACCCTTAAAAACAATGAGTAAATCAAAGAAGATAATATGAAAGCCTCTAGCTGTCCCTCTTATTGCTCTAACACGATAACGGGCGAAAAAATTTATCTTCCGGCAGACAAAATGAACATGCATTCTCACTTAATTCGATGCATCTCCTAGTTTCCTACTAATTCACTTCTTCATTTCAGATCTGGAAGAATAATGTCCAGAAGCCACTTCTTCCTCCAATCAAACACTACTTCACTCCGAAGAACTTGATCACACTCCACGCCTTTAATTCGATGTATCTATTCCCATCTTTCTGAGAAACAGTTCTGGCAAGCACCTCAGCTTCAGGCCAAGGTCGACACTCCACGCCTTTAATTCGTGCAACTGTAAGATTTGCGATGGTCTGTGCCAATCTGTATCTACATCTGTTAATATTTACCGATTCTTGCTCGCTTTTGGAGATTCAGATAAGGTTGAAGTTCCTACATATGATTTCTCTTTTGTTACATGCTGTTGTAATATGCTTTGATTTACCGCTGATGATTTTACAGTCATTTAAAATAAGATCTGGTCTTACTATATCTGGCTTGCTTTCATTTTGAAATACTTTATGACTAGTGAGTGGCCCGATACGGACAGTTGCCGAGTTAAAAATTGTTGGTGTCATACTGAGGATGTTGGTAAAAAGGTTCAATTTGTTTTCTTTTGTCTATTATTTGTAATGAGTACTTTTTTAACTACTAACTTCATATATTTTCTTGTTTAGAGCGCCTATTAAGACACATTAAAACATAAAATTTGACACAATAAATACAACAATTAAATTCTCTGTAAATACATGGAAAATGAAAATCAGGGGGAGATCTAATGGTTGATGTTAGTTATGTCAAATTTTGTATCACCGGTTTGTGTCCATCTAGAGTTTTCATTTTTTTTAACATGGTTCACTAATACCGACAAATGTCAGCCTCGAGATTGAACCCATGACTTTGATCTCGTAGACTAAACTACCAACCAACCTAGCCACTTTGTTTGTGGAATTTCCTTTTTTTATTAAATTATGCTTACATTCGTATATTTAATAAACAATTCTTATAATTAGTGGATTTTTGTGTACATGGATAGTTTTGTGTTCATAGATAATTATCTTTTTCGTTTCAGTGACTAATCGAGGAGGCTTCTTGATTGTTATTAATGTACGTTCAAGTTCATATTTTCACATAGCTCTACCAAATAAAATCGAAGTAGAGACTCGTAACTATAATACTAACTTGAAGTAGCTATTGGTCAACTGTGTACATTAGTGAGGGTGTTATATTTCTTCCCTTTACTGATTAATATGAACGGCCTGAATTAGTTCTATGATGCAGTTTTTTAATTTTATTGTGTTTGTGGATGATGATGTATTTTAGATTCTACAACTGTAGTTTTTGACTAAACTTGAGTCAATATATTATTAGGATACACACCTAAATGTGAAATGATTTATTTTCGTACATAGAAGAGAAAATATACGGATAATCTAAACAAAATAAGATATCACATAATGACTAAGTTTTTTATAAATGCATAATGGTTAAAAATAATAAGAATAAGTTCCAATTAAGAAGAGTCAATGGACTTAAAGTTCTAGATCGTTTTGCAACTTCTACACTAGAGTAAAGAAAGTTCCAATTATTTCATAATTTCCGTATATACAACCAATAGCCATGTTTATTGAAAAATTAAAAGCATCCATGCATCGGTATATTATAAATCAGACCGATTGAACACTGAGCTCAAATTAGCATCCTTGATGGAATTAGCTGTCTTTAAGATTCTCATAGCTTTGGTTTTTTGATGAGTCTCGTATTTCTCTATAATGAATTTCTCACTCCTTCGTTGCTATGTCTATTAAGATATCCTTTGTTTATCTTTTTCAAGTTGCGTACTCATCATGTGGTAAGAGCCTTTATCTATCTAGTTGAAACGACCTTATACAATCTTTAATAGAAACCAGTTGGGAACTAAAGTAGGATATTAGCATGGCATTTACAATTTTATCATCATATGATATAAATCACTACTACTAATAAAGAAAATTGGTTGAACTAATTTACTCGGTGTCTTTTTGAAATTCCAAAAATACCATTACTTTTCGTTTACATTTTTGCACTCAAACAAAATAACGTATACAATAATACAAACAGCCTGTGTGCGAAGCACGGGCCCATACTAGTATTTATAGTTTTAATATGAAAATACATGTCTATGTTAGTAACACAAACATGGGACCATATCATGAACCATGTTTGGGAGAATCCAATATATTGCAAGTGATCTTTGTATTTTCATTATAGGCTTTCAAACATATTTTGATAAATCCAATGCACGACCATTGAAAAATTGCAAAGATATCATTCCCTATAACTTTTAGCAACTTTCTACAATGTCTATTGCTAAATTAGGCTAAAACCAAATTTGTTAAGGCGAAAAAGGCCCAAAAAGGCCCATGCCTTCGACCGGCGGTTTTTGATGCCTAGGGCTTTTTAGACGCATTGAGCATTAGTTCGAGAATCGAGATCAACGGCAGTGGATCTGGAGCGGCGGTGGTGGTCGATCTGGATTGACAGTGGTAGATTGGAGATCGAGACTGAGAAATCTTTTTGAGAATACTGATGCCCTAATGTTCGGCAATTGCCCAATATGGCGCAATCGGGTTCGGTTTTGGGTTAAAGCCCTAAATTATTCGACCACAATTGAAGCGTTCTTTTTCTTGCGCATCGATTTTTTTTCGCCTACTCATCTGGAGCGCTTTTATAACGCCTTGAGCATTGCCGGTGCCTTGAATAGGTGAAAACCCCTATGTTGGCGCTTGAGGCTTTTTGGCGCGCCTAGGCGATCGCTTTGATAACACTGGCTACAACATATATTTAAGGAAAAAAGTGGGAATTTCAAACTGAACATTGTATCATTTTTTCTGAATATTCAATTGAAGTAAAAATCTTATAGAAAATTATGGCAATGTTAAGCTTACGGTTTCAGTATATTTCAAATGAAGAGGTAGCAATCACGAGCCATTTGGCCAACTTTCGGTAAAATGATCTTTTCCGAGGTCTTGCTTAATTTGGCATTCTTCGTGCATTGTAAAAAAAGGATGAAATATTATGTGGTAATAATTTATGATGCTAACTATATCCCAGTGTTTACTGATATGAATAGATGTTTCAAATTATTAACTTATATGAGTAGAGATTTGTCATCAACATTATATCTTTCATGCATTTTTAGTCATCTATGGATATCTTGTTGCTTGTATACCGTTCATCTTCAATCATATTGCGTTGGTTCATTTTGCCAACCGTAATACACTCTTCATTCATAAACAATCAAGAAATGTAATAAGTGGATCATGTCAAGTAAAATTATAAAAGTATTAATCAACTAGAATTAAGAAAATTACATGCAGAAAGATACATTTTAGGTATAAACTGAAAGTTGATTTGGGCGTGACCTAAAATTTAGAACCAACCACAATTATGCTTTTGAGATAAGTTCACTTTTTAAAATGGTTAAATCGTTGAAAATAAAACCAGCATTGCAAACAATATCTGAACGATGTGACCATGAAGTAATATAAATTGTTTAAATACTCCTGCATTCTATAATGTATACATGTTAATATGTTGCATTTCCTAAGTTAGATATATATTGAAACATTTAGTGATAGAAAACTAATATTCCAATACGTGCTTCAATTCACCATTGAAAACTATTGTCCTGTTTGCGTGATAAATAAAAGTAAATTTAACATATTAATCACTCTTTATGAATTTTAAATCAAAACATAAAGGACTGTCCAATTATGTCTAGCTATCATGTGAATACTAATTTAGTAAAAAATAAAACTTCATAAAACCATGATTGTACACCATTTTACATTCCTACACGTAATAAGCTAATAAATATCCATCCACATTTATAGGATATTCGTCATACATTCCACCACAAATCAATGTACCACACTCTTTTAGAATCCAATACTTAAGAAGTGACAAAATGTTTTATTTACATCATTTCCCTAGCAGATCATAGAAAGCAGGGCTAGAGAGCATCTCTATTTGAGTTTAGGATTATTTATGTAAATCTGCCTTTTAAGTTGGAAAACTAAGTCTGAAATTTCAAAAAGTGTTATTTTCCACAATATACCGTTAACCCTTGAGAAATGATTTTAGCATTTTACTGGACGTCGATAAATTATGCATTTCATAGAAATGTAATTTTGTAGAATTCTATTTTTACACCATTAGTGGTATGATTGAACATGAAGATAAAAGAATTAAAACAATAAAGAGGGTTCATTATTGTATATGTGCCAAAATTTCTTTTTCGAAATGTCTACTTCCCCAAAACAAGTTGCTAAAATAAAAAATATCAATCTCACCATAATACTGCAACATTGATGCAAGATATCGAAATGATTCCTTCTTGGAAACTATTTGTCGGGCCAGAGTGACATCTCCATCCTCCGTCCTGACACCGCTGAACCCGCACTTCATAGACTCTGTTTTACTTCTGCTAAGTCTAAATCCCTTTGATTCTAAAGTCCATCTCCACAACTCCAGTTGTCTATCAATATCAATCCTACTTTCATCAATTAGCACAATATCATCAGCAAATAGCATACACCGAGGAATCTCATCTTGTATCTCCTTCGTAATCTCATCCATCACTAGAGCAAAAATGTAGGGACTCAAAGCTGACCGTTGATGTAATCCAATGTTAATGGGAAAGTCACTAGTTTCACCATCGCATGCTCTGGCACTAGTCACAACATCATCGTAGATATCCTTGATAAGTGTAATGTAGTTTGTTGCGACTCTCTTCTTTTCCATGGCCCACCACATCACCTTTCGCGGTACCTTGTCATAAGTTTTCTTCAAATCGATAAATACCATGAGTAGATCCTTCTTTTGCTCCCTAAACCTCTCCAGAAGTTGTCTTATCAAGAAAATCGCCTCTGTGGTTGACCTCCCAAGCATGAAGCCAAATTGATTTTTTGAAACACTTGTCATTCTTCTTAATCTATGTTCAATGACTTTCTCCTAAAGCTTTATTGTATGACTCATAAGCTTAATTTCTCTGTAGTTATTGCAACTTTGGATATCTCCTTTATTCTTAAAAATTGGAACTAGTATGCTTCTCCTACACTCATCTATCATCCTGTTTGATTTGAAAATATTATTGAACAACTTAGTTAGCCAGGCTATTCCTGCATCTCCACACGTCAATGGGGATGTCATCAGGCCCCAATGCCTTGCTTGCTTTCATCCGTTTTAGTGTCTCTTTTGCCTCGGATTCTTGAAATCTCCGAACAAAATGTCTATAGGTGTCATCAGAAGAGTCGTCTATCTCAATCAAGTGCTATCACCTTCTTCATTGAATAGCTTGTCGAAGTAATCTCTCCATCTATTTTCATGTTGAGAAGCATATAAAAATATCGTTAGCTATTAATAATTTCTTGGTAGGTAGAAGTATTTTTCCGGATGTCAATAACAACACATATTAAAGAATGAACATTTTTTCCATCTTTCTTTTAAGGGTTTGACCATAACACTTTACAATTTTCCAACTTCCTATACTTAAAATTATTCAATTTCTACTTAAGTGAAACAAATTAAAATATTATGTCCGTCCAAACCTATATAACAAAACTGAAAAGTTCCTAAAATAACTGAAAATCGATAATCAATTTTGAATTTCAATTTTCGGAGCAAATTTAAAACCATATGATCTAAATATTACCTTCTAAAAGCAATGATGGTTCGCCAAGAAGGATAAAAGCATCGACCAAATCTATGCTTTGGACAATAAATAACATCCACATCACCACCAGATGTTGATTTATAATTACAAACGCTTGCATTTGTGCATATCCGCAGATTTCATTTCGTTAGCATTGATGAGAAATATAGGAATGGTTTGGAAAAATTGATGATTATTGACATTGGAACATTGATTCCTTCGATCAGTTAAGAAAGATGATAAGGGAAATCCGTTGTATATTAGTTGAGCGATGGAAGGCTAGTCGAATGACTACGAAATTGTTTAAAATAGAAGGAAAATAAAGGATATTTGAAACTGCAACCGTCTTTAAAATTTAGAGAGAGATGTCACAGGATAAAGAAACAGTCTCTTAAATATGATACATGGGACAAACTTAGAGAGTGGTTTCTCCTTTCCTATTTAAGTAATGGATTTCGCTCTATCCATATATGCCACACCGTTAAACTCGGTACTACGTCCACCATGCCATAGTAGAAACCCTTTTTTGGACATTAATGCTTAAATATTCTAAGCAATTACTCATGCTATCTAGTCGTGGGGCATTTAGCCTTCGCTTTTACTTAATTACTTGCCACACTTGTTTAGAATATGCATAGTTAAAGAAGAGATTATCAATAGTTTCATCATTTACGTTGCATAACTTGCATAAAGTAGAGTATATGCTAGAGCAATTCTTGATTATGTTCGTAGTATTCAGTCTGTTTAAATATGCGAGATATAAACACATAGACAGTTTGAGTGCATTCACTTGATTCCATATACGATGTTTGCATTTTGAACGGGTTCATATACTCATATGATATTGCAGGTAGATTTTAGACTAAGTTCTCTATTGTGTTTACGTTTTCACCACCTAATATACCTTGAAAAGTTCTTATAAATGTTAACCAATGTTATTTGGTTGCATACAGCTAGAGGTAAATTGAGGTAAAGGCTCCTATTTGCATTATCAATTAAAGAAGCCATCTCTTTATTTGCAACTTTTATGTGTTTAAGTTGTTGCTACCCTAAAACAGAGAGGCGAATACAAAGATAGAAATAAAAGAGTGGTGAAATGCAATAAGGCAGGACACGTCTAATAAGGGGAAATGTATTTAGTAGTGAATTAAGATGATAACTTCAATTTTAATAGCATGGTATACATACCACGTTAGATTTATTATCGATTGTTAAGCGGTAGGCTATAAATTTTTCTTGATTTTTTTAGAATAAGTTTATCATGATGATATTTTATTAACATGTAAATTGTCATTGCCTACTACCATAAATATAAACATGTATAGATGTACTTACATGGTCAGGATCTAAATTACAAATATTTTAAGAAATATGCGGTAGAAGAAAAAATTACTTTATTATCATCGTAAAAATAAATTAAAATACCACGATGGGAAGAGAAGAAAAGATGTAGAAATTGAATCATAAAATATTAAAGAATTAGATTGTGAGTAGGAAAATAAAAAATCAGGGTAGATCAGTTAAGAGAATAATTACAAGGAGGTTGAAGTAGATTTGTTTTATCGAGGAGGAATGTGCTTAGCAACCCCATTATAAACTGATGGAAACAAAACGAAGATCGTCTCCATAGGAGGATAGACGATGGTGGTTCATGATATTATTTTCCCAATCATAAAATCACAGTGGAAACTGAAATGCACCACCACCTACCTACATCTATATTGGCATTATCGAACTTGATTTCAATCGAAAATAATAAAGAAATACAAAAAGCAAAAAGGATCGCTAGACGAGTTGAAGGAAATTAAGCGAATCGTATAATTAATAAAATTATAATTTGGAAAACAAAATTACCTAACATGCATCATTGCGAATCATGCTTAGATCAAAGGCATGGAGGTGAATAAGCAAATGTCATATTGTATTGAAAGTTGTATTTGCTAATTTATGTACTAATATTTTGAAAGTGAAATATACCAAGGATCAAATGTAAAACTATTGAAAGCGTCAAGGGGCCCCTATTTGGAGTGAATTAAGAATAATAAAATAATAGAATAGGAGGCAACATGGTTGGCGCAATTGGTTGATGGTCCGAAATGCAAGATCAAAGGTCCGTATTTTGAACTTCAAAACTGACAACCCAGTACCCGGAGTATGTGTTTGACAAACACATTCTTCCTTAAGTTTATAAGCGAAACTTGGTTGTTGGTAATTCAAAAAAATTAAAATTAAAATAGATTAGGTTAATAAAGGATCACTAATGTAATGTACAGTGAACCGAAAATTGGTAAAGGACCACTAATGAAATTTTGTACATTTCGACTCCTTTTTACTCTTTGCAACCTCTGAAATCCTAATTATACTCTCCTCAAATATCAAGCTTTTGTAAAACCACAACTTCTGATTTTATGTATCGAAATGTATATCCATGCTTCAGAATTCGAATCCTTAATATAAGAATGCTTTCCCCACTGGAAAGTCGCAAACCCAAATATCGAACTCTTGGATCCATTTCCCATGGATCGACGAGCATGTTATCATGAATCATTGTCTGTTCTTTTCTATTGTTTTAGCTGTTTTTTCTAATATTTTCACACTTATCCCCTGAATATGGGTTGATTGAGTTTGTAGGTTCATCGAGGTTAACCTTTTCAGAAGTGTAAATTGCTACAAATTTTTTGTTATAATTAACAAAGAGAAACCCAAGGCGAGTAGGGTTCCATATCGTCTTTTTTTCATTACTTTTTTCTTTTTCATGAAAATTAAACTTTTTTAGAACATGTTCCCTAATGGGAAAATTGATGATGGTTAAATTTGAAAAACTAGTCTTTCTCATTACATAGTTGGATTTGAGTTTTTAAAGACATCAATAGCGTTTTTGAATTTGGGTTATAGCCTTAACAAAAGTTAACAATATAGTCTTAACAAGGTTAACATGGGGTCCTATTTTAATTGTTTATTAGATAGCGGTTGGTGAAGGATTCAATTTTTATTTTTGAGTTTATTTGTAATGGAGTTTGAGGTTTTTTGTACTACGTATTACTCTAAATTTACAGTGCTAGTTCGTATTACAGCTTAGGTTGAATGTTGATTTGTTTGTTTACAGATTAAAAAAAGCATGCTTCTTCAATGTTCATAGTGTATCATAAGAACCTGGAAAAATTCTCCGAGTCGAGTTTGATCATTCTTTCATTTATATAATTAACTCAAAAAGAAATTGGAAATTTTTACATTTTTGATAACATAAACTATATCACAGTTTCATTGTAAAGAATCATGTAATAGTGTTTGGATACTTTTACATTTTTTATGACTCTTTGCATGTTGTGAAATAGCACACAATCCTTCGTAATTCGAGTGTTGTAGCATGAAAATTCAACTTTTTTTATCTGGTTCTATTTAAGAAACTATAATTTAATTTTATGCTATTCAAAGTGCTGAAATATTTGTGTATACGTAACATGAGAGGGAGACGGAGGTACTTATATTTATGCCTTTAAGAAAAACTAATTTTTAAGGCAGAAACGACTATGAAAATTTCTTGATTGGTGGGGCCATTATCGTTAAACTTTTAATCACTAAGCTAATATTATAGTTAGTGTCTTTAATCCTTAGCCTCATCTACATAAATATCCTTAGCCTCATCTGCATAAATATCTTCATCCGCAACGCTAGTTACCTTCCTTTTTAATTACAATCTCCATCAACTATAGTGTCTTATACTTCAGTAGCTATGTCATATTATGCTTTAGGTTGAGTTATGGGTTAGTACTTGGCAGTCTTCTCATAACTCAATAAATCTTGGAACCTTTGGTGTTATACCGATTAACTTGGTTGTTAATAAACCTTCTTACAATGACACTCCTAGATAAATGTGATTCATAGAGGAAGTGACAAACTTTCAGTTTATTGTTCTGGTATTCTTGCTTACTTCCCTTTCGTTTTCAATTAATAACTAAAAAAGTTATGTTAATATGCTGAGATGTAGTGAATGCTAACATACATAGATTAACAAAATGGAAAGGTACAAATAACATTGTCGTTTTAGCGACTACAAATAAGGACCTAGTCCACGCTGAAGATTTAAATCATATGGCAATGTGAGTCCAAAAGTTTGATGAAATATGGACTATCCATTACACATGTTCCACTTATCTAAAATAATGTGGATTATCCATCACACATCTCATACTATTCCAAGGATGACTATAAACCATTCATTAATCATAGAAAGACAATCCATCTTCGGCATCATGTGGACTATCCATCACACATTCCATAGTTACCTAGGTTGACTATGAACCCATAAAATATCAAGTTATAATTAGGTTATAATTTTATCCTGCCAAACTCTCAACATATGTCTATTGGTATCCCCAATTAGGTTGTATAAGCCTTAAACTTATAACATCTCAAAGTGATAAGCATTGATATCCACAATGAATAATGTCAAATTCATAAATTTATGGCATATAGAAATATAAAACATTGGTATTCCTAATGAATAATGTCAAAATCACAAGCCTATGGCTCCCCATCTTTAAAATAGCAATATAAAGGACTTACGACATTCATGCCGGAATAACAATATTGAACCTCTATCTAAGATTAGAAAACAAAATTTTAAATTTTTATCATAAGGCTAACTGCTGAAATCATAATATTATCGATCTTATTAAAACATAGTCTATCACGCCATTTAAAACTTTCCTTTAGTTTACATAAAACAAGATCCCGCTGGCATTAAAATAAAGAGATGCAGCATCAATACAGCCTGGCATAGATTACTTTCGACATTAACGCTATTATGTCGAAAACATAGTTATGCCGTATACATAGGAAAATTAGTGGCATCATCGATGTATAACATCATACCAAAATTGATGACATGCGGCGTCGAACCCTTTAACACTTTAATATTGGCTTCATAAAACATGCCAAGGGTTGTTTGCATACGACATTACTGTCTAAATATAGTTTACATAAAAAACAATTGATATTGAAAATAATGGTGTGTGTAATTAGTGACATGCGACATCATTTAAAACTATAGGGAAGACCAACAGCATAAATTTAAGAATGCTGAAAACTGTCGGCATTGATGACTCACAACTTCAATATATCATATACCAACGAGATGCGATATTCCCATAACATCAATGGCAGATGCATAACTCAATGCATCGCATACTTACATCATAAGTATCACATGCATTGCTATATGTCAATGCCGCCTGTTTCCGATATCACTTACAACAGTAAAGTGATACCGCCGATTGTCGATGCCGAACACCATGGCAATGCTGCATATCAATGGCATTGTCGTAATTATAAAAAAAACTGTTTTATTTCTATTAAATGCAATTTCTTTTTACCAACTTTTGTTCCTTGTAAAGTTTCTACTTGTTGGAATCAAACTTTACCAATTTCTTTTCAAAAAGCTGCCACAAATCAGTTTTATACTTCCAAAAACAATAATCAACTGAATTACTTAATACTCTTAATTAATATTAATTTATATGCTTTTCTAGCATAATAAATTCACAGAAATTCAAAATCACTTGGGAAAAATTCTCAAATTTCACTAAAAATAGAATTAACATATTCTTTAGTCTATAAAAATTTCGAGGTAAATATTTAATTATTTTAAACAATTGAAACCCGAAATAAACATTATTTTCTCCTTAGCAAATTCATAAAATAGTCAGTTTAACTTGAAAAATTATGAAATTAAAAACACATCTCCAAAATAATGTTTCACACAACATACTAGATCATATCAATTGGAGATCAAAAACTTAGTTTTTACTCCTAAAATCTATCTAAAAAATTCCAAAAAAAATCCATAAAAAAATCCATAAATCATTATTCTATCCAAAAAATGATCATACATCCATAACATGGCAAAAACAATCAAAAGAATTTGAAAATTACCCATAACTGAATTTAAACACAAAATAATAGAGATGGTTTATCATTATTCGTCTTAAATTAGACTTGGAGTTGAGAATCGATGGAGTTTAGTTCCTATAGGCTTTATCTTTCAAATCCCCTTTGATCCCTTCTTCCTTTTACCTTGATTTATGGCCGGCCCTATATTTCTTTGTGATTGTTTATGATTGTAAAATGGGAATGAGTGAGAGGGTGTGGTTTTAAGGGATAAAAGAAAGTTTTATTCCTAATTTTTCCTTCTCGTATATTCTTTTATATGTTAAGTTTTAAAACAATCTCATTAATTAATTAGTTAAGGCTTGACCTTGTATATATTAAATCTCATCCGCATGTCCTACCACATTATTCTATTTAATCTATCCAATTAAATTTTTTAAATAATATTAAACTAAAATTAAAGGTGTTACAAGCCCTCCTTAAAAAAAATACCTTCAAAATTCAGTAAGGACCACACAAAAAGTATATCAAACATGCAACCAATTGTAGCAAACTATGCTAGTATACCCCACTAGCTACAAAGTCTATATAACAAATATAGAACATACTATCATAATAACTCAGGATAAGTATCCCTAATTGTAACAACCTGTTTTTCTAGGCTACTTTGAATATTTAAATTTTGGATATTTAAATATTTAATTGATTTATTTTATCGATGAGCTGAAAACTCAATTTTCGTAGATTGAATTTTTAAGACTCGGGATTATTTCCATTGGGTCCTGATGATCCGAGCGAGCAGGAATGAGTTAAGCATCAATATATTCCGGCTTTTTGGTTTCGAGTTAGGAGGTTGAGTTTGGTTCGTAAATTGAGAGACTCAAAAGGTTAACTTTTGTATGTGTTAGAATTAGGTCCCGAAAATAGTTCCATTGAGTTTGGATTGGGAGTATTTGGCTAGGGATTCCATTGAGCACACTTGATTAGAGTTCGTGAATTTTGCACGTGAATAATGTCGGTTAGATTATCTATATAAGGACCTCTTCTCTCTTCATTTCCTAAATCAGATCTGTACAACATCTTAGCCGGCGAAATCAAATAAATTCATCAACGGCCATAGTTCACTACGACCACCAGAGGCCATTTTATGCAAAAGTTCCAACTAGGAAATTGTTTGGCTAGTGGAGGTGAGGTGATTGGACGGTGGGATCGCTGTAGTTCGACTTGTGGCGGTCGAAATTCGTGGTCAATGGTGGCATGTTTATAGGCCTAGATCTTGAGCTACTGGTGGCGTTAGGTGATGGGGTCGGTGGTAGTAGGTCTGCCGCGATTAGTTGGAGTGCTGCGATGGTTGGTCACCTCAGGCGGTGGTGGTGGGGGATAAATAAAATGGTGAGGATTTCAAAGTGGAGCAGCCTGGGTTTGTTTCGAATCTGATTAGTGCTAGCTAATTGGGTAATTAGGGATTAATGATGTAATTAATTATATTATTTAATTCGTAAATCTTATAAAACACATATCTATTACACACTAGGTCAGATTCAGACGCAGTCAGTTACGTTGGACTCGTATCAATGATAGTTACATCATGGAACTTGGAGCTTGTAGAATTTCAAGCTAAGATCGAACGCTGTTCAATTTTAGAGGAATCAGAATACTTTAGTTATAACTGAAATTTCGGTGAAATAAACTCACATTTTTTGTTGATCAATATGTTGTATAGTAGACAAAAATTATTGGTTGTATACTTGGATGTTTTTTTGTTTAATTTTTGGGTTTGGATTAATTATCATTTTTGAAAATGGATAATGTATAAAGTAATAAAATAATATTGATTTAATATAATAACATTGTTAAAATACTAACGTACTAAAGTATACTTCTTTGGTGTTATTTATTTGGCCGAATAAACACTGTCTAATAATAAACAGAGAGTTTATTTCGAATAATATTTGTTTAGAAAAATAAATCATCGTTCTGCTATTATATTAATTTGGACATTTATTTAGGTGTCGGTTAATTAATACTGGATAAGTGATGTGTTAAACAATTAATTATTAATTATGGATTTGATTCACAAATATGCCTGCTTATGTAAATACCTATACTTTAACTTGGGAAGTTAAATTGAATTTAATGGTAGTTTGTTTAAGTACGTTGTGATCGCTAAATCTCTTTCTGATTTTCGAAAGTTATGGATTTAAATTAACTTCAATTTTATAATTTGAAGTAAAGTGATTATTTAATTATTATTTTAAAAAGATGTTTTATAAAAATATTTCTATAGTAAAATTAATTATTATATTATTTAAATTATTTTAAAGTAAATTATTATAATTTATAATGTTTTAGAATTAATTATTATATTAATGTTGTTTGAAGATAATTAATTATTAATTAAAGTTTTTTAAAGATAATAAATTATTTTATTATTGATTATTTGAAGCTAGTTGATTATTTTATTAGTAATATTATTTGAAAGTTAATTAATTATATTTTTAAAGTTGTTTAAAGTTATAACATTATATTATAACGTTTAAAATGTTTTTAAACGTTAATTATTATATTATTTAGAAAGTTTTAAAAGTTCTATTATTCTATTATTAATAATGCTTCTAAGTTTTATTATTATATTATTATTTAAAATGTTTAAATTTTATTTTGTTTAAGTTTTTATTCATTATAATTAAATAATAAATTGTTTATAAAAGGATCTATTAAAGGAGTTTATGAATTTGAAAGAGATTTGAAATTGGAATAGAAGTTTGTTTTTAAATGATTTCAAAAAGGAGGTTTATAATGGTTTAAGAGATATGAAAGGGAAAATTTATGAATGGGCTTTTGAGATTTATAAAGAGTATTTTATAATAAACTTCAGGATTTATAAAGAAGTTTTATAAAAGATTGGAGATTTATAAAAAATGCTTTATAAATAAATTTGAAGATTTATAAAGGAAATATTTATATAATAAAAGTGATTTATGGAAAGGAATGGCGCTTTGGGTTATTTATATCTCTATTTTAATGACATTTGGGCTTGATCATTTTAATATGGTTTGAAAATAGAAAATCTTTCTAAGTGTTTGGTGAATATACTTATACCATTTAATAAGTATGTGAAAAGGGTTTTCCAAGTTTTGAAAGGAATGGTTTGAGAATATACTTATCCCGGTGAGATAAGTACATGAATATTTTGATGAATACTTTGAATGAAAAATTAGTTTAAGAGGCTCAATGGGATCTATGGAACCTGTAATACATCACTAGGAATCAACTGGATAACTTAAATCAACTGGATAACTGGAATCAACTGGATAGCTGAAAGCGAAGCAGATAGCTGGATCTCCAAGTGAAGCTCCAACTCCAGAGGTGAGTCTCAAATGTTGTATCACTTAGTATGACCCAAGCGTAAAGCAAAATACAAAACACTCGAGTCAGGACATACATACTTATACAATGTAAACCAACTCAAGTGAACTGTAATATAAGGTACAAATAACTTAAAGGATGATTGGGACCGCCCATCCTCTAAGGATCCGTTAAACTATTTACTATGTAGTAATAATTCGCTATTATAATAATGTCTATAGTAAAAAACTTACTTTTAAATAGCGTTAAGGGGTTACCCATATAGCCCTTAACACATAATATTGACAATAGTCTATACAGTACCGTAATACCTCCTGATCAGGAGGCTGGTAGAGGATACTCCATAGGTATGGCACAAATCAAACTCGTACAAGGCGCGCTAGGATAGGTGACACGGCACAACTAGGCAATGCCAGCGTAGATATATCAATTACGCTTCCGGACCGGTGGTAACGCGTAGCAGCTACTACCGCCCACCTCGAGCCATACCCCTAAAATCAAAGGGCCCCAATCAATCACAAAGTAATAGAATAGTATCGAAGTAGTGTGTGCGATAAAAGGTGCTACCTTCTTAGCCCGTTAATCGCTCCTATTTTAGCCACCTTATGCCAACTCACGTTAGTTGGTTCCACATACATACCTCAATAGAACGTCGCCACCATCCTATTTCATTCTGGAATCTCCATCACACACACGGTTGTTAAAGTGGTTTTCAAAATTGGCAGAGAGTATGACAACTTCGATCCCGGTCTCGTTAACAACCCAATGTTATTATAACCCATGGATATTTATTTCAAAATCATTTATATTTTAAAAACCAAAATATCATATCCATGTCAAAACTATGTTTATATTATTTCATTAATCAATATATCATTTAAATAAAACCCAAATTTCCAAATCATTAAATATTTCCTTCAATTTATTAAACTCGAAATATTCCCTTTAAAATCACATTAAACCAAAACCAGGTTATAAAATCATATTCTTAAATCATCAATTTCAATGAGTTTCAAATCACTACATTTAAAGACAATTCTTAATTAAATACAATTTCCAACCCATAACGCCTTTAAAATGACCTTCATTTAAACCATTAAATATGAAGTAGTTATCCTTCCAAATCAAATATTCAATTTCCAGAACTTCAGCAATTTCTAAGTTTATTTATTCAATTTCAACATTTCAAACATTGTAATTTTCAAAACAGCAGCACTTATAAAGTGCCGCGATAGGTATATTTAGTATATATCAAAACATAGTTCAAAATCAGAAATTACAGCATTTCAGAAATGTTGTTATAGGTCCATTTAGTAATTTCAGCACATAGTTCAAATTTCAGAAGTTATAGCACTTCAGAAATGCTGTCGTGGGTCTCTTTAGTATATTTCAATGCATCGTCGTATTTTCAAGAATTACAACACTTCAGAAATGTCGTTACAGGTGTCTTTAGTATATTCAGCCATAGTGCATTAAATCACAGCATTTCAGAAATGCTATAATTTCTTTTATACCCTCTAAAACAATATATCTTCAATTTTTCTCATTTTTAACTTATCAAACTTATTCCACTTTTCGAAAAAAATTATTTGGATATTACTTAGCTTATAAATTTAATAAAATAACATTTTATTAATAAATATCCAATTTATATTAAAATTCATTTGTTAAGTCAATACTTTATAAATTTCTTAACTTTTATTTCAACCAATAACTTAATATTTTATTTAACATACCCATCTCCAAAATAAAATAAAATCTCCATTTATTTACTTAACTTAAAATTTCCATTTAAAAACCAAATTCCCCATTTCAAGTTAAGTCATTTTTAAGTTTCATTTTTCCATTTTTAAATCATAATCATTTCTTTTTACAAAACATAACCCTAAATAAAAAATTTTATCATAGTTAATATAAAAATCCAATTCTCTTAATAAATCTATACATTTAGACATCAATTAACTATGATTTCAAATTAAATAAATTTTATTATCAAATGCCCAATTAAAACTGTATTTCATTTTCTCAATTCAAAATACATTATTCATTATAAAAAACATATCCATTTCAGGAAGTAACCTTAAATAAAATCACTAGATTAGATTCAAGATTCCATATTAAATCAAATTTAATTATTAAGTTATTTATCATAAACAAAGATCCTTGCATTACAATTTAAAACCAAATAAAGATTTTAAATTACAATTAAAACCAAAATCAACTTATAAAATTTTAACTTATAGAAATCCAATAACCCTTTATATTTCAAATCTTTAAATCAAATCTTAAAGCTAAAATCTCATATATCTTAAAACTAAAAATACTTAATAATTTTTAGGAAAATATTATTTAAAATTTATCCATGGGTCTGTATATAATTTTCTAACATAGGTCAAGTGATACGGATATGTATCATTTCAATCCATAATTTAAAAAGAAAAATCCGGGTTCTATCATTTCGAACCCGCAATCCCAAGTAAATCAAATGCAATAAAAATCATCTGAGCCTATCATTTCAGCCCATAATGATTTTTCCTTATTCTACAGTCTGTTCGGGTATGTATCATTTCAACCCATAATGATAAGGAACTTGAAGTGATAAACAGGAAATAAAATAACAAAATAGCATATAATACCATAACAGATGATGTAACAGATATATAAACAACATTTAATGTAACGACCCAGAATTTTTATTAATTAAAATTTGAATATTTAATTTATTTTAAATATTAATAAGTGAATTTGTTAGTCAAATAAATTTTTATTTGAATTATTGGATTTAATTGAATAATTAAATCGATAATTTAATATGTTAAATTATGGAAATAATTGAAAATTTGAGTTAAATATGATTGAAAATGATTTGTAAAATTTTATTTTATCATATGGAGGTTAGAATGACATTTTAGAACTTTTAAAATCGAATTAAAAGTTAATTTGTGAAAATTGAATATTTTAATATTTAATAATTGACTGTAAAATAGCCAATTTTTGAGCAGTCTCAGAATTGAACGAAACCAGTTCCATTGGATCCGTAATAGTTAGTTATTACCGGATTTCAATTTTCGTGTCAATCGGAGCTATCGTTTGATCGTGGCAGCTCGAAACGCATCGATTTATTTTTAATTTTAATTTGGCGAGTCAAAATAGCCATTTTTCAAAAAGTCTCGGATTTCGACGAAACCAGTTTCATCGGATCCATAATGTGATATTATTGTAAGGTTTCAAATTTCAAGTCAATTGGATTTACCGTTTGTCCGGTACAAATTAAAACGCCTAGAAATCGATTTAAATCGGTTTAATTTAAATTGAGCGTTTACAGCCATAACTCGCACATACTTCCGAATTAGCTTCCGAAACCTATTCCATTATGTCCGGAACGCGGGGTAAACCCTAGAAACGCTGGTTACGGCGCGTAAATCGGAGTTCGGAATTTCCGGATGAATAGTGTTTCGTCGGTTCCTTATAAATACCCCCATAACTCAAGAAAAAAAAAAAAAGAAACCTTAGTTTTCAAAGTGCAGCCGCCACCCTATTATAAACGGGCAGAATTGTCCTAACTTCCTCCCTCCAAATCTTCTAATCTATGAATCGATTCAAGAAACTTACAACTAGAAAAAGGTAGAGCATGTTGAGATCTATAATCTCAACGGTTATGATCGTGTTTCGTTGCACGGATTGACGGCAAATTGCATTCAAAGACCTGCACTTGCGCACGCAATTCAAGGCCATATAGGGGGCCGAGCTCTATGGTGTTTCAGCCGAGTATGGAACCGAGCAAGTGCTTCGAGATGGCGGTGGTATGATGGGGTATCGATGCTTGTGGGTGGTGCAAAGTTTAAACCTAATTTGTGGCAATGGGTTGCGTGATTTCCTGTAGAGGACGTGGGGAGAGGAAGGAGAAGGGGGAGGGGTATGCACGGCCCTGATGGGTTTTGTTTGGATCCAACGGCTGTTAATTGCTTAGGGTATTAAAATTAGTTAGTTATGTTGAAATTAATTATTAAAATCGTGTACAAACTTTAAACTGTCATAACTTTTTCATACGAGGTCGAAAAAATGCAAACTCAGTTGCGTTGGAATCGTATGGATGAGCACTACGCGATGGAGTTGGTTTGGAGTCGTTTGGAGTTAGTGAGAATTTTGGGTAAAATTAAACGTCCGTTTAATTTTATTCAAAATAAATCGCTAAAACGGAAATTAAAACCAAGGTGAGAATTTCTCACTCAATCGAATTAGTTTCGATTTTATTTTAAATAGTTAGATTTAAAATATTTGAATGCATGTTTGAATGTTGATTGATACCTATTGATTGTTAAAGTAGACATTATACGCCGTTAGTAAGCGGATGTTATTTATTAAAAACATATACCGCGAATATTTCATAAACAGTGAAATTGGTATTATATATAATAGCAATATATATATATATTGGCATATGTATATATTGCAGTTGTGGATTTCCCGCATTTTTTGTTTAGCGGATGAGACCCTATTACGCCGTTATTAAGCGGATAATATTTAATAAGAACATATACCGCGATAATTTCGTACTGGAGCGAAATTGGTATTGTGCTAATGTTTGTGGATGCAGGAAAACAGGTTGGAGGGATCCAACTGGATTCCTCAACAGTATTTATTTGATTTCAGATATTTTGATATTTGATGGACTATCATATCGATATATGATGTCGTTGTAGTCGTGATTGACTATTTGGTGTGTAGCATCATTGGACCAAATTTGGAATTTTAAAATGATTTCAAAGTGATTTTTGAAAGTATAAGTTATAAAATAATTTTTGGGATCGATCCATGTTAAATAAATAAACGTTATAATTTTTAAAGTTATAGAAATTATGATTTTTGAGAAATATAGTTAAAAACTGATTTTTGAGAATACGATGCTATTGAGTATATAAAATAGTTTAATCGAGATATTTTTGAATTTATTATGAAAAGTTTAAATATAGGATTTATAAAATTTGATTTTTTTTATAAATCAAAATGGTGAAATTATAAAGGAAATTAAAGACGTTTTAGAATAATAATATAATTTGATTTATATTAAGAGATTTATAAATGGATATTTATAAATTGAAATATGGACATTATAAAACGAGTTTTTATAAGTGTTTGAATGAAGTGAAAATGAATTTCATAATTGAATGGAATTTATAGAATTTTATACGGTGAAGTTATAAATGAAATTTTATAAGCAATAGGTTTATAAAATTTATTAAGTTATTAAAATAATGATTTTGGATAAATGAATGAATCTTATAAGTTATAAGATTTATAATTTGGGAAGTTAAAAGAACGATTTTGTAAAATAATCGTTTTATAAGCATTTGACTTATAATATGAACTTTTAGTTTATAATTTAGTTATAAACTGGAATAGGTTAATAAAAGAATTTATAAAAAGGAAGCTTTTATAAATAAATAGAAATGGAATTTATAAACGTTGTTTTATAAATTTGCAAATGACTTATTTTGATAAGCAAAATTGTTGAAAACCTATTTATGGAGTTATATTCACATTTTTGAATAGTGAATAATCCTTTGAATTAAAATGAATAAAAGGATGGAATTTGTTAACAAAGTATATTCACGTTTTTGAATAGTGAATAACACGTTAAAGAAATTGTTTTGGATTTGGATGTTTTAAATAGAATTAAAACGATCTAACGATGTTTTAAATGTGTTGAGATTCGAAACCATAGATTTCAACATTTATTGTTGAAATAGACGTTTTCGAGAAATAGAAGGAGATGATGGACTATAACACTGTTGTTATAGTAAATGATTTCCGAAAGGAAATTTTTTGTATAGTATTGGGATTTATATATCTATTTTAATTTCGAATCCCTATACTAGTGATTTTGGGTTGTTGTAACGATGTTTTACGCAACATTCGTTTTGGCCCAAATAAATATGTTTAAGAGAATGATTTCCTTAAAGAATGAAATATATACTTAATCTCGATTTAAGTATATTGAATATTTTCCAAAGGTTGAAAATAAAAAGATGCGTGAATTACTTATTTTTAATAAGTACGGAAATGTTTTCCAATATGAAGTGAATAATTAGAATTTATCTTTTTGAAGATAAATTGAAATGGATAGTTGAAATTGTATATGCATGATATTTTGAAATATAAATTCATTATGGAATTTATATGTAAAAGTGGAACTTGTTAAAAATAAATATTGATTTATTTTTGAAGTGTTGAAATTTTATATCTTGTAAAGATATTTTGGAAAATAAAAAAATTTGGAAAATTATTTGGAATCTGGTGATGTATGCATATCAATTGATAGTTCAATAGCCGACTATCAATATTTCCCTTTGAATGGGTATTTGATAGGATTTGTTTGACTTTGAATGCACACTTATTTTTGAATAAGCGCTCACTATTCGAGTTAACCGGGAAAGGACCATGGGGTCGTATAACCCATTCCGAATATGTGATACGTCGTGATGAATTGCATTGAAGATCGGTGTTGAAGACCCGGTATTTGCGAGAGCGATAGGATGACCTGTCGATTGTCTCTGCACTGAGTTGCAGCGGTATAGAGACTCCCTAAGTGATGGGAAATCCGATCAGGATTGTGAATATCCGGATTTCAAGGACTTCTTTGTAAGTGCCTTCGGTTTTGTTCGATCCCGGAACAGACTTGTATGGATTGTGTGTCTGACATTACAAGTTGAGATATAAAGCCGATTTCTTTCAAATATATTTCTGTTGGTGGCGAAGAATTTATTCTTTTAGCTTAACACCCTCCTCTGAGACGTACGAGCTCAGAGGTTATATAGTTGAGGTTATCAGCGATATATTCCCAATTTGGTAATGTGACATGCTGAGTGTTGCTGAAATGATCATTGTGTTGATTATCGTGATAGGATCGTTTATTTGATCGTCTATCTTGATGATCATTGTGTTGATCATTTGTTGACCCAAAGCATGGCTTTTGTATAAAGTATGTTTTTGTAAACGTGACTTCGTCGAGCCTCACACCCCGGAAATGGTCAAAACAGGAAAGATGCGGCAAGGTTATGAGGGGTAGCACCCTTTAGGGTATGTACATTTCCTTCTGGATAGAGGTGGTATCATGGTATGGAGCCCAGATATTTAACCTATGCGGTTACTACGAATTTATTACTTTGTGGTTGTTGGTTATCGGGATCCCGTGAGAAAGGTCGTTTACGATCGGGGAATGGCGTGCTCGTGTCAGTAGTTACCCAGTTAGGGGTAACCCGGCCTTGTGTTGGCAGAGTTCCGGTTTGGTTCTCGGGGATGTCTTTCCAGAGGCATTCTCATGTGGCAATGGGAAGTTCCTTGGCCTGACCATTTGTTAGAAATCCAATTCCCAATACGAAACTTGTACGGTTTTAGTTGTAGGACCTGCCATTCACTTATGGTGGTCACCACTGTTTGGATGGTAGCTATAGTAGGCATACGATAATGGTCGTATGTTGGCTAAGATTGATATTCTACTTTCGAAATGAATTTTTCCCCTACACTATGCACTAGTAATAATATCAAATGTTATTTTAAATGCGTATCAAGCATCTTTGTCTATCATAAGGAGAAATCTCCTCCGATTCTGCGTTTGCATTGTGTGTGTGTGCGGGAGGCCTTATGGTAGTCTCATTTTTAAAAGCATTGCGAATTGAAATAAAAATATCTCTCTATTTTGATTTTAAAGATAAATAAACTATTTTGAGTTCTCACACCAGTCACATGACTGACTTGGAGTTTATTGTTTTCCTTCCTAAACTCTGGGTGCCCACCAATTTCCACACGGGCAGTTAAGAGTTAAGGTTTATCAGGATATTCTGGATATTCTGGAGTTGCTGGAGGCAAGATGGATGGCATGGCGTATTACTAGTTATATAGTATTTCTTTTTCCGCTGCACTGTTTGTTGTTGTTGTTGTATACTCTGATGATATGATGTAATGGAATGTAATGTAATAACTGATATAGTTCTTTGTTTAAAGATTATTCATTTATTATTATATGTTGTTCCGCTGCGAATTGTAAGATTCTGATGTTGTTCTGTTGTTTTCTGTTCCGTCCTATTTTCTTCTGTTTTTCTTCTATGTTCTCTATTCTCTTTTTCCTTCTATTTTTAAAATTTTCTATCTTCTTTTCCCTATCTAAATTTTCTTTCTTTTTATCTTCTTTTCTTTCCTTCTCTTTTCTTCTTTTCTTTTTCTTAAACCCATAACTATTCGGTTTTTCGGCAACGAAAAATCGAAACGTTACATTTGGTATCAGAGCATATGGTTAAGCGACAACCATGGTTCTGTTGGGTATTATTCATTAGAGATAGAGTCAGCAGTACTCTAGAATGAATTTGAGTGTAATAATAGCTATGAGAGCGTATTTGTTAGTGAATATAAAATTGTTTTATATTGTGATGGTTGGTTTATTGAGTGGTATATGAACCTTCGTCAGCACGGTATGTACAACTATGCCGAAGGGGTTTCTAAACACTTGAATAGAACAATTCGGCACAATATTGATTTAAAATTGGGTAAATGAAATAATTTTACCTTGATTATATTTTATATATATAAAGAAATAATTTTTCAGAATTATTAAGTGTATATAAGTTGATTGTTTAGTTGTTTGAATAACCTAAATAAAAGAATAATTGTGTAAGTAAAAAGAATTATAAGAATTGAATTATAATTAAAGTGATTTACAATTGTGAAATAAACTTATATATATGAGAAGTGAAACTATATGAATAATTTATGAATATGAGTTGTAAATGAAAATGAATTTAAAGTTAAATGGAAATTTACTTTAGAAATGGAAATATAACTTAAATTATGTTGAATGAAGTTGATATTAGTATCAAAGTAAATTAATAAAGTTAAGTGGTGGATGTGAACTTGAGTTATATAAATGAAATTCAACTTTGAAATTGAATTGAATGAATAGATTAAATGTTAATCAATTGGATGCGAATTAAGTTGATATGAAATAATGAATGTAAGTGAAATTCATTAAAATATAATGTTATTGGAAGTTGAATAAAAATCAATTTAATTAAACCAATTGTAAGCAAAGGAATTTGGTTGTAATTAATATACATTGATTGTTATATGATTGTTAGTTGATTGTATATAATTCATTAAGTATTAATGAAATTGGAAGCTATGTAATTAAATTCAAATTAGAAGTAAATAAATTTGAATAGAATTGAACGTGAATTGGATTTAATTAGTGAATGCAAACTAATTAAAATTGAATAAAAATGAATGTTGATAAAATCCAATGTTAATAAATCAAACGTGATTAAATTGAAAACCATTTCATTAAATATTAATGAGAATATGAATGAATATTTATTATTTGGATGTTAATTGGTTGATGGTTGAATATATTGCATTTGTTGCTTTTACTTCATTTGCTATGTTGGCATGTATAGTTAGTATGTTGCTATATGTTGTATATTGAGATCATTATCTATATGCATGATTCTCATGTTGTTTGTTGAGTGTTTAGTAGGTGCGGATCACGTTTGCTTCGCATTTGGAGCTCGCTTTCGCGCTATATTAGCCGTATATGCTCGCTAATAAAATATAAGGTACATATCTCGGATTAAATACCGTACTTTTACACTTTTTTCCCTTCGGGATGCCTCATTACTTGATGAGATGTATATTTGTGATATATATACTGTCATTTTTTTTTCGGATCGAGCCGCGCAAAGGAGACTATGGCGAATTTCTCCGGAAATTTAAGGCGTTAGAAAAATTTTGAGAAAATTGAAAAATTTTGAAAACTTAAACTTTGATTTGAATTGAAAGTTAAACAATAGTAATTGTTTTTGAAAAAGATAACTAAGTATGATTTTGAAAACTTAGTAAAGATTTGTAAGAAGTTTAATTATGAATTTTTGGAAAATTAATAAATTCTATAACTTTTCTTACTTGTAATTTCGAGGACGAAATTCTTTTAAGGGGGAAAGATTGTAACGACCCAGAATTTTTATTAATTAAAATTTGAATATTTAATTTATTTTAAATATTAATAAGTGAATTTGTTAGTCAAATAAATTTTTATTTTAATTATTGGATTTAATTGAATAATTAAATCGATAATTTAATATGTTAAATTATGGAAATAATTGAAAAATTGAGTTAAATATGATTGAAAATGATTTGTAAAATTTTATTTTATCATATGGAGGTTAGAATGATATTTTAGAACTTTTAAAATCGAATTAAAAGTTAATTTGTGAAAATTGAATATTTTAATATTTAATAATTGACTGTAAAATAGCCAATTTTTGAGCAGTCTCAGAATTGAACGAAACTAGTTCCATTGGATCCGTAATAGTTAGTTATTACCGGATTTCAATTTTCGTGTCAATCGGAGCTATCGTTTGATCGTGGCAGCTCGAAACGCATCGATTTATTTTTAATTTTAATTTGGCGAGTCAAAATAGCCATTTTTCAAAAAGTCTCGGATTTCGCGAAACCAGTTTCATCAGATCCGTAATGTGATATTATTGTAAGGTTTCAAATTTCAAGTCAATTGGATTTACCGTTTGTCCGGTACAAATTAAAACGCCTAAAAATCGATTTAAATCGGTTTAATTTAAATTGAGCGTTTACAGCCATAACTCGCACATACTTCCGAATTAGCTTCCGAAACCTGTTCCATTGTGTCCGGAACGCGGGGTAAACCCTAGAAACGCTGGTTACGGCGCGTAAATCGGAGTTCGGAATTTCCGGATGAATAGTGTTTCGTCGGTTCCTTATAAATACCCCCATAACTCAAGAAAAAAAAAAAGAAACCCTAGTTTTCAAAGTGCAGCCGCCACCCTATTATAAACGGCCAGAATTGTCCTAACTTCCTCCCTCCAAATCTTCTAATCTATGCATCGATTCAAGAAACTTACAACTAGAAAAAGGTAGAGCATGTTGAGATCTATAATCTCAACGGTTATGATCGTGTTTCGTTGCACGGATTGACGGCAAATTGCATTCAAAGACCTGTACTTGCGCACGCAATTCAAGGCCATATAGGGGGGCGAGCTCTATGGTGTTTCAGCCGAGTATGGAGCCGAGCAAGTGCTTCGAGATGGCGGTGGTATGATGGGGTATCGATGCTTGTGGGTGGTGCAAAGTTTAAACCTAATTTGTGGCAATGGGTTGCGTGATTTCCTGTAGAGGACGTGGGGAGAGGAAGGAGAAGGGGGAGGGGTATGCACGGCCCTGATGGGTTTTGTTTGGATCCAAAGGCTGTTAATTGCTTAGGGTATTAAAATTAGTTAGTTATGTTGAAATTAATTATTAAAATCGTGTACAAACTTTAAACTGTCATAACTTTTTCATACGAGGTCGAAAAAATGCAAACTCAGTTGCGTTGGAATCGTATGGACGAGCACTACGCGATGGAGTTAGTTTGGAGTCATTTGGAGTTAGTGAGAATTTTGGGTAAAATTAAACGTCCGTTTAATTTTATTCAAAATAAATCGCTAAAACGGAAATTAAAACCAAGGTGAGAATTTCTCACTCAATTGAATTAGTTTCGATTTTATTTTAAATAGTTAGATTTAAAATATTTGAATGCATGTTTGAATGTTGATTGATACCTATTGATTGTTAAAATAGACATTATACGCCGTTAGTAAGCGGATGTTATTTATTAAAAACATATACCGCGAATATTTCATAAACAGTGAAATTGGTATTATATATAATAGCAATATATATATATTGGCATATGTATATATTGCAGTTGTGGATTTCCCGCATTTTTTGTTTAGCGGATGAGACCCTATTACGCCGTTATTAAGCGGATAATATTTAATAAGAACATATACCGCGATAATTTCGTACTGGAGCGAAATTGGTATTGTGCTAATGTTTGTGGATGCAGGAAAACAGGTTGGAGGGATCCAACTGGATTCCTCAACAGTATTTATTTGATTTCAGATATTTTGATATTTGATGGACTATCATATCGATATATGATGTCGTTGTAGTCGTGATTGACTATTTGGTGTGTAGCATCATTGGACCAAATTTGGAATTTTAAAATGATTTCAAAGTGATTTTTGAAAGTATAAGTTATAAAATAATTTTTGGGATTGATCCATGTTAAATAAATAAACGTTATAATTTTTAAAGTTATAGAAATTATGATTTTTGAGAAATATAGTTAAAAACTGATTTTTGAGAATACGATGCTACTGAGTTTATAAAATAGTTTAATCGAGATATTTTTGAATTTATTATGAAAAGTTTAAATATAGGATTTATAAAATTTGATTTTTTTTTTATAAATCAAAATGGTGAAATTATAAAGGAAATTAAAGACGTTTTAGAATAATAATATAATTTGATTTATATTAAGAGATTTATAAATGGATATTTATAAATTGAAATATGGACATTATAAAACGAGTTTTTATAAGTGTTTGAATGAAGTGAAAATGAATTTCATAATTGAATGGAATTTATAGAATTTTATACGGTGAAGTTATAAATGAAATTTTATAAGCAGTAGGTTTATAAAATTTATTAAGTTATTAAAATAATGATTTTGGATAAATGAATGAATCTTATAAGTTATAAGATTTATAATTTGGGAAGTTAAAAGAACGATTTTGTAAAATAATCGTTTTATAAGCATTTGACTTATAATATGAACTTTTAGTTTATAATTTAGTTATAAACTGGAATAGGTTAATAAAAGAATTTATAAAAAGGAAGTTTTTATAAATAAATAGAAATGGAATTTATAAACGTTGTTTTATAAATTTGCAAATGACTTATTTTGATAAGCAAAATTGTTGAAAACCTATTTATGGAGTTATATTCACATTTTTGAATAGTGAATAATCCTTTGAATTAAAATGAATAAAAGGATGAAATTTGTTAACAAAGTATATTCACGTTTTTGAATAGTGAATAACACGTTAAAGAAATTGTTTTGGATTTGGATGTTTTAAATAGAATTAAAACGATCTAACGATGTTTTAAATGTGTTGAGATTCGAAACCATAGATTTCAACATTTATTGTTGAAATAGACGTTTTCGAGAAATAGAAGGAGATGATGGACTATAACACTGTTGTTATAGTAAATGATTTCCGAAAGGAAATGTTTTGTATAGTATTGGGATTTATATATCTATTTTAATTTCGAATCTCTATACTAGTGATTTTGGGTTGTTGTAACGATGTTTTACGCAACATTCGTTTTGGCCCAAATAAATATGTTTAAGAGAATGATTTCCTTAAAGAATGAAATATATACTTAATCTCGATTTAAGTATATTGAATATTTTCCAAAGGTTGAAAATAAAAAGATGTGTGAATTACTTATTTTTAATAAGTACGGAAATGTTTTCCAATATGAAGTGAATAATTAGAATTTATCTTTTTGAAGATAAATTGAAATGGATAGTTGAAATTGTATATGCATGATATTTTGAAATATAAATTCATTATGGAATTTATATGTAAAAGTGGAACTTGTTAAAAATAAATATTGATTTATTTTTGAAGTGTTGAAATTTTATATCTTGTAAAGATATTTTGGAAAATAAAAAAATTTGGAAAATTATTTGGAATCTGGTGATGTATGCATATCAATTGATAGTTCAATAGCCGACTATCAATATTTCCCTTTGAATGGGTATTTGATATGATTTGTTTGAATTTGAATGCACACTTATTTTTGAATAAGCGCTCACTATTCGGGTTAACCGGGAAAGGACCATGGGGTCGTATAACCCATTCCGAATATGTGATACGTCGTGATGAATTGCATTGAAGATCGGTGTTGAAGACCTGGTATTTGCGAGAGCGATAGGATGACCTGTCGATTGTCTCTGCACTGAGTTGCAGCGGTATAGAGACTCCCTAAGTGATGGGAAATCCGATCAGGATTGTGAATATCCGGATTGCAAGGACTTCTTTGTAAGTGCCTTCGGTTTTGTTCGATCCCGGAACAGACTTGTATGGATTGTGTGTCTGACATTACAAGTTGAGATATAAAGCCGATTTCTTTCAAATATATTTCTGTTGGTGGCGAAGAATTTATTCTTTTAGCTTAACACCCTCCTCTGAGACGTACGAGCTCAGAGGTTATATAGTTGAGGTTATCAGCGATATATTCCCAATTTGGTAATGTGATATGCTGAGTGTTGCTGAAATGATCATTGTGTTGATTATTGTGATAGGATCGTTTATTTGATCGTCTATCTTGATGATCATTGTGTTGATCATTTGTTGACCCAAAGCATGGCTTTTGTATAAAGTATGTTTTTGTGGACGTGACTTCGTCGAGCCTCACACCCCGGAAATGGTCAAAACAGGAAAGATGCGGCAAGGTTATGAGGGGTAGCACCCTTTAGGGTATGTACATTTCCTTCTGGATAGAGGTGGTATCATGGTATGGAGCCCAGATATTTAACCTATGTGGTTACTACGAATTTATTACTTTGTGGTTGTTGGTTATCGGGATCCCGTGAGAAAGGTCGTTTACGATCGGGGAATGGCGTGCTCGTGTCAGTAGTTACCCAGTTAGGGGTAACCCGGCCTTGTGTTGGCAGAGTTCCGGTTTGGTTCTCGGGGATGTCTTTCCAGAGGCATTCTCATGTGGCAATGGGAAGTTCCTTAGCCTGACCATTTGTTGGAAATCCAATTCCCAATACGAAACTTGTACGGTTTTAGTTGTAGGACCTGCCATTCACTTATGGTGGTCACCACTGTTTGGATGGTAGCTATAGTAGACATAAGATAATGGTCGTATGTTGGCTAAGATTGATATTCTACTTTCGAAATGAATTTTTCCCCTACACTATGCACTAGTAATAATATCAAATGTTATTTTAAATGCGTATCAAGCATCTTTGACTATCATAAGGAGAAATCTCCTCCGATTCTGCGTTTGCATTATGTGTGTGTGCGGGAGGCCTTATGGTAGTCTCATTTTTAAAAGCATTGCGAATTGAAATAAAAATATCTCTCTATTTTGATTTTAAAGATAAATAAACTGTTTTGAGTTCTCACACCAGTCACATGACTGACTTGGAGTTTATTGTTTTCCTTCCTAAACTCTGGGTGCCCACCAATTTCCACACGGGCAGTTAAGAGTTAAGGTTTATAAGGATATTCTGGATATTCTGGAGTTGCTGGAGGCAAGATGGATGGCATGGCGTATTACTAGTTATATAGTATTTCTTTTTCCGCTGCACTGTTTGTTGTTGTTGTTGTATACTCTGTTGATATGATGTAATGGAATGTAATGTAATAACTGATATAGTTCTTTGTTTAAAGATTATTCATTTATTATTATATGTTGTTCCGCTGCGAATTGTAAGATTCTGATGTTGTTCTGTTGTTTTCTGTTCCGTCCTATTTTCTTCTGTTTTTCTTCTATGTTCTCTATTCTCTTTTTCCTTCTATTTTTAAAATTTTCTATCTTCTTTTCCCTATCTAAATTTTCTTTCTTTTTATCTTCTTTTCTTTCCTTCTCTTTTCTTCTTTTCTTTTTCTTAAACCCATAACTATTCGGTTTTTCGGCAACGAAAAATCGAAACGTTACATTTAACATCATATAAGCATATCACAAGCAGGTATGAACATAGCATATCAGTTTTACGTATTCACTTGTCATCATTTCACAATTATAAAAGTACGTATGTCTAGAGTGAATAAACTCACCTTTTTAAAGCTAGAAACCAAATTCAAGATACAAATCTAAACTCCGCAAAGCACGACAAAGCACGACTATATTTTTGAGTGGATGAAGAGTCAGATCCAAATCTTTATGCAAACAAATACATAGTATATAAGAATATATTTCAATACAAAAGCATAGAAATTAAAACAATGGAAAAGATATGAAATAAAATGACCTAGCTTTGTTTTAACCAACATGTGGGCTCTGCCACATCACACTTTGGCTCAGCCATGGTCTTCTTGTGCTCGGTCATGATGGTTAGGAGTATGCTATGCTCGGCTATGAAGTCAAAAGGCACGGCCATGGCAAAAATATAAAGAGGTGGAAGTTACAAAGTGATGGGAGGCTAAAGGCAAGAGGTTTGGGTCCTATTGGTTCGGCCTATGGCAAAGTGTGGCTCGGCCATGTGTTCAGATCTGGCCAAGGAATCACAAAAGTAAGCAAGGGGATGGTAAGGTCATGGCAGAGAATTTGGTGGAGTTAGTGTGGTGTGGCCGAGGCTAATAGGGGAGGATGTGATGGAAAATAGGAGTTTGGCTAGGTTTGAACAATTTTTGGTGGTGGTTTTAACCTAGGGGTCATGGCCTTGTTTGGGATGGTGGTGATGATTGATGGAGGTGGTCATGGTGGTCGGCTAGAGGGGCATGGGGTGGAGGCCGAGCTAGCTTGAAGAACAGAGAAAGAAAAATAAAGAAATGAAAAGGAGGAAGCCATAGAAACTTGTATGTTTTTCTCACGCAAATGAAAAGAAGAGATGAGAAACTTTTCTATACATGAATTGCAAATGACATGGCGGCTTGGGTTTGTGGGAGTGAACGGCTAAGAAGTGTGGGGTGAAAGGTTAGAAAATAAAAAGGCTAAGGCAAACGAAAAGGCCTAACTTCCTATCCAAGAAAAGTAACCTAAATCTATTTGAATTTCCAATCAAAAATCCCAATAAAACCGATTAGAAAAGTGAATGGAAAAATAAAATAAAGTAGAAAATAGAAAAATAGACTTGATTTAAAAAAAATAGACAAATTTTTACTGAAAACAATCGCTTGTAAAACGCTGAAAGTTATCAAATTTAAAATGTATAAAACGGAATTTTACGAAACGAAAAGCAGAATTAATATTAAAATGAAATAAATTTTCAAAGAAAAAGATTAGAATTTAAAAATCAAAATTTAAAATTTTCAACTGTGGTCAAACTTTGACTTTCAGTTGACGAAAATATAAAAAATTCAGAAATTGCTTATTTTATTGAATTTGAAAAATGAATTATAAACAAATTCCAAACTTACATTGGAAAATTCTAGAAATTCAATCTAAAAAAATTTAAAGTTTTCAAATAAAAATTTAACTAAAAATATTTATAAAATTTTGGGTTGTTACAGATTCTCTCTTTATATTTTACACTCAAATCATCCTAATTTATAATTTTTGTAATTATTCACGAAATTTGGCTTTCTTAGTTCTCACCTACCATTTTACAACTATATACTAACAGATTATAAATTCAACAATTATTTAAGTTTTTTTTAATTAGTTTTATCATACTATTTTACATTCAAGCCAATATAATCAATTAAATACTCACAAAATTCAAATTGAATAAATAAATTTAATTAATTATTGTTCATAATTCACATAACAAATGTTAGATCCTAAAAATGATAATTTATATGTATATCACATTCGTATTAAAAAAATATGCCAAACAAAATTTTAATTCAAATATAAAAATACATGATAAAATGTATATACTTAAACAATAACAACAAGTTTAATTTATAATTCACTTATCTCAACAAATTCACCGTACGTTGCATAACAGTTTTTTTAAATATATTTAAAACGTTAATATTGTGTTTTTATAACATTGTTGTGTGCAGTGCACAAGTTACATGTCAGTCTGCTGATAATAATAAAAAAATTCATATGCTTCGAGTTTTTCTTTTTGAAATGATAATTTTACACATTATTACTTTGATAACCTATATATCTAATGTCCTACATTTCATTCCACTCCACTTGTTACTGCTTAGTTTTATCTCAACTATTAAGGGCAACACATTTAATATGCCTCAACTGTCAACCGTATCATTTTAAAGCCAACAAAAATACTATTTCTAACTTACATTGCTCACTCATCTTTATCTATGCTAATTACAAATAGTATCCGAAATTTCAACCATCCATAGAATTATTTTCATTTCGCTCATTATTATTTATATTTTATTCTTTTTTTTGAATAGTTGTATTCAAGTTGCATATACATGGTAAATAATTCTTTTTTCGAACACCAACGTAAACCAAACACTGTTCTTAAACAACCACAAGGAATGTATTATAAAATCCTCCTAAATCATTAGCAAGTGGAATTATTGCCATCACCAGGTATCAATCCTTGCACCTCCTCTTGGCATTTTGATGTTTTCACCAGTTGAGCCACTTGAAAGACATGGTAAATGATTATTTTATATTCACAAACCTTGTTATCATTTTTAAGAATAGTGCGCATGTGCACACACATACATATGAACCAAAAAAATATATTTAAATAACAACTGAAATTATATAAATAGATGCATCTATTCTGTCTGTGCCATTTTTTACAATTGAGTAAAACAGATTTGAATGAAATACAAGTGATGTATATGGACGTACAATGTAAGTAATGATTTAAGGGTTCAAATTTAAAAAGGTATAATGGTTTAGTAATTCATATTTCAAAGGCAAGAAGTGTTCTTTGTTGCTCTAATTATATACTGTAAGTAACCTTTGGTTGTATAGCTGAAGTACTTTCATCTCTACGTGTTCAGATCTTACAGTAGAAACCCCATCTGGATATCTAATAAGCAGTTGCAAAATTTTCATGTATCAAAATATTATATATTTTTCGGAAAAATAAATGGATAAAACCATAAAACTGCATCTTCCATGTATGTTATAAAACATATAGTAGGCGTGTTTTGTTTACCTTTCCCGATACAACACAAGGTATATTTTTGTAATTCCAACCAATGTTTTGGGAATTTTACCACCAGCATCAGTTATGCATCTAAAAGCCAATGAAGCTCCCGGATATTTGCCTGAAAATATTTTCATAAGAGATTAAGCATTCTGTAATGTAGTTTTCAAGGGTGTACAGAATGGATTCAAGGTGCATACAAAATCCTAGTGAATTTGACCAGTGTGCTCGATATGTTCCATTCATATGTAGCTATAAACTAACCGGTTTAGAGTCGTGCTTAGAAAATTATTATTAAAATTGCATATATTTGACTATCAATACACTGAAAAGCTACCAAAGTATATTTGACCGATTTCAGTTTGAGAACTTCATTTTTTTAGCAGAAACCAAACTTGATTATCCCTTTTTGCCTAAACTTGTTTCTTTTACAGCTTACCTCTTTACTATAATCCATCCTTTTATTTTCATATTCATGTTTTGACAGTTTTAACTTGTGCACATTAGTTGTGTATTCATATTTTCTTTTCGCCGATCTATATTAACCAATCGTGAAAAAAAATTCTTACTACTACAATGTAAATGTAATGAAACACCTTGTGTGGCTGATAGTTATAAAGAAATGGTTTTACCACAATTAACAACATGTGTATATATAATGCGAATGTGCAACTTAAAACAGTGGACAAAATAAAAGACGCCAACAAATTCTTAAGTTACAGTTACAAAAAATTTGCACTTATAATTAATCGATGTAAGCTACAAAATATGAATTGTTCACTTCAGGTAATAGATCTTAATTGCTTCACATAAAATATTGACTGATGCACTAAAATTTGTAATAGGTTAAGCCAAAATTGCATGAGTAATAATCCTATGTAAGAACTAAACTTAAGGAATAGCAACACTTGATGAGATTCTGAAGTCTATTAAGGAAAATTCAACTTTATACTAAAACGAACTTTTATACGAAATTGATGAGATTCTGAAGTCACGATGTAGAGAATCGAAATTGCAAGAAATTTAAAGCCGTGTCGCAATATAGTCTTGTTGCCGATGTCTTGAATAGAAGAAGGATTGCGATGTGCTGAATCTGAAGTCTATGTCATGAATCCCGATATCGCCAGTCGTCGTCGATGTCGTAGCCACGAGAAGCCGTCTTCAATGTTTCCTGGAGAAGAAGGGCCGCTCCAGAAGCCACTCGTAGTTGTTGATGTTAAGAGAGTGGGTATCGCGTGAAACCCTGGTTTAAAAAATAATAATTTTGTGTGGCCTGAAACTGATGGGAAGTGGGGGAAGCGTCCCAAAACATACCATGTGTAAAAATTATGAAACACTCCATTTTTCAACGAATTACTTACATGTTTACCAACTAGTATAACACTTATTTGTGTTGTAAATTATAACTAATATGTTGCAATATTTATACATATGACTATTTATTTTTACCAACACTTTTTTAGGTACAATAATTTTTTTTTTACTATTGGTAGTTTATAACATCTATAATTGTTGGAAATTGGTATATATAAAATGTTGCAAAATACTATTTTAATGTGGTGTAATGTGGCGAATATGTTGTCGAAGGCGTCGCCAGTTGGGAAATTCAAACATTGCTCGAACCTAGTTTGCTTGATGAAGTGCTAGGTTCCACTTGGTGGCACGGTTTGGAAAGTAGATGCTTATATTTGATGAAGAGTGGATGTGAGATGGTGACTTTCTATTGGTGAGACGATTATTGAATGAAGGTAGAGATTGATATGATGACATTGTGTTATGTAGTGTATCGAGCAGAGGTGGAGATTGGATATAGTATCGAGGTAGAGTGTTGAATTTGGCGAAACTATCTATGTGAAAATGTAAAGGAGTGAATAAGCTTTCTAACGGTTTGAACGGTTCATGATTTGGAGCTCATGTAAAAGAGTTGCTATGGTTTGATGGAGAAAGAAGCTTGCAAACAGTCTGGAAAGTTTTGCTACAGCCAAACAGACGACCAGTTGGCCTCAAATAGATGACCATTTGGTTGTGGCAAACCCTGCCACCTTGTATAATTTTCCGAGAGTTTTCTGGCTGAATTCGATTGGTTGTTTGAGAGACAAAAAGTCGATGAATTGAAGAGTCAACTGATTTTTTAATTGATAGTGAAATTTGGTTTGGAGGGATCGATCGACCAATCAGTTGCTGTGGGGACTTTTTGAATCAAATCTAAAGCGACACTTACAAAGGTATTTTAGTCATTTTCAAGTGTAATTCTTCTATACTATAAAAGAGAAGTCGTAGACAGAATTGAGGCATCAATTGGAGGCTAGGATTTATGTTATTGCTTTAGGGTTTTCACCATTACTATTTCTTCCTTTCTTGTCTCCACAAAATCAATTTTCTAAAAGAAAACTATTGTAATCAATCTCATTTTCTTCCGTATTAATAAAATCTCTCTCCAAAGTAGATATACACTAACACGGTGTTATTAGAACCACTATAAATCTTGGTATTGTTTAATTTGTGTAATTTTATTATTATTCTCTCTATTGTGATGATTGTTGATTGTGTTAGATTGATAAATTATCTAACTGGTTGTTTTGCATCACCTTCCTGATCCATTTGAAGTTTCTGCCGACTTTAGCATTAATTTTTGTTTGGAGTTAGATATAATTATTTATTGATTAGATCTACAAGCTCTTCGCACATTTAGCAAAATCAAGTTTCCAAAAACAATGATAAAGGATGGAGACAAGTACCCTACATTATCAAATTTTAGACAATTTAAACTAATTTTGAAACCAAATTGCACACAACAATTAACCTGTAGCAAGTCAGCCCATCAGTTTAGAAAACAAGGTAATATGGGTATACTTTCTGCTTATAACCAGATAATAAGTAATATAATTTGATAAGTGTAAAATAGACATAAGACAAACTTTGAAAAAAAATTAGACTGAAGGACAACAAGTTTCATTTTTAAGCTGAATGACAAACTTTGAAAATAATTAGGCTGAAGGACAATTCTAGTCAGTACTAGCATTTTGTATAATGCAAAAACTGAATTAAATGCTAGTTAGAACTAGCATTTTGTATCGTGTAAAAAATGAATATAATGCTAGTTAGAACAAGCATTATCCGTCTATTTTTTTTCAAAGTTTATCCTTCAGCCAAAAAATAAATCTTGTTATACTTGGGACAATTTTTTTTATCAAAGTTTGTCTTTTTCCCTAATTCCCTTATCTGATAAACTATGGAGTAAAATGTAAAAACTAATATTCATAATGAAAAATTCATTAAAAATAAACGGCTCATGCTGGGTTATTCGACCTTTGAGGACGCACCACTTGCAGAAAAATGTATTATTTTCTAATAAAAAAGGCAATTTATCCATGCCGAGCAGAGAAACCGAAGCCGACAATTATTGTCTTTCGAATGTGAACACTTTGCTTTAACCTAAGGACAACTTCAACTTCTCCCAACAAAATTAGAATTATTATGCCGATATAAGTTCAATGCATGATGTGAAATATTATTCTATCTGTTTCTTTTATTTCATATATTATCATTTATGGTTACCTAGTGATATTACTGTTTAGGCGAAAAATGATTAATGATCGAATATGCACAACTTGGATTTAAATATAGTGAGGGAATATTTACATAATCCTTAAGAAAATAATTTAAATTGGCAAAAAACAAATGACGCTTACAATTAAAACTTGTCAAAGCTCTTAATTAGTTATTCCTTGTATTGCTGGTAAAGAATGGTAGATGTACTTCGAGATAAAGTATGGCATCTAATGAATTTCATTGAAATGGACATACAAAGAAGGGTACGTGATAAATATGTCGTGTCTAAAATATGACACTACATTAATTGTTATTTGTCATATATATATTTATTGGTATAAAGTATGTACTAACTTTCGTGTATGAATTATTTAAGCAGAGATGGAATACCTTTGTAGGAAAAAAAAGCTCCAAATAGTTACTTGGTTAGATAATCTAATAGCATGAAAGACAATTAACTTACCTATTGTATTTTCTTCTAAAAGAAGGCGAATCTAAAACCATTGACTTGACTCATAATAATATTTTGTTATATGCTTGGACTTGATATTATTTGGCGGCTGGTATCTTTATTATATAGAGACGTTACAAATTTTCATTTTTTTAAACAGGTGTCTAAACTCTAGAGTTATACACGTTGCTCACACGGCAATAAAGTGCGTAATTTTCGACGGTTGAAGTCCGTCGACGGCTGTTGGAAAAAGCCATCGAAAATAAAACCGTCACCAAACAGTGGTTTCGACAGCTTCGTCGACGGCTTTGCGACGGATGCAGCAAATTCCGACCGTTTTCCAACGAACGTTGCGTACACATGACTATTCGTAGTTTACGTTAGCGTGTGTCGAAACCCGTCATAAACCATTATAAGCCGTCAATTATTTTGTGTCCATAAGCTGTTGACCGTTTCAATAACCATTGAATATTACTGATCAATAGGTCGTCAGTAACCATCGAAAATCTGGACTGTTTTATTTTATTTCGGTTGTCATTCGTCTCTTATATAACACATACATATCAATATATATCGCAGATCGATTTCACACATATAAATCATATATACTTAATTTTGTAAAAAATAGTTATTTTTTATAAATTTATTTCATTTTTATAAAACCGGGTTAACTTAGTTAATTTTTTTTATAACTCGATTAATTTTTATTTTATTTTTAAGTTTTATAAATTTTAGTTAATGTTCAGGAGATTGTTTAATTTATAAAACTTAGTTAATTTAGTTAATTTTTAAAAACTAAGTTACTTTAGTTAAATTTCATAAAAAATAGTTAACTATTATAAACTTTTAAGCAGCTTAAGTTGAATTTGTATAAAACTTAATTAATTTTTAATAAACTTAGTTATTCTTTTATAAACTTAGTTATCCATCTCATTATCTAACTACATTTTGATGTTCGGTTAATTAATTTATAACCTAAACAATTTTCGACGAATAATCTAAACAAATTTCAAGTTCGCCACAGTCGAGAGATTAGTAAATAGTCAAATCCAAACATACTGTTTAGTACTGCTTGGTTGTTAAAGCCATAATGTCTATTCCGCGTTGTTGGTTCCGCGACAGCATAAAAAATTACATCTTCCTCGTTAGTAATGAACTGATCCTGTCCCGTTCCATGGCACAGTTGCTATAGTTGTTGCATAAATTTTTCCTCCAATGCAAAATAAAAATAAAATTGAAATTGAAACTACATTATTTTAAATTTTTATAACTAATTAATTAAACTGATTATTAATAAGTTATAACTTAAAATATGCTCACATGGGCTTTGGTTGATTTATCGTCCGCCCATGTGTACGAGAGTGTGTCATCTTCATTTTGATGCTCAATGACATGAGTACGGGCAAACACGTTCATGTATGAGATGAGACCCATATGCTCTCTTTCCTGAAATAATTATTATTGTATATGCAAAATTATACAATGTAATAAATGTTTATAATCAAAATTAGTAAATTTACCTGCTCTTCACGTCAACGTTGGAATGGCTTGGAACCACCGCGATGTGTGACTGGATTCTTATTTCTATCTGCAGAGTTCCTATCTGACTCGGCCTATATATTTAAATTGAACAAGTTAAAGTGACATTATATATATGCCATATATGTAGCGTGATAGATTGTATATGAAACTTCAATTTAGATAATTAATAAGAGATTAGTAAACTTACCTTCGCCTCATCACTGTTCCACCAAGCAACCCAAACATCCCACATGCTTGCGTCCATCCAGTCGGGCTTCTTTCTGCTTTTTATATGCACGATATCGTGTCCCGGTAGTTCTTCCTCATCTTTCTCATTCAGTAGTTTATGCAAAGGAGAGTGCCATAATTTCATGCAAATCTACCGCCCCCTACATGTTGAAAAAATGTAAGTTATACATTTATACTTAGTCAGCAAATTGTACAGTGATTATATATAATGATATATTATGAAAAAGTTATGCTAGATACACTCTATGATGCGGGTTGGGATTTTATCCCACCTGGGCCAGCATGCGGTAATCATGCTCATGTAAGCTTGCTTGGAAATATTATGAATAAGCTTTGAAGGCTCCGACTCAAATTCTATGTGTTAAATACGATACAGACCTTTAATAAATCATGATTAATATATCATACACAAAATATTTAAGATGGTGAAATAAATTTAATACTTACCCTTTCACTTTAGGCTGTAATGCCACTATGGAACGCTGCACCTGCTTTGATGAGTCGTTGTCTTCAACTCCCACTCCAATATGAGTCAAGTACTCTATATTGTTTTTCCCCGTAGTCACAAATGCTTCTACTAAAATATTTGATTCATCGTTCAAAGGCTCAAAATCAGTATAATCGTTGGCTATTATTATTTCGCTATTTTCCCCAATATATGGTTAATAAGCTTGTTCGTTTGGAACATTCTTTCCGTCAAACGTAAATATTTCTTTTGATCGAGCCTCTTGCGCCGAAGATAAACAAGGCTAACCGATCTAGCGAAGACGTGGGATGTCAAAACGCATCGGTTAATTCGATGCAAAGCAAAGAACCTTAACAGGGCTTGACATGCCGCGAATCCTCTTGAAAGAGAGGAGTACCTTTGGGAATGCGGAGACAAGTGGTGCATGGCTGTCGTTAGCTCGTGCCATAAGGTGTTGGGTTAAGTCTCGCAATGAGCCAAAATAGGAATAGCACCCGTGATTATTAGAAATGTCCAGAAAATATCATATTCGTGAAGCAAGAATCATAAGTGGACTCCTATTAATATGGAATAAGTTGAATAACTTCCGTAATTATTACACCGATTAGTCATTTAATAAATTTTAAAAACCAAATCAATTTCAATCTCAATTAAAATTTGTAAACCAACATTTCATTTGTCTTTCTAAAACAATTTCCATAATTTACGTTTAAAAACTTCCGAAATTACCATTTCAAACTCTATACTTTAATTTCAATTTTATTTAAAACAATTCAAATATTGATTTAAATTCGTATATAAGTTTCATTCCATAATCATTTAAAATAATTTAATTAACATTCAAATCAATTTAAATTCATTGATCGATTTCATTCAATATTCGTTAAGTTAATTTATCACTCAAAACAATTTCTATTTAATTTCCAATTCATTAAATCAATTACTTAAGTTCAACTCCATTATATCCAAACTTACAAATTGAATTAAATTAAATTAGTCAAATCAAATTATTCAAATTACATGTCTTACATTAATTTCAATAAATTACATTTTATTCCGGGTTAAAGAAATTCAATTTCACTTATTTATTTACTTAGTTACAAATTTCAAAACTCAATTAATAAAGAAACTTAATTTCACTTATTAAAGAATTCAATTTTATTTAATTATTAAATAATTCCAAAACTTAATTTAATAATTTACTTAAATTTAAACAACATTCTTTCATTAAACACATTGTTAATCATAATACTTTGGAAATCAAAATTTAGAAATCATAATGCTTGGAATCATAACACTTCCCACTTAACTGTTTAAATATAGATAATAGTATATATAATAAAGTAGTTTGTAATTTAAAATAGTTTATATTAAAAATAATTTAAATTAAAATAGTTTATATGAAATAAATTTATAAAGCAACATATATAAATAGTTTTAAATATAATTTAAAATACCTTATATAATAAGATAGCTGTCTCAGATTTCATAAATCGATTCAAAACATCTCAATTTCCAAAATTCAAATTTTATCAATTCCCAAATCATCAATTTTAATTTACTTCAGTTTCTCAATAAACCATTTCAAGTTATATCGATTTCAAATACAGATCTTTGACCACAAAATAAACCATTTCAATTTCAATAATTTCAAAGCTTCAAATATTCAAACATTTCAAAACAAGAATTGATAAATCCATATATATATATATATATATATATATATATATATATATCAAATTCACTGTATAGCTTTCAAAATCGAGAATTTTACTATATATAAAATAATCATTAATATAATATTAAAAATCAATATTTATAGAAAACCATATATTTCTTTCCAAAACCATAGAAATCATTTTCCAAAATATTTATATATATAGACCAGCGGTGTCTGTATATAATTTTATATCCTATGGTCAAGTGATACGGATATTTATCATTTCAATCCATAATTAAATATATATACAGGTATATATATCATGTCAACCCGTAATCCCAAATTCAATTCAATGAAAATTGCTTGGGTTAATCATTTCAATCTACAACTATTTTCTCCTATTCTACAGATCGTTCGGGTATGTATCATTTCAACCCATAGTAATTCTCTACTAACAGGGAACTTGCAGAGTGATAACAGATATGATAATATTATAACAGGCATATATCATTAATATAAATAACAGATAATGGTTTCAGATGTCATAGGTGAACTGATACAGGTAATAGCATATATATATAAGTGTAAACAACTAACAGCAGCATATTTCAATTTTCGTTTCAATTGAAATCAAATTTAATAAATAAAAGAACATTAATCGTGAGTGATTGCTCTTCTTTCGAGCCTAGAGGGGTTTTGATAAAGAAATGGGCTACGAATCCAGGTACGAATCTCAAAATAAAGCACGATGGACTCGAGTTCGACGAACGAGCTGATAATGAGAATCGGTGGAACTATTAGAATCAGTTTGATATAAATTAAAACAAGATGTAAATTATATTGTTATACATTTTCTCAAATCACCATTTAATACAAAAGTAAGCTTATATATAATAAGGATAAAATATTTATTTATTTTTCAAAATTTTCTATATATATCTCTAATAGATCAAAATATCAATATATATATAGTTTTAAAAAACAATGTTACCAGAAAACAAATGCATAACATATGCAGACCCACTAAGATATGTGTATCAACTATATGATACAAACTCAAATCAGTATGCAGAGCTTGTAAATAAGATCAATATATCAATTATGTAGTATACACAATATAGTTTAAATAAGTACTTATATATAGCACCGCATATCATATCTTACATTTAAAACCAGTTGTTAAAATAAAATACGAATACCAAAATATCTACATTTTATAAATTAAAAAAAACAATATCTTTTGTATATAAATACGGTGTTATATTACACTATAGGCGTCAGATAGAATTATAATATATACAAGTTACTACACAACAACTTATATCATTTTTTACATATAACAAAACATACATATCTACATACTTTATAACACTAAATATACATATATAACTACTATCAACCGTCAACTATATAAATAGATAGCACGGCCGAAGCCATATATTATTATCTGGCAGAGTTAAAACTTATATAAACTAAAATGTGTATACACTTATATAACCGAACATATATAACGTACATTATCCATATAACAGACCTTGCATAAAAGAACTTTGTTAACCAAAACCTTTTATATATAACATGACAAAAAAATTATAATATTTATACATAACAATAGATAAAACTTTTATAAGCTGACACCTATATATATTATATATAACAAAAGTATGTAGACATTAAATCATCGCTTACATACACTTTATGTATGAACACTTTATAGCTGTTATAACTTACCTACATATCAAAACACCCAATCAAATATATATACCATTCATATAATAACAAACTGATATTGTATAACTTGTAAAATTAGTGCGTATATATATACATATACATATATATATACATATATATAACTAATATTTATAAACTATAATGCAATAATCAAGCTGAATACACTCAGGTATGGAAAAAAAACCAAAATAGCTTACATACCTGAATGAAACAAGCAAACCAACATTGTATATATGTATGTATATACTATAAACGAATGCACACATGACCATGCGCGAGGAAAAGGGCGGAGAATCGTTGGAAATGAACGGCTGATGGTGGAAGGCGGAGCAGCTTGAAGGGGAAGGTGGCCGACTTGGGTTTGCATGGGCGAGGCTAGTTGCGGTAAGAAGAAGCGGGTTCAGGTGATGGTGAGTGGAAGATCACACAGGTGGCGATCTCGGTTGAAGGCGGACTTGATGGAGTGGGAAACAATCGGAGAGGGAGGTCAGGTCGAAGAGGGTGGTCAAGGGTTCACGACACTACTAGCTTATATAAAACGAGGATAAAATATTTATTTATTCTTCAAAATTTTCTATATATATCTCTAACAGATCAAAATATCAATATATATAGTTTTAAAAATCAATGTTACTAGAAAGCAAATGCATAACATATGCAGACCCACTAAGATATGTGTATCAACCATATTAAACAAACTCAAATCAGTATGCAGAGCTTGTAAATAAGATCAATATATCAATTATGTAGTATACACAATATAGTTTAAATAAGTACTTATATATAGCACCGCATATCATATCTTACATTTAAAACCAGTAGTTAAAATAAAATACGAATACCAAAATATCTACATTTTATAAAAAAAATAAAGTAAAAAAAACCAATATCTTTTGTATATAAATACGCTGTTATATTACATTATAGGCTTCAGACAGAATTATAATATATACAAGTTACTATACAATAACTTATATCATTTTTTACATATAACAAAACATACATATCTGCATACTTTATAACACTATATATACATATATAACTACTATCAACCATCAACTATATAAATAGATAGCACGGCCGAAGCCATATATTATTACCTGACAGAGTTGAAACTTATATAAACTAAAATATGTATATACTTATATAACCGAACATATATAACGTACATTATCCATATAACAGATTTTGCATAAAAGAACTTTGTAAACCAAAACCTTTTATATATAACAAGACAATTTTTTTATAATATTTATACATAACAATAGATAAAACTTTTATAAACTGACACCTATATATATTATATATATAATAAAAGTATGCAGACATTAAATCATCACTTACATACACTATATATATGAACACTTTATAGCTGTTATAACTTACCAACATATCAAAACACCCAATCAAATATATATGCCATATACATAATAACAAACTGATATTGTATAACTTGTAAAATTAGTGTATATATTACTAATATTTATAAACTATAATGCAATAATCAAACTGAATAAACTCAGGTATGGAAAAATAATAATAATACCAAAATAGCTTACATACCTGAATGAAACAAGCAAACCGACATTGTATATATGTATGTATATACTATAAACGAATGCACACATGACAATGCGTGAGGAAAAGGGCGGAGAATCGTTGGAAATGAACGAATGATGGTGGAAGGAGGAGCAGCTTGCAGGGGAATGTGGCCGATTTGGGTTTGCGTGGGCGAGGCTAGTTGCGGTAAGAAGAAGCGGGTTCAGGTGATGGTGAGTGGAAGATCACACAGGTGGCGATCTCGGTTGAAGGCGGACTTGATGGAGTGGGAAACAATATCGGAGAGGGAGGTCAGGTCGAAGAGGGTGGTCAAGGGTTCACGGCACTACTAGGTGGCGGATGTGCCAAGGTGGAGGCGGAGCGGGTAGTGGCGGCAGCGGGCATCAAAAATGGGAAGGGCGCGCACATTTTAGAAGAGAACAGATTAAAAATTAGAGAGGAAGAAGATAAATATGCTTCATCAAATATGGGTGTTGGCATGAGTTGTCACTTTATATTTTCTTTTTGGGAAGAGGAGAGTAAAATGGGTTCTGGAAATGAGCATCATCATAAAATGAAACAAGGTGGAAAAAAATAAAGCAAGCTACAACACGTGAATCCACAGTAATAAAGGTAGGGTATTGATTTGTTTTTACCGATGGAAAAATTGAATGGACGGAAAAATAAAAGTAATAAATGAAATCTCAACGTTCACGCTTTGATTCAGCAGAAAAGTTTTTAAAGCAATTTATTATTTCATGGCTGTTGGTGCAAATTTGAAAAGGCATAGGAAAGCTAACGGTCACAATTTGTGGTTTCGAAACGACATAACTTTTCATCGTTTCCGTCGCGTAGCGGGTCTCAAAATACAGAAATAAATATACTGTAGTGATCAGCATGACACGACGATCAGAACGGTATACATATATTAGTGATTCGATTGAATTATAAAAATTCGAATTTTCTACTAGCGGAAAATGCAGAAAAATAAGATCGACGGAGCTAAAAAAGTCCAAATTTGAAAGAACGAAAAATGACATCTTGCTCAAAAGATGATTTAGAATTTTTCTATGTAAAAATATTCAGGTTTCGAAAATATTTTATTTTCATCAATTCCTAACTGATTAAATTAAAATAAAATTACACATGAAATAAACTTTAATATTTTCGAATGAAAATTTACCACTTGCTATGTTTAACTAGACGCATTTCAAATATTAAATTTTTATTTCAAAATTTTATTTTTATAATTTCACTAAAATCCAATTAATCACATTATTAAACAGTTAAAATTTACGGGTCGTTACAAATACCATGAATTGATGAGTGGTGAGGACCCCTATTCATAATCATGAGATCCTTTCTTGCATCTGGTGCAGTCATAACTTTTCTTCCTTAATTCAATTCTCGCATTCGTTCTCTATTTGCATTGCTGAAACAAAACAACAAAACAGTATGGGAATCAGATTTTGAAATTAAGGAAAGATATTGAAAAATGAATTTTTCAATATATTATATGTATCAGAAAAGAATAGTGTTGGGGTATTTCTATCGAGCGGTCATGTCATATAGGCCCGAGTCAGGCATCAAATTACTTCGATTTGAATTATTTGTAGGATACTCTATATCAAAAGGATGTACAATCAAACCTATTTCTCGATTCAATAGAAGCCTAAAGAAGTGAATATGGTACCCAAATAATGATAGATATGTCAAAAGCAGATCCGGTTACGCGTATTCAAATTCCACTTTCTTATTCTTGAGCAAGCCCTTGAGCGGATTTAGTTGATCCATGATTTATGTTTCATCTTTCTTTTTGTTTTTCTCGAAAAAGATATCGATCAATTTCGGTTCTTTCTTTTTCGATTGATTTTTTTTTCGATCGAGATGTATGGATCCATGGATTTATGTGTCTATATAGATCAACAACATGGATGGACGAAAATGTGTAAAAGCTCTATTTTCCTCTGCCATTCTATGAGTCTCAAAGGAAAAAACCATGTGGCTGAAATAACTCACTCAGAACGCCTTTTAAAATACTACGCGGTATAATTGGGTCGAATAATCCCTTATGGAATAAATACTCAGTTGCTTCTGAACCGTCGGGTACTAATTTATTCAATGTTTTACCTATAAAAGTAATGTACGCATCAGGTTAAGCAATAATGGCATCTCCTAACATACCGAAACTGGCCATTACTCAACCAGTTGTAGCGGATGTAAGGATTGATACATAAAATAAAATCAACTAATTCTTCTAGTAATTTTTTTAATATTACCTAATTTCTTTTTTTATATGAAATTGATTGATTGGATTTCAATCCAATAAGATAAGAAAATATCAGAAATCTTACAAAATTCCTTACTTCTTATATTCTAAACTGCATAAAAAAAACGTAAAATGAAAGTTCCTTTTCTTATCTAACAAAATGTCTTGTTTAACATATTAAGTACTAGAAAATTCCTTTTAAAATTTTTCTTTCTACCCTTTAATTTGAACTAATTATTCTTTTAATCAATTTCTTTGTTTTAAAATAAATTCATTGATTTCTAAAATGCCCATGTACTTTCCTGAATGTTCAAAATTATTATACTTTCTTCTTGATATGTATGTTTTTATTTGCATACATAAGGAAAGTCGCATGCAATGAAAAATGCAAGCATGATTTAGGGATGTGTCTTTTTCCTCTATTGCAACAAGAAAAAAAATCTACTTCATCCGACTAATTTCGGGTTCGAGTCCCAGGCAACCCATACAGAAAATTAAAATAGAAAGCTTTCTTTGTCGATTTTCATCCATATCAATTTTAAAGTTTTATGTTGCATTTAAATTTAATCAAATAGATATATATCAGTTGAGATTGGCCTATTTTATAAACTGCCGACCAATCTGCTTTATCTCTTTTTAGAGATGGATAGGGAGCATAGAAAATTTGTAGTGCTTGTTTGGCTAGTACAAAAGGATCGTACTTATGATAACGTGAGGAATACTTTAGTTCAATAAGATTATGATCTTTATGTACATTGATTCTAAATCTTGGAACAATGTGAAACCAGTTGCATCTAAAAAAAATTCTTCCACAGATCATGTGAAATATGCCAATTGCAAAACCTTGATTGACACGCTATAAAAATCACATGATTTTTTCGATCATCACTACTTTTAACAAAACACCGGTATTGTTAGTTAATTTTTCGGCACCATATTCTTTAGTGTTAAATTTATAACCACTGACGAAGAATATTAGATATGATTTGACATTAAATTTTGGTCCCAACGCAAGTCCGTCATCGATCACATAATTTCTCGGATCAAAACCGTTGTTCGAAAACCAACCGATGAATTTTTTAATGTGATCGTCGCGTGGATGTTGTGATTTGTAAACAATGCAGACATAGATCGTATATTGCATTATAATCTACATGTGTACTAATGAAATAAATATATATAAAAAAATAATTAATATTACTAAATAAATGGTACAACTTCGGCATAACTAAGAAGAATTTATGTATTTTATATACGGTGTTCTCTATCGTCTAACCATATTTCTACATATTTTCCAATAGGTCGGCCATGTTGTCTAAAAATAGATAATGCTTAAGAAGAATCTTGTTCAATGCCTTCATCATTACGTGGAACACATTCAAATGATAAATTCACGTGGTCGCTGAAATAATGAGAGAAAAAGAACAAAGCTTCTTCTTCGATATATGATTTGTAAATCGAACTTTCAATTCGTGCTTTTTGTCTAACTTTTTTCTTTAGATGATTTAAGTACATATTAAAAGATTATTTTAATTTAAAATTTATTTCTATATGTAATTAAAATAATATTTAACGTACTCCATACTGATACCAACGAATTTGCAGAGTAGTATAGGGATTTCTACTTTAAGTTTACGTAGACGATCAACTTTAAACATAATCGAACAAATCTCTTTATAAAACAGACGAATTTTCTTTATAACCGTCCAAACTTTTACAAGCAACAGTTCTTTGAGACCGACGGGTAACAAATTTTCCATCATTACGTGACAATCATGGCTTTTCATCCCACTCAGTTCACTGTTTTACGGTTGACACACCTACGAAAATTAGAAGAAATCCCATCAGAAAATCTTAATCCTTCCATCCAATTTAATAGAATTTTAACTTGGTTATTGTATAACTTATAACATGCTTTGCGTTTTTTAATGTCATCTGACTTGATATGAAGCTCGGAATGCTTACATATTTCTTGTATATCACTTCTTGATTTCAAATTGTTATTAGTCTTCCCCTTAACACTCAAAATTGTATTAAACACATATCAAAAAAGTTTTTCTCATTGTGCATCACATTAATATTATGACGAAGTAGGAGATCTTTCCAATAAGACAACTTCCAAAATATATTTTGTTAGCACCAATTATGAATCGTCTATTTACCTGTAATATTTATTTGTACTCCGGTTTCATGTATCTTTGGATAATCTTTTATAAATTTATATATTTCTTCACTTGACCAAATCATTGGTGGTTGCATAGTCTTTTGTCTATTAGTTATAAAGTTTTTCTACCTCTTCTAAAAGGGTGATTAATATAGAGAAAACACTGATGACAATCAAACCACAAAATTTTCTTCATATGCGGTAAAGAAAATGCTCATAATTTTTCCACGCAATAAGCACAAGCAAGATGACTGTACTTCAAGCTAAAAGCATTACATACATAGGAAAATTGCTAATAATTCATAAAAAAGAAGCAAACATATGAAAATTCTTTTTAATTTGAAATGTCGTATGTTCAAACCCTTCATGCCACAGTGTTTTCAACTCGTTAATCAATGGTTGTAAATAAAGATTGATTTCTTGTGTCGGATCATTAGAGCCAGGGACGACAATAATGAGAAACATATATGGAATTTTCATACACATCCACAGAAGTAAATTGTAAGGTAACAATAATAGACCAAGATGAATATTTAAAACCAAATTGAGAGAATGGTGAAAATCCATCTGTGCATATAACAAGTCTAACATTACGGCTCTCCATTGCAACATGTCTTATTAAAATTCTTCCATGCTTCTCCATCAGTTAGGTGTGTTGATGTACCTTCTTTTTATGTTCTCACACTATGCCATCTCATATGAAGCGCGGTTACAGAAGATGCATATAACTTTTGAAGCCTAGAAATAATGGGTAAGTAATGCATGCGCTTGTATTGTAACGATCCGGAATTTTGGCTGTTTAGTTTTGAAAAATTAATTTATTTTAAAAGTTGAATTTGAATTATTAATTGATTTTGAATATGGAGATTTTGAAAGAATCAATAAAATAGTTGAACATTTCAAACATAGCGATTAATTGGATTTGGTAAATATAAATTTAATATTTGAAATTTGGTAAATATGGGAATCTGGAGTTAAATGGGAATGGAAATGATTTCTAAGTTGATTTAAAATGCTATTTGGATTAGAATTATGATGTAGGACTTTTGAATGGAATTAAAAAGTCGATAAGTTAAAAACTGGAAATTTAAATATTAATTTAATGGTGGATTTAATATATGGTAATAGTGTAAATAATTGAACTTTGATATAAAATGAATTAGAATGATTTCTAATGTGAATATAAATTCCATGTGATTTATAATGGAGTTAGCAAGTTTTAAAAATCAAAAATTTAAACGATTTCGACGATTTTGAAAATCACTTGATTTAGTCGACGAGTTAAAATAGCCTTCCGGGGCACAGTCTCGGAATTCGACGAAACTAGTTCTATTGGATCCGTAAAATTTATTATTATCGGATTTCAAATTTTGTAGTGTCTGGAGATACCGTTTGGTCATGCGGGATAGAAATGCGTTGAAATAAATATCGAAAATTTAATATTTTAATTTGATTCAAAAAACTATCTTCCACATTCGATCGAATTAGGCCTCGAAACATGTCACATTGTGTTCGAAATATGAGTAAAACATTATAAACACAAGGCGGCACGTTTCGTATGGAGTTTGTTTGAAAAAGCATGTAAAAAAATTGGAAATAACGTTAAAATAATTCGTATACACGTATATATATTCACGCAACATAGCAAACCCTAGATGAAATTTGCAAGGCCGTCTATTTTCATTTTAATGGCCGAAATCATCTAGTTTTCCCCTTGATTTTCTCCTCATCCAAGCGATATCAGACTTCGTAATCAACTAGAGAATCGAAGAACTCATCGACCTCTACAGATCAAATGATCGAGATCGTCGATGGGGGTGTGGGTTCGTCAGAATCGGCTTGAGAAGGTCGCAACTTTGAGCACGAAATTCAAGGGAGAGGAGTAGTCGAGCTTGGTCAGCCTCTGGCCGAAGGTGGAGGCGACGTAGGCGCTTCAAGTGGAGGTGGTCGATCATTCTTTCGTTGAGCAATGGCAGGGTCTTGGTTGGTCAAAGATAATCGGCGTATGGGTTTTGAGTGTATGAAGCCTGGAACGATGAAGGTGAAATATGCGGCTCTGATCTCATTCCCTAACGAATGGCCAGATTAAAGGTTAAAAAAGAGAGAAATTTATTTACTAAAATTATATTCAAACCTTTAAAGACCCATAACTTTGTCATGCAAGGTCGGAATCAGACGAAACAAGCGGCGCCGGAATTGCAGCGATGAGCATTATGGGCTGGAACAGATTTGGAGTTGATTGGAGTGAGCGAAAATTTTAGGTTAAATCGAATGTGTTCGAAGGAGCGTTTGGCAAACTAAAATCAAGTCGAGTTAATCTCACTCAATTTGAACTACTGACTTAATTTAAATAGTTAAAATTTGTAAATGACTGATTGGTTAAATTGATACGTTTTAATCAGTTGAATGTGATATTATATATTAGTATATATATTAGAGTGATTGATATTCCTGCATATATATATATATATATATATATATATATATATATAGCGGATGAGACCTTATGCGCCCCGCATAATAGTGGATGACCCTATGTACCGCGATATTCCGCCTCGAAGCGGAATTGGTATTTTTATGTGTTCTAACATATGTGGATGCAGGAAAATATGTTGGAGGGATCCAACTGGATTCCTCGAAACATTGAATTTAATTTCATATATAGTGATATATGTTTTGTTGGAATAATCTGTGATAGATTACTGGGGATTTATATTGATTGAATGCTATGGTTGTTTGAGCCTTGATTTTTTGTATTTTAAAAAAACAATAATACATGGTTTGAATTTGAAAAGAAAATTAAAAGGGATTTTTGAAGTTAAATGTTTATAAAGAATTTTGGGCAAATCAACTGATAAAATAAATGGTTTTTGAAATTTGTACTTAACAAATTCGAGATATTGTAAACAAAGATTTTTGAATAAAGTATATAAAAGGTTTTTATATAATAAATCCTTAAATGGTACATGTTTAAATATAAAAGGTTTTAAAATCAAGATTAAAATATTTTTCAAAGGATAGAAGCGAATTAGAAAATAAGTATAAATTGGTTATACTGGACTCAAGTAGGTTTCCAAATTTTCGAAGTGAAATTAGGATCAAGAATTTTGGCTTATTTTTAAAAGAGGATTTTTAATTATTAACTAGGTGATTTAAAAGTGTTAAAAAATTATAGAATTAGTCATTTAATTATTTTAAATTGTTTGAAGCATATTTTATTATTAATTAGTTACTTTATAATGAGTGTTAAAGATCTATTATTATTTAAGCACTAGTCAGCATTTTTGTTTTAAAAGATAATTATTTAATATTAATATGGCTTTGTGTAATAATCTTTATCTACGTATTTTTGCCTAGGTTTAACATGGAAATTTATTTTAGAACTTATAAGCATTATTTGAGATAACTTATTAAATAAAGTTTTTGGGAAGTAATGGTATACTCGCTTTGGGCGTAAATCGGAGGCAGTGAGTGCCTGTAGTTAAGTTTTGGATTTTTTTGGGATAGAGACGTTACCATTGAGTTGTGATCCATGTTTTAATACCACAGTGGTACTTTCCACATTATTATAAAAGAGTTTGCAAATATTTTAAAAAAGAATACTTTGTGAATTTACCGAATTCGATAAGATAAGTACAAACTTTGAATAAAGAGATTTAATTTATTTAAAATTTAAATTAAATAAGACTTGGCGTTTTTAGTGAAAATGAAGTATTTGGTTGAACTGATTGTTTATTTGATAGTCAAATAACCGACTATCAAATCTGGACCTAAATATAACTTTGGTAATATCTAGAAGAAGTACGAGAATTATATGGTATAGTTACCGTTTGAGGTGCTATACTGTATGTATAAACTCGTTTCGTTCTTCTAGGACGTTGATAAGGAAATTCGTCCACTAACAGTTAGGAGGTGATCTCTGATCTTATCTTCATTTGTTTATTTCCTAAAGAACCGGGGTTGAATTTACCGAAAATAGCGACGTTGTTTCGAAGAGACCGGGATTGGATTTGTTATTCGAAAACCACTTCGATCCAACGAGTACGTTTCGAAATGAAGACAAGGGAATGGAGTCGAAGATGGAGCAATGTAGTGCACAGACTAATCGCTACTAATCCTGAGGGTGATTCCAAAATGGATGTAGTAGGAATAGTGTCTTCGGTTCCGTTCGTACCCAGAACGGACTTGTATGGATCAATGCTATCAGTACATTGTCATTGGAGGACAACGAGAATTCTAAGTGAATATTTATTTGAAAGGTAATCATAGCCTCTAGCCTCATCAATTTGGAATGACTGAAAAGCAAGGGGGATGCAGCAAGGCTAAGTGGGTAGCACCCAATTAGGGTATGTTTATCACCTTTCTAGATACCCTTGGATATTATTGTTACAATTTATGGAAGGTTCTCAAAAAAGGGTGGGAACACCTGTGGGTGATAGCATACTCGGTCTATCCAGGTTAGGGGTAGACCGGTCTTTTGTTGTAGGGGATTTCGGCGTGGTCCTCGGTATGATGTTCTAGACATGTACTGTGATAGGTGGTACCCTAGTACCTAGTCATTCGGATTTAATCCATTCTCTAATAAGCGTTGTACGGTTTTGATTGTTTCCAACTATGCTGAAACGTGAGATGCAAGCATTTCAGCTATTTGAATAAGTATTTGTACTTAGACACTATTATAATATCAAATGTTTTTGATACGAAATGTTTTGGTTATCGTAAGGTAAAAACCCATCGTGTTTATGTGTGACGCGGTCCTACGAGATACCTTTGATTTTCAAAGGATTTTGAAAACTTTAATAATTCAAATTTAGCGTGTTTTCTCACGCTGATTTTCCAGAAGACTTGGGTGTTATTTTATTATAATGCTCGGGTCAGGCCGAGTATTTCAGGTTCAGGTTAGGATGCCATGGAGCCCAGGAGACGAGCCGGGGACCGAGACGTATTCTCGTACTTGATTTTTTTTTCCTGTAGTGTTTTCTGGTTGAAAGTACCAGCAATCGTGAGGGCGGGGTTGTTAAGGCTATCCAGGCTGGTAATTATTGATTTATGTAATGTGATATGAGATATGTATATCACAGTTTTCATTTGTGTAAAGAACTGTTTATATTATATGTTATTCAATCAGCTATGAGATTCTGTTTTTGTTTAATTTCTTTTTTCTTCTACTGACTTTCTCTTCCCTCAACAATCTGTCTTTCCGGCACTCGTTCATTCGACATGTTATACAATGAGCGTATTTAAGTCGATTTTCGAGGGTTGTGAAGGGTGGGTCGTCACAGTTGGTATCAGAGCTTAGGTCTGCGATATACCTTGGCTTTGGTAGAGGATTACTCATTAGAGGTAGAGTCAGAAGTACTTTAGAATGAGTTGAGTGTATTAATAGATATGAGCATGTAATTGTTAGTGAATATAAAATGTTTTTATATTGTGTTGACTTATCGGTTGAGTATTTATGAATTTTGGTCGGTACGGGAAGTACAACCATATCGATAGGGGTTTCTAAACTCTTAAACAAGGTAAACCGTCATAGTATGGTTTCAAAGAGGGTAAATGAAATAAATTTACCCAAATTGTATTTTGTTATAAAGGAAATAATTTTCTTAAATTATTACAGTGTATATGCTTGGAATGTTGGTTGCTAATATTATAATCAAAACAAGATTATAAACTTGAAATGGTTTATATAACCAAATATAAAGTTGTATCAATATAATATATACGAAGGAGTTATAACTAGAATTTGATTTAAATCAGGATGTAAAACCTAGGAATTTTGGAAAATGTTTTAAAATGATTAAAAATGAATTTGAATCAAGTGTTGGAATCTTTAAATCTTAAGAATTTTGGAGATGTTTTCCAAAATGGTTTGTAAGGAATAATGGAGTAGTATTTGAAAATGTTTTTGGAATAGGAAATGTTTAAAATGAATTTTTGAAAGTAACGAAGCACTAAACTTACCTTGGTCGCTGGAAAATAATCCTGGTGATGATGGCCACATCATCAGTATTCATTTTCAGGTTTCTAAGTGATGGCTTGCTACCGTGGTGATTGGTTATGAATATTTTCTTTGGACTTGTTGGTAAACAGGTTTTGTTTTAGGAGTTTCAAAAAGGAAATTGTTTTGAGTAAAAACCAAGTTGTTTTTAAAATCCGAAAGCACGATTTGATATACCATAGTGAGCACATGTTATTTATGATTTCAAAATGATTTGAAATAAAAACCGGGTAATTGAATTTTGGGATTTCTATGTAAATGATCTAAAAGTTAAGAAGAATCAGTTATTGAACTTATAAATTGATGTTGATATAGATAATATAGGAAAATGGAAATTTTAATCCTCGAATTAAGATTTAACTTGAATAAGTTAAAATGAATAATATGGATTGAAATTTAACTTAAGATAAGTTAAATGAGATTGAATTGAATTTGATTTGAATTGGAATCCAATTGAATATCAATTTTGAATTGTAAGATGATTATATAACTATGAGTAATAATTGTGGAATGAAATGGATATACTTAAGCTACTAAGTGATATATATAATTCAAAGTTATGATTATAAGATGTAAATGGACTCAGGATGCAATATACGATTTTAAGTAAATAAGTTCTTGGACTTATAAATTGAGATTGAAATGGTAAAATCTAAATTAAAATGGTTTGGTATTATGGTAAAGGGATTGGAAATTCAAAATGTGGATTTTTAAAATGGTGGGTAAATTGAAAATTGAGTAAATTGAATGTAAATATAAATGGTGAAGTGTTTATATAACTATATGTTATAAATATTGAATGTGAGTAAACTTAAGTGAAAATTCAGGAATTGTAAATAAATAAGTTGTATAACTTATTAAAATGAGAAAGTGAAAAGTATAACCAAGTTAAAATGGTTAAGTGATTGATAACAGGAATGAATTAAATTTAAGAGTAAATGAATTGAATATGATTTTAGAATATGGGTTGAATATGTTTGAGTATGAACTTAAGTTTTAAAGCTGAGTGTAATTTAAGCATTGATATCGAATGTTTATAATAAACCTTAGAAATAAATTTTGCGAAATGGTTCATAAATAAATTAGCTTATAATGAAATGCCGTTCGCTATAAAATGAAGTGAATAAATCTATTTGAGTAAAATAAAAGTGAATGGCAAGGATGTAATATAAGTTAAGTAAAAGAAGTGCAAGTTTATGAACTATGATATTATAAATTGCTCGTGAATCAATTATATGAAATGATTTCCAAGTGATAGTATAAATTGGACATACAAAGTAAAAGAAAGAAAATAAATTGAATGAATCAATTTAAAATGAATTAAAATGAATTAAAATGAGTTAGAACTAGGTTGCAATGGAAACTTAACTAAGGCTATTATTTATGAAATAGATTCATAGATAAAATTAACGTGGATTGGAATGTGTGTAAATGTAAAATAAAGCAAACAAGGTGGTGAATAGCATAAATTGGAATCAAATGGAAATTTGATAACTCGGTTTAAAGTCAATATACAAAGGAATAAATTGAAGTTGATAAAACAGATTTTCATATAATGAAAGTGAATAGTGGATGGAAAGCAAATAAATTGATTGTGAATCAATTTAAAATTTAATAAAAGAAAAATTATGCAAGTAAAGCACATATAAATCATATTGGAGTGAATATGAGTTTATGTTAAGATCCAAAACCTTTGAGATAGAAATAATTTAAAAATGAAAAAAAATTAGTTAACAGAAAATAATTAAAGAATAAAATAATTTGAAAATAAATATCAAGAAGGAATGGGATAAACAAGTAAGGGAATAACTATTCTAATAGACAATGATGAGAAAAATATATATATAATAACTAAGTGTGAATGAATTTTAAATTCATATATCTCATGAATATTATATATATATGCAGTTAAAAAAATGTGTAGAGTGATAAAATAACTTCCCTTGGTAATTAAAATGCATGAAAACCAGTTAAGCAATATTTATGAGTATGAATGCATTTTTGAAAATAAATCAAGAGAGAAACAAATGATAAAATATGATAGCTAGAAATTAAACTTTCAAAAAGAAATATGAGAAACAACTCGGGTATAACAAAATGCACTATGAAATTGAGCCACATGAGAATAAGGTGCAGGTAAATCATGCAAATAACATGTGCACAGAAAAGCAGTGAAGTAACTGCTTTTACCGGAAATAGAAATCAAAAGAAAATGGCACATTTAGCCATAACTATACACACATAATTCTCTGAGTGATGTGAGGATAAAATGGGTTTTTTCCTCTAGTAAAACCCTAGTTAAATGATTTAAATCCAAGGGGAAAGCAGAGGTTTTCTCTGAGGGAAAACAGAAACATATTTCAAAAAAAAGAAAGAAGAAGAGCTCACACTGTTTTCAAGCCTAAGCATTGTCGGGGGAAAAAGAAGAGGAAGGTGAGTGATAATCACTTATGAGATTTGAGGCATTAAGACCCATGCTAAGGGCAGCCAAGTTATTTTCTTACATAAATAAAATTATAATATGGTTTTCTGTTTGATGATATTTTTCTGAATGAATGTTTGTTGATCATGGATGTTTTTTTTTCTTTGATTGATCTTTTGGCTGAGACTTTAATTTATTTTGGTATGTTAAGATGGTTTTGATTTTTGCTTTGAAATATATTTGATCTAACACTTACCTTGATCACAGAAATGGAATTTTATAATCCATTTTTTTATATAAGAGAATGAGTTAAACATTTTACTGAGAAGTAGGGTATTAAAGGAATAAATGAAGTAGGCAGTATGAATACAGAGTTTCATGCTCATGTCTAGTTCATTCAAAAATTGATATGAACAAAGCAATATTATATATGTGCTGATTTGTTCAGATCATAAGTCAATATGTTTTATGGGTTTTTCTCAAAAACCATATCCTATGTTCACAGTAAAAATAAATCTAGACTTTTATGAGATTTTATCAAATTTAGGCAAGCAATGGAAAAATTATTAGAAATAAATATATGAGCAGGTTTTGGAAAATTTGATTAAGTAAAATTACTTGAAATATGAGGTGGAATTTTATATGAATGCTTGCATGTCTGGATGTACACCTTGAGTGAGATCAATGATTTTTGACTTATGAAATAAAGAAAAGAACACAAGTATTTCTAGAGATTAAAGAGAAAAGTTCCCCAGAAAATAAATAATCATGGTCACTAAATTATAAAATAATTTAGGAGAAGTGCCTTGATCTGCTCATTATCAGAAGGATAATGGGTATGTGCATGACTTGCTTAAGTCCCATAGGCCTCTGTGTAAAGGGTTAACAGAATTGAGCCCCTTTACAATGCACACATGGTGTTCAACGGCAAGGAGCCAGACCAAACAAAAATGTAAAAATTGAGATTGAGAAATCAAGCTATGGAAATTAGGGGTAAATCCATAGGAGCATGTACATGAATGTCTGAATGAAGTGAATGGATGAATGTTTGGGTGTATGTTAGTTAGATAAGTTTAAATATACATATGTTCAGGACTAACATAAAATAAAAATGAATGGTACTAAATATATAAGTTTTCTGCATAATCTTAAGAATTTAAAGTTATTTTAAAATACTTGATTTTACTCACACCATAATTTATTCTGACCCTACTTATTGCCTTTGCAATATTTGGGGTGTCTCATTTTATTGAGGCAGCTCTAAATGTTGATGCAGGAAAAGAGGCATGAGAAACTTGCTTGCATGGATATTTGAAGATTTACTTGAATTTTAAAGGCTTAAGGAATATGGCAGAAGTATTGTAATAAATAAGTTAGGCAAAACTCTATTATGTTCTAAGTATTTTCAGAATTAATGTTTGCTTGTTTTTCTGTGTAAAGACTATGTAAAAGCTTAAGTATCATATGTGTGGTTGTGAGTTTCTATTTTAAGCAAATGATCTGGATATTTTCTGGTGAATCATGGTGTAGGAAATTACGCCATATAATTTGATATGTGGACATACTTTCCTTGGCAATGTCTGATGAATTTTTGATTGTAAAGTTGAAATAGTTTTAGGAAAAGCATGTGATAAATCTGTTAAGTGTTGAGTCGAACCTGGTCTGGGCTAACCAGTAAAGCTTGATCATGACTTGTAACTGATATAAGTATATGTCAAGCTTAAAAAACAAGGCCTATAATTCTTAATCTGGGCATTAGATTTTTCAGTAGGGATTTGTATTACTTTGTGTAGTAAGTTCATATATATGTTTGGTACTTGTAGGATTCACTGCAACTATACTTAACAAATCTTGTTATTTAAAATACATGACTCAAGCCTGGTTGCATCTGGCCATGAACAACCAAAAGTACTCTAAAGTAACATGTGGTCTTAATTGCAATGAGCATATCCATCACTCCACAGCACAATAATCACCACCATTTGTTATTTTCTTAAGAGAATATCAGGGGTCTACATAATATGTTCATCTGGGAATTTTGTATTGGTTTGATTTTGACATTGCTTTAATTAAACAGTTTTCATGAAAATGCTAAACTTTCATTTGGAAGGTTAGACTAAGTTTGCAATTAGTTTACTTACACTGTTTTATCTGTTTGACCTTTTAATCTAGTAATGCCACAATTTATTCTTATGGTCATTACATTCTTCATAAATCAGATAATGAGTATTGAATCTGACATAAAATTGTTTGAATTTAAAAGTAAGAACCCCGGGCTAAACAATTATGTATGAGTTGATCTAACACCCTGTATCAATCACAAATATTTAGTATCAAATCCTTAAATTCTATGGATCAAATGAATAGGTTGTAAATCCAGAAATTAATTAATTTAAGTTAGTGCAAGCTGGGAAACTAGACAAGAAAACAGTATGAGGCCATTTTTGAATAGAATTCAAATCAAGCCTGAGTTCAAAATTTTTTTTTGATAATATGGCTATGTGACACAAGAAAATCTCTCAAATGTGAGAAATATTGTGTGATTGAGTTTCTTTGCAATTTTTAATTTCTCTGATAAGCAAAGAATCATTTATATATCTTCACATATATAAATGACAAGATTTGAATGATACATTGATATTTATATATTGGTAAAAAAAATTATGGATCTTAGGAGAAAGAATTATAAGACGTGATCACTAAAAAAAACTCACTAAAAATCACTAAAATGAATGAAAAGAGAAGTGGGTCACTTCAGTTGGTATCAGAGCTATGTTGCTAAAACATAGCATGTATATATTATCCAATCTTCTTATATGTATAAAAATTCTAAAAAAAATGTATAAATATTCACGGTAGGAATAAATTGTTGAAATAATTAAGTTAGATGCAAGACTAAATAGCTATGCAACTGAATAGTGAACCATGGTAGGAAGACCACCAAGCACTGGAGCAGGATCCTCTAATGCAACACCATTGGTTAATTTGCAAGATTTGGTGAGAGCATTTAGGGAAGGAGTAGTGTAGAGGGAAGGAAATCCTCATGAGGAATTAGCTAAGTTATTGAAGACCAGATAATTATTTTAAATTCACATATCTCATGAATATTATACATATATGCAGTTAAAAAAATGTGTAGAGTGATAAAATAACTTCCCGTGGTAATTAAAATGCATGAAAACCAGTTAAGCAATATTTATGAGTATGAATGCATTTTTGAAAATAAATCAAGAGAGAAACAAATGATAAAATATGATAGCTAGAAATTAAACTTTCAAAAAGAAATATGAGAAACAACTCGGGTATAACAAAATGCACTATGAAATTGAGCCACATGAGAATAAGGTGCAGGTAAATCATGCAAATAGCATGTGCACAGAAAAGCAGTGAAGTAACTGCTTTTACCGGAAATAGAAATCAAAAGAAAATGGCACATTTAGCCATAACTATACACACATAATTCTCTGAGTGATGTGAGGATAAACTGGGTTTTTTCCTCTAGTAAAACCCTAGTTAAATGATTTAAATCCAAGGGGAAAGCAGAGGTTTTCTCTGATGGAAAACAGAAACATATTTCAAAAAAAAGAAAGAAGAAGAGCTCACACTGTTTTCAAGCCTAAGCATTGTCGGGGGAAAAAGAAGAGGAAGGTGAGTGATAATCACTTATGATATTTGAGGCATTAAGACCCATGCTAAGGGCAGCCAAGTTATTTTCTTATATAAATAAAATTATAATATGGTTTTCTGTTTGATGATATTTTTCTGAATGAATGTTTGTTGACCATGGATGTTTTTTTTTCTTTGATTGATCTTTTGGCTGAGACTTTAATTTATTTTGGTATGTTAAGATGGTTTTGATTTTTGCTTTGAAATATATTTGATCTAACACTTACCTTGATCACAGAAATGGAATTTTATAATCCATTTTTTTTTATAAGAGAATGAGTTAAACATTTTACTGAGAAGTAGGGTATTAAAGGAATAAATGAAGTAGGCAGTATGAATACGGAGTTTCATGCTCATGTCTAGTTCATTAAAAAATTGATATGAACAAAGCAATATTATATATGTGCTGATTTTATTCAGATCATAAGTCAATATGTTTTATGGGTTTTTCTCAAAAACCATATCCTATGTTCACAGTAAAAATAAATCTAGACTTTTATGAGATTTTATCAAATTTAGGCAAGCAATGGAAAAATTATTAGAAATAAATATATGAGCAGGTTTTGGAAAATTTGATTAAGTAAAATTACTTGAAATATGAGGTGGAATTTTATATGAATGCTTGCATGTCTGGATGTACACCTTGAGTGAGATCAATGATTTTTGACTTATGAAATAAAGAAAAGAACACAAGTATTTCTAGAGATTAAAGAGAAAAGTTCCCCAGAAAATAAATAATCATGGTCACTAAATTATAAAATAATTTAGGAGAAGTGCCTTGATTTGCTCATTATCAGAAGGATGATGGGTATGTGCATGACTTGCTTAAGTCCCGTAGGCCTCTGTGTAAAGGGTTAACAGAATTGAGCCCCTTTACAATGCACACATGGTGTTCAACGGCAAGGAGCCAGACCAAACAAAAATGTAAAAATTGAGATTGAGAAATCAAGCTATGGAAATTAGGGGTAAATCCATAGGAGCATGTACATGAATGTCTGAATGAAGTGAATGGATGAATGTTTGGGTGTATGTTAGTTAGATAAGTTTAAATATACATATGTTCAGGACTAACATAAAATAAAAATGAATGGTATTAAATATATAAGTTTTCTGCATAATCTTAAGAATTTAAAGTTATTTTAAAATACTTGATTTTACTCACACCATAATTTATTCTGGCCCTAATTATTGCCTTTGCAATATTTGGGGTGTCTCATTTTATTGAGGCAGCTCTAAATGTTGATGCAGGAAAAGAGGCATGAGAAACTTGCTTGCATGGATATTTGAAGATTTACTTGAATTTTAAAGCCTTAAGGAATATGGCAGAAGTATTGTAATAAATAAGTTAGGCAAAACTCTATTATGTTCTAAGTATTTTCAGAATTAATGTTTGCTTGTTTTTCTGTGTAAAGACTATGTAAAAGCTTAAGTATCATATGTGTGGTTGTGAGTTTCTATTTTAAGCAAATGATCTGGATATTTTCTGGTGAATCATGGTGTAGGAAATTACGCCATATAATTTGATATATGGACATACTTTCCTTGGCAATGTCTGATGAATTTTTGATTGTAAAGTTGAAATAGTTTTAGGAAAAGCATGTGATAAATCTGTTAAGTGTTGAGTCGAACTGGTCTGGGCTAACCAGTAAAGCTTGATCATGACTTGTAACTGGTATAAGTATATGTCAAGCTTAAAAAACAAGGCCTATAATTCTTAATCTGGGCATTAGATTTTTCAGTAGGGATTTGTATTGCTTTGTGTAGTAAGTTCATATATATGTTTGGTACTTGTAGGATTCACTGCAACTATACTTAACAAATCTTGTTATTTAAAATACATGACTCAAGCCTGGTTGCATCTGGCCATGAACAACCAAAAGTACTCTGAAGTAACATGTGGTCTTAATTGCAATGAGCATATCCATCACTCCACAGCACAATAATCACCACCATTTGTTATTTTCTTAAGAGAATATCAGGGGTCTACATAATATGTTCATCTGGGAATTTTGTATTGGTTTGATTTTGACATTGCTTTAATTAAACAGTTTTCATGAAAATGCTAAACTTTCGTTTGGAAGGTTAGACTAAGTTTGCAATTAGTTTACTTACACTGTTTTATCTGTTTGACCTTTTAATCTAGTAATGCCACAATTTATTCTTATGGTCATTACATTCTTCATAAATCAGATAATGAGTATTGAATCTGACATAAAATTGTTTGAATTTAAAAGTAAGAACCCCGGGCTAAACAATTATGTATGAGTTGATCTAACACCCTGTATCAATCACAAATATTTAGTATCAAATCCTTAAATTCTATGGATCAAATGAATAGGTTGTAAATCCAGAAATTAATTAATTTAAGTTAGTGCAAGCTGGGAAACTAGACAAGAAAACAGTATGAGGCCATTTTTGAATAGAATTCAAATCAAGCCTGAGTTCAAAAAAAAAATTTGATAATATGGCTATGTGACACAAGAAAATCTCTCAAATGTGAGAAATATTGTGTGATTGAGTTTCTTTGCAATTTTTAATTTCTCTGATAAGCAAAGAATCATTTATATATCTTCACATATATAAATGACAAGATTTGAATGATACACTGATATTTATATATTGGTAAAAAAAATTATGGATCTTGGGAGAAAGAATTAAAAGACGTGATCACTAAAAAAAAACTCACTAAAAATCACTAAAATGAATGAAAAGAGAAGTGGGTCTCTTCAGTTGGTATCAGAGCTATGTTGCTAAAACATAGCATGTATATATTATCCAATCTTCTTATATGTATAAAAATTCTAAAAAAAATGTATAAATATTCACGGTAGGAATAAATTGTTGAAATAATTAAGTTAGAAGCAAGACTAACTAGCTATGCAACTGAATAGTGAACCATGGTAGGAAGACCACCAAGCACTGGAGCAGGACCCTCTAATGCAACACCATTGGTTAATTTGCAAGATTTGGTGAAAGCATTTAGGGAAGGAGCAGTGTAGAGGGAAGGAAATCCTCATGAGGAATTAGCTAAGTTATTGAAGACCAGATATTTATTTTAAATTCACATATCTCATGAATATTATATATATATGCAGTTAAAAAAATGTGTAGAGTGATAAAATAACTTCCCTTGGTAATTAAAATGCATGAAAACCAGTTAAGCAATATTTATGAGTATGAATGCATTTTTGAAAATAAATCAAGAGAGAAACAAATGATAAAATATGATAGATAGAAATTAAACTTTCAAAAAGAAATATGGGAAACAACTTGGGTATAACAAAATGCACTATGAAATTGAGCCACATGAGAATAAGGTGCAGGTAAATCATGCAAATAGCATGTGCACAAAAAAGCAGTGAAGTAACTGCTTTTACCGGAAATAGAAATCAAAAGAAAATGGCACATTTAGCCATAACTATACACACATAATTCTCTGGGTGATGTGAGGATAAAATGGGTTTTTTCCTCTAGTAAAACCCTAGTTAAATGATTTAAATCCAAGGGGAAAGCAGAGGTTTTCTCTGAGGGAAAACAGAAACATATTTCAAAAAAAAGAAAGAAGAAGAGCTCACACTGTTTTCAAGCCTAAGCATTGTCGGGGGAAAAAGAAGAGGAAGGTGAGTGATAATCACTTATGAGATTTGAGGCATTAAGACCCATGCTAAGGGCAGCCAAGTTATTTTCTTATATAAATAAAATTATAATATGGTTTTCTGTTTGATGATATTTTTCTGAATGAATGTTTGTTGATCATGGATGTTTTTTTTTCTTTGATTGATCTTTTGGCTGAGACTTTAATTTATTTTGGTATGTTAAGATGGTTTTGATTTTTGCTTTGAAATATATTTGATCTAACACTTACCTTGATTACAGAAATGGAATTTTATAATCCATTTTTTATATAAGAGAATGAGTTAAACATTTTACTGAGAAGTAGGGTATTAAAGGAATAAATGAAGTAGGCAGTATGAATACGGAGTTTCATGCTCATGTCTAGTTCATTAAAAAATTGATATGAACAAAGCAATATTATATATGTGCTGATTTGTTCAGATCATAAGTCAATATGTTTTATGGGTTTTTCTCAAAAACCATATCCTATGTTCACAGTAAAAATAAATCTAGACTTTTATGAGATTTTATCAAATTTAGGCAAGCAATGGAAAAATTATTAGAAATAAATATATGAGCAGGTTTTGGAAAATTTGATTAAGTAAAATTACTTGAAATATGAGGTGGAATTTTATATGAATGCTTGCATGTCTGGATGTACACCTTGAGTGAGATCAATGATTTTTGACTTATGAAATAAAGAAAAGAACACAAGTATTTCTAGAGATTAAAGAGAAAAGTTCCCCAGAAAATAAATAATCATGGTCACTAAATTATAAAATAATTTAGGAGAAGTGCCTTGATCTGCTCATTATCAGAAGGATGATGGGTATGTGCATGACTTGCTTAAGTCCCGTAGGCCTCTGTGTAAAGGGTTAACAGAATTGAGCCCCTTTACAATGCACACATGGTGTTCAACGGCAAGGAGCCAGACCAAACAAAAATGTAAAAATTGAGATTGAGAAATCAAGCTATGGAAATTAGGGGTAAATCCATAGGAGCATGTACATGAATGTCTGAATGAAGTGAATGGATGAATGTTTGGGTGTATGTTAGTTAGATAAGTTTAAATATACATATGTTCAGGACTAACATAAAATAAAAATGAATGGTACTAAATATATAAGTTTTCTGCATAATCTTAAGAATTTAAAGTTATTTTAAAATACTTGATTTTACTCACACCATAATTTATTCTGACCCTACTTATTGCCTTTGCAATATTTGGGGTGTCTCATTTTATTGAGGCAGCTCTAAATGTTGATGCAGGAAAAGAGGCATGAGAAACTTGCTTGCATGGATATTTGAAGATTTACTTGAATTTTAAAGGCTTAAGGAATATGGCAGAAGTATTGTAATAAATAAGTTAGGCAAAACTGTATTATGTTCTAAGTATTTTCAGAATTAATGTTTGCTTGTTTTTCTGTGTAAAGACTATGTAAAAGCTTAAGTATCATATGTGTGGTTGTGAGTTTCTATTTTAAGCAAATGATCTGGATATTTTCTGGTGAATCATGGTGTAGGAAATTACGCCATATAATTTGATATGTGGACATACTTTCCTTGGCAATGTCTGATGAATTTTTGATTGTAAAGTTGAAATAGTTTTAGGAAAAGCATGTGATAAATCTGTTAAGTGTTGAGTCGAACCTGGTCTGGGCTAACCAGTAAAGCTTGATCATGACTTGTAACTGATATAAGTATATGTCAAGCTTAAAAAACAAGGCCTATAATTCTTAATCTGGGCATTAGATTTTTCAGTAGGGATTTGTATTGCTTTGTGTAGTAAGTTCATATATATGTTTGGTACTTGTAGGATTCACTGCAACTATACTTAACAAATCTTGTTATTTAAAATACATGACTCAAGCCTGGTTGCATCTGGCCATGAACAACCAAAAGTACTCTGAAGTAACATGTGGTCTTAATTGCAATGAGCATATCCATCACTCCACAGCACAATAATCACCACCATTTGTTATTTTCTTAAGAGAATATCAGGGGTCTACATAATATGTTCATCTGGGAATTTTGTATTGGTTTGATTTTGACATTGCTTTAATTAAACAGTTTTCATGAAAATGCTAAACTTTCATTTGGAAGGTTAGACTAAGTTTGCAATTAGTTTACTTACACTGTTTTATCTGTTTGACCTTTTAATCTAGTAATGCCACAATTTATTCTTATGGTCATTACATTCTTCATAAATCAGATAATGAGTATTGAATCTGACATAAAATTGTTTGAATTTAAAAGTAAGAACCCCGGGCTAAATAATTATGTATGAGTTGATCTAACACCCTGTATCAATCACAAATATTTAGTATCAAATCCTTAAATTCTATGGATCAAATGAATAGGTTGTAAATCCAGAAATTAATTAATTTAAGTTAGTGCAAGCTGGGAAACTAGACAAGAAAACAGTATGAGGCCATTTTTGAATAGAATTCAAATCAAGCCTGAGTTCAAATTTTTTTTTTTGATAATATGGCTATGTGACACAAGAAAATCTCTCAAATGTGAGAAATATTGTGTGATTGAGTTTCTTTGCAATTTTTAATTTCTCTGATAAGCAAAGAATCATTTATATATCTTCACATATATAAATGACAAGATTTGAATGATACACTGATATTTATATATTGGTAAAAAAAATTATGGATCTTGGGAGAAAGAATTAAAAGAAGTGATCACTAAAAAAAACTCACTAAAAATCACTAAAATGAATGAAAAGAGAAGTGGGTCACTTCAGTTGGTATCAGAGCGATGTTGCTAAAACATAGCATGTATATATTATCCAATCTTCTTATATGTATAAAAATTCTAAAAAAAATGTATAAATATTCACGGTAGGAATAAATTGTTGAAATAATTAAGTTAGAAGCAAGACTAACTAGCTATGCAACTGAATAGTGAACCATGGTAGGAAGACCACCAAGCACTGGAGCAGGACCCTCTAATGCAACACCATTGGTCAATTTGCAAGATTTGGTGAGAGCATTTAGGGAAGGAGCAGTGTAGAGGGAAGGAAATCCTCATGCGGAATTAGCTAAGTTATTGAAGACATTTTCAAATTGAGGAGGCAAGGATTTTGAAGGCACTGAAGGAGTGATGGGTGTGCAGACATGATTGAGAACTTTAGAAAGAATATTTGCAGACATGCAAATTAATGATCAAAGGAAGAGGCAGATATCTTCTAAAAGGCTCAAATGAGCAGCACTAGATTGGTGGGAGGCGATCATCACAGGAAGGACAGAAAATGAGATAACATGGGATCAATTCAAGGAGATGTTTGAGGCAAGATTTGTCCCAGCAACAGCTAAGGCAACACTGTTAGAGGAATTTATAAGGCATACCAAGGCCATAGCCGAACCTTACTACATTATGCCGACCGACCGTGAGCAGTTGGTACGCCGAACGAGGCGAGGTACGCCGGGCGAGGCGAGGTACGCCGGGCGAGGCGAGTTATGCCGAGCGAGGTGAGGTATGTTGAACGAGGGGAGTCTTCCAGACCGAGTCGTGCAACCCCTCATTTCTTGACCAAATGACATATCCAAGTGAATCTCGTTCTTTTAAACCGAATCCATCCTATTGCAGCCTCGATAATCGTGAAGTTGGTTGGGTTGAATCCGCCTGTTCATGGCCTTGACTAAAGGCGGGTTAACATATATATATATATATATATATATATATATATATATATATATATATATATTTCGAGAACTCGGTTTTGGTTATTTGAAATTTTGTTGCTTTCATATGATTTCGTAAATTTCGAAAGTTTCGGTGTAGATTTCAGTTTTTAGTAGTTTAATACAATGACTATTAGAATTAATATAATTGGTCAAATGGGTAAAGTCTATGGAGTAGAAGTTATATACAGCGGCCCAAGCCCAACCCAACTTTCCTCCGTAGTCCTAAAGTATGTTTCGTTCCCTTCCTTCATTCTATCTCCAGAATCGAAAGACAAAAAAGAAAAAAGAAAAAGAAAAAGAAAAGCCATGCTCGACAATGAACGACGGCAATCAGTCAATTATTTTTATGCCGCTCAACAGCGAGCACGAAAACGAAGAAGTAAATTTAGTCAATTACAGTAAGTCGAGAAAGACGTCTGAACTCTAAAGAGGAGATAACCGCCAAAACTACAATTTGAGTTTTTCTTTGATGCGGTAAGTATGTTCTCAATTTACTATTCTATATAAGCTTGAATGATTCGTTTTTTTTTAAGGTTTGAATGATGCGATTTGTTTTTTTCGCCCTAGATTTGTTTGTTATTCCTTTGCATGTTTGCAAAATCCAATTTTTCTGCAAAAAAACGATGCTGTTTTTTTTTTCCTAGTCCGAAATCGATTTTCCTTGTTGATTCCGGACCGTTCACCAGCGATACCGGTGATATCCCCGGAATTTTGGGTTACCGACCGAAACCTCAATCTTATATGTGTGTGTCTACGTATACACACATATGTATGTATGTATATATGTAGTAATAAAATATTGTATTCTACGTATTTAATTGATAATAAATAAATAACATAACAATAAAATTTGTACTGCATAAATAATTACATTTTACAATTTTACATCTCAATTATCAACTTGAGTTCAAAACAATCACAATCATAAGACTAGACTCAATCATTCATTATAAGACCAAAACTCTTTCTATATGCTAGCTTTACTGTACTTGGACCGTTATTGTGCTTTATGCTTTATCAAAAGAAATGACTTACATGTTGTTTTTGTAATAACAAATAAAGGTATTCAATCAAGTAAATGGGTCGAAATCGTCTTCCGTGCTAAATAAAAGGTTATCGTTCTTCTTGCCACTAAGGAGTGAAGTGCAGGGAAGAGTCAAGAATGCTGAGACACATCCTCACTTAACCACAACTCGCCTGTTCAAGTTTGCTAAACTGCAGTTTACCCAACCACTTATCTGCAAACACATCCATAATTTGCATAAACTTATTGTATATATGTTCATACTGCAAGTTGTCTCGGGGGAACAAATAATGGAGGAAAAAACATGCTGCAGGTCCACTCATAAAAGAATAAATAGTTATGTGAAAACAAGAAATTACTTTAACCTGATATGTTACCCATACACATGACCTAGTTTTACACCAGCCACAGAATAATAGGAAGAGACTAAGCAAGTTCAACGCAGATATGCTGTCGTCCACAAGTCACCTGCGTACCACTTTCAGGAATGAGTCTAAAAGACAAGGCCAAGACACTATTCTCTTAATTATTACATACAAAAATAAAATTTTAGGTTTTAAAGAAAAAAGTGATACACACAGTATGTTATGAAAAAAGCAGTTAAGTGAAGTTTGAGCAAAACAAATGGTTTAGTGCCTTTTTTATACAAAATTCAATAGCATTAAGCAAAATCTGTTTAACCGGCGTTCATGTTTTTTTTTTTCCTTTTTGTTTATGGTTTTATTTATTTATTCTGCCTCATCCCATATCGAAGCGAAATCAAGATGAAAAATCGGATTGACATATACAAAAATAAAATGCACAGTTATAAAATAGTCAGATGCCCATGATAAACTTCCAATGTTTAAAACAAAAGTCTGGCTGCTTCAACAAAAACATCGCTGCCTTAAAACAAAGAAACAAGAAAACTTTCTCACAAGATCATAACAGCTCAACCTGAAGTTCAACTCAGACTTGAAAAATTAAGCAGTTCAGTTGTTAAGTACTGGCAAATGCCATTAAGCGAGATGGCCTCAGTTCACTTAGCCCCTAATATAACGAAGGACATGTATGTATGAAATGTACAAGGACAAATTCAAAGTCATCAACGTAGACAGTAATAAAGTCAGGGATGCTAACATGTAATAATTTCAGTACTATGCCATAGTAGGATAACAAATATTATAATTTACGTGACTTGAACCAATCCAAAGCTTTCTAGAGAATAATTAGATATATATCTTCAGTCTGGTAATATTTTATTCAAAACAAGCTACATAATTGCTTGATTAGATTTTATGGTTTATCTGATATTTTGCGAGTAAATATACTGTAGCCTCCTTTCAACCTGAATGTAAAATATTGCATATTCTTTCGGTTGGTTCAGGTACCTAAATTTGCAGAATTGATTTTTTACATATAACAAAAACGAAGAGTGGAAGAAACCTGTAAATATATACTCTCCCCTAGCAACTAGATGTCAAGATCTGCTTATTTTAGCAACCATTCCGATTGAACTTTTGTCCATAAAGTCTTCTCAACCTGTGAAGAATTGAATGACAAATTAATATGTATGTAGTTATATACATCACAATACACTTATTCTTAACCAAATTAAGAAAAATACCAATTAAACAAATCCAATGTAATATTTTCCCAAATCATACAGGCCGGCACATAATTCTCTTGTCTGAGTCATGCAAGTTACCTTCAATTTTATTTTACCTATTCAGTTAAACAAGGACACATTCAAACCGCACTAGTAAATATTGACATATTCAAACTATCAGCTTGACATAAAATGTTTATGCAACTTGCATTTGGCAATAGATTAAGTAATAGAAAAAATGAGACGGTGAAAGAATCACGGCCCCATAATCCTCAGATAGTATTAGAAATCCAAGCTCCGGGTTTTAACAGCGAATAAAAATGTAAATGCTTATGTTTGTCAACCAAGATGGTTAGCGTTGCCATTGCCCAAGTTCAAATTCTCTACTAGTATTAATACAGAAAAGCATTGCTATAAAAAATCCTAAAATCTTACGATTTAAATTCCAATTTAGATTGGATCTCTCCATTTACGATTCGATTTATATTGCGATTCAAATTTAGTTAAAATCGCAATTCAAAAAATGATTCAACCCATCCTTATATGTTTAATATACTTACTAGGATTCACAATTCAACCTCTAATGTTTTCTAAATAAAATAAAGTGGAAAATAGAGAAAACTGAGTTTTAGGTTTAAATTTAGAAGCTCAAATGTCAATGAATCTGTGATTTACGATTTAAACCCCATTTCAATTTAAAGTTTGAACTTCACGATTTACGATTTGAATCCCATATTGAAAATCTTGCCGAAAAGCATGTTATCCTAACAATAGAAAGTACTGAAACAATATCATACAATGATGATGGTGAAAATAGAAGACGACTAACTATGATTGAGGCCCATCACCCTTACCTACTCCTAATTCTTAAAGTCTACTAAACTTAGTCTCTGGTCATATTTCGGTGCTACGAGCCAAATCAAATGCAGATTATTTTTATCCAAATAAGGCTTTACCCACTACTAACTTAAATGAAATGTGGAAAATAATGTATAAGAAGAATATTTATCTATCAAGACAGCTGGGCCGAAGACTAATATAACAATAGATTATCACAAAACACGGTTGTTAAAAACTATATAAAGGGAGGCCTCACTAGTATTAACATGTAGAACTCAGCTCAATGTCTGTTGCTTAAAGAAATATTTTGAGTGCTACTAGATTACTCTTGAGGAGATTGGTGCAACTTTAGCATAACTAACTATGGTGGATCACAGCAAGCAGTGGCTAACGCCACAAATAGCCCTTGTAGTGGCTGTTTGTTTGTTCGCAACAATAGCAGAGTCCACTGACAAACCATATATTTATTCTTCCCCTCCTCCACCATATCATTACAAGTCTCCACCTCCTCCTTCCCCATCACCTCCCTCGCCCTATCACTATAAGTCGCCGCCACCTCCTTCACCATCTCCTCCTCCTCCATATCACTATAAGTCACCCCCACCGCCGTCTTCATCTCCTCCTCCACCCTACCATTACAAGTCTCCTCCTCCTCCATCTCCATCGCCTCCGCCACCCTATCATTACAAGTCTCCTCCTCCTCCATCTCCATCGCCTCCACCACCATATCACTATAAGTCGCCTCCACCTCCTTCACCATCTCCTCCTCCTCCATATCACTATAAGTCGCCTCCACCTCCATCTCCATCTCCTCCTCCACCCTACCATTACAAGTCTCCTCCACCTCCTTCGCCATCTCCCCCTCCTCCTTACCGTTACAAGTCACCTCCGCCTCCATCTTCATCTCCTCCACCACCCTACCATTATAAGTCACCACCTCCCCCATCTCCATCACCTCCACCTCCCTATCATTACAAGTCGCCTCCACCTCCTTCACCATCCCCACCCCCTCCGTACCATTACAAGTCACCTCCACCTCCATCCCCATCGCCTCCTCCACCATATCACTATAAGTCGCCGCCCCCACCGTCTCCATCACCTCCACCACCCTACCACTACAAATCGCCTCCACCTCCTTCACCATCACCTCCACCTCCGTACCATTACAAGTCACCACCTCCTCCTTCACCCTCACCTCCACCACCATATCATTACAAGTCACCACCGCCTCCTTCACCATCTCCTCCTCCTCCTTACCATTACAAGTCACCACCGCCTCCTTCACCATCTCCTCCTCCTCCATATCATTATAAGTCACCCCCTCCTCCATCTCCATCACCTCCACCACCCTACCATTACAAGTCACCTCCTCCTCCATCTCCATCACCTCCACCACCCTACCATTACAAGTCTCCTCCTCCTCCTTCACCCTCACCTCCACCACCCTACCATTACAAGTCTCCTCCACCTCCTTCACCATCACCTCCTCCGCCTTATATCTATAAATCCCCTCCACCACCTTCACCCTCACCACCACCTCCATACCATTATAAATCGCCGCCGCCGCCATCTCCTTCACCACCACCTCCATACCATTACAAGTCTCCTCCACCTCCATCCCACCCACCACATCATCCTTACTATTACACATCTCCTCCACCGCCTATCTACTAGTAAACTAATCAACATTAACATCTCTTCTCAAACAATTTCCCTTATAATTCCAGCAGATGTGCATACTTGTGTTCAACATAAGTAAATAAGATTATTTGGTCTATCCATTGAAACCACATAAGCAACGAATATTTTCAATTCTCAGAATGTTTCACGTACTTCTTATTTGTTTATTTGTAATACCAATGTATTCCTGTTGTACTGAATAAATAAGTAATGCATTTGTTGTTTGCAAGAATTTGATGACTTATATATGTTGAGATTCGAATTTATTCTATTTGTATGAGCCATGGCTGCCCTTCTTCCCTAAGTTTGACATCCTCAAGCTTAAGCTCTGCTAGTTGGAATATTCATTCACACAAAGCGCTAAGGGGCCTTTTTTTTCCCCCTCGATTAACACACTATTATGAGTCAATGACAAAAGAAGTTCAACCAGGTAGATACTAGTATACTATTAACTTTACTTATATACCACTCAACCTACCTTTAATCCCTTGAAATACTACCAACAAGCACACTAGCATTGATAAAAGAAACAGTACGTTACATAAAATGCTCTTGGTAAGTACATTTATATATCCAGTATTTATGCCAACAAGAAATGCTACTGACAAATGTAAAGAAGTACTTGCAGCATCAGAACAAATAAAAATAGGATAGACGGAAAAAATAGGCCCGACAGAAATAAAACCAGGCCGGGAAGTAAGTTGGTGAATGGAGAAGATAACAAGGAAAAAAAAACCTAGATCATCTCACCCTTTCAGTAACCGAGCTATCCAAACTCGAGAACCATCAATCAAACTTTCATTGGGAGTAAATTCTATCAACAATTTCATCGAACAACTGATGTGCATATTCGGTTGTGATATAGCTAATAAAAATTGCTGATCCAATGAATACCGCTTTCCAATCGTTTAAGCAAATCAATCTAAATATCAACAAATAAAATCGTCGATCAGAGAAACACTTACTGGATTGCTACGGTTTTCACTGGCAGGTATATGTAAGACTGTTACATATTGGATTTAGGGAAGAAAGAAAACATGCTAAAATGCATTTAGAGAGAATTGTTATATGTTGGTTGCTAAGGGAAAAACCAATTTGGATCAGAAGATATTGATAAGGGGGAAGCACTGAAAGTAGAAGATATCCACATGATGACGTTTAAAAAACGATGGAAAAAATAATAATAACAATATAATGAAAAAAAAAAGACCACAATGAAAAGAACTGTTGTTATTCATCCCACATTATACAATGATTATTGACAACACATAATTGCGGCTTCTCCTACGTCTATTTCAAACTTCAAAGAAATCAAAGGAATCATCTCAAGATAGTCTGTCATAATCTGATGGAACACAAATAAATTCTTTTTCTGTTTCAAACCTCATCTCAATTACTGTGTTGACTAGGGATTCTCGATTACGTACAATTGGCTATTCCGTTAAAAGTGGTTCTAGGGTTTGTACGAGATAATTTAGCAATGATGTTGTGTAACATCCCCCATTTTGCTGCCCGAAACAAAATGATGCGGATGCTACAGTCATCCATAAAAATAATTTTCAATGACAAAATGCGGCTATATTAATCATGTTAATAATCGAAAGCACATGAGTATGAAAATTTTCAAATACAATTTAGTAACAGGCTTTCACATTTCATTTTCACAAATAAGATTTTATATTCATTACACAATCTCATTCGATCTCAAGTTCAGAGAAAATATAATTATTACAAAATAATTCAAGAGCGATATATGAAGGTGTACCCTTGATTGATCAGAGTCTACTGCTACATGACAGTTATAATTTCTATCATACATCCAGTCAAACAAAATGAACTGCACGTCAAATTAAATAAACTCCTAATATTGCTAGCATGCCTATTGCACGTCTACGGAAGTTTATTCGTCTAATTGAAAACTTAAAATCCCTTACTCTCGACATACTCAAATGAATACCCGAGAGTTTAAGGGGAAAAACCAAAACTTTGAGTCAGACAAAGAGTCTGGTATGAATAATAACATACCATCTCGAATCAAAATAAATATTTAGCGAGACTACGCCGCTGAGCGAGATGAGTTTTCCCTTCACTAGTATCTTAACCAAAACAACATATATTGTGATCCTGCATCCACAATGGTTAGAACATAATAAATAAATTTTGCAAACATGCAACATACAGTGAACTACCCATCCTAATTTATTTGATACTTCGTCTTAATTTCATCTGACTATCTGTGTCAACTTCGAATGATTGACCATCTTATATTTATGCGGACTACCCACCTCACATATACATATTATACGGACTATCTATTCCTTGCCATACGGACTACCCATCACACATGGTTTTACTATTTAAATAATATGGACTATCCATCACACATGTTCCACTTATCTAAAATAATATGGATTATCCATCACACATCTCATACTATTTCTAGGATGACTATAAACCATTCATTAATCATATAAAGACTATCCATCTTCGGTATCATGTGGACTATCCATCACACATTTCGTAGTTTACCTAGGATGACTATGAACTCATAAAATATCAATTTATAATTAGGTTATAACTTTATTCTCCCAAATGCTCAACCTATGTCTATTGGTATCTCCAATTAGGTTGTATGAGCCTTAAACTTATAACATCTTAAAGTGATAAGCATTGATATCCCCAATGAATAATGTCAAATTCATAAATTTATGGCATATAGAAATATAAAACATTGGTATTCCTAATGAATAATGTCAAAATCATAAGCCTATGGCTCCCCATCTTTAATATAGCAATATAAAGGACTTATGACATTCATGTCGGAATAACAATATTGAACCTCTATCCAAGATTAGAAAACAAAATTTTAATTTTTTTTCCATAAGGCTAACTGCCGAAATCATAATATTATCTACCTTCTTAAAACATAGGCTATCACGCCATTTAAAACTTTCCTTTAGTTTACATAAAACAAGACCCCGCTGGCATTATGTCGAAAACATGGTTCTTCGGCTATTGTGTCGTATACATAGGAAAATTAGTGGCATCATCGCTATATAACATTATACCAAAATTGATTACATGCGGCGTGGAACCCTTTAACACTTTAATATTGGCTTCATAAAACATGCCAAGGGTTGTTAGCATACGACATTACTGTCTAAATATAGTTTACATAAAAAACAATTGATATTGAAAATAATGGTGTGTGTAATTAGTGGCATGCGACATCATTTAAAACTATAGGGAAGAGCAGCAGCATAAATTTAAGAATGCTGAAAACTGTCGGCATTAATAACTCACAACTTCAATATATCATATACCAACGAGATGCGATATTTCCATAACATCAATGGCGGATGCATAACTCAATGCATGGCATACTTACATCATAAGTATCACATGCATTGCTTCATGTCAATGCCACCTATTTCCAATATCACTTACAACTATAAAGTGATACCGCTATTGTCAATGTTGAACGCCATGGCAATGCCCGCATATCAGTGGCATTGTCGTAATTATCATAAAAACCATTTTATTTCTACAATTTCTTTTTACCAACTTTTGTTGCTTGTAAAGTTTCTACTAGTTGAATTCAAACTTTACCAATTTCTTTTCAAAAAGCTGCCACAAATCAGTTTTATACTTCCAAAAACATTAATCAACTCAATTACTTAATACTCTTAATTAATATTAATTTATATGCTTTTCTAGCATAATAAATTATAGAAATTCAAAATCGCTTGGGAAAAATTCTCAAATTTCACTAAAAATAGAAATAACATATTCTTTCATCTATAAAAATTTCGAGGACAAAATAATTATTTAATTATTTTTAATAATTAAAATCCGAAATAAACACTATTTCCTCCTTAGGAAATTCATAAAATATTCATTTTAACTTGAAAAACTATGAAACTAAAAACACATCTCCAAAATAATGTTTTACACAGCATACCAGATCATATCAATTAGAGATCAAAAACTATATTTTTACTCTTAAAACCCATCTAAATAATTCTAAAAAAATTCCATTAAAAAATCCACAAATAATTATTCTATCCAAACAATGATCTTACATCCATAACATGGCAAAACCAATCAAAAGAATTCAAAAATTACCCATAACTGAATTTAAGCATAAAATAATAGAGATGGTTAATCATTATTCATCTTAAATTAGACGTTAAAGTTGAGAATCGATGGAGTTTAGTTCCCGTAGGCTTTATCTTTCAAATCCTCTTTGATTTCTTCTTCCTTTTACCTTGATTAATGGTCGGTCCTATATTTCTTTGTGATTGTTTATGATTGTAAAATGGGAATGAGTAAGAGGGTGTGGGTTTAAGGGATAAAAGAAAGTTTTATTCCTAATTTGCCCTCCTTGTATATTCTTTTATATGTTAAGTTTTAAAACAATCTCATTAATTAATTAGTTAAGGCTCGACCTTGTATATATTAAATCTCATCCACATGTCCTACTACATTATTCTATTTCATCTATCCAATTAAATTTCTTAAATAATATTAAACTAAAATTAAAGGTGTTACAAGCCCTCCTTAAAGAATTTTTTCTTCGAAATTCTGTAAGGACCACACAAAAAGTATATCAAACATGCAACTATTTGTAACAAACTATGCTATTATACCCTACCAACTACAAAGTCTATATAACAAATATAGAACATACCATCATAATAACTCAGAATAAGTATCCCTAATTGTAACAACATGTTTTTAGGCTACTTTGAATATTTAAATTTTGGATATTTAAATATTTGATTGATTTATTTTATTGATGATCTAAAAACTCAATTTTCGTAGATGGAATTTTTAGCACTCGGGATTATTTCCATTGGATCTTGATGGTCCGAGCGAGCCAGAATGAGTTAAGCATCAATATATTCCGGCTGTTTGGTTTCGAGTTAGGAGGTTAGGTTTGGTTCATAAATCGAGCGACTCAAAAGGTTAACTTTTGTATGTGTTGGAATTAGGTCCCGAAAATAGTTCCATTGAGTTTGAAAATTGGGAGTATTTGGCTAGGGATGCCATTGAGCACGCTCGATTAGAGTTCGTGAATTTTTCTCGTGAATAGTCTCGGTTAGATTATCTATATAAGGACCCCTTCTCTCTTCATTTCCCAAATCAGATCTATACAGCATCCTAGCCAACGAAATCAAATAAATTCATCAACGGCCATAGTTCACTACGACCACCAGAGGCCATTTTAGGCAAAAGTTCCAACTAGGAAATTGTTTGGCTAGGGGAGGCGAGGTGATTGGACGGCGGGATCATTGTAGTTCGACATGTGGTGGCCGGAATTCTTGGTCAATGGTGGCGTGTTTATTGGTCTAGATCTTGAACTACTGGTGGCGTTAGGTAATGGGGTCGGTGGTAGTAGGTCCATTGTGATCAGTTGGGGTGCGGCGATGGTTGGTCACCTCAGGCGGTGGTGGGGGATAAATCACACGGTGAGGGTTTCAAAAGTGGAGAACCCTGGGTTTGTTTCGAATCTGATTAGGGCTAGCTAATTAGGTAATTAGGGATTAATGATGTAATTAATTATATTATTTAATTCGTAAATCTTATAAAACCCAAATCTATTACATATTAGTTCAGATTCAGACGCGATCAGTCACGTTGGACTCGTATAAACGATAGTTACACCGTGGAATTGGATTCGTGGAACTTGAAGCTTGTAGAATTTCAAGCTAAGATCGAACGCTGTTCAATTTTAGAGGAACCAGAATAGTTCAGTGATAACTGAAATTTCAATGAGATAAACTCACATTTTTGGTTGATCAATATGTTATATAGTAGACAAAATTTATTGGTTGTATACTTGGATGTTTTATTTGTTTGATTTTTGGGTTTGGATAAATTATCATTTTTGAAAATGGATAATGTATAAAGTGGTAAAATAATATTGATTTAATATAATAACTTTGTTTAAATAATAACCTAGTTAATTTAAGCATAATTCTTTGGTGTTATTTATTTGGCCAAATAAACACTGTTAATAATAAACGGAGAGTTTATTTTGAATAATATTTGTTTAGCAAAATAAATCCTCGTTCTGCTATTATATTAATTTGGACATTTATTTAGGTGTCGGTTTATTAATACTGGATAAGTGATGTGTTAATAATTAATTGTTAATTATGGATTTGATTCACAAATATGCATGCTTATGTAAATATCTATACTTTAACTTAGAAGTTAAATTTAGTGGTAGCTTGTTTAAGTACATTGTGATCGTTAAGTCTCTTTCTGATTTTGGAAAGTTATGGATTTAAATTAAATTCAATTTTATAATTTGAAGCAAAGTGATTATTTAATTATTATTTAAAAAGGTGTTTTATAAAATTATTTCTATAGTAAATTAATAATTATATTATTTAAATTATTTTAAAGCAAATTGTTATAATTTATAATATTTTAGAATTAATTATTTTATTAATTTTGTTTGAAGAAAATAATTATTAGTTAAGGTTTTTTAAAGATAATAAATTATTTTATTATTGACTATTTAAAGCTAGTTAATTATTTTGTTAGTAATATTATTTGAAAGTTAATTAATTATATTTTTAAAGTTTTTTAAAGTTATTTTATTATATGATAATGTTTAAAATGTTTTAAAGGTTAATTATTATTTTATTTAAAAAAAATTAAAAGTTTTATTATTCTAATATTAAAAATGTTTTCAAGTTTTATTATTATATTATTATTAAAAATGTTTAAAGTTTAATTTTTATTATTTTTAACTTTTTATTCATTATAAATAAATATTAAATTGTCTATAAAAGGATTCCTTTTTATAAAAAGGATTTATTAAAGGAGTTTATGGATTTGAAAGAGATTTGAAATTGGAATAGAAGTTTGTTTTTAATTGATATCAAAAAGGAGGTTTATAAATGGTTTTAGAGATTTGAAAGGGTAATTTTATAAATGGGCTTTTGAGATTTATAAAGAGTATTTTATAATAAAGTTAGGGATTTATAAAGAAGTTTTATAAAAGATTGGAGATTTATAAAAATGCTTAATAAATAAATTTGAAGATTTATAAAGGAAATATTTATATAATAAAAGAGATTTATGGAAAGGAATGGCATTTTGAGTTATTTATATCTCTGTTTTAATGAAATTTGGGCTTGATCATTTTAATATGGTTTGAAAATAGAAAATCTTTCTAAGTGTTTGGTGAATATTCTTTTACCATTTAATAAGTATGTGAAAAGGGTTTCCAAGTTTTGAAAGGAATGGTCTGTGAATATACTTATCTCGGTAGATAAGTACATGAATATTGTGACGAATATTTTGAATGAAAAATTAGTTTAAGAGGCTCAATGGAATATATGGAAACTGTAATCTCTTTAATGATGTTTGTTTATTTGATAGTTAAATAACCGAGTATCAAATCTTGGCCTAAATATGTAATCCCTCTTAATTTTGGTGGTGCAGAAATATTCATTCCCTACTTAACACCTAAGGATTTAACTCTGCAAATATCTAGGAGAAACACAAGTACTATATGGTATAGTTATCATCTGTGATGTTATACTATACGTATAAACTCATTTTGTTCTCCTAAAACGAATGATAATGAAATCCATCCACTTAAACGATTAGGAGGTGATCTCCGCTCTTATGTATTGTTTGATTATTTCTAAAAGAACCGATATTGAGCATTGCCAAAATTTATCGATTGTTTTTGGAACACTTGATAAGTGGGGGAGTGTACTTATATGAGATGACTCGAAACTTTAACCCACTACAACAAAAATCACTTTTAACAGCAACCATTTTTAGCGTTTATTAGACAAATGCAGTAAAAAATTATTTTAAATGAATTTATTTTTCTCAAAACGCTGACATAACGCATTAAGTTCAAAACATTTGTCACCACCTCTCTCATTATTATACCTTGTGAAAAAATTTGCTTTCCTTGTTCTTATCCCCTCTTCTTTTCATTTCCCTCGTTGTTTAATTTCATCCTTCCCTATTTCCTTTCCCCTCAATTTTCATCGTTCTCTATTTCCCTTATTTTTCAGTTCCCTAATTCTCTCATTTAGGTTCATCAATTGATTCATTTCTAATTCGTCTTCTTTTTTCTGATGTTTGTATTCGGTGATCGTATACTAATTTAGTTTTCGTTAGAAGGTTAACTCCAGAAGTCTCCGTTTTTGTTCAAAATTCGATTCATGTTTTGATCCTGATGTGGATTTTTAGGTTTTGATTCAGATTATGGTCTCACTCAGCCACCGTAAGTTGAACTGCTTTTAATATACGTTTTTGTTAAATCCTATGTTGATTACTGAATGAAGCCCGGTTCCTCTTAAATTTATACATCTATAAGCTTTGAAGTTGGTTGGAACTTAAAATTTACAAAAACGAAAAATTCTTAAACCATTATTATTGAAACTGCTGTCTGGCTTAAAAGATTCCTGCTCACCAGTTTGGTTGTTGATTTTGCACGTGTTGATTATACCTATATTTTTTAATTAATACGCCTCAGTCCAATTTTATTTGAATGTTTGATACTATTTTTTCTTCTGAGTTAAGGAATGATGAATGTTGATGTTCGTAGCAGTGTGGTATGAGAAGAATTATGCATGGATGAATATCGTTACTTTTCGGTAATGGTGAGTTTCCTAATCTTCTTCTAATGAACTGGCTTACATTATTAAATTTGTTTTTGCTATGAGTTGATTAAGATGATTAGATTTTGGTCGTGTTGATAGGAATTTTTTTTCAAAGATAATAATCAAGCAACAGAAGTTAGTGAGACTAACAGAAATTAGAGTTTGTTAAGAGGTTGTTAGTAATATGATTAGACGTTTGTTTGGACTTTGGTTAAGTGTATGTACAATAGTTAAGATGAGCTGTACGTTAGGCTGGTGATTCTTTATATATATACAGGCTATACATGTACAGTAAGGTGGAATAATACAAAAATTCAGATTCTTCAAATCTCTGTTTCCTCTCTCCTCCCGTTTCATGGTATCAGAGCCCTAATGTCGCTCAATTCTTCTTCATCAGATATTCCTTCCCAAAATATAAATTCAAATGCGATCCCTAATCTTTCGTCCACCAATTCTTTAGTTGTCATGAAATTACCAATATCAACCAAGTTAAATCGGAACAACTTCTTAGCGTGGAAATCTCAGATTGTTCCAGCTTTTCATGGCCATGACCTCTACAAATACCTTGATAAAAATCCTCCATCAAAAACCATCACAATCGAAGGATCTGAACAAATCAACCCAGATTATTACCATTGGCACATACAAGATCAGCTCCTTCTCAGCTGGATTCGATCCTCACTGTCTGAATCAATTTTAGGCCAAGTCGTCTCTTACTCCACTACTGCTAGTCTTTGGAAATCGCTTCAACAGTCCTTCTCTGCTTCTTCTCGAGCTAGATTGTCAGAACTTCACCGATCGCTCCAAACCACTACTAAAGGAGGCTCCAGCTGTGCAGATTATTGCCAAAAGATGCGAGCAATTGCAGATGAACTTGCTTTTATCGGATCTCCGGTGACTGATGAAGATCTGGTGATATACGCTCTTGGAGGTTTGGGTGCTGATTTTAACTCATTTGTTGCTGCTGTCAATACGAAGGATAGTCTAACCTTTTGCGAACTTCAAGCGATGCTTATGAGTCATGAGTCATTGCTCCAGTCACAGATCGGAGGTAACAACACTCTTCCCTCTTTGCAGAACCCTACTGCTTTTCTTTCTAATCCAAGATCAGGTTTTAGACCCGGTAAGACTTTTAGATCACCTGGTTTTAATCAAAATAGACCACCTCTTCTTCCAAATCCGTACCCAAGGCCCAATTTCTTTAGACATGCTTATCCTACTAACCTTAGGCCTCCCTCCAAATCAAGCCACTACTCCTGTGCAGACTCCAAATGAAGGCAGCAGAAATGTATTGTGTCAAATTTGCACAAAAAGGGGCCATAATGCTCGAAATTGTTGGTTCAGAACTGATTTAGTAAACTATCCAGACTCAGCCAAATCAATATATCAAGCACACCTTGCACAGCCAACAGTTGGCAATTTTCAAGAAAATAATGCACAACCCTCCTCTTTGTCTTCAGTATCTGAATGGTATCTCGACTCCGGAGCCACTCACCATGTCACTAATGATCTCAACAATCTTTCTTCCTACCTACCATATGAAGGTCTTGACACTCTCCACATTGGTGATGGTCATGGTATGAAAATTAGTCATATTGGTTCTTCCAAGTTAATCTTTTCAAATTGCAATTTCTTGTTACAATATATTTTATATGTGCCTTCGTTTTCCAAAAACCTTATAAGCCTCTCCAAACTTTTACTTGATAACTCGATTCTTATTGAATTTTCTTCTCATTTTTGTGTTATAAAGGATCGTCACACTTTGAAGCATCTTCTTCAAGCCAAACTTCTTAGTGGACTCTACATGCTACCACCTCAAATAAACACTCCTCCTCAAGCCTTCTTTAGTGCAAAAGCATCGGCTGACCGTTGGCATGCTCGGTTTGGCCATCCCTCCTCAACTACAACTCAACAAATGTTAATTTCTCATACTTTACCTTGTACAAATAATAAGATGTCTTTATGTCATGGTTGTTGTGTGGCAAAAGCACATCGTTTACCTTTTTCTTCTAGTTCCTCTAGTTCTTCTTTTCCTCTTGAAATTGTACACTCAGATGTATGGGGTCTTGCTCCAATAATGTCAAATAATGGTTTTCGTTACTATGTTGTATTCATTGACGATTTTTCTCATTATACTTGGGTTTATTTTTTGCGCTCTAAAGATGAGGTTGTGCATGTGTTTACCTTGTTCAAATCTCAAACCGAAAATCTTCTACAAAGTTCTATTAAAATTCTTAGAACGGATGGAGGTACTGAATACAGACCAATTACTCGATCTTTTCCTTCCATAATTCATCAAACTACTTGCCCTTATACTCCACAGCAAAATGGAGTTTCCGAACGTAAACATCGACATATAGTGGAACTTGCTCTAGCTAGTATGGCTCATTCCTCCATTCCGGAACGATATTGGGATGATGTATTCTCAAGTGTCATTTACTTAATTAATCGTCAACCTTCCACAAACAACTCTTTTTCACCTTTTTACACACTTTTTCAGAAGCAGCCCGATTATTCATTTTTACGGGTTTTGGGATGCTTGTGTTTTCCATATACTAGACCTTATAATGATCATAAACTTCAAACCAGATCTAAGCCTTGTGTGTTTCTTGGTTATTCCTTAAATCAAAAAGGATACAAGTGTTTAAACATTGAAAGCGGGCAAATTTTTGTATCAAGACACGTTTTATTTGATGAGAAGCGTTTTCCATTCAAAGAAATTGCTCCAACAACAGGCACTGTTTCAGATTCACCCTCCACAGACTCAACTTGGTTGACAATATTACATGCTACTCAACCACAGTCTGCAACAGCAAGTCCGGAGATTTCTTCAATCAGTCAACCAATTGAATATGGCTCAACCAATCAACCTAGTTCTTCATCAACAACTCCTCTTAATGTTTCAGATTCATCTCCAGCTGCAGTAAACCCTATCCCTTCTCAAACCGTACAGAACTCTTCCACTCATCCTATGATCACTAGAAACCGTGATAACACACGTAAGTCCAAAAATTTTCCTGATCATGTTGCATTAACAGCTAAAACCAGCCTCTATATCGAGCCTAAAACTTATAACCAAGCAAAGATACACTCTCATTGGGTCGAGGCTATGAACAAAGAATACAACGCTCTTCTAGCCAATCACACTTGGATGCTTGTTCCTTCCTCCCCTGATCAAAATGTTGTAGGTTGCAAATGGGTTTTCAAAATCAAGAGGCGTGCAGATGGATCACTAGAACGGTACAAAGCCCGACTCGTAGCCAAAAGCTTTCATCAACAAGAGGGAATTGATTTTTTTGAAACTTATAGCCCGGTTGTTCGACCTACAACAATCCGAGTTGTGCTTACTATCGCTCTTACCTATAATTGGCCAATTCGTCAACTTGATGTACAAAATGCATTTTTACATGGTGATCTTAAAGAAACTGTGTATATGCAACAACCGCCGGGTTTTGTGGATCCAAGCAAACTGAATCATGTATGTCTCCTCTCAAAAGCCATATGTGGACTTAAACAAAGTCCCCGTGCTTGGTTTCATGCCTTAAGTTCAGCTCTTCTCACCCAAGGTTTCAAAGCATCTAGTTATGATCCATCTCTCTTTATTTTATCTTCTCAAAGTACTACTATTATAGTTCTTGTCTATGTTGATGATATAATAGTAACTGGGACCAGTTTTGATCTCATTCAAGCTCTTGTTAAGTCTCTGCAACAAAAATTTGCTATTAAGGATCTTGGCAGACTACATTTCTTTCTTGGAATTAAGGTCAAACCAACCACTCAAGGCATTCACCTCTCACAATCTAAATACATCAAAGATGTCCTGGCTCGAGCTAACATGCAAAACTCAAACCCTTTTCCCTCTCCAATGATCCCAAATATCACACTCTCTCGGTTTAACGGTGATCCCTTTGATGATCCTCAACTATACCGTTCAATTGTAGGTGCTTTACAATATGCAACAATCACTCGTCCCGACATTGCCTTTGCAGTGAATAAAGTTTCTCAATTCATGCATTCTCCTACAACACTTCATTGGACAGCAGTTAAACGTATTTTACGTTACCTCCAAGGCACTATTTCTCATGGCATTGCACTTCAACCGGCCTCATCTTTTTCCCTTAATTCTTATTGTGATGCTGATTGGGCTGGATCACTTGATGATCGCAAATCAACATCCGGATTTTGTGTTTATCTTGGACCGAATATCATCTCATGGGGATCGAAGAAACAACCAACAGTGGCAAGATCAAGCACCGAGGCCGAGTACAAATCTCTAGCTACTACGAGTTCTGAACTACCATGGTTACAGTACCTCTTGGCTGAATTACAGGTCACCTTATTAGGTCCACCGATTCTTTGGTGCGACAACATAGGCGCAACTTTCTTGGCTTCTAATCCAGTGTTTCATGCATGTACTAAACACGTGGAGATTGATTATCATTTTGTGAGAGAACGAGTTGCTAACAAATCCTTACAAATTCGATTTATCAGTTCGAAGGATCAAATCGCAGACATTTTCACCAAGCCTCTTGCATCACCTCGATTCGTCCAGCTTTCTTCAAAGCTCACTGTTTATGCATCGGCTTGCGGGGGGGGGGGGGGGGGGGGGGGCTAATAATCAACCAACATAAGTTAGTGAGACTAACAGAAATTAGAGTTTGTTAAGAGGTTGTTAGTAATATGATTAGACGTTTGTTTGGACTTTGGTTAAGTGTATGTACAATAGTTAAGATGAGCTGTACGTTAGGCTGGTGATTCTTTATATATATACAGGCTGTACACGTACAGTAAGGTGGAATAATACAAAAAATCAGATTCTTCAAATCTCTGTTTCCTCTCTCCTCCTCGTTTCAAAAGAGTATATAATTTGAAATATTGCTTGTTTTGGTTACCATATGATATGCATTTAAAGTATACGTCGGACATTAGAGTTTGTATCTCAATAATACAGTTGATATTTCAAAAATCACCATGAGTATAATAACCTTTATAGACTTTTACTATATTTAGTAACTTTTGTCCAATTTATCCAACCTAAGCAAATTACAAAATGAGGCAAACATCAAAATGGTCTATGAACTGAGTTCACTAATAACATTTTTTTCATTAAGTCGGTAATCATATTAGCATAGGCTTATGAATTGATTTCACTAATCAAATAGTACAAGCATATGACATATTGGCCACATGTTAAATTGAAGTATTATTACTTGGAGTTCCCAATCTCATTGAGGTATAATTATGATACAAAATAATGAAATTTCTTAAACACATAGCCTTAATAATCACTGAATCTTACATAAGCAGTCTGTGAAGTATGTGCATTACTATTCAAACATTTGAGATTCTACTATTTAAAAGCTTGTTAAATTTTAGCCTATGACTTTGGATAAGTACTATTTTTTCATTTATATTGTGTGCTAGTACTAAGAAAAAACCGTCAACCCATAAAGTAATAAGAAGATATGCATTAGTTGGCAGGTCCTCAACTAAATGAACTTAAAAACAACCTTATGATTAATTGACACCAAGCATGCATTTAAGTTCCCCTTTTTTAGCACATAACAACTTCACTATGTTTTTCTTTTCTTAATACGGTTTAAGCAACCTTTGTAATATCTTAAATAAAATTATTAGTTCGACCATACATTTTGTAGAATGTTTGTACAACATAATTTTTTTTCAACAATTGGTTTGCATCTACTTATTTTAATTTATCAGTAGGATACAACAGGATAGAGTTATGTACAACATTCGAGCTTTAACATCTTTTCGATTTTGGGATTTTCATTGAATGGCCTATCTTTTGGTTGCTTGGGGTGTGCTTTTGTTATATGGCAGTGAGTTTCGCCTTATTTTTGATCTGGTAATTTGTGCCTGCTAGTTTAAATTAGGTTTGCCTCTTTGCATGGTTGATAGCCTTGCCTTGCTCTTTTTTCACTACTGCTTTGTGATACCTTGGCGATTGCTCTTGCAATGGGGATGTTTTCGTTTAGTGATAGCTTGTTGTGCTTTGACGAGCTTTTCCTGCTGTCTTTCTTCCTACTTTAGGCTCCCTGACCGTGCTAGTGGTACTATTCGATGTGTTTAATGGGGTTCTTCCCTTCTGCCTTACTTTTGTCAAGTAGCGCTTCTTTCTTGTTACTATGTCTCTGGTTGTGATCTGTTCATCCAACATTTTTAGGCTTTTCGTAAGTATAGTGTTTTCACGTGTTGTGGTTGTATGCCAATGTTTGGAGCAGGTGCTTTCATGTGATTCGGTAGTTTTATTTTGGGAATAGTGATGCTTTTGTTCTGGAGGATTTATGATGTCTTCGGGATGGTATTGAAGTTCTGTTTATGTTATTAGCTTATCTCTAGTTGCTGGTTTGCAACTTTCTATTTTGCTGGTATGCATTTGTAATTTTCTCTTCTAAATTTTTGTTTTTTGCTCGTTTTATTGTGACTTAGTTTATTGAAATAATAATTCATCTGCATTATATGATAGGTTATATTCTTGGTGTTCCATTTTTAGATATATAGAGGTGTTGGAATTGCATGCTTTCCAATGGATTTAGATTTTCATTCATATGATGCCCTACGGTAATTATCACTCATTCATAATATATAAAAAAATTCTTCGGTATTGTCTGTGAATAAATCATTACTTAACATAAGCAAGGCGTGGTAACTTTGGTTGTTTACTTTGAATTTTGTAGGAAGCAACTTAACTTGGAAAGAAATCTAGAGAACTTAAGAAAGTCATTGAAGCATTTCACCGGGATGAAAGAAATAGTGTTAAAGGGAGAAAATGACGTAAAAATGTAAAGGCTGTTTATAAGGTACAATATTATGCTTAAGCAAATGCTGTTTTTTATACACCATCTACTAACATCTTAATTCTTAAATTATTTTGCACGTTTTTGTGATGACCATAAAATTTGTACATACAGAATGTGCTCCTATTGCTGTTCCATATTTATAGTTTTATGTTATATTTAATATCACCTAATTTAGTTAATGCAAGTAATTATCATAGCTTTGTTGGTTGTCCTAAAAAATGGTGATTGGGTTAGAGGTCATTGTTTTGTTGATGAATGGATACCTAGAATAAAACAAAGTACATAACAACTATTTGGCTCAGAGTTTAGTGTGTAAGTTTAATAAAGTTCAACAAATTTACTAAAACACAAGATGTTGTTGTAAGGGGGAGGGGTGATCAATCCCTCTCAGCAGAAAAATAGGATCTTGCAATTTGGCATGATAGAACAAACAGATAATTATAGATCACAGAAGAAAAAAAATATAGAGACAAGAGAGAACACACAGATTTATAGTGGTTCCACTATCGCGAGATAGTGTACGTCCACTTTAATGGGGAAGAGCTTTATTACTATTTGAAGAGGTTACAGAGTAAAGAAATGAAGAAAAATAAACAAGAGATTGTTCTCTCACATCTGATATCTTAACATTCTCTATGCCTCTCTTTATATATAGAGAAAAGTTACTTAGGGATGAAGCAATTGATTTATGTAAATAAATCAATTCATGGAATAATAATATTCCCATTAATTGCCTTGCCATGTAATTGATTGATAATATTCCATTTTCTCCATCAATCAATTATTTCCCTATTTGATTCCTTTTGTTTCTCCTTTTATAAAATATGGCAATCAAATATATATGGCAAATATCTCCACATCCCTATCTCTTTAATTTCTCTTTCCATTTCCTTCATGCACAGAACGGGTAACTAAATACCGAGAATATCTCCAAAATCTATTAATTTTGGAAATATTGTATCACAAAAAAAAATCCTAATAATCTCCACCTTGATACAATATCTCTTCCAAACCAAGATACACCAAAATGAATGCTTCCCAATGAGTTCCTGCAAATGCCACCTCTCATTGCACTTTGTTAATGAACTCCGGCAAGGCCACCGCCCACCAACAAAGTGTTGGAAACACTCAAAAAAAAAATAAGACAGACGTTGTGCAACCAAAAAATAAACTCATATCTCTTCATACAAGAAGAATGCCACATCTTCTCTTAACTTCAACCAAGTTACTCTCTTCCTTATAGTGCCACCATATGGCACCTAGCACTTCATCAAGTGAATCAAGTTCGAGCAATGCTCGAACTTAGTAGCAGGTAAGGCCTTCGTAAACATATCTGCTGCATTGTCATTTGTATGAACCTTTTGAAGGCGAACTAACTTCTCTTCATTCATGGCGCAATTCCACTTCGAATTATCATTCGACTTCATGGCTTCTTCAAGGCTTAATGGTTCATCATGAACAACATGTAAAGCATACTCAAACTGATCATCAAGGCTCAAATTTGCATAATCCCAATCTCCATATCTAATTGGAGCTCTCTTTGGTCTTTGACTAGCCCGAATGACTATATCGCCCGACTCTCCTTCAGCTCCACCTTGAGCTCCATCTTGAGCTGAATCCTCTCTAGCTTCATGACCATCTCCATCACTATTAGAGAAAATCTGTGGACTATCATGTGATGTATCATCAACTGTTCTATCACTATTGCCAATAGTAATAGCTGTACTTCGGGTTTGAAAGTTCGGAATCTCGGTCTTTTCGGCCTTCTCATCAACTGAATCTGAACCGTCTGATAAACCTTCCAAAGGTTTAAACATCGCTGACTCGTCAAAAATCACATGTCTGGAGTGTATAACTTTCTTCGTAACTGGATTCCAAATTCTGTATCCTTTTATTCCATCTGTATAACCAAGAAAAACACACTTGGAGGCCCTAGGCTCCAACTTATCTTGTCTTGTATTATGAACATAAACTGGACATCCACATATACAAAAATAACTTAATAAAGTGCTTTTACCTCTCCATAACTCCTCTGGAATCTTCCCACCAATGGCTGAGCACGGAATCCGATTAATAATATGTGCTGCAGTCGAAACAGCTTCAGCCCAAAAACCCTTAGACATACCCGCAGTCAATATCAAGCAACGGGCCTTCTCAAGTAGAGTCCTATTCATCCTCTCAGCAGCCCCATTGGATTGCGGATTACCAGGTGTAGTAAAATGTCTTCTAGTACCACGTTGTCTGCAGTAGTCGAGGAACTCTTTGGAGACATATTCGCCACCATTATCGGATCTAAGAATCTTCAATTTCTTTCCTGTTTGGTTTTCAACAAGAGCTAACCAAACCTTAAAATTCTGAAATACTTCCGACTTAGCTTTCATTACATACACCCAAACCTTGCGCGAGTAGTCATCAATGAATGAAACAAAATAATAAGCTCCACCAATGGAAGCAGTAGGGTATGGCCCCCAAACATCTGAATGTACATAATCAAGTACACTCTTAGAAGTATGCATACCGTCACCAAAAGAAACTCTGGTTTGCTTTGCCAATACACACTCCTTGCAAAAGTTTAACTTGTTGAAGATTTCTCCCTTGATCTTTTTCTCCTTACGAAGCAACTCTAAGTTCTTCTCCGAAGTATGACCTAGTCTCATATGCCAAAGCTTGGTAGCATCCAAACTTTTAGAACTATCAACTCCAACACATAATTCTCCAGGAACAGTGGTACCCATCAGCAAATACAGATTTCTTACCATAACGCCCTTCATCAATACAAGTGCCTCTCTAGAAACTCTCAAACCATCTTTGACAATGGTTATCTTGCATCCCAATGATGCCAATTGGCCTAATGATATCAATGACTTCCGAAGACCAGGAACATAGCGAACATCTGAAAGTGTGCGAACAATCCCATCATACATGCGAATGCGAACTGAACCAACTCCCATAGACTTACATGTAGCATCGTTTCCCATAAGGATGGAACTTCCTTCTTTAGCATCAAAGGAAGAAAAATAATCCTTATTAGGAGTCATGTGAAATGATGCTCCAGAGTCTAATACCCAGTGGTCTGCAACATCTGATACAACCTCTGTCAATAAATCGCTATCATCTTTCTCCATCGCAATAGATGAAGAACCTTCAGTCTTCTTCTCCAGATCTGGGATCTGGGCAGTCTCTTCTCCAATGGCCTGGTTTCTTACAATGATGACACCTTCCATCTTTTGACTTACTCCGCCAATGAGGCTTCCTAGAATTGGAACGCCCCCTGTAATTCTTCACTTTCTTCTCTGCTCTACCTCTCTCAACAAATAAACTTGAACTACTATTACTTCCTCCACTACTATCACCAACACCAACTCTTTCATCTGATCTCTCAACTTCTCACTGAGCAAACCTGTCTTCACATCATCTAATGTCAATGTATCTCTACCATAGATAAGGCTGTTAGCGAAACCAGTGTATCGTTCTGGAAGCGAACACAACAGAATCATTGCTTTCTGTTCTTCATCAACTTTCAACTCAACAGACTTCATCTTCATCAACAGGTCATCAAACACACTTAGGTGTGTTTTAATTGAAGAACCTTCCTTCATTTTATAAGTGAAAAAAGTCTTCAATAGGATCAGACGATTAGTTAGGGATTTCTTCATGTAGAGGTCCTCCAACTTCTTCCAAATGCCTTTGGCTGTGGTTTCCTGACTGATTTCAGAAATTACATTCTTTCCCATAGCAAGCTGGAGAGTAGTAAAGGCCCATTCTTCCATCTCTTCTAATTCCACTGATGAAATATCAGCAGGCAGTGTCTCTGTATCAAATACTACTCGATGAACGCGACTTCTCCTCAAAACTGCTTTCATCATCCATTGCCATTTTTCAAAATCTCCTTCACCATTCCACTTCTCTATCGTCGACTGTGATCCTGAAGCCACATAGGAGCCTCTGACGTATGGAGCAACTACTGGCGCTAAAGTACTATTTGTACTATTTTCATCTCCTTCTGCCATTCTACCAAAAACACCTTCTTTGCGAATCTAGCTCTGATACCAGTTGTAAGAGGGAGGGGTGATCAATCCCTCTTAGCAGAAAAATAGGATCTTGCAATTTGGCATGATAGAACAAACAGATAATTATAGATCACCAAAAATAATAATATAGAGACAAGAGAGAACACACAGATTTATAGTGGTTCCACTATCGCGAGATAGTGTACATCCACTTTAATGGGGAAGAGCTTTATTACTATTTGAAGAGGTTACAGAGTAAAGAAATGAAGAAAAATAAACAAGAGATTGTTCTCTCACATCTCATATCTTAACATTCTCTATGCCTCTCTTTATATATAGAGAAAAGTTACTTAGGGATGAAGCAATTGATTTATGTAAATAAATCAATTCATGGAATAATAATATTCCCATTAATTGCCTTGCCATGTAATTGATTGCTAATATTCCATTTTCTCCATCAATCAATTATTTCCCTATTTGATTCCTTTTGTTTCTCCTTTTATAAAATATGGCAATCAAATATATATGGCAAATATCTCCACATCCCTATCTCTTTAATTTCTCTTTCCATTTCCTTCATGCACAGAACGGGTAACTAAATACCGAGAATATCTCCAAAATCTATTAATTTTGGAAATATTGTATCACCAAAAAAAAATCCTAATAGTTTTATCACAAGAGTTATGCAAAATTGATAGGGTAATTACAAATGTAACTTTTCATGATTTATTTCCTAATTCTTTTCCTAAGATTATGAATCATTTGTCAAGTGATCATCGTCCACTGTTAGTCAATCTTTTTAACAATGTTAGAGATATCACTGAACCCCTTTTTTGATATAATAATGGATGGAAGGATTTCAACGGGTATAAAAATGTGATTTTCAGCGCTTGGAACATAACAATAACACGTAATCCATTATTTAATCTGTTGTGCAAATTGAAAAATACTAAAAGGCAGCTAGAAGAGTGGAACAATGGAAGAACTTGCATTCAGGAAATGACTGGTCATTTGAGGATGTCAAATAAAAATACTTATAATCAACTATAAGCAGATCCAGGAAAGCCTAGTACAACAATATAAAAATAATTTACTAGAATTGGAGAGACTAATACACAATCAAGCCACTGAATTACAACAAAAATGTAAAACCAGATGCTTGTAAGAAGTGGACCATGAAGGAAATCAAAAATAAAAACATGTCAAACAAATTATTGATCATAATAGTAATGTTGTTACAGATCAAAACGAGCTTCAAAACTCTACAGTCAGGTTTTATTTAGAATTTTTTATTCCTGCCAATAGTCAGAGGAGTTGCCAACTATCACACGCAAACAAATTGTTTACCAAAAAAAGCACAAGGTAGACTTGAGGTTGAGGTCATAGATGAGGAAATTACATCTACAACTTTTTAAATTGATGACAGTAGCAGTCCGGATCAGACGGATTTGCCTAAAACTTTTTTAAAACACACCGGGATATAGTGAAAGAAGACATTTTGCAGTAATTAAAGGTATTTTGAACATATTATGATCAAATATATATCGTTTATTATTGAAACAGTGATATTTTGATACATATTTTGTAGTTTTCATGCCTCGATCGGTTAAATTCTCTATAATTTACGAACTATTATAATGGACCATTAGCCATTGTCAAAGTCGATAAAAAGTCCATTTTTTGAAATAAATAATTTAATTAACTATAACATACACATAAAATGTCATAAGTACTTTATAAAAATGTAGCAAATTCAAGCCAAACACTTATTCCAACCACTTAAAATCAACCAAGTTTTATTGAAATGTAAATATGTTGAATTTTTATAAAAATTAATCTAGTTTGCAAAAATTGAATAATTTTTACCAAAGGTAACAATGTTAAGCAAGTTTTGTAAAAATTAAACGCATTTGTATAAATTAAACATATATATAAATGAATTATGATTTATAAATTTTTAACTAAGTTAACTAAATTATACAAAAAAACTTAGTTTATAAGAAATAATTAGGTTTTATAACAATTTAACTAAGTTAACCAAGTTTAATAAAAATTAAATAATTTTTCAAAAGTTAACTAAGTTTAATAAAAGTTAAATAATCAAGTCAATTATGAAGAATTAAACACAATGTATACAATAATAATCCATTTTTAAACTCATTTCCAGCTATGGTCAAAATTTTCTATAGAAAATAAGTAAGTGCATAGAACTGTCCTTGCTGGAATATTTAATCCCATAGAGCTCGTGAATACTCAGTAAGAGACGGTCATTTACAATCACTAACTGGAAGTTTGCTTTATTTGAGTAATTTGGTCTCTACTTAAAGCACCAAACTTGACAATGTATCTATAATAAGATTGCTCTCAGGTAGACGGCTCAATCCATGTGCAATCACAATTATTAAACGATCTTCTCTATTAGTCTTTTTTCTCTATTAATCTTTGACATCCCTCAATAAAAAATTTGGTACTTCTATTTGTAGTTCAGAACCCGCTGAAATAGAGCCACGAAAAAACCGCAAAAAGAATCGAAAAAATATGACACGGTCTACCAAAAGAATCATCTATATTTACTTAAAACATTTAGAGCATGAATCCTCGATATTGCATTACATATTTAACGAAGGTACATCATATATATTCAGATATGCATGTAACTGAACCGACGTACACTTGGTTGATAGAATGTAAAGACTATCCATTCTCATCCTGTTCTCTTTTAGAACTGCTTCTTCTTCCAAAACTAGAGTGGACCTATTCTCCTTTCCCATCCTTTTGCAATAAAATGTCAGAAGGTTGTCGTTCTTTTCCTTTTGAAACTAGTTCATGTTTGGAAGCCACCATTGTATGTGTGTCTACAACCTTACTCCTTGGTTTGTTTTTGAAGGTTATCATGCCTTCCCTTTTGCAACTGGTTCTTATTGAGAAGCCACGTTTGTATGTGTGTCTACAAGCTTACTCCTTGGTTTGTTTTTGTCAAACGTGGCCTGTCCTTATCTAGCTGTTGTTGTATGCGTATCTATCAACTAGGATTTGTTCAAATCTATGTTAAGTGAAGCCTATCCTTGCTTCCTGGTAGTTTCAAAAGCAAGACTTTTATGTTGTTCCTTTCGTTGCTGTAGTGTATGTGAAACAACAGTAGTATTGTGTACAATATTTCGTTTTGACTGCCGTTTCTTTGATTTCTGATACCATGTCTTACTTGTAGAACTAGAACAATTTTTTGTAATATGTAATAGCAATCATTTTTGCGTATGAGTACTATAGGTTTCAGTTTCAAGCCCTTTTTGAGTACAGTCTTTATACCCATCTAATTGACACCAGGAGTTAACATACATAAAAGGCCTACCCTTAACTTGTCATTGAAGATCAGTTAGTTGCTGCAGCAGTGGAGTATGGTCACTCTTCATACTTTTATGTCAAGATATAAATCCTCAGTTTTGAGGAGAACCGAGCTCTCAGTTTTAAAACAAAACCGAGCTAATGCTCAATTTGTTTCAAAACTGAGGTCTCAGTTTTAAAACGAAATTGAGCTAATGCTCAGTTTGTTTCAAAACCGATCTCTCACTTGTTTTAATTCAAAACTGAGCATTAACAACTTGTAATAGTGATAGAAACTGTGTTTTTATTGCATTCAAAACTAAGTTAATGTTACAATGTAAATCTGTGTTGCTATTTTTTAGTAGTTGCAAATTAAATATGTTATTTTAAATGTGTATTTGATCAATAACTTTAAATTTCATTGTTACAGGTAGGTGAAGTTTTTAGATGCAAAAAATACGCAAGATACTCTTTAGGTTTTTGGAGGTTGGGCCCAGTTAGCACATGAAAAGTTTTTTGCATGTTTTGTCATTAATATGTGATGCAAACTTTGTTGATACTGTGCCTTTGTCTAATGTTGTATGATGATGGTTTATAAATTTCATCGTTGTTTGAGTAAACTTTGTTCATGGATATTGTGTTCAACTTATTGTGGAAATGGTTAATTGTGATGCTTTTATTTTATAGTTTTTAGTTTGATTTGTATATGTTTTGTATATTATCCGATTGAAATATAATTAAATGCAATTGGATTAATGATTTGTGAATATTGTAATGGTATAACTTGTCATAAACGACAGTGTTTAAAATGTGCGGTCGGTTTTTAGGAAAAATAATTCATATTAATACGACATCGTTAATACCTTACTGTGAGTTCTTTGAAAAGATAAAGTATATTGATACTGCAACGTTTAGGAACTGTTGATGAAATAAGTAATAATAGCCTTTATAGATTGCTGTTGAAAACTAATGAATAAGCTTTAGACAGTGTATTTTAAACACTGTCATAACTTACTAGCAGCACTTAAAAACGCTGATGAAAATGTAAAATAGTACCTAAGCACTTTTTCACTGCAACTTGAAAACGCTATTTTAATTTTAAAACAGCAAAATATAAATGCTATAGAAAACGAATCAACAAAATAACGTTGTATAAAATTATTTTTGACAGCTTTTTCTTTTAGCTGTTAGAAATTGCATATCAACGACCGCTTGTCATTAGACAGTGTTTTTAACAACGTTGTTATATTCTTTAACAGGTATTTTCAAACGTTGTTAAAATGCTATTTTTTTGTTGTGACCACTCCAAAACCATATATGGGTTCTATGCTTGAAGGAGATTTGAGTTTTGTTCGAGATGTTCGAATCCATGTGTGACTCTAAGACCTGTTGGGGTATGGAAATTCATGCATGATTCTATAACAACCCGTAAATTTTATGGTTTTAATAACGTAAATAACTAAAATTTTGTGAATTTTTAATATTAAAATTTGGAAATAAAAGTTTGATATTTGGAATACGACTTCATAAACATAGCAAATGATAAATTTTCATCAGATAATATGGAAGTTTATTTTATTGTGAAATTTTATTTAAATTTAAATCATTTAATTTGATAATAATAAATTTGAATATATTTACAGAATAAATTTGTAAATCATACGTCATCTTTCGTTTCATCAAAGTTGGTCTGCTATTGCTCCGTTTATCTTATTTTTGACTATTTAACAGCATTTTCAATACCAATATCGACTTTTGATAAAATGGTCGTATCGTTGATATTTGTGTACCATTTTAATCGTCTCGTCATGCTAATCTCCAAAGTATATTAAATTGTCAATTTGGAGGCCGAGAGACGGCGAAATCTACGGTATGATTTTCATATCGGTTCCGTATTGGACCCTTTTGCTTCCTTTATCTTTTCTACTGCCTGCCGTGTAAACCAACAGCCATGTACATTTAATATTTCTAGAATTCAACTTGCATGAATTTTGGTTATCCCTATGTCAATATAAATTCGTGCTGGTTCGTTTTCTCATTCCCTTCCTTTATTCTCGTTTATTCTGCCATTATTGAAATATGCTTTTTATAAAAGTTCATCCCTTACCTTTCTACTTCTTCCTGAAGCCATATATTATAAATTCATGTAATTGCTCTCCCCTTTCCATTCTTCAACCTGCTCTTTGCCCTCACCAAACCCCATCACCCTCTCACGCGAGCATCACCACCATTCCTGCGGCCTCCCTCTCATTCACCAGTGGCCGACCCGCCATCACCATCTCCCGCCGCTGCTTCCCGCACGCTCACCACCTTCTCTGCATGACAGCCCCCAAGCCACAGCATGAATCCACCTCTCCCCTCCCAGATGCCGAAGAGCCACCGATTCGCCAGCCACCTTGAACCCAACAGCCTCCCTTCTCCTTTCCCTTTCCCATTGCAGGCCAAGCCAAATCTTTCGATCCTCCATTCGCAAGCGCAGCCCTACCCATCACCACCACCTCCTTCCGTCTCCCTTTACCGTATCCCCATGAATCTGCCACCACCCACCTCAATTCCCTATCTTCCCCTTTGGAATCAGAACCCCCGCCGGAAGTCACCTTCACGCATAGCTTTGCCTTACAGCAGCAGACCCCGCAACTTTCCTCTTACCTTGCCTTTCGTTCCCTTCCATCTGCTGCAAGTTTTTTTGTACACATATATACAAGTGTGTGTGTGTGTGTGTGTGTGTATCTTCGTTTATATATACATTCTATCTAGTTATATATATATTAGCTTTTATACATAAGTAAAATATGCACTGAGTTTAATATATATATATATATATAGTTGCTTAGAATGTAAATTATATATTATCTTAGTTTGTACATCAGTAAGTTACTTCTTCTTTTTATGTATGCTACATCTTACCGTCTTTAACTTTCAAAATAATATATCGTATTTGTCCTAATTACTTCAATTTTCAATGTATTATGTTATATGACATGTAAAATGCGTAGAAATGATATTAACAAAGTTAGCTGATCTACCTAGGATAGTTTAAGTACTTCATGCATAGAGAAATGATAATGGTGGTTCCAAATTTATATTCAATCAAAATTACTTTTCAAATAGAGTTTGGAATATGAAACTTTATAGGTTCATATTATGTTAGATTGTAACTGAACTATTGGCCACACTGTTTCATTCCTTTTTTTTAACTACTAAAGTAGTTTTTATTATACTGTTAAACATGTATTGTGTTGGCTATAATTTAAGATGCTGCATAATTAATTTTTTTTCAAATCATTAAAGAATTCAAAATTTAATTTTGTTTCCAAAAAATATAATTCAAAATGAAAATCGAGCAATTCCTAGTTTGTCGCTGTCTCGCTAATCGTATTGGTATCCGTATTTGTGTGTTTGAATTTAGAATATGATTATATATATATATATATAGTTATATATATAAGTTCACTTATACCATTAATCTTCATCAAATCCAGTTCATCGTGCCTTGCTCTTGTCTCGCTGATATCCAGCTTGATTTTAGCATCCTTTTGGTTAGCTCGTGTCCATATCTGTGTGTGTGTCCGTGTCATCTTCTTGTTCCTTTAGCCTCGAAAGGTGAGAAATCACTCAAGATTAACATTCTTATATTTATTAAGTTTGATTTCACTAGAAACGACAATTGTAATATGTTGCTAATTTGAACTGTTAATTATTTAATTGCTATATATGATATGCCATTACCTGTAACTGTTCACGTGTGAGATATGACACCATATCCCATATTTTATTTAATTTATCACTGATGATATATGCATGTTATTGATATGTTATATTATTATCATATTTGTTCTCACTCTGCAAGTTCCTTATTAGTTTAGAATTCCCTACGGGTTGAAATGATACACACCCGAACGATCTTGTAGAATATGAGGAAATCATTATGGGTTGAAATGATAAACCAAAGCGATTTTCATTGACATTGAATTTGGGATTGCGGTTTGAAACGTTATATACCCATAGATAATTAAATTGTGGATTGAAATGATAAATATCTGTATCACTTGATCGTAGGATAGAAAATTATATATAGACACCGTTAGTTTATATATATTTTGAAATGGTTTCCAAAGTTTTGAAAGGAAATATATGGTTTTAATAAATATTGATTTTAAGATATTATATATATATAAATGTTATTTTTATAAAGGTTTAAATTTTAGGTTTTTAAAATTTTATGTTTGGGAATTTTAAATTTATAAGTTAGTTTTGAAAATGTAATTTTTAAGATTTTACTTATAATTTTACTATTTTAAAATATATAAATAGATTTAATGTAAAACAAATTTAATAATAAGATTTAACTTAATAAAATACAATTTAATTAGTTATAATATGTTCAATATTTACTTAAATTTATATTAATATTCTAAAAATAGATTTTATTATTTAGTAATAAGGTTGGGAAGATAAATTAATGTTGACTTGGAATTTAAATCGGTTAATAGTTAAACTTAAATAAGAATTAATTTAAACTTATTGATTTTCAGATTTTGAAAAATATGATTTATAACTTGATTCGATAAAAGTGATTAAATGAATATTCTCAATTTTAAATAAAATCGTGATTGAATATTTAATGTTGATTTAAATTTATAAATTGGATTTAAATAAATTATTAAAATGATTAAGTGAATACTTTCCAATTTGAATAAAATTAAAGTTAAATGTTAAAATATAAATAAAATTTATATTGTAGATGTTTGAATATTTAAACTTGAATCTTATTGGAATTGAAGTGATAGTTCAAACTTGGATTTGAAATCAATATAAATTGAAATGGTTATTGAGAATTTGAATTGAATCTTTGACCTTAAATTTAAATGGCTAAACTGGAATTGATTTAAATCGAATTTTGGAATTTAAGATGATTGGATTTGACTTGCGAAACTGGAGGAAACTATTTTATTATATAAACTATTTTAATATATAAACTATTCCAATTTATAACTATTTTTAATATATATATAATATTTTCAACATCTAAACTGTTTAGGTGGAAAGTGTTATGATTTCAAAGTGTTATGATTTCAAAGTGCTATGATTCCAAGGTTCTATGATTTCAAAAGTGTTATGATTTTGAAAGTGTTACAATCTTTGAAAGTGTTATGATTCTGGAAATGAATATTTTTAAAAGTGAATAATGATATCGAATTTATATGGTTTGAAATGAATATGATATTTTGATATAAAGTATGAACTATTTGAAAAGAAATAATCACGGTGTGGAATAAGCATTTGATTGTTAAAGAGACCGGGATCTGATATTGTCATACTTTCTACCAATACCGAAAACCACTTTAACAACTGTGTACGTGGTGGATATTCCAGAATGAAGTAGGATGGTTTGGTGACATTTCTGTATGGTATTTACGTAGCCCTGACTCCCGTGAGTCAGCTTGATGTAGCTAAAACAGGAGCCACGCTGGGCAAAGTGAGGTCATTCCTAATATCAGACACATTTCTTCGATACCATTCTATTGCTTTTGTGGTTTGATTGGGTGCACCTTTGATTTGGGAGTGTGTCACGAGGTGTGCGGTAGTAGCGGCTATGCGTTGCCACCAGTCAGGATCCGCAAACAGTATATCTACCCTTCCATTGCCTCGAGTGTCTTGTCGCATGCCCTATCGTGCCATCTACAAGTTTGTTTTGTACCATACCTATGGAGTGCCCTCTGATAGCCCTTTAGTTTTCGGGGGGAGTTACGGTACGGTATAGACTATGAGAATATATAAAATGTGTTAAGGGGGATATGGGTAACGCCTTAATGCTTTTTTAATACATTTACTTTACTATAGACATATTATAATAGCGTGTATTACTACATAGTAGATAGTTCCACGGATCCTTAGAGGATGGAAATCCCAAACATCCTCTAAGTTACTTGTATTTATGTTGACATTTCACTTGAGTTGAATTTATTAATATAAGAATGTTAATCTTGACCCGAGTGTTTTGTGTTTTGTTTTATGCTCGAGTCAGACTGAGTGTCACATCATTTGAGACTCACCTTTGGAGATTAAGCTTTGTTTGAAGATCTATCTTTCCAGCTTTCAGTTACTTCAGTTGTTTCCAGTGATTTCTATTTAGTCTTGTCATTGGTTTGTATTCGGGACTACATTGTATTGGAGATATTTTATTGTATTTTGTTTCAAACTCTATGTTTTATAGTAGCTTCATGAACAACTATTTATCTATTCCCCTGCTTATTGTTATTACTCTGTGTCTATGATTCTGTGATTGATTTATTTACTGTATATGCTGAGTTTTGAAAAATATAAAATTAACAATATGATATTTTGAGCAATTCAAGGCCGACATGTGCGGATGCAAATGGCACGAAATACCAGGTTGTTAAAATTGGTATCAGAGCTCTGGTTTAGGCAAAACTTAGCATATAGAGTAAAATTAAATTGCAAAATCACCTTCGTTCGAGTTTGAATTTCTCCTCTTTGATTCGGATTTCCTTTGAATTTTTGGAACCTTTACCTCGCTCTGAAAATTCATTCTTGTCTTTTCCTGTTCGTGTCCCGTTGATACTGGAGCAACTCATAGCTCTATTTCTATTGATCTCTGAAATGGATTCGAGCACATCTTGTCACCTCAATTGGCATCTTCATCCTGATGTGGGTGTCTAATTCCATGGGCGGTCCTGCCAATCTTAGAATGATTTGAAAGGGGTGAAACTCCTTTATAACAAGTGTCGATTCACTAGAAATTTCTATGTCCTTATTTTACGATGTTGTTATTCCTTGCAAACCCCAAACCGTCTCTAGTAGACGATCAGGGTAATCCCCTTATAATCTTGACTCCACTCCGATATTCAGAGGTTATCCTATTGGGTGAAGTTGCTTCTCTTCCCTTCAAGTAGGAAATTAAATTTCCACATCGTTCTTATTCCTGGAATCTCGGTTGACTTGGGTAAGATCTCCCGCAATTTATATAAGTCTATCCATCTTTTCTCTTTTGTAATCTATTTATTTTATCTTTCTTTCGAGCTTATCTTCTTGATTAGGGTTCCTCTAATTTGAATCTCTATTCTTATTTTGAAATCTATTTTGGAATCATCGAGCGAGGGAGTGTATTTGTAATTTATATTAAAAATATCTTATAATGTGTTGTTTGAGTTGTTAAGGTTGATTTGGGGATTTAATCGATTCGTATGACCAACGTTATTGATAGGAATTCCAAAACACTTGAACAAAGCAAACTGACACAATATTATTTTCAAATTTGGTAAATGAAATAAATTCTACATGACAATATTATATATATATATATATATATATATAAGTAAAAATTTCTAAAATTAAATAGTTAACTGAATTGGTTGTTAGAAATGATAATATTTGATTTTTATTTATTGTTTGTAAACCATTGACTATTGCCACATAATATAAATATATGGAATTATAAAATATGGTTTATAAATTGATTTTGAATTGAAAATGAATTTCAATTAAGAATTTGAGAATTCAATTTTCGGTATTTTCAAATTTTGGTTTTTGTAGTTTGAAAGAGTATATTATTTGTAAGTATTTTCGAATGGAAATTGTTTTTCTAGAAAATGGTCATAAGTCAGTGTTTTCCTATTTATCGCTGGAAAATAATTCCGGTGATGACTACAGTATCATCGGCATTCATTTTTGAGTCTCGAAGTGGAGAGACCATGTAGCAGCTCTGCTGCAATTTTTTTTTTGGACAATGAATTTTGTTAGAATTTCTTGTGTATAATTTGAATCTCTTATATATAATTTGAATTATAAAATATACATGTATATTTACTTCAAAATAGTTTGAAGTGAAATCGGGTTAATTCTTAAATTCAATATTAAATGATGGTTTTCAATTATTAAAATAAAGCAAAATTCTGAATAAATTGGAGTACCTATAATAAGAAATTTGATTTAAAAGAACTTGAAACAATTAAGCTAGGATATAAAAAATTGTATAATGATCAATTGCATTCTAATATATATAACTTACCTAAATTATTCAAAAAGTCAAAATGTTAGGGTGAATACAAAGTAGAAGGTTATACAAGAAAAAATAAAGTAATAATTTGTTCAAACTAAAATTTGGCAAAGATAAATGTTGTCAATAAAAAGAATTTTTATAGTATTTGACTACACTCAGAACCTTAATATAACTTACCTAGAAATAGTTAAATATTAATGAGACTAGGTAATTGAATAATATACAATATAAATGTGGGCAATAAGATGTCCAAATGATATTTTGTTAAGGGAATATATAAATAGTAAATTGAATAATGAATTGAACAATAAAAGAGAATTAATGGATTAAATAATAAATGGATATAATAAATGTTTATACACTTTATATAGACTGTAAAATATGTCAAGTGGAATAAATTAAATGCTATTTATGTAAATAAATATGGACTTAAAAATATTTGAAATTGATTATAAATAGATTTAACTTAAGAAAAATCAAATGGACAAAATAAATGAGTTAATTAAAATAAATTATGTTTTGAAAGGAAATTTTGTAACAAACCTTAATAAAATTGAACCCAAATCAATTGAATGAAAATATACTGAATTGAAGTCAATCAAATGTGAACACAATAAAAATTTATTGACTAAATAGAATGAACTAAAATTAATTAGTTGAATATAAACTAATTTAAAAATAAATGAAATTTATATGGTTTTGGAATTAATTGTGGTATTCGGCATTTTGCTTTTCAATTTATTTTTCTTTCTGGTTGTTTCTATTCTCCTATCTCCTTCCTTTTCGGAGACGAAAAGTTTTGAGTGGGGAAGAGTGTAACGACCCATAAATTTTATGGTTCTAATAACGTAAATAACTGAATTTTTGTGAATTTCTAAATAATAAAATTTGGACATAAAATTTTAATATTTGGAATACGTCTTCTTAAACATAGCAAATGGTAAATTTTCATCAAATAATATGGAAGTTTATTTTGTTGTGAAATTTTATTTAAATTTAAATCAGTTAATTTGATAATAATAAAATATTTTTATACCTGAATATTTTTACATAATACATTTGTAAATCATCTTCTGAGTGAATCGTCATCTTTCATTTTCCTCAAATTTGGACTGCTATTGCTCCATTTATCTTATTTTCGGCGTTTTAGCAGCATTTTCGATACCGATATCGACTTTTGATAGGATAGTCGTATCGTTGATATCTATGTACCATTTTAATCGTCTCGTCGTGCTAATCTCCGCAGTATATTCAATTGTCAATTTCGGAGCCCGAGAGATGGCGAAATCTACGGTACGATTTTCATATCAGTTCCGTATTGGACCCTTTTGCGTCCTTTGTCTTTTCTATTGCCCCCATGTAAACCAACAGCCATGTACATTTAATATTTCTAGAATTCAACTTGCATGACTTTTGGTTGTCCCTATGTCAATATAAATTCGTGCTGGTTCGTTTTCTCATTCCCTTCCTCTGTTCTCGTTTATTCTGCCATTCTTGAAATATTTTTTTTAATAAAAGTTCATCCCTTGCCTTTTTATTTCTTCCTGAACCCATATATTATAAATTTGTGTAACTGCTCTCCCCCTTTCCATTCTTCAACCTGCTCTTTTCCCTCACCAAACCCCATCACCCTCTCACACGAGCATCACCACCATTCCTACGGTCTCCCTCTCCTTCACCAACGGCCGACCCGCCATCACCATCTCCTGTCGCTGCTTTCCACACACTCACCACCTTCCCCGCGTGACAGCCCCCAAGCCACAGCACACATCCATCTCTCACCCTCCCAGTTGTCGAAGAGCCACCAATTCGCCAGCCACCTTGAACCCAACAGCCTCCCTCCTCCTTTCCCTCTCCCACTGCAGGCCGATCCAAATCCTTTGATCCTCCATTCACAAGAGTAGCCCTATCCATCGCCAACACCTCCTTCCATCTCCCCTCACTGTATCACCATGAATCCTCCACCACCCACTTCCATTCCCTGTCTTCCCCTCTGGCCTCGGAACTCGCGCTTGAAGCTACTTTCCCCCGTAGCTGCGCCTCACAGCAGCAGACCCCACAACTTCCTCTTACCTCGCCTTTCATTCCCTTCCATCTGCAGTAAGTTTTTTTGTACGCATATATACAAGTATATATATCTTCGTTTGTAGCGACCCGACTTCCTATCTCCAGGAAATTGCATCACTAGTGAAGAAAGAAAGGGATAGAAGAAGAAAGAAAGAGAAAGAAGAACACAAACAACATCAGAGAACTCACAGCGGAACGAATAAAATATAACAATTAACATAAAATATTACATAGTACCTCATTACATCAGAGTACACAACTATACAACACATATTAGACAGTTATAAACATCTGTCTAATTCATACAACTCAAGTATACAAGAAGAAACAGACATCAATCAAACACAGCGGAATCGATATATATCTAAACGTCGAAGCCTCCTGCTCCATATCTCCTCCAGAATTCGTCAAGCTAACCTGAATCACTTGACTACTCATACATAATATGAGTACCCAAGAGTTTAATAAAACAGAAAATAAACACTCGGGTCAGACAGGGGTCTGGTGTGAGTAAACGGATTAAAATTGCTTAACTTTAGAAAAACCTTTGAAAGAAAAAGGTATCACGTAAGACTTCCCACACATAAACATGGAAAAGTTTTTACCTTACGCTAACCAAAACATTTGATAGGAAATCCAGTGATATTATAATAGTGTCTAGGGTTTTCAAGTAAATATGAAATAGCCGAAATTGTTGCATCTATTAAATTCCAGCTACTAGCCACAAAAGTGGGTAATACAATCAAAACCGTAGGGTCTCGTAGGGAAAATGGGTTTCCATCAATGGCAGGGCTACTGGGGTACCGCCTGTCACAGTACGTGGCCTAGATCAACGTACAGAGGATTACTCCCTTCATCCCCTGCAACACAAGGCCGGAACCATCCCTTACTGGACAGTTCCGAACAAGACCACCCCGTAGTTGGCGCGACCAACCACACACTAAGCCGAAATAGAAAGGGACCTCTAGACAGGGATGTATCTTGCTCTCCAGTGGGATCTACCCACGAAGCCTTGCTGCACCTCCCCTGTTTTAGCCATTCCCAGTTGATGAGGCTTGAGGTTACGATTACCTTTATAGAACATTATCTTAGAATGCTCATCGTCCACCTGACGATGTGTTGAAAGCATTCAATCCTTACAAGTTCGTTCCGGGTTCGAACGAAACCGAAGGCACTATCTCGTTGCACTCATTATTGGAATCACCCTCAGAGTCAACGATCATAGCCCTTGCATTCTGATTCGCCATCTCGAATCTATAAGCACTATTCCGTCAACTCATTACAGAATCACCCGCAGAGTTATACTGACGTATAGCCCTTACACCTCGAGTCTTCACTTGCTCCACTTGGATTATCGACCTAACGTTTAATTGGAATCGATGTGGTTTTCGGATATCCAAATATGGAAACCCGATCCCGGTTTAACCGAAACCAATCGCCATTTAAATGTCCAAGTTATACTTAAGGGTTTAACAGTTTAAACTTATATACAGGATGATATAAAAACAGATAGATGAATAACATTATCACTATAGATAATTCATAACAACATTCATCTCATACAGCAGCATATCACATATCATTGACATTCAAATCATCCAATATCAACCAATCACCCAATATCAATTAATATCCAATATCAACCAATCATCCATACACATAATTGATTATCTCTTAATTAATTGGATTACTTAAATCCTTCTTTATTTATTTATTACAAATAAATTAAATTAATCATATCTAATGATCTTCCTTAATTAATCTTCCTTGATTAATTATATTTAATTACATACAAGTAATTATCCTTAACCATATTCAGTAATTAACCTTTAATTACTATCATTAATTACAATAATTAATGACCCTCCATTAATTAATTAATTACTTATATTAATCAACCTTGACTAATATCATTAATCCATTAATTAATGATCCTTATTAATTAATTATACTTTAATTAAATAAATAAATAACTTATAAATAAATCAACTTATTAATCATAATTAATAATTAACAATTTTTAATTACTTATCTTAATTAATCAACTTCTTAATTAATTAATTTCTAATTTAATTATATTAATTCTTGATTAATTAATTCAAATAAATTAATCTTTAATTACTTTATTAATTAATCACAATTTTAATTGATTACCCATAGTAATTAATCTTAAATAAATTTCATTCATCAATTAATTAATTACTTAATTAATTAATTAAATTAAATTAAGTAATTAATTCTTAATTACTTCCATAAGTAATTATCTCTAATTACTTTCATGAATAAATCTTAATTAATCTCTTAATTAATTACTTAACAAATAATTAATCTCATAATTAAATAATTCTTATTTCTTAAATTAATCAATCACTTCATAATTAATTAACTTCAGCAATTATATTAATCAATTCTTTAATTGATATCATTAAGAAATTAACCAATAATCACTTCAACTAATTACTCCATGAGTAATTACCATTAATTTTTTTCCATAAGTAATTAACTTCCTTAATTACATTCACAATTAATCATTAATTACTTTTTTTCAGTAATTACACTTAATTAATCCATAATTAAGTGATTATTTAAAATTAATTAACTAATTGTTTAAAATTAATTAAATAATTAATTAATTAACATCTTATATTTAAAAATCCTCAATTAATTAAGAAAACATTATGCTTAATTAATCTTTTACATAATATCAAATCATTAAGAATTATTAAATTTATATCCAAACAATCTAACCTTATTTATTTCCATAAACAGATTATTTGAATTTAATCAAATTTTAATAACTCAAAACAAATTATCCATTTAAGATTTCAAAATCATGATAACAACCTTATCTGAAAATAAGGAATTTAGAAATCAAATTAAAATACTTTAATTATCCAATTTAAACATATCTATTTGAAAACTTTGTTATTAAAACATTACTTCAAAATTTAACTTAAAACTTTGGTTTAATAATTAAATTCAAATTACTCTTTAAATTTGAATTTTAAAACTTAATTAAAATAATAAATTTTTAAACATATAACCTAAAACATTTTTAAATTTGAAACCAAATTCAACTTTCACATTTGAATGTTTAATTTACTTCCTATAAGAAACAACAAGTTTAAGTTTAGTTTCTTTATAACATGTTTATACTTGGTGCTTGACTCTTAAATTATTCAACTCGAGTTTAATTTACAACCATATTAACATAGTACTAACTAATACAGCAAACAAAATCTCCCAGGTCAAAACTCAGAAATTCCTCCTGCCTACCCCGAGAACAACCTAACTCCTCCGAGTCCAACCCGTACGCAACACGAAAACCCACCTGAGACACAAGCCCAGACCACATCTCCGAGTCATCCACGATAGAATCGCGAGCTTCTCTTCGGGAACGATCCCTTCTTCCCCAACTTCACCTTCCAGTGTACACACCCGTGCACTGTGCACCTACCCACGTGCCTCCGACCACACTTAGTCACCGCGACCACTTCCAACGATCACATGAACGAGCACGAACAAGGTTTTAAACCCAGATCCAACAAATGACACACGAATCAAAAAAATGACCTTCAACTCGAAATCTGCAGAACCCATCTTCCATAAAATCACCCGCGACCAACATTACGACACCATATAGCCACTGCCGACCTTACCCTAGAAACGCCACAACCCCTAGCTTCAACATTCCCACGTCGCGATCAAACTCGATCCAACATTCATGTCGCAAAAACCCCTACAGCAAAGCCCAAACTAAAACATGCTAAAACCCTATTTTGTTCGATTACGAACAAATTAAGCATTGGAATTTTTTTTGAATATTTTTCCCTAAATCACTAACTCACACACAAGCTTCACCCGAAATATCAAAACGAATTATTGACTAAATCTTCTATAGTTCATGAAAATCCCAAATGTGTTCAACCTCGAAATTCTCTTAATTCTTTAAACTAAAAATCATGAAATTTGAATTAAAATTCATGATTTACAACCACAAATCCATTTATACAATCTAAACTATAAACTGAATCCATTGATTTTAACATACATTAGAGGTTCACTGTTTTTTTTCTTCCATTTTTAAACTATTTGTAAATTTAAAACTACAGAAACTATATTATTATTATTATTATTATTATTATTATTTTATTACCTTCAACATTAACACATTATCTTACATTCAATCATCAAGTCGTAATACTGATCTTAGTGGAAGATTAAGATTTTTGATGTAAAATCTGTTCAAAGAAACAGAATACAGGGTGCTGCAAATAACATACACACATACTTGCTTCATACAATAAAACAGAGATACTTCATATAGATTCAAGTTAAAGAATTTCAATATCAGACAATATCACCACAAGCATGATAGTAAAAACAATTCAAACTGTTTTTTTTAAAAAAAAAGTTCACTCACATTATTTAAGCAGAGCAGAGAACTTCATTTCCTAGGCTTGAACTATAGTCCAGAAAATGCATTTGCTTTTGATTTTTCTTGCTGTTAAATCACTCTGCATGCTTCAATTTTTTTATTGTTTACAGATTTCTTTAACTTGCTGGGTTGATTAAAAGTTGAAACTTGCTGTTGAACTTCCTTTGTTGCAGGTTAAAGCTTTTCTTTTGAATGCAGGTTGAATTGATGATATTAATAACATTCAAATCTGTTGTTTGCAGGTTGATATGAAGAATTTTGCTTTTAATTACAGGTTTGAATTGCCTTTGGTTTAGATTTCAGATTTGAGAAGGTAAATTTCTGGTTTTAGTTAAGAAAAACAAACAAGAAAAGTGTTATGTTTTTATTAGAATTAAAGAAAGTGAATTTTCTTAAAAAAAAGAAAAAAGACACTTGTCACTTTATTACTTAATTAACTTACATGTGTTTATTAAGGGAGTTAACATGTTTACACATGTTTTTGAATGTTTTGAATAAATTTTAATTTAATTTAAATGTTAACATAAACTAACATACTTAATTTACTTTATTAATTAATACTTACATATGTATATATATAAGTTTATCTTTAAAAGAAAATGTTTCGAAACTAATATAAATAATTTTCTTTGTATTCTAAAAATCTAAAACCATTATACATATGCATTTATAACCAATTTAAATCTAAGCAATTTTAAAGAAACAAAACAAAGCTTTTTAAAACTTATTTAAACTATCATTTTAAAATAAATAACAATCTCATATTTAAATATCTTTAAAAGAAAGACAAAACTTTGATTAAATCTTTTATAAACTATCATATTTTTAAAACAACAATTATCTTACATTTTGAAAATGAATAAATCTAAATTAACTTTTTGAAAATATAAATTAAAACAAAGCTTTAAATTAAAATATTCATTCATATATTAATTATTAATGGATTAAATAAATTTCAAAGCAACTCAAACTATAACATATACATTCATATATATTACAATTTGAAAATTTATCTTTTAATTTTTAATTTGAAACAAAAGATCTCATATTTAAATATATATATATATATATCAAATGTATATATTATAAACAGAATAAAATCTGATTAACTTTGAAAAACAATTCTTATCAATATTACCATATTAAAAATTTATCAACCTTTAAAAGATTAAATTAGCCAAATTTAAATTAAAATTATAAAGAAGATTATCAAACCTGTTAAATTATTAACACGGATTATTAAATCGTTATTGCCCAAAATTCCGGGTCGTTACATCGTTTATATATACATTTTATCTAGTTATATATGTATAAGTTAATACAAGAGTTATATGATCAGTTAGTATAAAATATAAGTTTTTACAAGTTATTTTAAATCTGTTCTTATATTTAAATTATGTACAAAATTTGGTATGTATACGGTAGTAGTATATATATTTGTATGGTCGGTATAAATTTTGTATGTATACGGTAGTAGTATATATATTTGTATGGTCGCTGTCTCGCTAGTCGTATCGGTATCCATACCTGTGTGTTTGAATTTAGAATATGATTATATACATATAGTTATATATAAGTTCACTTATACCATTAATCTTCATCAAATCCAGTTCATCGTGCCTTTCTCTTGTCTTGCCGATGTCAAATTTGGTCGTAGCATCCTTTTGATTTGCTCGTGTCCGTATCCGTGTGTGTGTCCATGTCATCTTTTCCTCTAGCCTCGAAAGGTGAGCAATCACTCACGATTAACATTCTTATATTTATTAAGTTTGATTTCACTTGAAACGACAATTGGAATATGCTGCTTATTTGAACTACTAATTATTTAATTGCTATATATGATATGCCATTACCTATAACTATTCACTTGTAAGATATGACACCATATCCCCTTTTTTATATTTTATTTAATTTATCACTAATGATATATGCCTGTTATTGATATGTTATATTATTATCATATTTGTTCTCACTCTGCAAGTTCCTTGTTAGTTTAGAATTCCTTATGGGTTGAAATGATACGCACCCGAATGATCTTGTAGAATAGCAGGAAATCGTTATGGGTTGAAATGATAAACCCAAGCGATTTTCATTGACATTGAATTTGGAATTGTGGGTTGAAATGTTATATACCCGTAGATAATTAGATTGCGGATTGAAATGATAAATATCCGTATCACTTGACCATAGGATAGAAAATTATATACAGACACCGTTGGTATATATATATCTTGAAATGATTTCCAAAGTTTTGAAAGGAAATATATGATTTTAATAAATATTGATTTTAAGATATTATATATATATATATATATATATGTATATATGTTATTTTCATAAAGGTTTAAATTTTAGGTTTTTCAAATTTTATGTTTTGAAATTTTTAAATGTATAAGTTAGTTTTGAAAATAAAATTTTTAAGATTTTACTTATAATTTTACTATTTTAAAATATATAAATAGATTTAATGTAAAATAAATTTAATAATAAGAATTAACTAAATAAAATTTAATTTAATTAGTATATAGTACGTTTTAATATTTACTTAAATTTATATTAATATTTTAAAAATAGATTTTATAACTTTAGCAATAAGGTTAGGAAGATAAATTAATGTTCACTTGGAATTCAAATCGGTTAATAAATGAACTTAAATAAGAATTAATTTGAACTTATTGATTTTGAGATTTGAAAAATATTATTTATAACTTGATTTGGTAAAAAGTGATTAAATTAATATTCTCAATTTTAAATAAAATCGAGATCGAATATTTAATATTGATTTGAATTTATAAATTGGACTTTAACAAATGGTTATTTAAATGATTAAGTGAATATTTTCCAATTTGAATAAAATTAAAGTTAAATGTTGAAATATAAATGAAATTTATATTGTAGATGTTTGAATATTTAAACTTGAATCTTATTGGAATTGAAGTGATAGCTCAAACTTTGATTTGAAATCGATATAAATTGAAATGGTTATTGAGAAATTGAATTGAATCTTTGACCTTTAAATTTAAATGGCTAAACTAGAATTGATTTATATCGAATTTTGGAATTTAAGATGATTGGATTTGACTTGCGAAATTGGCTGAAACTATTTTATCATATAAACTATTTGAATATATAAACTATTTCCATTTATAACTATTTTAATATATATACTATTTTCAACATCTAAACTGTTTAGGTGGAAAGTGTTATGATTTCAAAATGCTACGATTCCAAAGTTCTATGATTTCAAAAGTGGTATGATTTTGAAAGTGTTACGATTCTGGAAATGAATATTTTTAAAAGTGAATAATGATATCGAATTTATATGGTTTGAAATGAATATGATATTTTAATATAAAGTATGAACTATTTGAAAAGAAATGACCATGGTGTGAAATAAGCGTTTGGCTGTTAAAGAGACTGGGATTGGATATTGTCATACTCTCTTCTAATACCAAAACCACTTTAATAACTGTGTACGTGGTGGAGATTCCAGAATGAAGTAGGATGGTTTGGTGACGGTTCTATATGGTATTTACGTAGTGACTCCCGTGAATCAGCTTGATGTGGCTAAAATAAGAGCCACGCTTGGCTAAGTGAGGTCATTCCTCCGATCGGACACATTTCTTCGATACCATTCTATTGCTTTTGTGATTTGATTAGGTGCACCTTTGATTTGGGAGTGTGTCACGAGATGGGCAGTAATAGCTGCTATGCCTTACCATCAGTCCGGATCCGCAAACGGTATATATGCCCTTGCATTGCCTCGAGTGCCTTGTCGTATGCCCTATCGCACCTTCTACGAGTTTCTTTTGTACCATACCTATGGAGTACCCTCTAACAGCCTTCCAGTTTACGGGAGGAGTTACGATATTATATTGACTATGGGAATATATAAAATGTGTTAAGGGGGATATGGGTAACGCCTTAACGTTATTCTAATACTTTTACTTTAGTATAAACATATTATAATAGCGTATATTACTATAGTAGATAGTTCCACGGATCCTTAGAGGATGGAAATCCCAAATTTCCTCTAACTTACTTGTATTTCAGTTGACATTTCACTTGAGTTGAATTTATTAATATAAGAATGTTAATCCTGACTCGAGTGTTTTGTGTTTTGCTTTATGCTCGGGTCAGACTGAGTGTCACAACATTTGAGACTCACCTTTGGGGATTGGATCTTTGTTTGATGATCTATCTATCCAGCTTTTAGTTACTTCAGTTGTTTCTAGTGATTGCTGTTCAGTCTTGTCATTAGTTTGTATTCGAGATTACATTGTATTGGAGATATTCTGTTGTATTTTGTTTCAAATTCTGATGTTTTATAGTAGCTTCATGAACTACTATTTATCTATTCCGCTGCTTATTGTTATTACTTGTTATTACTCTGTGTCTGTGATTCTGTGATTGATTGATTTTCTGTATATGCTAAGTTTTACAAAATATAAAATTAACAATCTGATATTTTGAGTAATCCAAGGCCGACATGTGCGGATGCGAATGACATGAAATACTAGGTCGTTGAAGATTCTAAGACCTATGTTGAGATGTTGGAATCCATGTATGATTCTAAGACCCGTTGGGTATGGGAATCCATGTGTGATTCCAAGACCTATGGAGGTATGGGAATCCATATAGGGTTCCAAGATCTATTCTTATGGAGACTCATGTGCTGGAATACCAAACGTAGCCTCACTTGCGGTAATGGCTAAAACCAGAGATATGATGCATCGTCATGGGTTAAGCTAACCTATAAGGGTACAATAGTCTCCTTTATAGAGTTACCACTAGTTGTTATGCATGCATGAAGTGAAGCATTCGGCCTATGGCAACTATGTATTTCCTATTGTACATCACTAGGGATGTATTGTTGCTTCGGCAGGATAACTCTGATCCTTATGCAGGAGGATCGTCTTCGAAGTACTGAGGGCACCTTTGTGGAATCCTATATAATTAGCGAATGCGCCTTAGCGGCTTTTGACTATATACCTATTATTGTTGTGATGTACACTCACGAGCATCACAACTACTTGATTATTGATATTTTCTCCCTTATATATTATCATAATGTTCCTAGATTTTCTAATATAAATCTTTTGGTTATCATAAGGTAAAAACCCGTTCATGTTTATGTGCTGCGTAGTCTTACGAGATACCTTTTATTTTGAAAGGGTTTTATAAAAATAGAAATCAATATGCTTTGATTGAGTTTTCCCACATTGGTTTACCAGATTGATCCGGACATTATTTTCTTATAATGCTCGGATCAACCCAAGTATGTTTTAGATTTAGTTCTTGATGCTTTGGAGCTTCAGAAGATGAGCTAGACGCCTTCAAGATTCATTCATGTATCTTTTTATTTCTGCCTTATTTTTTGATTTGGTATTTATCAGCAATTATAAGGGAAGCCTAGGCATGTGGATGTTTTATAAAAATATGACATTCTGGCACGTGGATGTTCGGACGTGAATAAGGTGGATGTACTAGTGTCAGCTTTTAAATGTCGGAAAAGGCGGGTCGTTATAGTTGGTATCAAAGTTAGGTTGAGCGAACACCTAGGCTTTGGTGGAGTAAACTCATTATAAATTGGGTTAATAATGCCTTAGAATGAGTAACTCATTAAAGATACAGTTAGTAACACCCTAGAATGATTTGAGTGTGTTATATTTAAGAGCACATATTTGTTAGTGATTATAAAATGATTTATATTGTGTCGATTTATCTGTTGAGCGGTTTATAAATTCTGGTCGAGATGTGGGACGCCACGGTATCGACAAGGGTTTCGAAACACTTAAACAAAGCAAATCGACACATTATTGTTTTTAAAATTGGTAAAGAAAATAATTTTACCCAGGATTATTTTATATATAAAGGAATGATTTTCATAAAATAAGTATATTTTTCAATAGTGTATTTGTTTGTTAGGAAATGATAGTACTTAATTATTATCATTTATTATTTGGTTATCATGCTCACCCAGTTAGGAGCATTGGCTATTGTTTGTTGATTGAGTAGTTGTGTCCGACTAATTTATGGGAATTGACTATTGTGGTTGATTTCGAACTGTTTATCCATTTCACTATATCGGTTGGGTAGAAAGTAATTCGTGGGAAAGTTGAAACGAACACCTTATGAATTTAGTTTCACAATTTGACAACAAGCTGTTCAATGATAATGTGGGATTAAAATTTAACTTTAATAAAAGTTTTTTATTATAATTAAACAAAGTAACATTTGTGAAAGGATTTTATATAAGAAAGTGAAATTATCTAAGTACAATTTATAAATGTGGTTATAAATAAAAAGGATTTAATATGAGGATTTGAGAAGAGAAACCCCGATGTTTTTGAAATTTGTTTTTTCGAAGCTTTGAAGGAAAATAAAAATAGTATTATTTGAAAGGATTTATGAATGGAAATATCTTTAAAGGATTTTGAAAGAGATAGAAGCACCAAAATTACTTCGATCGTTGGAAAATAATTCCGATGATGACTACAATATCATCGATGTTCATTATCAAGTATCTAAGTGTGGAATTGCTACCATGGTCATTTGGCTTCATAACTATTTGGTAAAACAAGTTTCGATTTAAATTCAGTAGTATGATTTGATATACAAAACGAGATATGTATATTATTATTATTTCAAAATGTTTTGAAATAAAACCCAGGTCATTAAATTCTAAAGTTTTCGATTATGTTATTATGCGGATGCATTTGTCCTATGCATTAGGGTAGTTTGGTTTTGCATCTCATTTTGATGTGTTGTTTGGTAGTTTTTCGTTTATTCAAATAAAATGGAATTATCCACGATTTTGGATAGTCGAAAATTCCGAATTAGTTGAGAACTTGAAGCTAAGTTTTGTTAGGAAATATAAAGGTTGAGTTTTCATAATTATATTAAATAGTGGGGATAGTAAGTTAAAATAAGTTTAAATCTGTTGAACATTCTGATTAAGCAAAACAATTCTGAAATTTGTATATAAACTCTTAGGAGGTAGAAGAGTGTTATACAAATATAAACTTAAGTTCATGTGTTATGGAACGGTTTTAAACAAAGATATGTCTTTATGAAGTGTTTATAAAATTTAAATCATGAAATATTTGTATGCTTAAGTAATAATTTATGAAATGGTCCATCAATGAATTTAGTGTGAAATGAAAACCTGTTTAATAAAATTAAATGTGATTTAAATTAAAAAGGAAATTAGTGTAATTAAAAAGCCAATTGGAATAAATACGTAAGTTTAATGTAGATCATTTTATTCGTATAACTATTTTGATCCAGATTCGAGCACACAGTTTCGAGATGATTTACACCGATCCGAGTTAAGATTTTTCATTCAATTCTTAGCAGCGAACACTTGATACGAGTTTTTGATTTGATTTAGAAGTTTTCTATCATAGTATATGGCTATGCAAGGAGAACTGCTGTTTTTAATAAAGGCACCGGATCAGAGTCTGCACTAGAGAATCAAGTGAGTGATACTAGTTCGGAAGTGATATTTGTGTGATTGAGTAAGTGATCGGATTTGATATTGGGCACGGATGGCATATGTACATTGTATGGACTTTGATATAAATTTTTGCTGCTTACATTAGAATTGTAAGTGACATGATTTAATTTGATATGTTGGTTGAGATGATTGTTATTTATGGTTTGGCATGCTTAGATTCATGCTATATAATGGATGAGTTATGATTACCCTACCATTATACCCATATTATTAAAGAGTGTTAAAAAAAATGTCGTCTAATAATACGGAGAACGCGGCTTGTTAAGGGCGACCAAATGTGAATATATCTTTAAACTAATACTGACACGTATAACTACCATTTTTACAGAATACCTGGAATCAAATTTTTGACGTGTGCAGTGTCAGTCTAAAGCAATAAACACATCGGTTTCTCAAAATCAATACAATATATCATACGAAATAATAATCAAAGATCATAGTAGAATATATGCATCATATACAATACATACTATTAGTCTACAAAATATACAACTAGGCTCACATAATACATATACAAAATAAGTCGCTATCTCAAATAATACATCCTATAATACAACATGTAAATATCCTATAGAAGATAAATTGAAATGTCAAAATGTCCATCATCTGCTAGCACACCTACCCAAAAGCCTGAAGGTCCTGAAACCTGAAAAGTCTTAGCCTGACCCGAGTATTATAAAATAAATGGGTCAAACTATCTTTAAATATTCAAAAGGGTGAGAACATGATACATACATACATACATACATACATACATACATACATATATAACATTATATCAAACACAAAGCTCATATAAATAAATGAATCATTGAAATAATCTAACTCGGAATCCATCATAAGACACAAAAATATTTAATCCACAACACATAGAATAATTAAATCACGAACACAGAATAGTCATAGGGTCTAATTTCCAAAATCCAAGATAATCTTAATTCATATCGATCATATTGATCATCCATAACAATCATAATGATTGTACTCATATCGTAGCAAACAAACAAACAATTATAGTATCATCTACATCGATCTGATACCAAAGATCGTCAATACCGTGAAATAGAATCACAACCGATCTTAAGATCGTCCATACCGATCAAGATGATCGTAGCAATCATGACTTGAATTCTCTAGATTATTCATTATTATTATATATCTACCTATATGTATTTATAACTCATACAAATAAAGAAGATCGGGAAGAAACCGCGACTATACCTTTTAAGAATCTATCGGCCCACGGCCGAACACCAAAAGGAAGTATACTATAAAGTGCTAAATACTATCACTTTTAGTAATCACTTGAACTGAACCAAAATGTCTCATACCATTTGGTGAAATTCAAGTATTTACTAGAATCTAATAAATCTCACTCGTTATGGATACCACTGGAAAACCTGAACTACGTTCTCTTAAGGATCTATCGGCCTCCGGCCGAACAACAAAAGAGAATACAACCCTAAAGTTCAAATACAATCCTAAAGCAATTACAAGAATTTAACCAAATCATCCTATTTAACCCAGTGAAGTTCAAGTATTCGCTAATGGGCTAGTAAGTACCGTTGGATCATAGGTTTTGATTGCTAACATGAAAGAACAATTCACGAATTTACAACTATGACAACATCCAGACTCAACAACTCAAAGTATGGTTAGTGTAGTTATATATTTTATCAAGAGTCATCAAATATATATATAAAGTATAGTTTAGTGCTTCGTTAAAATCTTTCCTCAAGAATCATCATTCACATTCAAATAAACTTGCATGCATATTTTATAAAAATCAAGTTTTCAAAAAATGCATGGAGCGGAGCTCGTTCCCGGGCCACTAGTTTAGTAGGCAAGTTCTCCAACCAACAAATGAGCTATGGTATTTTTTTATTTTACAACAGAATTCAGTCGACTGAATCTGTGCACTTTCAAATGCACATGCACGATTTAAACTTAGTCGACTGAACATTCTAAGGCAGTCGACTGACCACTGTATAACTGCCACATTTTCTTAATAGACACTTCCTTTCATGCATAGCTTTCTTCTTTGTAGAAGGTTATGACCAATGCTGTTCGTTAAAGTCTTTTCACCAGAAGTTGTAACTTTCTATCTACTATATATACGCATGAATTTCAATATCAATTTCACTTACTTGCTGATACTTGAATCATATTTTCTAAATTAACTACTCTCTTGAATTCATACATTCATTGCTTACAATAACAGTTCTATATTTCTAAAAGCAATTTGAAACTTCCTAATCTTCATATACACATAACTACACACATCACACTTGAGGACAACATTATAGGAAGGGTGTACTACAAGTGACAAATCCATGTTACTCATAACACACAAAGTCAGGTTAAAATCTAGTTTGTAAGAAATTCCTGTTCGGTTGCTCGGGCGATCAAAGTCCTGTTCGGTTGCTCAGACGGTCAAAGTCATGTTCTGTTGCTCAGGCGGTCAAGTCCTGTTCTATTGCTTAGGCGGTAGGAGTCATGTTCGGTTGCTTAGGCAGTGTAAACCTATTCCTCTGGGTTAAGTGAGGGTTGCTAGTTTTATTTCCAGAAGGAGTCTGGGTGTAACAACCCGCATATTTTACGATTGTACATTTAAATATTTTATTTAAATATAGCATCGTTAGTCGGATTTAAGTCCAAAAAGCTACTTTTTGCAAATAGCCGAATTAGGACATGAGACCACCTCCATTGATTTCAAAATGGCGTTTGCGACTTTTTTAAGTTTAAACATTGATATATTTGGAGTTAGCTAGAATTTTGATGTTTTCACTTAGGGCTTTGGGTTTCAGCCCACTAACCCAACTCATCTTATATCCTAGCTCCACCACCTCTTCTCTTCATTCATTATCACTTTCCTAACACTTCAAGCTTTAGCAAAAATGGGGGAAGATATTGCCTAAGCCCTAGTTTCTTTTGCAAATCCAAGTTCTTGCTCCAAAATCAAAGAGAAGCTTAGGTAAGCATCCTCTTCTTCTTCTCCATCTCCATTTCTCTCCAATTTCAAAAATTTCCTATAACCCAACTTAGGAAATATTTGCTTATGATCTTAGATTGGAGCCTTTAGAGTTGAAATTGAAGAGTAGTTGATCTTCCTTTGTTTTCAAGCTTCTCCATCATTGTTTTTGAGTAAAAGGTGAGTTTTTGAACTCACATCTATGTCTATATCTTTGATAGTTATTAAGTAGTGATTCCTAACATCTATTCCTTGTCCATTTTCTTTGGATTGAATTGGTTTTATGAATATTCCAATTTTTGGTGTTTTGAGGTCAAATCTTTAAAAATCCTAGCTTTGATGTTTGAACATGTTTTTGGTGGTGTATCGAAGAGCCTATAGTGCTGGGTTGCCGATTGGCATAAACCCCTAGCACCCATCGCTCGTCCGATTGCAATTTGTTGAATTTTTGCCCCACTTGGGGGCTAGGCTGAAAATACTGGAAATTCCAGTTCAGTCGACTGAACCAGGAAGTCAGTCGACTGAACCGAACCCAGGAAATTTCGTAGGCCAGTATCAGTCGACTGACCACTCTGGGTCAGTCGACTGAGCCTGGAAACTGAAAGTTTCCAGGCATGATTCAGTCGACTGACCACCCTGGTTCAGTCGACTGAACCTGGAAACAGAAAGTTTCCAAGAACTGTGTCAGTCGACTGACCACCCAGGTCCAGTCGACTGAATCTGCTTGCTTCAGCCCAATTTGCCTATTTTGCTTGCGATTCCTATTTTAATCGATTCGTGATTATCCGATCTGTTGTTATCATTTATTATCGACTTTGATGACTTCTACTTCGGGATTTTGGGGAATATCCATTTTGATGGCTTCGACATCGATTTCTATGGATTTGATTCACTTCTTCAAATGTGAATTTTTGGTGATTGATTGTTTCTACAATCATTTTTGTGACTTGTTACTTTAAAATACAAAGGTTTCTACACTAGTGGTAAATATCAAAACTCTTTCATCAAAATGATTTCAACTCTATTTTCAATATCAAACTCGTTTATAAAACCGTTTTCCAACCTATTGGTATATACAAACCTTTACCTCATTCGTTCGAGAAATTCAATTAAACGACTTAGCAAAACAAGTGGTATGAAACACTTGCGTTTACTTTGTCGGTTAATTCTTAGACTTGTTCGATTGAAACTCTTGTGACAATTTTCGAGTGGAAATTTACAATTTGTTCATAAATATTTAAGTTAAGCCAGTGGTTATGGGACTGAAGCTAAACTCATTTATTTACTAACTTAGTGTAATCGACACTCCTTGATGATTGATGATGATCGTTTTGTGGGTTGGACTAGCAATGTGCGATGTCTCTTTGTCTGCGAGGGAGACTAAACCCCGTTTCTGTGGAGCTTTGGCTCAAAATTGGTGGGGTAGCGACCCATGGTCTTTGGGCCGTTTGTGGAGCCTCGGCTCAAAATTGATGGTTAGCAACCATGGAATAGCGTTCCATTTTATGATACACGTGTTGGTAAGTTTTCATGCTCCCGTTTTGTGATAGGCCTCCCCCTTTTGTATTTTTGGATTTCTAGTTGATGATTTCTATAGTTTGTGATTCACCAATTTTGTGATTGGCTTTGATATATTAGTCAATATTTGTGGTATAGTGAATAAAACAAAGAATATGACATTCTTTTCTGTGTGTTTGAGATTTCTTAAGATATTGTATGATTTTTGTTGTTATTTGATGTATACTTGTCACAGTTGGCATTATTGTTACTATACGTGTTTGTCATATCTCTTATTCTATCTCATTTTACATGATATTTATAGCTAGACTGATCCATTTATTATTTTCTTATTAAATAATACTCGGGTCAGACCGAGATGTTACAGGTGCTTCTGCTTGACTTCTCTTCTGGGAACATTATCTGACTTTTGGCTAACTACTCTACTTTAGTAGTTTTTGTTGTTATACATTCGAGATAGAGACTCCTTGATGTATACATATTCTTTTGTCTAGCACCTGTATCTATTCTTTTGTGATATTGTAGGTCTTATTTAACCCCTACTCTGATATACACTTCTATGTGTTATATTCATATTTGTTTCCACCTTTGTGATATGAATATCTGTGACTGATTTGTATTATGCTTATTTTATATTTGTTTCCGAAAACCACAGAGCCACTGTGTAGTATCTTTGAGTTTGTATCGGTTTGTCGGATTCCCTCTTGAAATGAAATGTATGTTTTACTATCTGACATATCGATGCTCACATAAAGCGATTACACGGATGGTCGCTCCTCAACAGCCTTATTTTCGTGCTAGTTGATGGCATTACTTTGTAGTGTCCTTGGCTAGTGTGAGTATAGAGGTGGGGCGTCACAGCTTGGTATCAGAGCCAAACTTTGGAACAATGTAGAATAATCTAGCAAGGATCATTGTCATAAGTCCTTCTTTGGAATCGTGCTTTAGGATTTATCCGAGTCATAGGACCCGTTCTATTCTATTTTCTTTTATGATGCTTTATTTTATCAATCATGATTGTTTGACATTAATTTTGTGAATAATATTTTTCTTCTTTCTTTCTTTCTTTCTTTCTTTCTTTAAGAAGAGAAATGTTTAGACCAGGCCGTCCCAGCGCCGTTCAATCTAGTGCTACTCCTCAGGATGGAGTATTTATGTCTGCCCAATAGCTTCTAGATCTCGTAAAGAATGCTCAAGATGTCAGACCTATTCCTGAGCCCACTCACCCTAAATTTGAGTATGCACGCTTGTGAAGCGATTATACCAATTTGGGTGGAAAGCCATTCAAGGGTTCCGAAAATGTTATAGAATTCCAAACTTGGCTTAGAACATGCGATCGCATCTTTTCTTGCATGAATCTTATCGATCTTCATCGTGTCCAGGTGGCTTCTAGTATGCTCTAAGAAAGTGCATTAGGTTGGTATGAGCTTCTGATTTTTGAAATTATTGAAGCGGATCTTACTTGGGAGCAATTCTGGGAAAGGTTTGGATCGAAGTTTGTACCAGAAGCTGAAAAAGTGACTCTGGCTCGTCATTTTATAGACCGTGTTCAAGGTGAATCTTTTATGGCAGATTATGTCGCATCTTTTGAATCTCTCTCTAAATATGGGGTCGAGTACATTAGTACCCCATTGAAGAAAAATCAGAGATTTATCTATGTCTTAAATAAGAATCTCAAAAAGCCATTACTTTTGAAGTTAGAAGTTTCTTTTGATCAACTTGTTGATATCGCTCTTCGACTTGAAGAGGTAGATAAAGAAGATGATGTTGAAGTTGGGAGTGCCAAACCAAACTTCAACAACAACAGGAAGAGGCCTAATAAGTTTAAAAGTCCTTATCCCAAAAAGAAAGGGAGGCAAGCAACTCCAGTAGCAAAGACTTTTACCACAAGTGGTTGGCAATGCTACAATTGTGGTTCTAAGGACCATTATGAAAAAAAGTGTTCAAAGCCCCTTGCTTGTCACTATTGGAAAAGTTTAGGTCATTATATATCTGCTTGTCCCAAACTTCAAAGCAAGAACAAGGGAAAGCTAAATGTTGTGCAAGCCCTAGTAACACTTCTCATGGTCAAGGTATTTCTCACTTTATCCTTGATGGTATTATTACGTTTCGTGACCAACCTATTCGAGTTCTTTTTGATACGGGTGTGTCCCATTCTTTTATATCAAAAGAACTTGTCGATACTTTTTCTTTAAGTGTTATGGCTTTGATGACTTCTTTAAGAATTGTGAATCCAGTTGGTGGATCCACAACACTCAGTTTGCTTTGTAAAGATGTCGAGATTACTTTATATGATTTTTCTTTCCAAGCCGATTTGCATGTCATGCGTTACTTAGGCTTCGGAATGATTTTGGGAATGGATTGGCTTAACCGTTATGAAGCCCATGTCCTATGTCCTGAGTGGGTTGAGCGAGCTATTCATCTTCGGCATCCTCATTCTGTTAAGCAGATTTCTATTGTTCTTAAAGATTCGGATTCCAACTTGGCAGCATCCTTATATTCTCTAAACTCCCATGATGAAGACAACGATGATGAGGAAGATGTCAATTCTCTCATTCACGTTGTTCGTAAATTTTCCAAAATATTTGAGACCATTTTAGGATTACCACCTAAGCGAGCAATTGAGTTCAGAATTAGTCTAATCCCTAGAGCTCTACCTATCAGTCATCCTCCTTATCGTATGCCCAATAAAGAAAATGAGGAGATGCGTAAGCAATTATCTGAATTGGAAGAGAAGCAATTTATTCGTTCTAGTTCCTCTCCTTAGTGAGCTTCATCTATTTTTGTAAAGAAATCTGATGGTACTCTTAGGCTTTGCGTTGACTACTGCAAGCTTAATGATCTCACCATAAAAAATAAATATCCTCTACCTCGGATTGATGATTTATTCGACCAACTTAGTGGTGCTAGAGTCTTTTCACAGTTGGACTTAGCAACCGGTTTTCATCAGCTTCGTATTTCAGAGGATAGCATTCCTTTGACATCATTCCGTACACATTATGGATCTTATGAATGGCTTGTTATGCCATTTGGTTTAACGAACGCTCCGGCTTATTTCGTTGACCTTATGAATCGAGTTTTCAAAGACTTCCTCAATAGATTTGTTCTCATCTTTATAGATGATATTCTTGCTTATTCTAAAACCGAGGAAGAGCATGAAAAGCATCTTCGGATTGTGTTGAAAACTCTTAGGAGCAATCAATTGAAAGCAAAATTTTCTAAGTGCCATTTTTGGCAATCTCGTGCGAAATTTCTTGAACATATTATTTCTAAACCTAGAATTTCCATGGATCCTTCAAAGATTGAAGCAATTCAAAATTGAAAGAGACCAGAGAGTGTGACGGAAATTCATAGCTTTCTAGGATTGGCGGGTTATTGCCGTCGTTTTATAAAATACTTTTCTAAAATTTTCGTGCCTCTTACTAGTTTGACAAAGAAGGGAGTTAATTACATTTGGTCAAATAAATGTGAAACATCTTTTAAAAAATTAAAAAACTCCTTTCTGATGCTCCTATTCTTGTGATTCCCGAAGGGAACCAAAACTTTGTTGTTTATACCGATGCTATTCGCGTTGGTTTGGGTGTCGTTCTTATGCAAAGGGAACGTGTTATCGCTTATGCTTCTAGGAAATTAAAGCCAGCCGAGACTGGATATGCCACTCATGATTTAGAGCTCGCGGCTATTGTTTTCACCCTTCAAATTTGGCGTCATTATCTTTTGGGAGAGAAATTTATTCTCTATACCGATCATAAATCTTTGAAGTACTTATTTTCTCAAAAGGAACTTAATTTGCGTCAACAACATTGGCTTGAGTTTCTTGCATCTTAAGATCTTGATATTCTTTACACTCTCGGAAAGGGAAATCGTGTTGCCGATGCCCTTATTCGTAAGCAACAAGCGGTTGTTTCTATGATGATATCCGAATGGAATGATCTTGAGATTTTTTCCACTTGTGAGATTCGAGATCGCGAATACGATTCATGTTCATCTCTTGTTTTATGTAGCCTTGAGGCTCATCCTTCTCTCTTCGACCGCATTCTTGAAGCTCAAAAGCTAGATCCCGAATTGGCTCTTCTTAGCCAAAGTTGTAGGGATAAAATATTAGCGATCTTCGTAAAGACATTTTAGAAGATTCTCATCGTCCTAAATTTACCATTCATCCCGATAGTAGTAAAATGTACACTGATATGAAGCGACTTTAATTATTGGGATGGAATGAAATCTGATATTGCTAACTTCATCAAAGTCCCGGTGGGTTATTGCAACCTTTGGACATTCCAATTTGGAAGTGGGATCAAGTCTCTATGGACTTTATTGGCGGACTTCTCCGTTCTTGTTTGGGCCATGATAGCCTATAGATGATAGTTGATAGACTCACAAAATCTGCCTACTTTATTCCCGTTTGGTCCAATCGGACCATGCCTCTTTTGGCCAAACTTTATGTTAAAGAAATTGTTAAATTGCATGGAGTTCGAGTTCCTACTTCTATCGTTAGCGATCATGATCCATTGTTTACTAGTGGATTTTGGAAGAGTCTTCAAAAAGTTTTGGGAACGAAGCTTAATTTTAGCACCGCTTATCATCCTTAATCCGATGGGCAAACCGAGCAAGTCAATCAAACGCTTGAAGATCTTCTTCGTTCATGTGTTCTTGATTTTGGTGGAAGTTGGGAAGATCATATTTCTCTTGTTAAGTTTTTCTATAATAATAGCTTCCAATCTAGTATTGGTATGGCACCTTTTGAGGCACTCTATGGAAGGCCATGCCGATCTCCTTCTTGTTGGCTTGAGGCCGGTGAGAGGCTGGTTTTAGGTCCAAATTTTTTTCATGATTCCACAGAAAGGATTGACCTTATTTGCCATAGGATGAAAGAAGCCCATAGTAGACAAAAATCCTATGTCGATAACCGAAGAAGGAAATTAGAATTTTCTGTGAGAGATTTGGTGTTTATTCGTGTTTCACCTATGAAGGGTGTTGTGCGTTTCAGTCGATCGAGAAATTAGCACCTCGATACATTGGCCCATTTTCCATCATCCAACGCATTGGTTCCATGGCTTATCGCCTTTTATTACCGGCTCAATTTTCTGCTATTCATGACGTGTTTTATGTTTCTCAACTACGGAAATGCCTTCGAGATTCCTATTCTATTCTTGAGCCCGGTGTTGTGGAAGAAATTGAAGTTTCTCCTAATTTGACTTATGAGCAACATCCTATTCGTATCATTCCTACGGAGGTTAAACACCTTCGAAATAAATATGTTCCGCTTGTGAAAGTTCAATGGTCCTCAAATCCTAAGGATTGCTCATGGGAATCTAGAGAATTCATCGAGCGAACACATCCGGACTTACTCTCTCGTTCTCTTTAGAGGTGGACTTCTATTTCAAATTTTCTTTTGTGTTGATATGCTTTTATGGTTGTTACCTTTTATTTTCTCTTTAAGTATTGCGAGGACGCAATTTCTTTAAGGAGAGGAGTCTGTAACAACCTGCATATTGTACGATTGTATATTTAAATATTTTATTTAAATATAGCATCGTTAGTCGGATTTAAGTCCGAAAAGCTACTTTTTGCAAATAGCTGAATTAGGACTCGTAACCACCTGCAATGAGTTCAAAATGGAGTTTGCGACCTTTTTAAGTATAAACATCGATATGTTTGGAGTTAGCTAGGATTTTGATGTTTTCAGTTAGAGCTTTGGGTTTGGGTTTGGGTTTCAGCTCACTAGCCCAACTCATCTTATATCCTAGCTCCACTCCCTCTCATCTTCATTCATTATCATTTTCCTAAACTTCAAGTTCAGCAAAAATGGGGAAAGAGATTGGAAATTAAAATCCTAAGCCCTATTTTCTTTTGCAAATCCAAGTTCTAGCTCCAAAATCAAAGAGAAGCTTCGGTAAGCATCATTTTCTTCTTCTCCATCTCAATCTCTCTCCAATTTCAGAAATTTCCTATAACCTAACTTAGGAAATATTTTTTTATGATCTTAGATTGGAGCTTTTAGAGTTGAAATTGAAGAGTAGTTGATCTTCCTTTATTTTCAAGCTTCTCCTTCATTGTTTTTGAGTAAAATGTGAGTTTTTAAACTCACATCTATGTATATATCTTTGATAGTTGTTAGATAGTGATTCCTAACATCTATTCCTTGTCCATTTTCTTTGGATTGAATTGGTTTAATGAATATTCCAATTTTTGGTGTTTTGAGGTCAAATCTTTAAAAATTCTAGCTTTGATGTTTGAACATGTTTTTGGTGGTATATCGAAGTGCCTATAAGGCTGGGTTGCCGATTGGCATAAATCGCTAGCGTCCATCGCTCGTTCGATCGCAATTTGTTAGATTTTTGCCCTACATGGGCTAGGCTGAAAATACTGGATTTTCCAGTTCAGTCGACTGAACTGAACCCAGGAAATTTCCTGGGCCAGTATCAGTCGACTAACCACTCTGGGTCAGTCGACTGAGCTTAGAAACTGAAAGTTTTCAAGCATGATTCAGTCGACCGACCATCCTGGTTCAGTCGACTGAACCTGGAAACAGAAAGTTTCCAGGAATTGTGTAAGTCGACTGACCACCCTGGTCCAATCGACTGAATCTGCTTGCTTCAGCCCAATTTGCCTATTTTGCTTGCGATTCCAATTTTAATCGATTTGTGATTATCTGATTTGTTGTTATCATTTATTATCGACTTTGATGATTTCTACTTCGGGATTTTGGGGAATATCCATTTTGATGGCTTCGGCATCGATTTCTATGGATTTGATTCACTTCTTCAAATGTGAATTTTTGGTGATTGATTGTTTCTACAATCATTTTTGTAACTTGTCACTTTAAAATACAAAGGTTTCAATAATAGTGGTAAATATCAAAACTCTTTCATCAAAACGATTTCAACTCTATTTTCAATATCAAACTCGTTTATAAAACCATTTTCCAACCTATTAGTATATACAAACCTTTACCTCATTTGTTCAAGAAATCCAATTAAATGACTTAGCAAAACAAGTGGTATGAAATACTTGCGTTTACTTTGTCGGTTAATTCTTAGACTTGTTCGATTGAAACTCTTGTGGCAATTTTCGGGTGGAAATCTACAATTTGTTCGTAAATATTTAAGTTAAGCCAGTGGTTATAGGACATGAAGCTAAACTCATTTATTTACTAACTTAGTGTAATCGACACTTCTTGATGATCGATGATGATCATTTTGTGGTTAGACTAGCAATGTACGATGTCTCTTTGTTTACGAGGGAGACTAAACCCCGTTTCTGTGGAGCTTTGGCTCAAAATTGGTGGGATAGCGACCCATGGTCTTCGGGCCATTTGTGGAACCTCGGCTCAAAATTGACGGTTAGCAACCATGTAATAGCGTTCCGTTTTGTGATACACGTGTTGGTGAGTTTTTATGCTCCCGTTTTGTGATAGGCTTCTCCTTTTTGTGATTTCTGGATTTCTAGTCGATGATTTCTAGAGTTTGTGATTCACCATTTTGTGATTGGCTTTGATATATTAGTCAACATTTGTGGTATGGTGAATAAAACAAAGAATATGACATTCTTTTCTGTGTGTTTGAGATTTCTTGAGATGTTGTATGGTTTTTTTTGTTATTTAATGTATACTTGTCGCAGTATGGCATTATTGTTACCATACGTCTTTGTCATATCTCTTATTCTATCTCATTTTACCTGATATTTATAGCTAGACTGATCCGTTTATTATTTTCTTATTAAATATTACTCGGGTCAGACCGAGATGTTACAGGTGCTTCTGCTTGACTCCTCTTCTGGGAACATTATTTGACTTTTGGCTAACTACTATACTTTAGTATATTTTATTGTTATATATTCGAGATAGAGACTCCTTGATGTATACATATTCTTTTGTCTAGCACTTGTATCTATTCTTTTATGATATTGTAGGTCTTATTTGACCACTACTCTGATGTACACTTCTATGTGTTATATTCATATCTGTTTCCGCCTTTGTGATATGAATATCTGTGACTGATTAGTGTTATGCTTATTTTATATTTGTTTCTGAAGACCACATAGCCACTGTGTAGTAGCTTTGAGTTTGTATCGGTTAGTCGGATTCCCTCTTGAAATGAAATGCATGTTTTACTATCTGACATATCGGTGCTCGCACAAAGCAATTACACGGATGGTCGCTCCTCAATAGCTTATTCTTTGTGCTAGTTGATAGCATTACTTTGTAGTGTCCTTGGCTAGCGTGAGTATAAAGATGGGGCGTCACACTGGGACTAGACGTAGAACGGGAGTTCGAACTAGTATAAAAATTTCTCGTGTCATTTTACTTTACTGCTATTATTTTTATGCACTAGTTATTTTTATACTTATATTCGACATCGGTTGATAACATAGTTTATATCACATTGCCACTACATTTACGTTGTTTACAACTGTTAGCCATTTCGATCCTACAGCATAACGGTCACTTTTATTTGGTATCGGAGCATAGCGACTTTCATTTGGTATCAGAGCCTAGGATTCTAGAAATCATAACAACATCCTAGAATAAATGGCCAAAAAGAGACCTAATCAAGGCAACAGGAAGAGAAAGAGCAATAAAGAAGAATCAAAAGAGCAAACAAGCAAATGCTTCATGGCTAAACTCAGATCACAATCGGTATGCTTAGATTCTTTATATAAAAATATTTTGTTAGCACGTGATGAATTATTAAAAGTTTGAATAAAGTTAATGGAATTGCATTAGCTAAGTTAAAAGATTGTGAGCAAGAAATTTCCAATTTAAAAGAGGAAAATAAATCTTTAATAAAACAAACTAAATGTTTTGAAAATACCGTGTAGAACTTGCTTTATAAAAAGATTTCCTACGAAAAAAAAATGAGCAGTTAGAAGAGAAAAACACTAATCTTTTGGAGGAAATCAATGTTTTGAAAAATAGAAATACATTTTTGGAAAATTCTGTAAACAATTCTAGTTCTTTAATTTTGTCTCTTGAAAAGAGAATGAAGCTTTAATTAAAAAGAATTTAGAATTATCTAAAGAATGTGAGATTTTAAAAGTTAATAATAAAATTTTGCAAAAAGAAGTTTGTGATTCTAAGGCAAAATCTGAAAGATTAAATATAAAAACTATAAATTTTAACAAAGGTAAAGATAATTTATCTTCCTAAGTTACCAATTCAAAATCTCACAATGATAAAAGCAATTTTGGCTATAAACAAGCTAAAAGTAAAAATAGTACTAGATATGCATTCTTGTACGAAAAATTTAATGATAGTACTAGTAACGAAGATAGTTCTAAAACCACTTATAATCGTAATAATACTTTGTTTAGAACCGGTAGAAATTATTTTACAAGTACTAAGATAATGACTTATAGTATTAAGATATGGATTCCAGCTAATATGATTTATCACAATAAACAACTTTATATTAGCAACTATTATAAGAATATGATATGTAATGAAAACTATATCTTTAAAGGTTCAACCGCACGCAAATGGGTATGGTTTCCTAAAATTAGGAAATTATAAGAACCTTGGGTATCGCATGCTTTAAATGTCAATTTTTTTCTGATACCTTAAATTATAAGTAGTAGTTATTTTGTTTTATATTGTTCTATGTTAACACTTATGTGGAATATAATTTATGTCATCATATAAACTCTCCGTTTTGTCGATGAAAAGGGGAGAAAGATATTGTTCTAACATTATTTGCAGAATAAACGATGCAAGCATAGATTAAGGGGGAGAAAAGATTAATTATTTACAGGAATATGTAGTATAGATTCAGAGGGAAAAATCTATAGCACAATTACAGGAATATATTCAGAGGGAGAGATAAGTCAACAAAGATTATCGAAGATTTGTCTGTAGCAAATGGAGTTGTCATCATCAAAAAGGGGGAGATTGTTGGATCATAGGTTTTGATTGCTGACATGAAACAACAATTTATGAATCTACGACTACGACAACATCCAGACTCAACGACTCAAAGTATGGTTAATATAGTTATATATTTTATCAAGAGTCATCAAATATGTATATGGAGTCTAGTTTAGTGCTTTGTTACAATCTTTCCTCAAGAATCATCATTCACATTCAAATAAACTTGCATGCATATTTTAGTAAAAATCAAGTTTTCAAAAAATGCATGGAGCGGGGCTTGAATCCGGGTCACTAATTTAGAAGGCAAGTTCTCTAACCAAATGAGCTATGGTATTTTTTGTTTAACAATCAAACTCAGTCGACTGAATACATTCAGTCAGTTAACCAAATCTATGCACTTTTAAATGCACATGCACGATTTAAATTCAGTCGACTAAATATTCTAAGGCAGTCGACTGACAACTGTATAACTGCTACATTTTCTTAATAGACACTTCCTTTCATGAATAGCTTTCTTCTTCACAGAAGGTTATGACCAATGCTGTTCGTTAAAGTCTTTTCGCCAGAAGTTGTAACTTTCTATCTACTATATATATATGCATGAATTTCAAGATCAATTTCACTTACTTGCTGATACGTGAATCATATTACTGAATTAACTACTCTCTTGAATTCATACATTCATTGGTTACAATAACAATTCTATATTTCCAAAAGCAATTTGAAACTTCCTAATCTTCATATACACACAACTACACACATCACACTTGAGGATAAGATTATAGGAAGGGTGTACTACAAGTGACAAATCCGTGTTATCAGAACACATAAAGTCAATTTAAACTCTAGTTTGTAAGAAATTCCTATTCGGTTGCTCAGGCGGTCAAGTCTTGTTCGGTTGCTTAGACGGTCAAAGTCCTGTTCGGTTGCTTAGGCGGTAGAAGTCATGTTCGGTTTCTCAGGCGGTGTAAAACTATTCCTCCGGGTTATGTGAGGGTTGCTATTTTTAATTCCAGAAGGAGTCTGGGACTAGACGTAGAATGGGAGTTCGAACCAGTATAAAAATTCCTGGTGTCATTTTACTTTACTGCTATTATTATTTTACGCACTAGTTATTTTTATACTCATATTAGGCATCAGTGGATAACTTAGTTTATATCACATTGCCACTACATTTACATTGTTTACAACTGTTGGCCATTTCGATCCTACTGCGTAACAGTCACTTTTATTTGATATCGGAGCATAGCGACTTTCAAGTACCACTCAAACATTCTATTCAACGAATTGTACAATATTCGATGAAGCGTTAATCGAGACCATTTAAACCAATCGGTAAAACTAAGTCGATTATTAGCACTCTCCATTTTATAGAACTAAAGCACTCAAAATATTTATCTTTTAAGTGTTTATAATCTAGAATACAGTATATAATTTTCCATAAATTCATTTATTATATAACTTTATATAGATATTTACTATTTGATAAAAATATTCCATGAAACCGAATTATGCTAAATTTGCACTTATATACGTCCATAATTGTCTCAAAATCTCATACAAGATATTTAGCTAACAAACCATGTTCCAAATCCCATATATATAAGTCCACTTATTTTATAAATTCATACTTATTACTCTTCCAAACCCCATTTGATATATATGTACCTCTGTATGTATGTATCCATATTATTTATAAATAAATTAAGTTTATATTTCCAAAATTATATTTCCAAATCCATATAGGTATTTAAAAATTTATTTAGAAACAACTAAGTTTTATATTCTCAAAAATCCAAAGTTCATAATCCATAACCCTTTCTACCAAAATAATTAATATAGGTGTATATATATTCAGTTTATAAAATTATTTATAAAAAAATTGATTGATATAGAAATTTATTTTTAAATCTCTATATTATTGTAAACTATCTTTTTGCAAATGGTTTTATTTGAACTATATTTATACTAACTAGATTTACAAATAAACAATTTCAAAATTATTGAAACAAGCATCACCAAATTAAAGGAACAAAACTCAGGAAATCCGAAGTAAAACACCCGTAAAAATTCATCAAACAACAGGGGAACAAACATGCATTGAATCGGCATATCGATGGATCAAACGACGCTTGGAACTCATGTTCTAGGTGCTTGACGGTGACCGATTATCTCCGTCTGGTCCACCGATGGGACGTCTAGAAAGCGAGTTCCAAACATTTGTTTTCTCACCGATAGCCACTATAGTTTATGGTATGATTTCCTTGCTTTTTGACATCCTATACTTGATATTTAAGATCTGAAGCACACATGCAAGCCTAGAGTAAGTGATCAAAACAAGCTAAGCATAGGAAAGAGATTGAAATTGATTTACTTAAATAGTCTTAACATGGGATCATTTGCAACTACATAAAATCAAAATCAACATCATAATTCACTATAAAATCACAAACATGCTATAAGAATTTATAGATAGGTTGTGTGAGTGATTAACTCACCTTATTCACCAATTAGATTTGCAAACTACTTCCATTTGAAACAAACCATAATATTAGTTTACATCCAAACCAAAAGGCAACCAAATCAAACATAATAAATGAAAATGGAACTAGTTTATAAGATAAACTAGGGCTAAGAATACTTACTTTAATTTTCCTTGATTTTCTAGCAATTTCCTTATATTTTAATTTTTTATTTAGCTTCTAGGTTTGAAAGGGGAAACCTAGTTTCTTTAGTTTTCTATAGTTAGGAAAATAAACATACAGAACATTGAAGGGAGGAGTTATCTCATGTCAAATTTGTAAATAGGCTTAGACCCAATAAGAACTAATTTAATTCCTTATTTAAATTAAAAGAACTATTTTCTTTTACTTACCAAATTACAACCCAACTTCATGTTTTAATTAATTACAATAGCCTCATGAATCAAGCCCGACGATAACATAACTTTTTAAATGTATTTAAAACAATAACAATTTATATAAGAACCCTATAAATCCCAAACTCTCTTTTATTTGAAATAAAAGATTCAAGTCAACTAATTATCTTCTTATTAAATTCTATTTCAATTTATCCTTAAACAAAACACTAAAATTCTAATTTCTCCATATCACAAATTTTTAGAATTAATCATTCTAAAAAAAATATCTTATAAAAGACTGTAAATTTCAAAATAATGATTTAAATTCTACAAGTTAAATCATTATTTATTTTATTTTACTAACTCAAAAATTCGGATTGTTACGTGAGTCGTTATGTTATTTCATTGTCATGTTTAACTCTCTTTTGGGTTATATAAGTGAGTTTCAAGTACATGGAAGCAAAGGCTAACTTGCTGCTTTTAGTTTCATGAATATAGTATGTTGCGTGATAAATAGGTACGTAGTAGATTTAGAGTTGAGATTTGATTGGTGATTTTATAACCTTGATATGGGATGCCACTTTTGGGCTTTGTTTTCTTTTGTTGGGTTGGGCCATATGTGACAAGTTGTAGTTTTTCGATCTAGCCACGCAAAGGAGATGCTGCCGAAATTTTTCAAAAACTTAGGCATAAGTTGATAAAAAGTTAGCACAAGGGTTTTTGGATATGATCGATAGTCATAAGAATCTACGGCAAAGATTATTGGGAATAGCCTAAGTGAGTTTGAAATTTTAGTGACAATATGGAAAGTTGTCACTATAGTGCAGTTGTTGTTATTTATTCATTTCTAGTGTTTATATCTTGATTCGGGCGAGAGGGCCTTGTTGGCTAACATGTGCATGTGTAGGTAGGACAGTGTCTAGGATATATTTGTGTGAAATTTGATGTTTTAAGCACAGATTGAAGAGGATTTTTATACATCATCAAATATACTAGGGTGTTACGGTTTGTTGCTTAGTCCTTCAGGATTTCAGGGACAAAATCTTTTTAGGGGGTCGAGCGTTACAACCTGTATTTTTAGACTGCTCTGAATATTTAAATTTTGGATATTTAAATATTTAATTGATTTATTTTATCGATAAGCTGAAAAATCAATTTTTGTAGATGAATTTTTTACGACTCATGATTATTTCCATTGGGTCTGGATAGTCCGAGTGAGGCAGGATGAGTTAGCATCGATATATTCCGACTATATGATTCTGAGTTAGGAGGTCGAGTAAATTGAGGGACTCAAAAAGTTAACTTTTGTATATGTTGGAATTAGGTCCTGGAAATAGTTCCATTGAATTCAAATTGGGAGTATTTGGCTAGAAATGCCAGTGAGCGTGCTTTGATTGGAGGTCGTGAATTTGGGCATGAGTAGTGTTAGTTAGATTATCTATATAAGGACCCCTTCTCTCTTCATTTTCCAAATCAGATCCATACAAGCCGAAATAAAATTACTTCATCGAATGGCTATAGTTCACCACGGTTACCAGAGGCCGTTTCAGGCAAAAGTTCCAACTAGGAAATTGTTCAACTAGGGGAGACGAGGTGATTAGATGGTGGGATTCTCATAGTTCGACGTGTGGCAGTCGGAATTTGTGTTCGACGACGACACGTTTATTGGCCCAGATCTTGAGCTACGAGCAGTGTTAGGTGATAGGGTCGATGGCAGTAGGTTTGCCGTGGATTGGGGAGCTCGTATGTAGAGTGCGACGACGTTTGGTCACCTCAAGTGATGGTGATAGTAGATAAATAGAACATTGAGGGTTTCGATGTGGGGTTAGCTGGGTTTGTTTCAAACATGATTATGGCTATCTAATTGGTTAATTAGGGATTAATGATGTAATTAATAAATTAATTATACTATTTAATTTGTAAATCTCATGAAACTTATATCTATTTCATATGAGGTAAGGTTCATAGGCAGTCGGTCACGTTGGACTCTTATCAATGATAACAACGCAGTGGAATTAGATTCGCGAAAATTGGAGCTCGTAGAATTTCGAGCTAAAATTGAATGCTATTCGATTTTAGCCGAAACCAAGACGCTTCAGCGATAACTGAAATTTCGATGAGTTAAACTCTCCTTTTTGGTTAATTAGTATGTTATATAGTAGATAAAAATTATTGATTGTTTGCTTGGATGTTTTATTTGTTTGATTTTTAGGTTTGGGTAAATTATTATTTTTGAAAATGGATAATGTACAAAGTGACAAAATAATGTTGATTTAATATAGTTACGTTGTTTATATAATAACGTAGTTTATTTATGTATATTTCTTTGGTGTTATCTATTTGGTCGAATAAACACCGTCAAATAATAAACGAAAGAGTTTATTTTGAATGACAATTGTTTAGCAGAATAAATCCTCGTTCTGCTATTGTATTAATTGGAAATTTATTTAGGTGCTAGCTGGTTAATGCTGGATAAGTGATGTGTTAATAATTAATTGTTAATTATGGATTTGGTTTACATGTATGTCTGCTTATATAAATACATGTAGTTTAACTTGGGAAGTTAAATTGAATTTCATGGTAGCTTGTTTAATACCATTGTGGTCGCTAAACCTCTTTCTGATTTTGGAAAGTTATGAATTTAAATTAACTTCAATTTTATAATTTGAAGTAAAGTGATTATTTAATTATTATTTTAACAAAGTGTTTTATAAAATTATTTCTATAGTAGTATTAATTATTATATTACATAAATTGTTTTAAATCAAATTATTATATTTAATCTTTTAGAATTAATTATTATACTAATGTTTTTTAAAGATAATTAATTAAGGTTTTTTAAAGATAATAAATTATTTTATTATTAATTGTTTAAAGCTGGTTATTATTTTATTAGCAATATTGTATAAAAGTTTATTAATTATATTTTTAAACTTGTTTAAAGTTATTTTTTTATATCATATTATTTAAAATGTTTTAAAGGTTAATTATTATATTATTTAAAAAATTTAAAAGTTCTATTATTATATTGTAATAATGCTTTAAAGTTTTATTATTATATTATTAAAAATGTTTATATTTTATTTTTTATCATGTTAAAGTTTTTATTCATTATAATTAAATAATAAATTATTTATAAAAGGATTCTGTTTTATAAAAGGATTTACTAAAGGAGTTTATGAATTTGAAAGAAATTTAAAATTGGAAAAGAAGTTAGTTTTTAAATGATTTCAGAAAGGAGGTTTATAAATGGTTTTAGAGATTCGGAGGGGAAGTTTTATAAATGGGTTTTTGAGATTTATAAAGAGTATTTAAAATAAACTTAAGGATTTATAAAGAAGTTTTATAAATAGATTAGAGATCTATAAATAAGCTTTATAAATTTATAAAGGAGATATTTATAAGAATTAAGAGGTTTATGGAAAGGAATGGTGTTTTGAGTTATTTATATCTCTGTTTTATGACATTTGGGTTTGATCATTTTAATATGATTTTGAAATAGAAAATATTTCTATGTGTTTGGTAAATATACTTATTCCATTTTATAAGCATGTGAAAAGGATTTTCCATGTTTTGAAAGGAATGGTTTGTGAATATACTTACCCAGTGAGATAAGTACATGAATATTTTGATGAATATTTTGGAAAGAGATTTAATTAGTGAAACATTAATTTAAGAGGCTTAGTGGTTTCCATGGGAAATGCAGTCTCTATTTTGAATGTTTGTTTATTTGATAGTTAAATAACCGACTATCAAATCTTGGCCTAAATATTTAATCCTGCTTAATTTTGGTTGTACGAAAATAATCTTTCCCTACTTAACACTGAAGGATTTAACTCTGAAAATATCTAGGAGAAACATGGGGATCATATGGTACAGTTACATCGATGGTGCTATACTCTACGTATAAACTAGTTTTGTTATCTTATAATGAATGATAAGAAAATCTGTCCGCGTAAAAGATCAGGAGGTGATCTCCACTCTTATGTATTGTTTGATTATTTCCGAAATAACCAATATTAAGTGTTATGGAAATCGATCGATCGGTATTGGAACATCCAGTAAGTGGGGAAGTGTACTTATATGAGATGACTTGAAACTGTAGCCATTAAAAAACCATATACAGTTTCAATTATTGGAGAAGATTCAAGTTTTGTTCGAGATGTTGGAATCCATTTGTGATTCCGAGACCTATTAGGGTATGGGAATCCATGTGTGATTTCGAGATCTATGTTGAGATGTAGGAATCCATGTGTGATTCTGAGACACATTGGGGTATGGAAATCCATGTGTGATTCCACATGGATTCCGAGATCTTTGTTGAGATATGGGAATCCATGTGTGATTCTGAGACCTGTTGGGTTATACGAGTCCATGTGTGGTTCTGAGATCTGTTTGAGTGGATACTCATGTGTTGGAATGCCAGATGTAGCCTCACCAACGATAATGACTAAAACCAAAGATATGATGCATAGCGGGGGTTTAGCTAACCCAGAAGAGTGCGGTTGTCTCCTTCCCGGAGTTACCTACAATTGTTATGCATGCATGAAGTGATGCATTCGGCCAGCATGGCCATATATGTATTTTCTACTGTATATCACTAGGGATGTATTGTTGCTTCGGAAGGGTAACTCCGATCCTCGTGCAGGAGGACTATTCTCGAAGTGTTGAGGACTTCTCCATTGAATCCTACACAATTAACGAACGCACCTTAGTAGTTTTTTATTATATACCTATAAATGTCGCGATGTACACTCGTAAGCATCACGGCTACTTGATTATTGATATTTTCGCCCTTAAACATTATTATAATATCACTGTATTTTCTAATATAGATGGTTTAGTTATCGTAAGTTAAAACCCGTACATGTTTATGTGTGGCGTGGCCTTATGAGATGCCTTTTATTTTGAAAGGGTTTTATAAAAATAGAAATCAATATGCTTTGATTGAGTTTTCTCATATTGGTTTAATAGATTGATCCGGGCATTATTTTCTTATAATGCTCAGGTCAACCCGAGTATGTTTTAGATTTAGTTCTGGATGCTTTGTAGCTTTAGGAGATGAGCTGGATGCCTCTGAGATGTATTCATGTAAAGTTTTATTTCTGCTGCATTTTTTGATTTTTTATTTATCAGCACTTGTAAAAGAAGCCTGTTATAAGTATTTAAGCTGATGATTGTTTCGTTGACTTGATTGATGGATATGTATGTTAAAGTCTTCTTTTTGTAAGTTCTGTTGTATTTTATATATTACTCGTCACGATATGAGATTCTATTCTGTCTTTTCTTTCTTTCACTCCAACATTCTGTCTTTCTTGCACTTGAATGTTCAGCATGTGAATGTCGTGGATTTATTAGTGTTGACTTTTAAGGGTCGAAAAAGGCAGGTCGTACACTAATATTGTCCTCTATCTTTTAAGTATAGTCTTTCTCGTTGTCACTTCACCGGACTTTCACTAATCTAACTGTCTTTTTTCTTATCTTCTTCTCATCTCTTGCTATAGCATGAACTGGTTGCCAAACAAAATTCGGATCTAGTTCCACTACTAAATCTTCCAATGCAGTAAGAATAATAGTTGTCTCTAGATCATGCACATGCTTTCTAAGATGAGAAACATGAAAGCATTATGGACTCCTGCTAAACTACTTGGTAAATCTACATAATACATGTGTTTCTTGATCATCTATTTAATAGGAACACCGTGGAAGTATTCGACTCATGATTGGGAGTTGGAAGCGATAGTATTTGCTTGGAAGATATAAAGGCATTATTTTCTTGGAGAGAGGTTCGAGTTGTATATGGACCACAAGTCGTTGAAGTATCTATTCTTCTAGAAGGACCTTTACATTCTTCAACAGCGGTGGATAGAGTTTTTAGCCTCCTATGACTTTGGCATTTCCTACATGCTTGGTAAGGGAAATGCGGTCGTTGATGCTTTAAGTAGGAGACATGCTAGCTTAGGAGTAATGTTCCTAGAGTGAAAGCAATCGGAATTTATTGCTGGCTATGATTTTAGACCTTGGCGTGGGTTAGAGTCGGAAGTGTTAGCTAGTTTTGACGGTCATACCTATCTTGATTGAGGAGAACGGAACTAGCTAAAGGCGAGACATTAGACTAGCAAAAATCATGGTGAAGATAGAGGGAGGTGTAGAGTCTAAGGAGATGAATAAGTACCGGATCGACCATGATAGTGCTCCGTAAGGATGAGAGATTATTCCTAATATCGATGGGTTAGGGATGAGGTGCCACGAGAATGCTATCATTCGAGATTGACTATACATCCCGGGGAAATGAAATATACCACGACATGAGATGGACATTTTATTAGGAAGGGATGAAGAAGGATTTAGGACATTCATCTCGAAGTGCATGAACTGTTAGTTGGTAAAGACAGAGTAGAGAGGCCGAGTGGCTTGCTGCAACCGCTTGAGACTCCCAAGTTGAAATGGGAACAAGCCTGGATGGACTTCATAGATGGATTGTTGACTAGAGGCGGGTAAGAGAGAATTTTTGTCATAGTCGAAAGATTGACTAAGAGTGCCTGAATCATATCCATCAAGTCATGTAGAATGACATCCAAATTGGCTGAGTTGTATGTGATATGGTTATCTGATTCCATGATGTGCCAAGGAGCATTGTGAGCAACCGAGACCCTTTGTTCACTAGTTGGTTTAAAAGAGCACATAAGAGGCGTTGAGGACAGAGTTGCAACCCGGTATGGCTTATCACCCACAAAATGATGGGTAGACCGAAAGGGTGAATCATATTCTAGAAGATCTTCTACGGCTGGCATTCTTGATTTCAATGGCTCGTGGGATGACTGTTTGCACATAGTAGAGTTTTCTCAGTCTAGCATTGGTATGATACCATTTGAGGCGTTATATGGCCGACCGTGTAACGCTCCTTCATGTTGGTGGGAAGCGGGTGAGAAACTGATAATTGGGCCAAAGGTGATTAAAGAGACTTTGGAGAAGATCGAGATCATTCGACAACAAATGAAAGCTGCCCTGGACAGATAGAAGTGTTACACTAATAGGAGAAAACATGACTTGAAGTTCTCTGTTGGGGATATGGTGTTTGTCAACATCTCTCTGCTGAAGAATGTTGTTGGATTCCACTTAATGGAGAAGTTGGCACCATATTCATTTGTCCTTTTCTAATGCTTGAGAGAATCAAAAATCTAGCATATAGAGTCGACTTGCCTTAGAAATGACGAGCACGCACAATATGATCCACATATCTCACTTCTGAATGTTCGTGAACGGCTCAAGCGTGATTGTGAAACCGAATCGACTTTATGATGTAAAGATTGAACCAAAAGCATCGAGATCTCATAGGCTTATTCATAACGTTGTGTGTAATACGAAGCAGCTTAGGAGGAAAACAGTAGAACTAGTGAAGGTTCAGTGGAATGTGAGCGAAAGCAATTGTATTTGGGAGACCGTGGAGAGCATGAGGACCACTTTTCCAAAGCTCTTTATTTGGTGAGACTTCTGTTTATCGCATTTACTTTCACTTTCGATATCATATATGGTAGTTTAGTATCTTACATGCTAGGGTAGGCGTAGATATCACTTATTTCTTTTGCGTACATGTTTGATGTTTGACATGTTTGCTCGAGGATGATAGGCATGTGAAGTAGCTATGTCCGACTTTACCTTGTTTGTATTGGGGATTTCGAGGGCAAATTCCTAAAGGGCATAGAGTATAACGACCCGTATTTTACATATCGGAGGATCGTAAAGTATTATTTTTAAATTTATATGAGGTCATATGAATCTATAACTTTATGAAATGCCTATTTGAGACATTTCATATATTGAGAATTTTTCTAGACGATTTTAACCATGAAAACTTTTAACGTCCATAACTGTTGATAGGAGATGAATTAGCATCCGAGACCACTTTCATTGGAAAGATATGATGGTTTTTCTTTTCGTAGAGTGGTATTTATAATGATTTGGACTTTCTAACTATGAGATATAGTTGTTTGAAGATTGGCATTTTTTGGAGCAGCTTAATGGGTATTTAGTGAGTATGGGGGCAAACCCACTAACCCATTTCAGGTTTGACGACCTTTCAGGCCTGAACCATCATCCCCAAATCACTTTTACACCTTCTTCCATAGATACAAACCTCCATTAACCCATTCTCTACCCTAAACCTTCTATTTTCTCCTCCAAATCAAGTCTAAATCATAGACTAATGTTAGATTAGCAAGGGATTCACTAGATATCTTCAAATCTACATATTTGGGGAGGGAAAATTGGGTTTTTATTGTTGATTCCTAGATTTGCCTCGATTTGCATGCAAATCTACACTTTTTGGGTATTTGGTAAGTAATCAATCATAACTCACCTTAGTATATGTATTTATGGCCTTGGCATGTTTTAAACTCATTTTTAAAGTTAAAATCATGTTTTGGAACTGTTTTTAAAGTCAAACTTGAAGTAAAAAATAAATAAAATGTTTCTAAGTGTTTTAATCATGTTGATTTGATGTATGGATGTCTTGATGTATGTTAGGCTATATTAGATACACAATATAGGATGACTTACAATGGATAGTTGTATGGTTGCATGCTTGAATGATTGAATGTTGTTTGGTTCGTGTATGGTGTTTGAGAAAAATTCTTATATGGTTAAAACGCTCATTGGAAAGACGTATAATTAGGAATGATGAAACCGGCCTTTGATGGATCAACTCGAGATTTTTGGTAGGTGTATCATTGCATATGGGATGCATATTAATGGATGGAGCATAGCGGTGGAATCGATGCAAAATTTGGACTTAACGAAGCTACAGGAATTTGGTTCGTCCTTGGTTTGTTCTGGCTAGGCCTTGGTGCGGTGGCCTGTTAGAGACTGTTCGATCAAAAGTCGAAGCGGTGGATGGACGTGGGGTTTGGTTCAATGGCGATGGGTGCTCGGCACCCGAACAAGAATGGTGGTTTGGTGGGGAGTCTGTTCGTGACTTGAATGATATGGCGGTTCGATGGTGGTGCATTCTTGGTGACCGAGCCAGGAATGCTATTTAATAAGACGTTGGGGCGGCGTTTGAGCATAAAACTCGGTTCAATGTTGAAAGCTGGACCGTGGAAGGTAGTTTGGTTAGGCATATATTGGCTTATATTTTGCTTAGCTCAGTCGTTGGATGGACCGACAAGGGTGGAGGATGTAGTTTGGCTATGAACTTCGAACATGGCGATGGAGTTTGGGGTCTATGATGAGTTGATGAGGAGTAAAGGTGGATAACTCCGGGATGACTCAAGATGACATTGGATTTCATGCAACAACTAGTGAAGCAATGGCGTGGTGCTTTGACGTCGATAACACAATGACTTCGGGAATTAGTACGATGGCTCTACGACTATCGATGGGTGTCTAGAGGTGTTCTAAAGATGGCGACTTAACAACAGGAGTCACGTCGGGGATCCACAAGGGCAAGCTTAACGATGGGGCTTGCGAGTGGGATTTGTGATAATGTCCTACAATGGAGATAGTTGTGATGGAATAATGATTGAGTTCCATTAGATGTGTGCAAAGAATGAGTAATAACTCGGAGGCTTTGTAGTGCGCTCGTAAAGAAAGGGTATGTGGAGACGCCCATCTGGATTTGCGATTGTGTCCAGATCTTGCGACAGTGGATTACCATGTGCTTTTGCGATAGTGAGCCTGGTTCCTAGCCTTTCGGAGTGGAATGGATTCGAGCATGAATCAAGCCACGATTGGGTCCTATTTTGTGCTATACGAGTTATCATATATCTAACGCTTTGAGTAATGGTGAGTAATATTTGATGGATGTTATGTTTGTCATGGTTATTGATCAGTCTAGGGTGTCACAGGATGTAGGTATTTCGACCTTATACCTAGACACTGGACATTGTTTTTCGATTGTAGTGCACTTATATGGCTTTATTAGTAGATTAATATATATCGACTGTTATGTGTTAACTTTGGATGCAGTGGCGGATCAGATATGGTTCTACATACCCTATAACTATATTTACAATATGATTTTCGTAGTATTTTTGAGATGATGTATCGCTCACACTAGTCTGTTGTCTGAATTGAGGTTTTATGCTTTGCTTTATATTGCCTTGAGTACTCTAAATGAGTAGATTAAGAATAACAAGTTTGGATAGCACATGGAACAGTACGGAGTACGAGCAGGAGGCTACGCTCACATATATCAATACTTGGAGCTTACTACCATTTATATTCCACTGTGCAGTACTGCGGAGCAATGTCAGTACTTGTATTATTAGAGACAGTAATAGAGTTTATTATGAAGACTTAGAATGTATAAACTCTTTATTTTATTTTTCGTACAATCTGTGAGCCTAACACACTCTGATGTCCTTACTTATGTTTCATTTGATAATACCAATGGCTCGTCTGTTTTACGTTTATGTTGTATCTGTGCATTGTGAGATATTACAAGTTCTGTGTTTGGATTTTTCTCTACTTTTCATTTTTGGCTACTATCATGCATCAGTCAGGAACCTCTACAATGCATCATAACAATATACTGGGTACTGGAGGTGTAGGGGATCATTACAAAAGTTGTGGTTGATTCTACAATGGAGGTCGAGTGCACCACCTTGAAAAATTCCATAAAGGAAGTGGTGTGAATGTGTAAAGTCATTGAGAAGCTAGGGTAATCCCAATCATTGAAGGTCTGATGGTCATGTAGTGACAATAATGCGGCAATATAGATTGCTAAGGAATTGTGAGCTCACAAGAAGAGATGCAAACTTTGAAATTTCCATATGATAAGTAAGTTTATTAGTGATGGTGGGATATGATCAAGAGAGTAGATACCAAAGATAAGATTGAAGATCTATTCATTATGACGTTCTCGGCCTATTTTAGGAAGATTTATCAAAGGCATGAGGATGAAGCTCCATAATTGGCCTCAAGTGCAAGTGGGAGACTTGTAGAGTCAATGGTGTGTCCTAGTGGTAATTATGCAAATAGCTATATAAACTTAACTTTGTAAACAATCTTATTCCAAATAAAGTACTTTGGTTTTGTTTTCTATTATATGTGTTGTTATAGAGTGATATAAATAATGAATTTACTGCGTTAAAAAAAAAATGAATAGGAAATCTTTAGAAGAAGTTTAGTTGAGATGTATAGAGAAAAGTATAATGATACACCCATTGAGACTAGTGTACATAACACTTTGCATACGATGGACGGTGACTTACGATCGTTGTAATACCAATGGGTAACGTAGAGTCTTCTATAAGTTAATAGAACTAAGTCAAAATAGAAGACTTCATGGTAATGACATACAGTATTCTTCCGACCTGAGAGAACTATCGATCTTAAGCAGGTAGATTATACTTTGATTACCGTCAAGCACATGGCATGGTGACTGTGGCATAGTCGCAGTTGGGTACATTTTGAGCTACTTGAAGTGAAATACTACTCAAAAGAGCATTTATATCCTTCATTATATATAGACAGTATCGCCGTAATTGGTAGTTAATTTAAAGTCAAAATATCCTGCCAAAGTATGTCATTTAATCAATACATGTTACTGAATTAAACCAAGGATATTAAAATGATCTATGCAATTAATACAGATATTTGTAATTTTTTGACATTGAACCAAACTTTAGATATCTAAGTGATACAATGATGATGAAAATAATACATGTACAAAATGTCATTACTAAGTGAGCTTATTATAGATTAGAAACTAACTTTCGCCTAAATGATATGTAAGCATTAAACTTGCACCTGATTATATACTTCAGCAAAGTCCATACATGCTTTGGTATCTAATTTGTTTAAATGCTGATTGATTATGTACTTTAGCAAAGTCCATTCACAACAGGAAGTCAACATAACCACATGTTAATTATTTCTGAATTCGATCGATGATAAAGTTAACATATAAATGTTATAAATTAAAAAATAACATTAATGTTATATTAAAGCTTTATGGCTTTTTAACTATTTATTTGAAGTTTAAAATCGATCAGAATGATGTACAAAAATTGTACATCGGTTCGATTGGACAAGGAGCTAAAATAATATAATTAAATTATGGATTCAAATAGGAGTCAATGGGTGTTTTGACCAAGTATAGTCTAGGGGAGGCCGAACATATTCTAAACAGGGGATTGGAGACCTAGCCTAGAAGGTTTTGGGAGAAAACGGGAGATATTTTGATCTCTTCGGCTACAAATAGATAGCCTCCGGTTCTTTTCTCTCTACACTTGCTTCATACTACTCTAGGCCTCATTGATCATTGGTGAAGCCACGGTGTCATCTTTGCAACCTGTAACTAAGGAAGAGAATGAAGGTTTGAGGAGGAAACAACCAACAAATAACGTGTTGTCGACTAGATATCAAAGGTGAGTAGTACCGATTTTACACACACGCACACACTCTTATATATGAATGTACGTATATATGTATATTCTTGTCACCACCTTTGCTATCGCATATGTACATATATTCGGTCATACTAAAATAAAAAAATTTCAAATAAAATTTCAATATTTAGTTAATAAACAAAACAATTTCAAATATATATATATATATATATATCTTTATTAATAGTTGTAATATTTTTGGTGTCGCCCTTTTTTGGTGTCAGTGTTAACTACCAAAAATACCCTTATGCAGATATTAACAAATCTTATAATCCTTTAAAAATAGGATCTAATTGTTAAACTTCTTTACAAATTCAAAATGTCTTTCTACACTTAAAAATAGGATCTAACAAATAAACATAATTTGCAAATTCGTTATTTATTAATTAATAGTATAAATAAAATTTAGACTAACAAAAAATTAGATGTTGCAACTTAGAAATAAAAAATTAAATTAACTACGTATTATTTCAATGTAAAAACATGCCTAAATGTTTGTGCATATCATTTTTTCTTGAATGTTTTAGCCATCTATAATATGTAGGAAAATAATTCACACGTGAAGCACATACCATCATCACATGCGAAGCGTGTGCCGTAACGCTCGTGTGTGTGTGTGTGTGTGTGTGTGTCAAGGACCTTTAGCTCAAGTAGTAAAATGTATGATGATTTAGACAAAGGTTCTAGTGGTCATGGGTTCGAGCTCTTGAGACCTCATAAAGAGCGCTCAGTTTGAATAAAGTACCACTCTTATTATCAGAAAATACATTTATACATAAGTTTTTCCGTTTGGAAAAAAATAAAGATCAAATCAAATATATGTTTATATATAACTATTAAAATAAAGCTATTATTCATTTGGTTACTAAAAATTTTCTCGCTTTAAAACTAAAAAAAGTCTTTACTGTTTCGATTTTGTAAAAAAAATTACACACGCGTAAATATTATAAATTTCTGTAAAAAAATTGTTATAAAAAAGATTATTTTATTATACGTTTTTGGATTTCAAAAAGTTATAAAAATATTTTATTTATTTAGTTAAATGTAAAACAAAATTTGAAATTAAAAATTTCGAAAATTTCCAACATATTAAAACAGAATCAGATTTTAATATATATGGATATATATTGAAAGTTGGTTCATTATTGATTTCCAAAAGGGGAAAACATATACAAAGCACATTAATGTTACACACTTTATCCTTATTTACATCAAATAGTAACTACAAATATAAATTAAGTCAAAATAAATACATATTCATCCTTTTTATCGTTTTCCAGCAACTTTATTCCGACGGTCGAGATTGGCCCATTTAGCTCACTCTAAAAGCTTCTTCTTCTTCTTCTAATGCATTTATTGTAACTGCATAAGAACTTCAATTACATCCTTTCTCAACTACTGCATATCTTTGTATATCGCTGTTATGGCAACACATTGCTATGTTGAACCTTTGGACGTCACCCTATCGTGACTATGTTGAAGTCTACGTGCCTCATGCTTTTCTCAATTTATGCTTTAGGAAACAATCATCGTTCCTGACTCGAAAATCAATCGCCACCTACTGGTTGATCCCCATATACGCATTAATCTCCCCATACAAACACTAGTCAAAATGTCGGTTTCCAACGACTCTTGTCATTCGATGCCCTTCCACATGATACCATCTTTTCTGCATAAGTGCTTCTCTTTAACGTCCTCGAAATTGTCTCCGAACCAAATTTAGTCAACCATCTACATCTTTTCAGATCATCTTCATTTTATCGCGATAATCGAAATTAACAGATCGATCGTGCCTTGGTAATTTGACAGGCTTCTTGGCAGTAAACATATTAGCAATGAGGCGTTTGAGTTGATTTGCTAAGGACCAGAATTGTTTGAAGAGAATGGTTATAGGACTAGATTTAGTAAAGCAGTTATTTTCCATTCACTTGTTTCCCTACGTTTCCACACTTCTCCCTTCTCCGTTGTTTTCGAGTTCGTCTCTATAAAAGTGTTCTTCAATATATATATATATATATATATATATATATTAACAGATAATTATTTTGAAAGGTCAATTCATTTAAATTTTTGAATTTTAATTTTTAAACATTTATTCTTAAATTCAAAAATTAAATTACAATATAATTGAATAAATATATTTATCCATGTAATTTAAACTTCTATATATAATAATAATTAAACTTTACATAACATTATCATATACATAGACATATGCACACACACACACATATTTATTTATTTAAATTAATACTAACTAAAAAATATAGTGTACGGAAAAAATCAAGTTATATTATTATAGGTATAAATTAAATTTTGAGCATATGTTCTTACCCTTTTGACATTAGTTTGACATATATTTGTCTCTTGACATTTATGAACCGTAGATAACAACGGTTAATTTTCTCATTATGCCCTTAGCTATACTTTTAATATAATTATGATATTTGTATTTTAAATATAAACATCTATGAATATTAAAATATAAAATTAAATAAGTAATAAATTAATTTTGAACTATATTAGTAATAAAATAGTATTATTAAACATTAACATACAAATTAAATAAATCAAAATATTTATTGAACTCATTTATTAATAAATACTAAGTTTTATTTAGTATAAATAAATTATATTTATATAAACACAAAATAAGATCTTGTGCAAATGAATAAAAGGAATTATTTTGGAATTCACCATTTTAACACCGCTACTAATGCACGTGATCCAACAGACCCAAGGACTTTCAAGGGAATCATGCTAGGCTATAAGGATTATAGGAAAGGATCTCATATTTAGAACCTAGAAACAAAAAAGGTGATTAACTCTCATCATGTTTCTTTGGATGAGTATGCTTTGTTTAAAGAGAAAGAGACCTCCTTGGATGTTACAGACTTGATTGGCAACAAATTGTAGGAGATGAAAATTATTCCCAATTTTCGACCGGGTAATAGAGTAGACAATATTGTTGGTGATAAGTGATTAATGTTACATCACATGACCATATGGTTCTCCTAGTGATGTTGGTGGTCTGCATGATACTAAAGAGTTTGGTTCAAGGTGGAGCTGAAGTTGAAACAATTGAAGGTGAAACTTTAAAGAAGTTCGGGCGATGCAATTGCCAAACGGTGGGTCATTGCACTATAAGGCCGCCTATGTAGTATGGTAGTTAGAATTAACTTTGTTTTAATTATCATTCAGAGTATGCTCTTCATGTAGTCCAAAATGAATCGATGGATCTTGGATGACATCATGAAATCGAGTAATGACTCAAAATGGATTTACGCTATGGAGGAAGGATAAAATTTTCATCATACAATAATGAGACTTGGGATTTTGTTCCTTTTCCTAAAGGCAGTCATGCTATTGGGTTCAAATGGATATGCAAGGCGAAGGCTGATTGTAACTCCCTGGCTCTAATAACCGAAATATCAAAGAGAGTTTATGATCCAATAGCTCAGGTCATTGGACAACGATGGAGCGATCTCTCGTATACACCACTTTAGGTCAACATAGATACATTCCAATATCTGAATACATTTGAAATACTACGTATCTCGTCTCAACGCAAGGCAATGTACACGAATTCTAGTATCGAATAATACAGTATTGGAGACAAATATAAACTTCCCAACTAACAATTAATTTGAGTAAAATGAAATGATTAATTTTTTATCATATTTAAAAATTTAATACATCATCTCATTTATATATACAACTCATCACATAAATAAATCACATCCACCAATACATAGTACAAGCAGAATAAATACCCGCTATCGCCATCTGCTCCAACTCGATATTGTAGCCCATAAAGCATATACGGTCATAACATCGACCTGGAAGATAAGCTTAATCTAACCTGAGGTTGTTCAACAAACAACAAACCCCGAGTAAGACTAGAAATCAAGCTATGGGTGTAATCATGCTCAAAATTATAATATAATGAGTGTGACAGGTTTAAATATAACCCTAAATTCAAATCACTCAAGTTTATCAATACAGTCAACGCCCATAAGTTATTTTTAATAAGATTTGTATCTAAAACAATTTGAAAATTACTTTCAAATTTCTTTTTCAAAAATTTCCCGCAATCACTGCAACAAAATTTCCAAATCAAATCCATAAAATCACTTTATTCACAGAAATTCCATATATTCAGAAATCATATACCAGAGATCTACTTTGCAAGCGATGTCAGAATATTGGTTTTATATTCAAATAATTCATCAAAGTATTTTCCAATTTATATAAAACTAATCTTTTCAATATATTTTCCAAATCAATTCGAACAATCCAGTTTATCCCAAAATATCCTTGTAAGGTGAATCTGCAGATTTTTGGTGAATAATTGCAGAAATTTTTACAATTTTTTAGTGAATAATCGTAGAAATGTCTGCAAGTTTTGGATATAATTGCATACATGTTTGCAATTATTCACTGAATAGTTGCATGAATGTATGCAATTATTCAATAACTTAATTCTAGGGACCTAATTCACATACTTTTTTTGGCAAGGATGTTTGATGTATTTTGAAACTTAATAGGGACTTTAGCCAAATTATCCCTTTTAAAAATGTAAACCCATCTAAACCATTTCCAAATAGGGTAATACATAAAAATATAATTTCATTTTTTTCAAATTAGGAATTTTCAATAGTAGAGATACTATTGAAACACCTCTAGTTTTTTTATACAAAACTGGTAAAAACAACCTTTTGAATGATTCTTCAAAATTCCTTCTATTGAAAAGCTTGTATATTTAAACCATTTATCCATTATGGTTCAAATTCAAATCATTTCTAGAATAAATCAACTCTATTCTATCAAAAGCTTTTCTACTTCAAAATCCAAATAAAAAAATTCACATAGGATTTTTAATTCATTTTATTGAAATCACATTATTTTTTCCACTTGAAAATAGTTCAAGCTCAAATTTAAATTCAGTTGATGTCAAAATAGTTCAAATTATTTTATACGACAATATTTCTAGTAATATAATCTATCAAAAATTCTTTCCAAAATTTTTTAATATAAAACCTTCCATCTTGTATAAATTTAAAAAAAAATCAATTTTCAAAAATAAATTCGAATATATTTCTAAATAAAATTCCTTTAAAACAACATCCTAGCTTTAAATATTCATATTCTACTTTTCATGTTCTTCAAATTAATTATCACAATATTTATATATATTGCATATTTCTTTCTTTTTCAAACAATATAATATCTTTTTTTAATAACTTAAGCAATAAATTCTTTGCAATATAATCATTTAGCATCCAAATGCATACATCCGACCATGAATGATTCAATTCAATCAATAACATAATATAAATCGTCCAATTCAAACAATATTTATTAATATTCATTTCTAATATATAATTTATTAAATTAAACATAATCAAAATAAGGTTGTATCACTCAAACCCTATAATTTCACCATACATGTAGTTTCCTACTTTATACATACACTTTGAATCAAATAGAGGGAGATTCAACTCACTACAATAATTAAATAATCCAAATTTTCCTCTTTAATTTTTTAATTCAACGATGATATCGTCATCTGGATTCAACGAAGTTATAACTTATATTGAAATCAATATTTGGTGATAATGAATCAAGCACAACATGCTACCAAGCCATCAATAATTCATATGAATTTAAATTAAATCAATTTGTATTCACTGTAATTAAAAAACGATTATTCTCACTAATATCAATATAAAACTATACTCACTGTTTAACTTAAATTAAATTAGTATAATCAATGTATAATTGAAATTTGGTTGTTATGCTCACTTTAGTTAACACATACACCTTATTCAATGACGGTCATTTAAATCATTCATCACTAGAATATTATATAATATAACCATATATTTATTTAAAGCATTCATCACTTAAATTCAAACTTAAATTCAAATTCTTTTTATTCCTCCTTAAAAATAATTCAAATTTCATTTATCAAATGACTATAACCCATTGAATATTAAACTTATAGCTAAACAGTGAAATGAAACAATCAAGTAATATGGAGGATTTATGGTGGTGTTTCTTGATATTTATCGGTGAAGGAAGAAAACATGTTATGTGATAGGGTTATACTCACCTAGAATCATTAATTGAAATGTAAAGAAATCAAGGGACGAGATTATGATTACACTCACCCATTTGACTATCAATTTCCTTTCAAAATCACAAGCAACACCTCCATCGCAGCCAAAGCACGACAATAGTCATCAACGCACACACGAACCTGCACCCGAAGTCGAGTTCACCTCGATCATGTTGTCGTCGATCTTCCTCATTCATTGCCTGGGTCTTGAGCTTCAATGTCTCCTTCACTCGTCGCCTTAGCTTTCCACTCGCGTCGAGCCAAGCTCTTGCCAACTTTATGCCGCCTCCCTGCTTCGCAAACCAATCACTACGTATTCATCATTTGTTTCTTATTTGTTATTTTGATTTTTGAGAGAATGAGGCTTAGGGATTTATATTAGGAATAGGATAAGAACGAGAAGGGTGGGGTGAACAAGATAAGGGAAGGGTGGTCCAACAAGAAGAAAGAAAGGTTTTTATCTCTCTTTTAAATATAAACAACACCTCTAACTGCTTATTACTTGAAATGTACATTAATTAATATTTTCTACCTGTTTGAAAATGTTAGTACCTTAGGCATTGGTTTTGATGACAACAACCATATAACTTCATATAAAATAGAGATACTAATGTTTTTATCAAGTTATACATAGCATATAGTGCAAAATATTAGACAGGTGTTGATTAAGAAGACCGTACATTATCAAAAGTAGATTCAAAGGACTAATATAGAGATTTAAGAGTTAGATATTGAAGACTCATGAGTATTGAAGATTCAAGATATCCAGATATAAAAACCTAATAGCACTTGTTTGATCTCTCTTCATTTTTTAGAAAGGCCATAAATCTATTCTCTGATTTTAAATAATTTTCAAATATTCTGAATTTCAAAAGAGTCCTTATTTTTAAAATGATTTTTCAAAATATCCTTCAATTAATTTCTATCTTTTATTTGCAAGATTATTATATTTTGAGTAATTTAAGTATTTTATATTTTATAATTTGATATAGTTTCAATTTTTTTCTTTCTAAATGCTTATAATATTTAAAAGTGTATTTTTACATTTATTAATACTTTGATTTTGAATGCATATTCACTTATATATATATATATTATTTTTACAAGAAAATCATATTTAATTCTTTATACTAAAAATATTGCAAAATAAATTTATAAAGCTTTCTTAATTTTTGATATAATTAAAACATGTTTAAAACATGTTTAAATTATTTTACAAAGTATCAAAATATTCTGAAAAGATTAAGGTTTTCAAAACAAATTAAAATAAACAATTCTCAAAATTACAAAGGGTATGTTTTCATATCCCTATAGTATATGTCGACATATAGGACGAGTTTTCAGAATTCAAATTTGAACGGAAGTGTATTTTCGTCATTCTGTTTGCGAATGGACATGACCGTTGTTTCTCTATAAATTAAAGGACTTTCTAATGAATTTTTTTAAACTAATTTCTTATTCTTTCTCTAGTCTTTTATTCTCTTGATTTATAAAAGAAAATCTATTCAAAATATTCTCAAATTCAATCAAAATTAAATTCAAACTCTATTGATTTGATTCTCTAACAATTACTCTCTCATATCTCTCATCTCAATCACTCAAAACAAGATCAAAGTATTATTCAAGAGGTTATAGGATCATTTTTACTTGAGATTAGGAAACCGAGTCTTTAAATTCTATCAAATCATACTCTTATACTTTTTTGGTGTGCTTGGTGTCCTTGAAATCCAAGTGGTTCTGCTTGTGTTCCGTCTGAATCAAGTAGGTGTGCTTAGTGTTCCGTTTGAATCCAAGTGGGTATGCTACTGTCCCATTCAAATCCAATTAATGTACCCAAAGCTTAGAAAATCTGGAGGTGGTGCCTCGTAGCCTTGAAATCAAGATTGTATTAACTTTGATATTTCGAAAGAAATCTATACAAGAAATTATACGGGACTGGATGTAGGGTAACTCTGAACTTGTATAAAAATGCCTGGCATGATCTCTCCAATTCTTTACTTTTTACTTTCACTGCATTTATAATTGTCTGTATTTACATCTATGATTGTTGGTTCTGCATTGTTTAATTATAATCTTAAAAGAATTTAAAAAGATTCACAAAAATGAGTAACACTATTCATCCCCCTCTAGTGTTAAGTTAGCCTTAAGATCCATCTTTCGCAAACTAACATTTGATATCAGAGCTTTGGTTTTCGAAATAATCATTTTGATTTTTGAAAAGTTTAAATGGCTAACAACACTATTAGTAATACTATTAGTAACACTGTTAGTTCACTTGCTGTAACTCCTTTGTCGAAGGACAATCTACCACTAGACCATATTTTTTAATGGCAGTATTTACACATATTGGTCATGTAGAATGAAAATTTATTTATAGTCAGTTGGTATAGACATTTGGAATATCACACAGAATGAGGACACTAAGCCCAAACTAACTTTCCACAATGGACTGCTGACCAAAAGGCAGTTGTAGAAATTAACTCTAAAACCATGAATATTTTTTTGTTCATTAGATAGGAATGAATTAAATAGAGTGTCTATTTGTAAGTTTGCATATGAAATATGGAGAATACAACCAGTTACATATGAGGACACTATTAAAGTCAAACAGACCAAAATTCTATGTTAACCAATCAATTCTAATTATTTAAAATGAGTCCAAAAAAGTCCATTTTTGATATGTATATTAGATTTCAAGACGCTACATTCACTAGTTACATTGGACAAAAGTTTTTATAAAGAGGATCAAGTTAGAAAAATCCTCAATTCATTTACTCTTGAGTGGGACCAAAAGGCTCTTGCAATAGAAGAGGCTAATGACATTAGCACTCTGAAAATTGAGGTGTTAATTGGCAATTTAATGTCATTTGAAGCATAAATGCAAGGCAGGAGAGAAAGAAAGGCAATAGAGAAGAAATCCATTGCTTTCAATGGCATAACAAATGATCTGGATTCTTACAATGATGATGAGGAAATTTCCTTTATGACAAGAAATTTTAGACAATTTCTAAAATATGGAAAGATGAATAATTTTAGGAGAAATGATAACAAAATTCCAGGAGGTGGAAATGCTATTAGTTGTTTTAACTGCAATGAACTTGGCCATATGCAAAAAGACTGTCCATATTCGGAGAAACCAAAAAACTCACCAAATACTGATTCATCCAGAAATTGAAGAACGGCTTATACGACAACACTAGACGATTCAGATACTCCCTCAAGTGATCATGAACCAGATATGGAAAACGCCAATATGTGCTTCATAGCAATAATAAATTCGGAAAGTCCGAAGAATGGATCAAAAATAGGTACATATATGTATACATACTACTAATATTTATAGGATAACTATATATATACATAGATAGGTAAATAAGAATAACTTGTTCAATTCTTTTTTTTTTGAACTTCATGTGTTGTATGTCGACATACCCTCTATGCATATGTCGACAATGCACTTATAATTTGAATTTCCATTACGAATTCAAAATTTAAAGTTCCCTCCACCTTTTCACCAACCCTAATTCCTTGAAAAGTTGTCTCTTGAAAAGAGAACATGTTCATTGATTTTATATTTAATTATACTATCTCCATCCATTCATTTCAATCTCGTTTTTAAAATTCAAAAAATTCATCAACTCTCTTACCTCCTCAAACTATTCTTCAATGGCTTCCTTTAGCAACACTCTATCAACCATGAGGCTTTCTAAGAAAACAATAGGCTATCATTTTCATGACAAAGAAGCTATACAAGCCTATATGGAATAAATGCCTTTTTGGAAAAGTCTCTCCCAGAAGGTTCGCCATTTTCGACGACTTTCCTACTTATGATCTTTATAATCTTTGTGCGCAAAATGGATTTTCGGGTTTAATTGATGCTTCCTGAAATGATTTTGTATATTTTCTAAATTTAGTAAAAATGTTTTATGCGAATTTGAAAGAAAATTTTATTAAGGGAATGGATGTGAAGTTTAGGGTAGTGTCAAAGGCACTCAAATTGTTTTAAATTGTGAAATTTTAAGTAACGTTGTCGATTGCAATGGAATAGACCTTTCAAATATTAAATTTGATATTCAAAATCATGAAGCTTTCATGATATTTTTGAAAGTAGCAATGATTTTGAGTTCAAAAACGATAATATACGTCCTAAAGCAACAATTTTAAGTACTTTTTCTAACAAAGCATAACTCCGAGAATGAGAAATTATAATAATCCGACTCAAGATTTTTGAAAGCACCTTTGGGCATTTATGGTCATTAAGACATAAATTGTCACAAGTTATTTTGGATGAATTTTTTCCTAAGAATCTCTCTAGGCATGAGAACACATGCTTTCATGGTACGTGTCTTACTAGAGTATTCATATATTTTGATGTTGACCCAAAAGAAGATGAAACCATTCCTCGAAAACTTTTCGAGAAGGCCAGCATCTCTCTCATGCAATTTTCATTCATATTCGAGTCTTATAAAACATTTATGAAAAAGGAACAAAGATTAGCTTGAGAAGAGAAGCATGAAATAAGAGAAGAGGAGAAAGAGGAAGGAGAAGAAATGGAAGTGGAGGAGGAGGAGGAACAAGAACAGAAGGAAGATACATCATTGGAAAGTATCGATATGTTATCTCATCCATCCAACAAAGATCTTCTCAAAAATTAAGAGAAGATTGCTTACGACCAGAAGAAGCTTAAGTGACCGTTTTCTAAGAAAGTCACATCTCTTTCCAACAAAGTAGACAAGTACTTTGGAAAGATCATTCGAAAGATTAGTGGAAAAGCTTCATCTTTGTCTACTTCTTCCTATTTGTATTTTTCTTTTGATTTTCTAGTTTTTAATATGAATTATCTTAGTTTTATTCCATATATCTTTATATTTGTCTTTGAAATTCCATGTACTCATCTATTATCACCAATGAAATCATATTCCTTGCAATTATATAATGTTATTAGTCTTTGGAAATCTATAATAGTACAATAGTTTAGACTAGATACAAATTATAACAAAATAATTGTTTTCGCAAAAATTGGTGCATATGTTGACATATGTGTACCCTATAGTCGACATATAATGGGCCGAAACCATTTTTTTAAAATTTCAATCTATTCATTTCAAACGAATTCTCACCCCTATATAAACCTATTCCCTCCATAAAAACATTATTTCTATTATCTTTATTCTCCCTATTATTTATAAACTTATATTTTTACATAATGGCTTCTTCAAACCAGAAATTATGTAAAAATCCTGAACAAACTCTACAATCATTTAAGAATATTCTTACTTTATCATTAGAAATCAAAGACATATAGAATTGAGTCAAATGCAGACGATAAAAGAGCAAGAAAAGCATTTTAACGCCATTCGATGGATGATTTCTTCCCTTATTAAAGATGAACCAATCAAGATTGCAATAATCCTGATTGTGCCATCAACAAAGTTGATGAAGACTAAAATGCCATCGAAGTGGATTCAATTTTCGATTTTGATGGTTGGGTAGAAGTGTTGGATCATAGGTTTTGATTGCTAACATGAAACAATAATTCACGAATTTACGACTACGACAACATTCGGACTCAACGACTCAAAGTATGGTTCATTTAGTTATATATTTTAACAAGAGTCATCAAATATGTATATAGAGTCTAGTTTAGTGCTTTGTTAAAATCTTTCCTCGAGAATCATCATTCAAATTCAAATAAACTTGCATGTATAGTAAAAATGTATAGTAAAACTAATCTTAGAATTAGCACTAGATACGCTTTCATGTATAGTAAAAATGTTAGTGCTAGTACTAAATTTCGAGTAAAGTCTAAATCCAATTTTTATAGAAATTCAAATACCGTTATGACCAATAATGTTTATAATTTCTCTAGAAGTACAAAATCATTGACGGGAAATATGAATATAAATTATCTAAGTATTTGAGTTCCTGTTAATTGGAAAAATAGAGAAAAATTACATTGATGATTATTTTGATATGATAGTTAATAATAAAATTTATATTTTTAAAGGTTCAACCATACCCAAATGGGTACGGTTTCCTAAAAATTAGGAATTTATAAGAACCTTGGATATAACATGCCTTAAATATTAATTTTTTTTTGATATCTTACATTATAAGTAGTAGTTATTTTGTTTTATATTGTTCTATGTTAAACACTTATGTGGAATATAATTTATGTCATCATATTAACTCTCCTTTTTGTCGATGACAAAGGAGGAGAAAGATATTGCTCTAACGCATTTTGCAGGAATAATCGATGCAAGCACAAAATAAGTGGGAGAAAATATTAATCATTTACAGGAATATATAGCATAGATTTTGGGGGAGAAATCTATAGCACAATTATAGGAATATATTCCAAGGGAGAGATAAGTCGACAAAGCTGGTCGAAGATTCGTCCGTAGCAAATGGAGTTGTCATCATCAAAAAGGGGAAGAATGTTGGATCATAGATTTTGATTGCTGACATGAAACAACAATTCATGAATCTACAATTACGACAACATTCGGACTCAACGACTCAAAGTATGATTCATATAGTTATATATTTTAACAAGAGTCATCAAATATGTATATAGAGTCTAGTTTAGTGCTTTGTTAAAATCTTTCCTCAAGAATAATCATTCAAATTCAAATAAACTTGCATGCATATTTTAATAAAAATCAAGTTTGTAAAAATGCATGGAGCGGAGCTCGAACCCAGGTCACTAGTTTAAAAGGCAAGTGCTCTATCCAAATGAGCTGTGGTGATTTTTGATTATCAATAGAATTCAATCGACTGAACAAAGTCATTCAGTCGACTGAATATCTGTAAATAGCCTATTGAACTTGTGCACATATGTATACACGTTTATATTTTCAAATTCAGTCGACCGAAGTTCATAGACCAGTCGACTGACCTGGTTCCAATATATTTTTTTTGAAAAGACACTTCCTTTTTGAATAGCCATCTTCCTCGCGAAGAGTTGCAGCCATTGCTATTCATTGAGAACTCTTCACCAGCAGTTGCAACTCCTTAACTGCTATATATATGCATGAATTTCAAGATCAAAATTACTTCACTTACTTGCTTATACTTCAATCATATTTTCTGAATTAACTACTCTCTTGAATTAGTACATTCATTGCTTACAATCACAATTCTATTTTTCTGAAAGCAATTTGAAACTTCCTAATCTTCATATACCCATAACTATACACATCATACTTGAGGAAAAGATTATTGGAAGGGTGTACTACAAGTGACACATCCGTGTTATTAGAACATACAAGGTCAAGATAATCTATTTTGTATTAGTTGAAGTCCTGTTCTGCAGCTCAGGCGTGTGAAGTCCTCTTCGGCTGCTGAGGCGAAATCCTGTTCCATTGCTCAGGTCCTTGTTCGGCTGCTCAGGGCTTGTATAGACCTGTTCCTTTGGGTTAAGTGTGGGTTGTTGTTTTAGTGAAATTTCAGAAGGAGTCTGGGACTGGACGTAGGATGAAGCATTGAACCAGTATAAAAATCTCTGGTGTTATTTTTATTATACTGCTTTTATATTCCGCACTATTTACTGTATAGCTATCATCACTATACTCTGTATTATCATATATCCATATTACACAATCCATAGCACACTTTCAAGAAGTTCCTCGGGAAGTCTAAGATTGATTGGTTAGTCTTAACATATATAGGATTAATATAAAGCTGTATATTAAATATACTGAAAATATGGATTGGCGTGCATTAAATTATTGAATTGGGTTGATCTGTTTGAATTGATTGATTTATATTGAATTTGATTTGGACTAACAATATGCATGTAATGGATTTAGGCAATTAATAAAATTGGGTTATGTAATTACTTCCTATTTACATATCACTCTTATTTATATCATACAGTACCTAATTAGGGGGAGTTTTAATTATATTTTTTGTTGATAACAAAGGAGGAGAAATATATAAAATATATAGGCATAGACTAAGGGGGTTTTTACTCAGGGGGACTTATATCATATTTTATAAACATGAATGTCATCATAAAAAAGGGGAGATTGTTAGTATCTTAGGCATTAGTTTTGATGACAAAAACCATATGACATCGTATAAAATATAGACACTAGTGTTTTTATCAAGTTATATATAATATATAATGCAGAATATTAGATATGTGTTGATTAAGAAGACCGTATAATATCAAGAGTAGGTTACATATGCCGATATAGAGATTCATGAGTTAAATATTCAAGACTCATATGTATTGAAGATTCAAGATATCCAGATAAGTTATAGAACCATAGATTACTGTTAAAACCCAAATAGCACTTTTTTGATCGCTCTTCATTTTTCAAAAAGATTTTAAATCTATTCTCTGATTTTAAATGATTTTCAAATATTCTAAATTTCAAAAGAATCCCTATTTTCAAAATGATTTTCCAAAATAGCCTTCAAATAATTTCTAACTTTTATTTACAAGATTCTTATATTTTGGGTAACTAAAGTTTTTAAGTAATTTATATTTTATATTTTGATATAGTTTCAGTTTTATGCTTTCCAAATGCTTATAGTATTTAAATGTATTTCACAAGAAATTCATATTTTGCATTTATAAATACTTTGATTTTAAATATATATTCATTTATACTTATATATATTATTTTTATAAGAGATTCATATTTATCCTTTATACTAAAAATATTTCAAAATAATTTTATAAAGCTTTCATAATTTTTAATACAATTAAAATGTGTATAAATGTTTAAATGGTCTTACAAAGTGTCAAAATATTTTACAAGGCTTAAGTTTTCAAACAAAGTAAAATAAATGATTTTCAAAATTATAAAGAGTATGTCGACATATCCTGCAATGACCCGTAACTTTCGATAATTTAAAATGTTTAATTCAATAAGATGTTGGTGTCTAATATTGGAAGAAATTAAAATTTGTGATTTATTTATGAGAATAATAACTAGAATTAAATTTAATGATGTTAATTAGAATAATTGATAACTATTTTAATGAAATTTGTAATTAATTGAAATGATTGTAAATTTAAAATTGGTTGTAAATTGTAAATAAGGAAATGAACCAAATGTTGTAGTAAACGATGAAATTGTATGTAAGTAATTGAAATTGATTAATATAGAACAATTAATAAGCATATGAATTTTTGTATTTGCAATTATAAGTTATAACAATTGTTTAATAGTCATTCTGTATTTAATCCGTTTAAATTAAATTGACAATCAATTGCAATTAATCCAATTAAATATTGCAGTAATGTGAACTAAGATGATAACTGTAGAATATTCATATAATAAATGGTAAATCAATATTAATAATAATCAGAAGGTAATAATTGATTGAATAATAAGTTATAAATCAAAATAAAAGAATTTATGTGAAATTAAAATATAATTTACTGGATTTTATTACAATTGCAAGTGAACACTTTAATTATTGAAATATCTAACATTGGATTGATGTGGAAATTTATATTAAACTGTTATAAATGCCTAAGTAATCATAAATGATAAATTTGTTAACTTTTAAATTGGAATTTAAACAGTGATTTAATTTACTTAATAATAATTTATTTATTTAACGTGAAAATAGCCATTTTGGTCACTGTCCCAAATTTCGATGAAACAAGTTTCATCAGATCCGTAACAGTGAATTATTGTAGGATTTCAAGTTTCATAACAATCGGACTTGCCGTTTGATCGTGCGGGCTCGAAATGCGTAGAAATCAATTTAATGAAATCAAGTATAAATAAGCTGATTTTAAACGCTAACTTCATCATACAATGGAATTAGGACTTGAAACCTATTCCATTAAGTTTAAAAATATCGAAAACATCTATTTTGATATATGGAATGACCCATTTTCGTTTTGGGAACCAAACCCTAACATTCATTCTCTTATTCCTGTACGTACAGTTCTCTTGGGCTATCTTCTTCTTCTAACGGCAGAAACAAATTCCAAATACAAACCCTAAATTCAATTTCCAAATCAAACTCCTCCAAACCCTATCATATTATATATCATTGGAAAGCTCTCAATGAGCATAATTCACTGGTGCAATTCGTTTCTCAATTCGATGCACCATTTGTCTAGAATTCGTGGAGGAAGTTCGACCGTCTGTTTCTAGGGCTTGTTATTGGACGGTGGATCTTGGCCCGATCGACGATTGAAAAGCGGCATTTGGAAGGGGATGGGGAGCAGGTTGCATCAGTGGTGTTATCACGATTGGCGTTTAGAGGGGAATGGCAACGGGTTTAGGTGGGTGGTTGGATGCATCGCGTGAGGAGACTGGAGGGGTGGCTCGTCGTGGGGAAGGTGGTCGCATGGTCAGATCGGGTGCAGGGCTTGCGTGGTGGCAGCAAGAATTGGATGAAGTCGCAGTGGCTACTAGGGTTCGTGGTCGAGAATGAGCAACTCGCATGGGTAGGGTTTCCTTCACGTGAAGATGACGTGGTATTTTATTCTTATTTATCTTAGTTTAATTTTAAATTTTCTATCATTCTAATGGTCATAACTTTTCCATACGAGCTCTCATTCGCACGCGGTTTTCTCCGCTGCGATTGTATCAAAATTTCGAACATTATGGAACTGGTTTGGACAAGTTCTGAGACTGTTGAATTTTGTGTCTTATTTTGGATTTCAAATCGATTTGAAATCAAAGGTGAGTATTTTAACCCACTCACAACTACTAAATTATCTTGTGTTAGTTAAATTGATTTATGATGTGATTAGAAATTGATTGGTTGATGTTTGGTGCATTTAAATTGTCATCCTAGTCAAATATGACATTTATTGCATTTAATCGCCATTTAATTTAATATTGAATTTAATTGTGAATTTAATACCTATTGATGATAACCGGTTAATTGATGTTATTTATTGGTTGATTGAATGGTGATCGTGATGCACGTTTGATTGTTGATATTGGATGAACGGATGTTATATTTCTATATTGTTGTAACATTACAAGTTCCTTATAGGTTGAAATGATACATACCCGAACGATCTATAGATTAGGAAAAAATCGTTGTGGGTTGGAATTGGTTTAAACGAATTGTTTAAAGGATTTAAGTTGAATTTTAGAGTTGAATTTGAAGTATAACTGAAATTTATTGGAATTGCGTTATTGAAACGTTTGAAATACTAATTTTGAATCTATTGAAATTAGAGTAGCTTAAATTGATATTTCAAAATTTGAAATTGGGTTTTGATTTGAAATCTAGATATGGTCCAGATTTGTTGAAATGAAGAAATAGTTAAAATTGATGTTAATTTCAACTTAATTATTTTAATATAAACTGTTCGAAGATATATTATTTTAAAAATTCAGATTATTAAGATTTTCAAACTGTTAAACTATTCTAAACCTATTTTAAACCCTTTAAACTATTTAAAACTGTATTAAACTACTTTAATACATTTTTAACCTAATTTAAACTAATTTATACTATTTTAATCTGCTTAAACTATTAAAACTATTTTTAAACTATTAAATTTATTTTAAACTAATTTAATCTATTTTAAACCATTTTAATCTATTTTAAACTATTTTAACCCATTTAAACGATTTTAAAGTATTTTAGATATTTCAAACTATTTTAAAATTATTTGTTACCCAGCACCTTGGGCCGGCTACAAAACGACAGTTGAAGATATTATTATTAGCACTAGACAAGATTCTGACCAAGAAGAGCCTGAATGTATAAGGTTTGATGCAATCGACATGTTTCGGCATCCCTGGCCCGGTGCGCAGAAGTCACCTACTGTGGGCCGAGGTACCTTATTCGTAGGTCCGTGAGGGAAGTCTAACCCGTCTTCGTCTATAAATAGAAATGCATGAATACAGTGAAAGGGACCTAATTTCGAGAACACTGGGGAGACTTTGCCATTTTCAAGACTCATCTATTTTTGATTCAAACTTGCAATCAAGTCATTAGTGTATGGATTGTATCTGTATTCAAGTGATTGAAAAAGCAATAAAGATTACACTTAAAGTGGACTAGGCAGTTGCCCCGAACCACTATAAAACCAGTGTTCTTGTTTCTTACAGTTATTATTGCATTCTACTATGTAATTCCTCGGTTTTAATTTACTCTCTTCATGAATCTCTCTACATAACTCTACTCAAGGGTGTTAGTGACCAATTTTGGTGCTAACATTTTGGTGCTTTCACTGAGAATTGAATTCTCGGCTTGATTGGATCTCATCGTCTACTAGTGGATTTCCATATTCACGAGGTAGATCCAGTTGTTTACTAGAAAACTTCATATTCTACTCAGATTTGAAAGAAATCTAAAGGAAGCCGATAGTCGTATATTGGATTCACTGATGTACGCAAGATCTGGGGATGGTACGACCCAAGTTTGCGCTCAAGTTGAATGAAGGCCGACCTTCCTCTAAAGGCAATTCAACCGATCGCCCTAGAAAAATTGTATGTCGATCGCCCCTGAAAAGGCGTATGCCGAGCGAGGTTACACCGAGCGACCTAGATTGCATGCCGAGCGACAGTGTATGCCGAGCGAGGGGAAACCGACCGACCGAGCTACAGTGTATGCCGACCGAGGGTAAACCGACCGACCCAGAGTGCATGCCGAGCGAAAGTATGCCGAGCGACCCTATGCCGAGTGACCCAGTACATGCTGAGCGAGAGTGTATGCCGAGCGAGGTTACACCAACTGACCCAGATTGCATGCCGAGCGATAGTGTATGCCGAGCGAGGGGAAACCGACCGACCCAGATTGTATATCGAGCGAGAGTGCATGCCGAGCGAGAGTGTATGCTGAGCGAGGGTACACAGACTGACCCAGAGTGTATACCAAGCGATAGTGCATGCCGAGCGCGGGAACTCCGACCTACCCCTATTTAAAAAAAAATCGGGTACGGCTCAAATTTCAGAACCTTAGCCGCAGTGCAGTGCCTCCGGATAGTGAATTCAAAACTCAACTTAATAAAGGAACATTTTATCTTCTTCCCTTACATCCCATGATTGACTAGGGCATAGAGGATCTAGCGGCAGCTTCTAAACGACAACAAGGGAACAGACAAGCAACTGCTACTCAAACGATACTCTCAAAGATATCATACTGATCACGTTTGAGGAGAATCGACCTCCATATATATTTTGGCAGCTAGTTAGCTGGAGAGCCTCCTACGACCATGGATAGTTTCTATGACCAAAAAAAGTCTAAACCAAAGTGTGGAGGAGCAGAACAGACTAGGAAAAATAACAATGAAGGCCTGTTGGCTAAGGACGCTGATCCCGGTAGACAAAACAAGACCTTAACATTCGACACATATGCTCTTTGAAAGATTCAATTGACAACCTCTACTTGAAGACTCGCGACTCAGAGTGGTACTGGAAACCAACCTTGAAAGAGTACACCAAAGTCTAATGAAAATCAAGGGAATGTTGTATATTTCCAGATGCTCACTGATCCTAACACGGGCGATTACAAACACCTCCGAGGTGTGATCGAAAAGACGATCTGGAAAGGAAAGCTTCAATAGTATGTACAAGTCCTGCAGAATGGCGGGCAGCGAACATCCGATGCTAATTAATAAAGGGCTATGATTATCAATTGGACTGCTGACAGCCAACATCCCTTTGAAAGGAGCCCGGGCAAAGTCGAATAGTGAGTACACGATGCTACTTCACTTATCAATGAGATTTATCCCAATCTTCTTTGAATTATTTCCATTTCTATTTCAATTGTTCTATGAACTATGACTAACTTGAACTAAACTACTTTCAAAACGATGCAGGTGACCAGGTACTCAGATTTGGTCGCCAACCAATCCTCGTAGACCATGATCGGACGTGTGGAGTTTCATTTAGATGAGCATAATTCAGTCGCTCATCATCAATCATGTGCCTTTAAATTGGGGCCAAGAACTAAAGATTGAAAAGCTCAATACGATCAGAGCCCAGTACAAAGTCAACATGAGCGACCATCCATTCATCGACCTCCACGTTTGACTTGGAGACCTAAGCAAGGCTTGGAATGAGTATGGCCCGATCAACCACTCAAATCGAGTCATAGAACAAAGTTTGACAAAATACAGATGCCTTTCCTGAAGCTCGGTGACGTCGGGATCTATCTAGAATATACATGATTTGATAATCTACACATCAATTCCTACCCTGAACACAAAAGTTTGTTCGAAAGCCCGACTTGGAGTAGCTGTGATGGAATACCTACTCGTCAACCATCGCTCTCAATACATGGACACGATTGCACCTTGAAACATATGCAACTTACTATGTCCACTCAATAATCCATTATCCTTAGTTTCTAGAAAGAGATATGAAAAAAAATTGTGTGAGATTTGACTATCTAACCCAGCATGGATGTGATCCAACTATTTGTCATATACCTCCTTAATTGACTTGATTGGAAGAGCTATAACCATCAAGCGGACGAGAATCGACCGTCTAATTTTTAGGTTTCGTCCCTCATGCTGGGGGTAGAATCCCATTCCATGAGAAAACGTGGTTCGATCGTTCATTCAACAACATTACCCTCGATATGGTAAATGAAATACAAATTAAAGGGTGGAAATTCAACTGCTCCCAATGAAAACCTCTGAGTCCCAGAGTTCGGACTAGAGTACTCTGAGTCCCCAGAGCGTGGGGTAGAGTATAAACGACTTAAAAACCTCTAAGTCCCCAGAGTGCGGACTAGAGTACTCTAATTCCCCTAAGTACGGACTAGAGTATAAACGACTTAAAAAACCGCTAAGTCCCCAGAGTGCAGACTAGAGTACTCTAAGTCTCTTGAGTGCGGACTAGAGTATAAACGACTTAAAAACCTCTAAGTCCCCAGAGTGCGGACTAGTCCCCAGAGTGCGGACTAGAGTACTCTAAGCCCCCTGAGTGTGAACTAGAGTATAAACGACTTAAAAACCTCTAAGTCCCTAGAGTGCGGACTAGAGTACTCTAAGTCCCCTGGGTGCGGACTAGAGTATAAATGACTTAAAAAACCTCTAAGTCCCCAGAGTGAGGACTAGAGTACTCTAAGTTCCCTGAGTGCGCACTAGAGTATAAACGACTTAAAAACCTCTAAGTCCCCAGAATGCGGACTAGAGTACTCTAAGTCCCCTGAGTGCGGACTAGATATAAACGACTTAAAAAACCTCTAAGTCCCCATAGTGCAGACAAGAGTACTCTAAGTCCTCTGACTGTGGACTAGAGTATAAACGACTTAAAAACCTCTAAGTCCCCAGAGTACGTACTAGAGTACTCTAAGTCCCCTGAGTGCGGACTAGAGTGACTTAAAAAACCTCTAAGTCCCCAGAGTGCGGACTAGAGTACTCTAAGTCCCCTGAGTGCGAACTAGAGTATTAATGACTTAAAAACCTCAAAGTCCCCATAGTGCGGACTAGAGTACTCTAAGTCCCCTGAGTGTGGACTAGAGTATAAATGACTTAAAAACCTCTAAGTCCTAGAGTCCGGACTAGTATAAATGAATTAAAAACCTCTAAGTCCCAGAGTCTGGACTAGAGTACTTTGAGTCCCCAGAGCGTAGGGTAGAGTATAAACGACTTAAAAAACCTCTAAGTCCCCATAGTGCAGACTAGAGTACTCTAAGTCCCCTGAGAGCGGACTAGAGTATAAACGACTTGAGAAAAATCTCTAAGTTCCTGAAGAGAACTAGAGTACTCTAAGTCCCAGAGTGCGGACTAGAGTATAAACAAATTGACGAAAATCTTTACGTCCCAAACTGTGGTATATAGCACAAACCGTTCGACAGATCTCCTAGTCCCCAGAGCGTGGACCGAAGCATGAACACAAATTGGGTGCGAGTCGACCGGTGGGAGAATATCACTAAGTCACCAGAATGCGGAGTGGTGCATAAACATCGATAAATAGACGAGTGAATTTCGACCATTCTCTATCCCATAGACTTCAGCCTGAAACCGATAGGAGGAGTATTAACTCGCTAAGGATGGAGTTCAACCATCCGATTAGTGGCCTGGCCAAATCAATGCTGGGAGCAGGAGTGCAAATCACTAAAAGCTAAATACGTCAACTTACAATAGCTCTAGCTTGGCGTTCTTTACAACTTAAGGCAACGACTACAGGGAGGCCTCAATATAGAACCAATCGAAACGGCATCCAAAGCTATAAGCGACCGACTATATCATACCTCAGATCAAGGGTCAATACCGATCCGCACCAAGCACATACGACTGTGCCTCGGATATTCCTTGAAAATCTATGACCTTCAGAGTGTGGAAAGGAGAGTAAACAACGAAGACTTGGTTAAAAATTCTCCAGCACCCACTTTCGATCCGTAAGGAGGAGTATTAAACTGGATGAGCATAACCCGGCTACATTTGAGCCAACTTTACCCCGAGATCTGATTACAAAACATGAACCAAAGTAGACGCGGCTGACCATCCAGTGTCTAAATTGCGCCCTAAAATTGATGAGGCATCGAAGTATTCCTCTTGGAATGAAAAACCATAATACAATCCAAGATAGGCGAGACCCAGCCTCCCATCAACTGACCTAATCCCACGATTCTACAGGAAAGAGAGTAAAGCTAAAGTGGGCATGGCTGGTCTTCCTACTTATCGGTATATTCCCCATACCTAGGGGGATGAGTGAGAAGCAAGATGAATGTGAACCGACTATTCACCGATCAACTCCGTCTCTTTGGAATTTAGGTGGGAATATAAACATAGCTAGGGAAAGACTCAACCATCCATGCAGTGCATTTTTCAACTCGAGACTAGGAGCAGACGCATGGTCGTCCAAAGACTGGCTGCGATAGCTCAATATTGAAACTTATATATAGTGCTTAGCATTACTCAAGGCTACGACCGAAAGAATGCTTAGAGATAGAATCATTAAATCAATACCTAAGCTCGTGGGCAACTGACCGTCACTCCAACCCAAAGCATGGGTAAAGGATCATGAATGCATTGAATAGAAAGTGCGTTACTCGAATATACAAGCAAATTCAAACTCATAGCAAGATCTAGCTATGCAGCTGCATGCAACTCGAGGCTGACCCCTACTCAACATTTCCTTCAACGTGCTTTTAGGCCTAATCTTTGGCCATTTGCAGATAATCGATTAGAGCATTCAAAGCCCTTCACTATTAGACTTAATAAATCATGACAAGACTTTGGGATTCGACAAGAGTAACCATCAAAATTGACCGTCCCACCCATATTTCGCATTGAATGTTATGCAAAATAGTTACATCTGAACTCAAAGAATCCGGGTGCTGAATATCGGATCACAGCTTAGTGCAACGATGATAAAAGAATTAGTTGGATTTTTCTGAATAAATGGTGAAATTTACTCTTAGACCCATTTTGACATGCATATTTGATTTCACCAACTATCTCGAGCCATGCATTGGATATCGACCCAAAGACACAAAACTAGGCAATGTCTATTGATTTCATCATGAAAGCTCCACTCTTACTTTTGGGCTAACCCCGTCAAAGTTTATGCCTACTAGCCATCGCAACCGGGCATACAACAACCTGAGACGTCTGAAAGACTACTTAAATAGAACGTCGAACTAAGCCAATTCGATATCATTTATTTCCCTCAAAGGGCTATCCAAGGATGGAAATTAGCAGACCTCATAACCAAATTCACTACATCAGATGACTACTCGAAGGGTAGTAGAGAACCAACTGACAGATGGAAAATGTATGCGGATGGAGCATCCAATGATCACTGTTATGGCGTAGGAGTCATGTTAGTGACTCCCGAGGAACAATCGATCTGCTACGTCCTGAAACTCGATTTCCCTGTAACAACAACAATGCTTATTATGAAGCCTCGACTGCGAGCCTCAAACTTGCTACAGGATTTGGGGTGGAAACTTTGCATATCTTTTGTGATTCCTGATTGATAGTACGCAAAGTTAAGGAGGTTAATGTTGCTAAGGGCATTGCCTTGCTCCTTATCTCGGCCAGGTCCAAGAGCTACTAACTGACTTCACGTATTACATCATTACACACATACTCAGCAAATAAAATGAAAAGAGTCCAGTGACTGGCCAAGCTGGCCAGTTTTAGGGACGCGCAACGGACATACATTGTTTTGGTTGAAATATTTAATATTCCAAGCATTGACGGATGGAGATCAGCTAGGTCTTGGAGACAGAGCCAGAAAAGGTGTCATAGTTGACTCCTATCAAAGACTATCTACAATGAGGAATTCTTATTGAATAGAGGAATGGAAAACGGCATATCCTCCTCAAAGATTCACGCCAAATCATCCAAGAAGAAGTCATGTATAGAAAGGAGTTTATCTATCCCCATGCTTCGGTGTATTGCCCATGATGATATCTTGAGAAAAGTTTGTGAAGAAGAATGCGGTGATAACATCAGGGAGAAAACCATGATAAAGAAAATACTCTGCTATAGGTATTACTAGCCAACTATTAATCCAGATGTGGTTGATCATGCTAGACAATGCGACGAGTGCAAGATGTTTGCGAAAAATCCGGGAACCCTGTCGACGGAAATTACTCAAATGGCTAGTCCATAGTCGTTTGCCACTTGAGGGCACTAAAATCATCTTCTTTCCAATCCTAAAGGTGGTGTGAAATACACCATCATAGCAGTTGATTACTTCACCAAATGGGCAGATGAAGAACTCTTAACCATGACCAAGATGAAGAAAATAATCAACTTCATTATCCGTAACGTAATCTGTCTTTATGACCTTCCATGATCTATTATAACTGCAAATGGACGTTGAAGCTGTGAACAAAATCATAAAGTTTGTACTGAAGAGAGGTTTGGAAAAGTCTAGAGGTAAATGGGCGGATGAACTCCCAACAACATTATAGGCTTATAGAACTACCCATGAGTCCATGATTGGCCGTACTCCATTCGCCCTTGCTTACTGCTCTTATATCGTCATCCATGTAAAACTTGAAGCCCACTCTCATCAAGTGGCTGATTACAACCCTTATTTCATAGAAAATACAAACAAAGAATCGCAATTGAATTGCAATTAAACTAGATGGAACTGGCGACGACTTATGAGCATATAAAACGCATCCGAGAGCCAATGGCAAGAACATGTACCCAAACATGCATGTGTACATTCGAAAAAAGTTCGACTTCTCGAAATAAACAGGGAATTGAATTCTCACTTAAGGATATTAAGAAAAGACTAGATCAAATAGCCGACGCTTACTGGCCCTGTAGAACTGGGCACGGATAGCCAGTGATGAATTATAACCCTAGATTTATAATATTAGGAATCGACCAAACGTCATAACGACCAAAGAAGGATACGATACCTTGGGAGGATAAAATTGAAGGATAATGATCATTCAGGAAACATGGTGGATTTCTTTCTGTAAACAAGGAATACTCGCTGATTCAAAGCGTGTCATGTTGCTTCACACGACATACTTTGGGGGGCAAATGTTACCCGGCACCTTGGGCCGGCTACAAAATGACAGTTGAAATATTATTATTAGCACTAGACAAGATTCTGACCAAGAAGAGCTTGAAGGTATAAGGATTTGATGCAATCGACATGTTTCGGCATCCCTGACCCTGTGCGCAGAAGTCACCTACTATGGGTCGAGGTGCCTTGTTCCTAATCCCATGAGGGTAGTCCAACCCATCTTCGTCTATAAATAGAAGGGCAGGGGCACAGTGAAAAGGTGCCTTTTTTCGAGAACATTGGGGAGACTCTGCCGCTTTCAAGACTCACTTTATTTCATTAAGAATTTGTATTCAAATCTTTATAGTAGGGATTGTATCTGTATTTAGTCACTTGTGAAAGCAATAAAGATCGAAACTTAAAGTGGACATAGGCAATTACGCTGAACCACTATAAATCCGGTGTTCTTGTTTTCTGCGTTTAACTTAGTATACAGTTCTCTATTTTAATTTAGTTTCTTCATTAATCTCTCTACACAATCTTTCTAAAGGGTGTTAGTGACCAATTCTGGTGCTAACACTATTTATGATTATCTAAACTATTTTTCTAAATATCAACTATGCAAGTTGAATTAATTATATTTAAATCCATGATTTAAAAGAGAATATGGTTAAATGATGTTATTGTGACGACCCGACTTTCTACTCCCAGAAAATCGCATCATCCAAAAGAAAGAAAGGGGTAGAAAAGAGAAAAGAAAGAAGAGAAAGAAGAAACAACACTAGAATCTCAACAGCGGAACGAATAAATTATATTAATAACATGAGTATTACATAATATACAATATCAATCAGAGATACACAGCATACACATCACATATACTAGACAGTTATAAACACATGTCTAGTATTTGCAACTCAATACAACACAACACAGAGAATACACAGCGGAAACTATATATATAACGCAGAAGCCTCCTACTCCATTGCTCCTCCACAATTCGTCAAAGCTAACCTGAATCTCTTGGCTACTCGTAAAAATTTAAGTACCCAAGAGTTTAAGAAAACAAAGATAAACTCTGGGTCAGACATGAGTCTGGTGTGAGTAACAGGTTAAGGTTGCTTAACTTTAAAAAACCTTTTGAAAAGAAAGGTATAACGTAAGACTTCTCACACATAAACATGGAAAAGTTTTTACCTTATGTTAACCAAAACATTTGATAGGAAATCCGGTGATATTATAATAGTGTCTAGGGTTTTCAAGTAAATAAGAAATAGCCGAAATTGTTACATCTATTAAATTCCAGCTACTAGCCACAAAAGTGGGCAATACAATCAAAACCGTTGGCACTTATTGGATTGTGGATTCCATACAATGGCAGGGCTACTGGGGTACCGTCCGTCACAGTACATGACCTAGATCACCGTACCGAGGAGTACGCCCGCTCCCCTGCAACACAAGGCCGGAACCATTCCTTACTGAATAGTTCCAAACAAGACAACCCCGCAGTTGTTTGCAACCAACTGCCCACACAGTCGAATAAAAAGGGACTTTTAGACAGGGATCAATCTCGCTCTCCAGTGAGAGCTACCCACGAAGCCTTGCTGCACCTCCCCTATTTTAGCCATTCTCGGTTGATGAGGCTTGACGCTACCATTACCTTAATCCTTTTAATTAATTAAATAAAACCCTTAATTATTTAATTAATTAACCTAATTATTAATTAATTAAATAAAACCCTTAATTATTTAATTAATTAACCTAATTATTAATTAATTAAATTAATTAGTTAAAATCTTAATTACCTTGATCAAATAATAAATTATTAAGTTCAAACAATGAAAATCATTAATCTCATTAATGATTAAATTATCATCATCAAAGTAATTTAAAAACAAATTGCTTTTAAATTTCTCTAAATTCCATTTTAAATTAAAATTAAAATGAAATCAAACTTAAACAAGATTTTAAGTATTTAAAAACTCTTCAGTTTTCATTTTAAAGGATCACTTATCTCTTAAAGCAATTTTAGAAGAATAGTTTAACTTTAGCCCATATTCAATTTAAATAAATTTAAAATACCTTAAATATTTCAAGTGATACTGAAACATATAAATTCAAATCTTATTTATATTACAACCAAAATTCAAATCATGCTTTTAGATTTAGATTCAAAGATTTAAATTTAAACCTTGTTTTAAATTTCATTACATATGTTATAAAATTCTAAAAATATTCAACTAAAAATTTCATAACATATGTTTTAAATTTCATTACATATGTTATAAAATTTCATTACCTAAGCATCAGAATACTTCCATTTTCCACAAATTCATACAGAGCAGCTCCTCTTTTTAAAAACCTGGAACACAATACACCCATAACCCCACAACCCTGTCAACGACGAATTTACTTTCCTACGACCATCGTTTAAGTCGAAACTTCAGCCACTACCTTGTTATGAACCCAGCTACAATATCCCACAGTGGCTTCACACTCGGTCAATCAGGAAAAGAAAACGATCCTAATTTCTAACATGTTCAAGAAATAGGGTTACAGAACAAACTCCCACCTCTCTGCTAATCCAAAGATTTATTCATCAGGTTGATAATTTTAATGATGTTCCGGATCACTCATCTTCATTCACAAGAAACTTCAAACTCCCAGATTTCCAAAATCAACAGAATTTTATAAATTCACACTTTCAGATAAAAGTGAACTGCCCCTATAATCTTAAACTATAAATTGTGTTTCCAGACTTAAAAATCATGTTTTCTAGATTGGTTTCAGATTACAATCTTAATTCAATAAATTAAGGAATTTATGTTTTAAACAATTTCATGTTTACTGAACATTTTTGGTTTCCAGAAAAGATTTGAATTTAATTTACCTTATTAAATTTTCATACTTCAGATTTATGTTTGGCAAACAAGTTTGTAATCTACTCATAACATTGGCATGATCCAGAGATAGGGGTATAATTAAATAAAACCGAGTTTTAAGCTAGTAGCAGAGAATCATAGATAAACATGCACACATTTCATCCCAATATCTACAGATTATTCTTAGATATATATATATATATATATATATATATATATATATATATATATATATATATATATATATATACAGAAACTTACTGATCACCATTCATGATTATTCACAAAAATAAATCATGCAACCATGTTAAACTTAAATTATTAAATCAAAAATGTTACTCACCTTAAATCTGAAGAACAGAGCACCCAAATTTTAAAGCTTTGAATCCTGTCTGATGTAATTGTTGTAGTGTCATGCTAATTGAACTGAAGTGCTTCTTATTTTAAATGCATGCAGGTCATTTTATTCTTTAAATTTTGAAAAAGATGCAGACTTCAACCCAGGTTGCTTGCATTTGAATTCCTAACCAACATATATGCATGCAGGCCTTGATAAAGATGCAGGAATTCATTTTGCAGGTTGATATTCTGGTTGATTGATTTTGAAAATGCTGTTGATCTTCCAGAGATGCAAATGTAGTTGCATGCAGATTTGGTTTTGAGGGGTTTTGAGTTTTCATATTTTTGATTTCTTTTGATTCATTTATCTTTTTCTTGAAAAGAGGATGAGGGGAGAAATGAAAATGTTTTAAAAGAGGGCTGAAATAAATTTAACAAAACAAATAAAAGAAAATAGAAATTAAATGACACTTGTCATTAGAGTTATTAACTACTTAACACATATAGCTTAGATTGTTAAATTGTTAACATTTGTCTTTTACTTAAGTAAGTTATATTTTTTTAAATGTTTATAAAGAGTTTTCTTTAATCCATTTTATGTTTATATGAACATATATGATTTTTTTATTTTAAGAAAATGTAAATAAAACAATTTATAAATTAAAACTTATACAAATATTTTAAAGAATCAATTAATTTGGATTTCAAAATAAAATCCCAAATCAAATTAAACTTTTGAAATCAAAATTAAAATCAATTTATTCAATTTAAAATGAAGATTCTATTTTCCTATTTTAATTCTTCTTTATATTTATGGGAAAAAATAGTACATTTATTATTATGGCTTGGAAATAACAATTTAACAATTTTTATATGATTTATAAAAAGAATTATAAATCACTTTTTATTAATAAATAAATTTTAAACCATATGCTATTTGTATTTTAAACTTATATAAAATATTCTCAATTCATATTTAATCAAATAATATTTAAAAAGAAATAAAATCAACTTTTATTTAAGTTTAAAACAAAATTTAAGCTAAGACAAATTTTAAACGGTTACATTTATTTTAAATATTATCAAACCATATAATTACTAGTTTAAATAGATTTTTAAAAGCCTAATATTAATTTTAAAACATAATTGCCTAATTACTAGATATATTATTAGAATTTAAAAACAAAACTTTATTTATTTATTAAATTCCAAAACAAAGATAAACTATAATATATATACAAATATATATATACATTATAATTTAAACATTATTTTAGCTTTTTAAAAGACAAATCACAAATTAAATATTTATTTATTCAGATTATTAAACCAAAACATATTTTATTAATCAATATTGTCAATATCAATTTAATTTTATATAAAGATTATTAAATTGATATTGTCAAAAATTCCGGGATATCACATTCCTTCCCCCTTAAAAGAATTTCGTCCCCGAAATTTAAAACAAAGGTAATTTAACAACCTATTTAAGATTTTAAATTTTAAAACCAAGCATATATCAAACATATGCTAACAACCATAGCAATCAATTCATCCAATCAAACAAAATTAACTATCTAGACAAAATTCTGGATAGAGTTTCCTCGAGTTTCCCAAGTAAACATTAGGATACTCGCTCTATAAACCCCAAACAATCAACACTACTATGCTACAAAACTCCTACTCATCTAGATCTATAACTAAACAAGACATCAGACTATAGACAAGTCTGGCTCAACCACCAAATCTTCCAGAACAGTTGATTCCAAAACCAGAAATAGATCATACACGTACTCCCTCAGAGATACGTGAAACACAACGAATTCCAATTGTCCAAACTAGCAATTCAATCAAACACTTATCCAAAACAGAACACAGAGGAAATCCAAAACATCTCGAAGCTAGCTTACCCACCTTTACCAAAATTTATAGCTCCTAAAAACTGAGAAACTTATCCAAAATCAGATCCCCAACTTCAGATTCACAAAATCCTTCGGACTATCTTAGACTCCTTACCTCCTACCTGATGCTCAATCCTTGCTGATGTCTCAAGAAATAAACTGGACCAAACCCAATCCACCAGAATGATCCTCCACGATCAATCAAGATCAAGAACAAACTCCACTCACAACCATCAGAAGGAAACAAACTTCTCCTATCCGAAAAAGAAAAGCAGATGCACTTCCAAACTGCTTTCGCTGCACAACTCTGATCTGGAGTAGAAAAGAACGCCGATGAAGAACACAAGCACAACTGGACAACAAAACCAAGAAGATCTTTGATAACTAAGAGAAAACTCAGAAGTTCCTCCAATCCTGAGCTTCTTCAACAAACTCAACCTCAAGAAACCAACCTTCAACTAGTTGAACCACCGGTACCACTGAATCTCTAGATGAAGACAAACTCTGACTTTCTTGAAAATGTCCAGAAAAATCTCCAACAATACAAGAGAACGCTAAATCATCGCAAGTTACTTTTGCGATCAACTCAATCTAATTCCAAAGAAAACCGTTCTCTCTAAACCAATTAGAACAATTTATGCCAGTCTTGCCAACCCATCGAAGAAATGGATTCTACTCCACTGCTTCTGAATTCCATCTCCAGAAAACTGCTAAGCCAGAAAATTCTGCCGACACACAGCACACTCTGAGCTGCACTACTGATACCAATGCCAAAGAATTCCTATTCCAAAGCTCTTCAGGAAACTCGGACTTCAAACCACAAAGAAAGACCCTACTGAACTCAGCCACCACACCGAAGCAGACCTACTTCCTTAACTTGTTCCAAAGAAATCATCTTCAGAAACATCCATAGTCACTGCACCTCATCACGCAGCTACTACTTCCTGAGTATCAAGATACCATCTCTCACTTCTGCTCAGCCAACAGATCCAAACTCTACTCGTCCAATTTCAAAGATGAACTCCGAACCTTAACAGGTTACCTTCAGAGATCAATGAAGTCCTTACACCACTGCAAAGCTCACTCGAGACGGTATTAGGTCTACAGTCTCGACTGATACACTTCCAACCAAACACACAAACTTCAACCAATCGCAGTCGTGTTATACACACCACAACCCCAATCTACCTTTATAACCCATATTGGAAAACCCGAACAGGTAACCCAATAGATAGGTAGAATAAATAAATATATATATAGTAATATATAAAAATTACAAATACGCTCTCTCAAGATAGAAGCCACTCCAGAGCCTAGGTATTCACTCAAGCTAACGCTCTGATACCAACTGTGACGACCCGACTTTCTACTCCCAGAAAATCGCATCATCTAAAAGAAAGAAAGAGGTAGAAAAGAGAAAAGAAAGAAGAGAAAGAAGAAACAACACTAGAATCTCAACAGCGGAATGAATAAATTATATTAATAACATGAGTATTACATAATATACAATATCAATCAGAGATACACAACATACACATCACATATACAAGACAGTTATAAACACCTGTCTAGTATTTACAACTCAATACAATACAACACAGAGAATACACAGCGGAAACTATATATATAACGCAGAAGCCTCCTCCTCCATTGCTCCTCCACAATTCGTCAAAGCTAACCTGAATCTCTTGGCTACTCGTAAAAATTTAAGTACCCAAGAGTTTAAGAAAACAAAGATAAACTCTGGGTCAGACATGGGTCAGGTGTGAGTAACAGGTTAAGGTTGCTTAACTTTAAAAAACCTTTTGAAAAGAAAGGTATCATGTAAGACTTCCGACACATAAACATGGAAAAGTTTTTACCTTACATTAACCAAAACAGTTGATAGGAAATCCGGTGATATTATAATAGTGTCTAGGGTTTTCAAGTAAATAAGAAATAGCCGAAATTGTTACATCTATTAAATTCCAGCTACTAGCCACAAAAGTGGGTAATACAATCATAACCGTTGGCACTTATTGGATTGTAGATTCCATACAAGGGCAGGGCTACTGGGGTACCTCCCGTCACATTACGTGGCCTAGATCACCGTACCGAGGAGTACGCCCGCTCCCCTGCAACACAAGGCCGGAACCATTCTTTACTGAATAGTTTCAAACAAGACAACCCCGCAGTTGTTTGCAACCAACTGCCCACACAGCCGAATAAAAAGGGACTTCTAGACAGGGATCAATCTCGCTCTCCAATGGGAGCTACCCACGAAGCCTTGCTGCACCTCCCCTGTTTTAGCCATTCCCGGTTGATGAGGCTTGAGGCTACGATTACCTTAATCCTTTTAATTAATTAAATAAAACCCTTAATTATTTAATTAATTAACCTAATTATTAATTAATTAAATTAATTAATTAAAATCTTAATTACCTTGATCAAATGATAAATTATTAAGTTCAAACAATGAAAATCATTAATCTCATTAATGATTAAATTATCATTATCAAAGTAATTTAAAAAAAATTGCTTTTAAATTTCTCTAAATTCCATTTTAAATTAAATTAAAATGAAATCAAACCTAAACAAGATTTTAAGTATTTAAAAACTCTTTAGTTTTCATTTTAAAGGATCACTTATCTCTTAAAGCAATTTTAGAAGAATAGTTTAACTTTAGCCCATATTCAATTTAAATAAATTTAAAATACCTTAAATATTTCAAGTGATATTGAAACATATAATTCAAATCTTATTTATATTACAACCAAAATTCAAATCATGCTTTTAGATTTAGATTCAAAGATTTAAATTTAAACCCTGTTTTAAATTTCATTACATATTTATAAAATTCTGAAAATATTCAACTTGATTATAACATTTGAATTTATAACTTGTTTTTATTTGAAACTTTTAGATTCAACTTCAAATTTAGGTTCAGGTTTAAAATTCGGATTTAACTTATAAATTTAAATCTTGTTTTAAAATCTTATTTTCAGATTAAAAATCACTTTATAAAATACTGCACAGGTTTTATTATTTTATTAAATACTTTATTTTATTTCTACAAATTTATCTTGAATTCAAATTCATTTGAATTCATAAATTAAACTTGCTTCAAATCTTGTTTTAAATCAGGCTTTGCTTCTTTTCTTTTTAAATTTAGTTTTAAACTTTAAAACCTGAGGCAGTTCAGGTTTCAGGAACAAACCCTGCAACTAAAAACTACCCGAGCTCAACACTATTTTACTTCGAGTTTCCCTTACCTCAACTTCGAGCAAAAACTGAAATGACCCGAGCACCAACATCTTCACCATATTCCAGAAACCAAATCACCTCCATGTGACCACTGTGCACATGCACAAAATCCATGGGCAACTTCCGATCATCAGTGATGATCATCCACATCCAGCATCCCCCTTGAATCCAACTTGAACACCTAAGCAACAGAATACTTCCATTTTCCCCAAATTCATACAGAGCAGCTCCTCTTTTTAAAAATCTGGAACACAATACACCCATAACCCCACAACCCTGTCAACGACGAATTTACTTTCCTACGACCATAGTTTAAGTCGAAACTTCAACCACTACCTTGTTATGAACCCCGCTACAATATCCCACAGTGGCTTCACACTCGGTCAATCAGGAAAAGAAAACGATCCTAATTTCTAACATGTTCAAGAAATAGGGTTACAGAACAAACTCCCACCTCTTTGCTAATCCAAAGATTTATTCATCAGGTTGATAATTTTAATGATGTTCCGGATCACTCATCTTTATTCACAAGAAACTTCAAACTCCCAGATTTCCAAAATCAACAGAATTTTATAAATTCATACTTTCAGATAAAAGTGAACTGCCCCTATAATCTTAAACTATAAATTGTGTTTCCAGACTTAAAAATCATATTTTCTAGATTGGTTTCAGATTACAATCTTAATTCCATAAATTAAGGAATTTATGTTTCAAACAATTTCATGTTTACTGAACATTTTTGGTTTCCAGAAAAGATTTTAATTTAATTTACCTTATTAAATTTTCATACTTCAGATTTATGTTTAGCAAACAACTTTGTAATCTAATCATAACATTGGCATGATCCAGAGATAGGGGTATAATTAAAAAAAATAAAACTGAGTTTTAAGCTAGTAGCAGACGATCATCGATAAACACGCACACATTTCATCCCAATATCTACAGATTTTTTTTTTTTTTTTTTTTTAAAAAAAAAAAAAAAAAAAAAAATATCTACAGATTATTCTTAGATATATATATATATATATATACATAAACTTACTGATCACCATTCATGATTATTCACAGAAATAAATCATGCAACCATGTTAAACTTAAATTATTAAATTACTCACCTTAAATCTGAAGAACAGAGCACCCAAATTTTAAAGCTTTGAATCCTGTATGATTTAATTGTTGCAGTGTCATGCTAATTGAACTGAAGTGCTTCTTATTTTAAATGCATGCAGGTCATTTTATTCTTCAAATTTTGAAAAAGATGTAGACCTCAACCTAGGTTGCTTGCATTTGAATTCCTGACCAACATAGATGCATGCAGGCCTTGATAAATATGCAGGAATTCATTTTGCAGGTTGATATTAGTTGATTGATTTTGAAAATGCAGTTGATCTTCCAGAGATGCAAATGTAGTTGCATGCAGATTTGGTTTTGAGGGGTTTTGATTTTTCATATTTTTGATTTCTTTTGATTCATTTATCTTTTTTTTGAAAAGAGGATGAGGGGAGAAATGAAAATGTTTTAAAAGAGGGCTGAAATAAATTTAACAAAACAAATAAAAGAAAATAGAAATTAAATGACACTTGTCATTAGAGTTATTAACTACTTAACACATATAGCTTAGATTGTTAAATTGTTAACATTTGTCTTTTACTTAAGTTATTTATATTTTTTTTAAATATTTATAAAGAGTTTTCTTTAATCCATTTTATGTTTATATGAATATATATGATTTTCTTATTTTAAGAAAATGTAAATAAAACAATTTATAAATTAAAACTTGTACAAATATTTTAAAGAATCAATTAATTTGAATTTCAAAATAAAATCCCAAATCAAATTAAACTTTTGAAATCAAAATTAAAATCAATTTATTCAATTTAAAATGAAGATTCCATTTTCCTATTTTAATTCTTCTTTATATTTATGGGAAAAAAATAGTACATTTATTATTATGGCTTGAAAATACCAATTTAACAATTTTTATATGATTTATAAAAAGAATTATAAATCACTTTTTATAAATAAATAAATTTTAAACCATATGCTATTTGTATTTTAAACTTATATAAAATATTCTCAATTCATATTTAATCAAATAATATTTAAAAAGAAATAAAATCAACTTTTATTTAAGTTTAAAACAAAAATTAAGCTAAGACAAATTTTAAACAATTACATTTATTTTAAATATTATCAAACCATATAATTACTAGTTTAAATAGATTTTTAAAAGCCTAATATTAATTTTAAAACATAATTTCCTAATTACTAGATATATTACTAGAATTTAAAAACAAAACTTTATTTATTCATTAAATTCCAAAACAAAGATAAACTATAATATATATACAAATATATATATACACATTATAATTTAAACATTTATTTTTGCTTTTTAAAAGACAAATCACAAATTAAATATTTATTTATTCAAATTATTAAACCAAAACATATTTTATTAATCAATATTGTCAATATCAATTTAATTTTATATAAAGATTATTAAATTGATATTGTCAAAAATTCCGGGATATCATAGTTATAACTTACGTTGGAATCTGAAATGATGATTTCTCATAAAAGGACATATTTTGAGTAAATATGATGATTTTGAAACGAGAGTCTAACCTATTTGTGAATATGATTTCAAAAGTGATATGATGTCATAAGTGAATATGATTTCGAAAGTGATATGGTTTGAATTGAATATGATATTTTTATGTCAATTATGAATCAGTTTTAGAAATTTAATAGAACTATCCGGTGTGAAATAAGCGTTTGGTTGTTAAGGAGACCAAGATCGGATATTATCACATTCTTCGCCAATACCGAAAACCACTTTGACAACTGTGTATGTAGTGGAGATTCAAGAATGGAGTTGGATGGTTTGGCGACGATTCTATATAAGGTATTAACGCAGTCCTACTCCCGTGAATTAGCTTGATGTGGCTAAAATAGGAGCTATACCAGGCCAAGTTGGGTCGCTACCCTCTCAGGCACATTTCTTCGATACCATTCTATTACTCTGTGATTCGATTGGGTGCATCTTTGATTTGGGAGTTTGTCTCTAGGTGGACAGTAGTAGCTGTTATGCGTTACCACTAGTCCAGGAGTGCAAACGGTAGAATCCTACCTTGGCATTGCCTTGCATGCCTTGTCACATGCCTTATCTCACCTTCTACGAGTTTGGTTTGTACCGTACCTATGGAGTGCCCACTGAGTAAACCACTGGTTTGGTGGAGCTTACGGTACTATATAGACTACAGGAATATATGAAATGTGTTAAGAGAGATATGGGTAATGCCTTAATGCTATTTTAATACTTTACTTTACTGTAGACACTATTATAATAGCGTAATGTACTATGAATGTAGATAGTTTAACGGATCCTTAGGAGATGTAATCCCAAACATCTCTTAAGTTATTGCACTCACGTTAGACACTGGATATGAAATGTCGAACCCCGTAAACATCTCGGATGCCATTGCACTCATATTTATTCGCCGTTGATTTAACTTACGTAAGATCTTTTAGTTCCGACTCAAGTGTTTTGTCTTTTCAATTTGCTCGTGCCTGTCTGAGCTTTTCATTGTATCAAAGACTGCTCTCTAGAGGACGAAAGCGAAGATTTGTATACTATATTATTTATTTTATTTACTCCACTGCATCATATTATTCCGCTGCATTTATTTATTCCTATTGTATGTAACCCTGATCTATATTGTAAGAGTGTAATCAAATATTATTTCTAAAACAGCTTTATGAGATGTTTATTTGATTATTATGTTTTGTCATTCCGCTGTGAGATTCTGTGTTTGTTTTCCTTTTCTCTCTCTGTTTTATTCTTTTTTACCCCATAACAATCCTCGTTTTTGAACGGTTTGAGTTTGACATGTGTGGTATTGTTGATTTAAACCGTCCAAAAAGATGGGTCGTTACATATCCCTATAGTGTATGTCGGCATATATGCCGAATTTTTCAAAATTCAAATTCGAATGGAATTGTCTTTCGTTGTATCTCTTCGTGAATAGACATGACCGTTGTTTCTGTAACGACCCTTAAAATTCGATGATTAAAATGATTTAAATTAATAAGATTTTAACTAAATTTAGAAAGAAATAAAAATCTTATAATTTATATTGGAACGAATGTAAGAAATTAGAGGTAGCATTTGAAATTAAAAGTAACAAATTAAAATTTATATTGCAATTAATTGGAAATAATGTAAATTGTCATACTGGGTTGTAAGTTTAATATAAGAAACAAATGGAAATGTTGAATGTGTGAATTATTAATAAAAATTATTAACTAGAATGGAATTCAAATTAATGTAATAATGGAAAGTATAATTGTTGCACTTGAGTAAGATTTAAAAATAAAAGTGATTAAAGGTTACTTAAATGATAATTAATATTATAACGGAAAGGTGAATGTAAATTGAATAGAAATGGGAGTTATTTATAAGGCAGTAATTGATGAATGGAAGGTTGAAACCAAGTAAATAATTTATTGAGAACATTTAATAGTAATTAATGTATACATTTGGCAATTGACAGTTTATGAATTTGGTAAGATTGTAAAATTATAATCTAAGATTGCGTTAATGTTAACTAAGGTAACTTAACCAAGGTAACTATTAATAAATTTAACGAAATTCAAATCAATGGAAATAATGTAGACGTATGCTTAGCTACAAATTGAATATATGAAAACAAAATGTAAGCATTGAATTAAATTAAGGAATTTAAATTTTAATAAATGGTCATTGAATAAAATAAATGTTCTGTGAGTAATTATAATTGTGGGTTGATAATAAAGGGTGAATAGGAAATGATTGTTTATAGTAATTGAATGAAATTCCAATTTGTTGGAATAAGGGAAAAGGAATACTTGTTAATAAATTTAATATAGGAAAACGAACTTAAATATGGAATTAATTAATTAATATATAATAAATGATGATTGAATAAATGACCAATACTCTGTAAATAACTATAATATTGGAGTGGAAATAGTAAACTTATAAATGTGTGGTTAAGAGTTTTGACAACAATTATTATGAGTTATATATATATATATATATATATATATATATATATATATATATATTTAGTTCATTCAATTGAATTGGAAATCATTGCAATAAATCTAAATTAAATGTTATGTTAATATAAATTAAGGTAATAATGGGGAATAACGTAAATTTTCTTCATAATATGACAATTTGTAGAATACAACATAAGCTTAAGTGTAACATTTGTTTTGAAAATAATTATTATAAGTTATCTGTTGATTAGTGGATGGAATTGGAAATAAATTTTAATAAAATAAATGCTACATTTATGGGAAAGGGAATAAAATGGTTAGGAGTTGTTATATTAGAGAATAGTAAAGTAATAAATCATGAACCAATGTTAGTGGCATCCTTATTTTGGTAAAAGATGTGAATAAGAAGGTTTAAAATTTTTAATAAATGGGTTGTGAGAATTTAATTTATAATTTTTAAATATAATGAAATGGAAAAATTAACACCACAGTTGATAAATTTATCAACTTTTAATTTACATCTGAACTTGTTTAAAATTTTTGGTACATGATTAAGAAATATAAAGTGATAAAATTTTCAATCATAAAACTGAAATTAAAAATTTGATTTTATTTAATTAATTTTTAAATTATTTAATTAATGTAAAAATAGCCATTTTGGCCACTGACTCGAATTTCGACGAAACAAGTATCATCGGATCCGTAATAGTGAATTATTGAAGGGTTTCCAGTTTCGTAGCGATCGGACTTGTCGTTTGATCGTACGAATGCGAAACGTCTTGAAATCGATTTAATTGAAATCAATTGATTTTAGCATAACTTCTTTATACGATGGAATTTGGACTTGAAACCTTTTCCATTGCGTTTAAAATATTTTAAAACAACTATTTTGATATATGAATTGACCCAATTTCATTCCGGAGTCGAAACGGGGTTTTTGGGCCACTTTAGCGTTAGCGCGTAAATCTATCTTATCCATCCATTCAAATGTCAACCCTGCCTATATATATCCTACTATGAACCCTAGCAGCCTCTATTCCTCATTTCTATACGTTCTATTTACCTTCTCACTTCAATGGTAAACAAACCCTAATTCCGATTGCAATCCCAAATCAAATCCAAAGCTGAAATTTCAAACTCCACAACATATGCCAAATTTTATATCAATTCGAAGCGCTCTAAGAGCGTAACCCAGATCTATGATTCGTTTTTGGATCTGAGTTTCTGTGTAGCCAGAATTTTCTCGTTTATTCTCGGCCGTTCGTCGTGCGACGATGATCTTCGCCTGATCGACAAATCGAAGGCATGGTTGTGTGGAGAGGGTTTTGCGGAGTCCATCGGCACCTGAAATTCATTGAATAAACGGTCATATCGCCGTATAAAATTGACTAGGGTTGCCAAATTTCAATGACAACTGGGGGGATTTGGGGAACGGTGGTCGGCCTGGGGAGGCGCCTCGCTGGGAGGCCGCGGCGTGGGGTGGGTCGAGCGCATCAGGGGAGAGATCGGCGGCGTGAATTGATAGAATGCGTTCTGTGCGAGGCGTTAGGGTTTTCAAACGAAATCGATGGAACGTGCGATCTGCGTGCAGAGGGGATGCTTGAAGATGTTGATGTGGTTTAAGCCTTTTTCTTCATTTTATTTTGTTTTATTTTAATTTTGTTTTCATACGTTTTAATCAACAAACTTTCTCATGCGATATTCAATTCACGCGCGGTTTTCTCCGCTAGGTTCGTATTGGAATTCTGAAAACTTTGACACCGGTTTGGACGAATTTAGAGACTGTCCAATTTTTGGGTTAAATTGGATTTAAATTCAATTTAAATTCAAAAGGTGAGTGTTTTAACCCACTCACAACTTCTAAAATTTCTTATGTTTGTTAAATTAAATTTTGTTGAGATTATGCATTTATTTATGACTTTTTCCGTATAATTTAATCATCATCTCAGTTAATTGCATTTATATAAATTAAATCGTTATTTAATTTATTTTTGAATATAACTGCCAGTTAAATACCTGTTATATATACTATCAGTTATCCATTGATATTGATTGATTGTTTTGGATGATGATTGTGATGGATGTATGATCTGTTGATGGATGAATGGATGTTTTATTTATATCATTGTAATCTGCAAGTTGCATGCATTTATTTTGATTCGGAATTGCGGTTTGAAATGATATACAACCGCATTTTTATTTTTAAATTGTGGATTGAAATGATAAATATCTGTATCACTTGACCATATGATAGAAAATTATATACAGGCACCGCGGTATATATGTATAAAACTATTTTGAAATGATTTCTATGGTTTTGGAAAGAATATACGGTTTAATAAATATTAAATTTTGATGTTACATAAATATTATATATATATAACTAAATTCTTGAATTTAAGCTATGTATAAAATTTATTAATAAAAATGAGTTTAATAATACAGCTGATTTCTTTTATATAAAGTGGTTAAGTATCTATTTAATTGATATTGTATATAGAGTTTATAATGACTCAAATAAAATTTAGGTTGAAAGATAAATGTGAATTTGATTTAAATTAAAGTATTTAAGAATTATCCTCGAAAATTTTGATTTGAAATGTAAATAAATTGAGATTTTAAAGGGTATGATTTTATAACTTGATTTTGTTTAGAGGATTTAAATGAAGATCAAATTTGTTTAAAGGAATATTATCAAGTTAATGTAATTGGAAGAATATCCAGTTATTTAAAGTTTAAAGGTTTTACTTAAATGATATTTGATTTATTAAGTAAATATTTCAAATCGAAAAAATAGTAATGGAATTTGATATATATGAAATTATCAAAGGATTCGTTTTGAAATGGTATAATATTTAAAGCTTTGAAATATATGGAAATTGAAATGGTTTAATTGGGAATTTAAATCTATAATTGGAATTGATTTGTGAAGGTGAAGAAAATATTTTATTATATAAAGAACCATTTAAACCATTTAAGTGGTGTAGTATGTTTCAAAGTTATGAAATTCAAAGTTTTATGTTTTTGAAAGGCTATATTTCAAGTTTTGGTTTCGTAATAATTTTAACTTTGAAATTTTTATGGTTTTAGAAAAGGATATATTTGAAATGATATCATATTGATTTGGGTTTAAAAAGGAAAATGATGTCGTAATTTTATGGTTTTGAAATGGATATTATATTTTGGTTTTAAAAGTATAAACTATTTTGAAATAACCGCGATGTTATAATAACGGTTGGTTGTTGAAGTGACCGGGATCGGAAGTTGTCATACTCTCTGCCAACCTCGAAAACCACTTTAACAACCGTGTACGCGGTGGTGATTCCAGAATGAAGTAGGATGGTGGCGGCGTTTCCTTTGAGGTAAATACGTGGACCCCACTCTCGTGAGTTGGCATAAGGTGGCTAAAACAGGAGCAATTGACGGGTTAAGAAGGTAGCCCCTTTTATCAGACACATCCCTTCGATTCTACTCTGACTTTGGATTTATTCGATGGCCACTTTTGATTTCTTTGATTTGGGGGTATGGCTCGAGGTGGGCGGTAGCTGCGGCTATGCGTTACCACCGACCCGGAAGCGTAATTGGTATATCTACCCTGGCATTGCCTAGTTGTGCCGTGTCACCTACCCTAGCGCGCCTTATGCGATTTTGTTTTGTACCATACCTATGTAGTGCCCTCTGATGACGCCCAGTACGGGGGAGATTACGGTACTGTATAGACTATGGGAATATAAAAGTGTGTTAAGGGCTATATCGGTAACCCCTTAACGCTATTTTCAGTATATTATACTTTACTTTAGACACTATTATAATAGCGTATATTACTATATAGTAGATAGTTTAACGGATCCTTTGGAGATGTGAATCCCGAGCATCTCTTGAGTTACTGCACTCACGTTAGACACTGGATAGGAGATGTCAAATCCCGTAAACATCTCTGATGCCGTTTACACTCATATTTATTTACTGTTGATTTAACTTACATAAGATCTTTTAGTTTTGACTCGAGTGTTTGTCTTTTCAATTCGCTCGGGTCATTCCGAGTATTTCAGGATTTGAAGATTTTATATTTCAAGGACGAAGACGAAGATTTGTATTACTATTAACAACTATATTACTCCGCTGCACCAATTTATTCCGCTACATAACTATTATTCTGTGGTATGTGTAACTCTGATATGTATTGTATAAATATAATAGAATATTTTGTAAACAGCTTTATGAAATGCATATTTGATTATTATATTTTAGCGTTCCGCGGTAAAATTCTATTTTGTTTTTTTTTCTTTCCCTGCTTTTTCTTATTTACCCCATAACAATCCGCCCTTCCGTATGGTTTGAATTGGCACGTGTGTCGATTTAAAGCGTGCGAAAAGGTGAGACGTTGCAGTTTCTCTATAAATAGAAGGATTTTCCAATTAATTTTTTTTAACTAATTTATCATTCTTTCTCTTTCCTTTTGTCTCTTGAATTCTAAAAGAAAATCTACTCAAAATATTTTCAAATTCAATCAGAATCAAATTCAAACTCTACTGATTTGATTCTCTATCAATTACTCTCTGATCTCTCTCATCTCTATCACTCAAAATAAGAACAAAGTGCTATTCAAGCGGTTATAGGATCATTTGTACTCAAGATCAAGAAACCAAACGTATAAATTCTGTCAAATCATACTCTTACACTCTTGGGTGTGCTTTGTGTCCTTGAAATTCAAGTGGCTGTGTTTGTGTTCCGTCTGAATCAATTGGGTATGCATGGTGTCCTATTTGAATCCAAGTGGGTGTGTTGGTGTCTCGTCCAAATCTAGTGAGTGTACTCAAAGCTCAAAAAATCTAGAGGGCATGTCTCGTAGCCTTGAAATCGAGAATGTATTGACTTTGATCTTTGAAAAGAAATATATACAAGAAACTGTACGGGACTGGATGTAGGGTAACTCCGAACCAATGTAAAAATTCCTCATGTGATCTCTCCAACTCTTTACTTTTAACTTTTGCTGCATTTATAACAGTCTGTGTTTACATCTATGATCATTGATTCTACATTGTTTAATTATAAACTTAAAAGAATTTAAAAACATTCACAAAAATCAGCAAACACTATTCACCCCCTCTCTAGTGTTGAATTGCCCTTAAATCTATCCTCCGCAAAGTAACAGAAAATTCATTCAAGACTTTTTACTCAAATTTTTATTTTGTTTTTATAACGGTACTTTTATTAAATATTTTTTCAATTTTCCAAAATTATAAAATAACCGCTTTATTTTCAACAAATTTTCGCAAATATATCGGCCAAAATAAATTTTCTAACAACATTCGGATCTTTTAAAACATAATTTCGAATTTTAAATTTGAATGATGCATCAATATTCTTCCTTTATTACTAAATAAATCCAAAATTCAATAAAATATCAAAAATAACCTTTTAACGTTGTTTATCCATATAACATATTTTTTCGACGTTTAAACTCAAAGTAAAACTCGATTCCAAATTTTATATTCAAATAATTGAATGTCTAATTCAAATATCCAATTAAATACCAAAATCCAAATTAATATATTTGTTTTATTTTAGCTTCGAAAGTTGTACAGACACTTCTCCTTAAAGAAATTGCATACTCACAATTTATTGGAAAGTGCTGTAATCGGTCTAATCAATAGCGTTAACCACCAAATATAATATACACATCTTTTGTTACTATGACTTTGCAGTGTCACTCTAATAAAATCTCATATATAATCTTTATCACTACTTCGAATTTTTCTTATTAATACAACTACATTCAAATGTATCAAATAATATTATAGCCATAGCGAACAATATATGTAAAAAAATTCTCAAATTTCAAAACATATAAAATATATAAATTATTTCCTGCTTGTCCAAAATTTCAATAAGACAAAATCTCCTTTGTATGGAAAACCTTTTGAACAATTACAATACAATAAAATAGACACTCATCGACCAAAATATAATCGACAACAATTTATATATCAAAATTTGCGACATATAATTCATAATATATATATCCTTTAAGTAAAAACATACCTTGTTTTTAGCATTTCAAAACAATCTATTTAGGTTTATGAGAGCAAAAGTGAGTTTGTGCCACATTCCGATCCAATTAGCCTTCAAGTACCTATTCTTGACTCAAAAAGAATGTATAAGATTTCATATAATAATTATTTGCACATGAAACTAGCATTGTTACTACAAAATAAATTAAGTAAGAATATTAGACATGGTGTATGTGAATTTTAATTATTTGGCAGTTTAAACTTTCTAAATATGATAAAAACATAATGATTTGCAACTCATTATTAACCTTAAAGAAAAGCAGTAATTTTCATGCGAGTTCCTTCGCAACTTAGCAGTAATTTTTTGAAATATCATAATCAAAGGTGCTTTTAGAAATGGTAAATTTAAGTTGGTGTGATAGTTTCACTTTTTGACTTCAAAATATGGTACCTAGTTATACCTTATGCTTTAATAGTCAATTATGTGTACACATGTTGGGTACTATTGCTTGATTGGTCATGATTGTTGATTGCACTTTTAGTTGCCTGCAAATAATACTATACTTGCATATTCTTGTTTTAAAACAATGGATAATTAGAATAATAAATATTTAAAATTTATTTATATATTAAAATATTAAATTTTAGTTGGTGCTCTAAAATATTTAGTTGAAATATTACAGTTTAGACTACTATTATGTTGCCATGAATTAAACACTTGAATGTGTTAACTTTTGCAATCAACAGCATATTGCAACTGTAATGACCCACAAATCCGTACCCCTTCGAGTCGGCAATTTTCTCCATCAGTTCAACTCAAATTAGACGAAAATACGAATCATTAGAGTTAAATAAGGAAAGAGGCAGAAGAAGAAAAGAAAACAACAACACAGAATCTCACAATCGTAGCGGAACAATATATAATAGATAACAACTGATCTTTATACGAAAAGAACTATTACTATTTTACACATCACATCATCAGGGTACAATACATCAATAGCACAACACTGGACAGTTAGAATAACATGTCCTCACAAAAACTGACTATACAGTTTACACTGCACAGCGGAATATACATCATGTACGTGTGATACGTCTCGCCATCCAGCTCATCTCCTGAGCTCCACAGCATCCCATCCTGTATCTGTATTACTCGGTCTGATCCAAGCATTATAATAAAATAACACCCGAGTCAGTCTGGAAAACCAACATGATAAAACACACTCAATTGAATTATTAAAGTTTTCAAAATCCTTTGAAAATCTAAAGTATCTCGTAAGACCACGCCACAAATAAACATATCGGGTTTTTACTTTACGATAACCAAAACATTTCATATCAAATCCTCTGATATTATAATAGTGTCTAAGTACAAATACTTAAATCAAATAGCCGAAATTGTTACATTAATTCAATTCCAGCAATACTAGGCTCTACAATCAAAACCGTAAAGGCATGTAGGGAGGATGAATTTCCAACTGAATGACTAGGCACTGGGGTACCACCTGTCACGGTACCTGGCCTAGATCAGCATACCGAAGACCACTCCCGATCCCCTACAACACAGGACCGGACTACCCTTAACCCGGATAGTCCGAAAAAGATCACCCCATGGTTGGGATCAACAACCGCCACACAGCCGAAATAAAAGACTCTAGACATGAATGACCTTACCCTACTTGGAAGCTATCCACTGAGCCTTGCTGCATATCCTCTGATTTTCAGTCATTCCCAGTTGATGAGGCTCGAGGCTAAGCGTTACCATTTTAGGAATATTCACTTAGAATGCTCATTGTCCTCTAATAACAATGTACTGATAGCATTCATTCATACAAGTCCTGTAACGACCCGGAAATTTCGATCCTGAAATTTCCACATAGTTGGTGAAAGAAGAAGAGATAGAAGAGAAAAGAAACAGAAACAAGTCACAGAGACCTCACATTCGCAGCGGATCAAATATAATATCAAATAAAATAGCAGTTATACAACGAAAACAATATCTGTTACTTTACATTTAAATACATCAGAGTTACACATATACATAAACATTGGACCAAACAATCATGTCCAGATACTACAATATCTCAGTGGAAACTCTCTATACGTCTCTGCCATCCAGTTCGCCTCCTGAGCTCCAGAGCGTCCTTTCCTGAAAATCTGTAATACTCGGTCTGACTCGAGCATTACATCAAAGTAACACCCGGCTCAGGCTGGAAACCAGCGTGAGTAAACTCATCTAACTAGGAATACAAAAGTATACAACTCTTATAAACCCGGGGTAACTTATATCAGTTTACAACTTTATAATTTGTTATAGACATCACTTATTTCACACATCATTTTCAAAGTACCAATACTTAGATTAAATGGTCCAATTTGCTTAAATCATTCCATACCGGTCTATCGATTTCACATATCAATTTATAAGGAATCGAAGTGGTTTCGGATATTTTCTAATACCCGACTCCGGCCTCTTCGAAACCACTGCTAACTTGACTCAAATTATTCAAGTGAAATACAATTCTACTTTTAATACATGATGTCACAGTAATTAATCATCAATAGATAACCACATCTTCATAGTTTAAATCAAACATATCTTATCACATAACATCACAACTACATATTAGGAATAACAATTAATCAAGGTCATTCAATATCATTCTATTTATCCTTTAATTACACTTAAGTGATCAACCCTTAATTTTATTTCACAAATTAATTATCCTTAACCCAATACAGTAATTAACTTTTATTTACTTTTTTAATTAATTACTAACCATAATTATTAATCACCCTTGATTAATAACAACAGTAGTTAACTCCACCTAATTACTTCATTAATAAATTACTCCTTAATTTATTATCTCAATTAATCCCTTGATTAACTACATTTAGTAATTAACTACCCTTAATTACCTTATTAAATTAAATTTCAATTATCCATATTGATTAATCACTCATAATCCATCACATTTAGTAATTAACTTAATCAATTTCATCTTTAATTATCTTTAAATAACTCAATTATCAAAACCTAAATTAATTACACCAGGTAATTAATTATTAATTACTTCCTTAAGTAATTATTCTGCAAACTAATTGCATATTAATTACACAAAGTAATTGATATCCAAAACTCCTTCAATTAAATTACATCAAGTAATTTATCTTCTTAATTACTTCACTAAGTAATTATTCATTTTTAATTACATTGGTAATTACTTTCCAAATCAACCAGTGATTAATTTAAATTAGTTAAACTTAATTAACTAACTTAATTAATCAAAATAAAATTAATTAATTGCAATTAGTATTTAATTTCCTTAATTACTTTCATTAAGTAATTATTAAATAATAAATCAATTAATTACAAAACTTAATTACCTTGATCAGTTAATAAATTCTAATTCATTAAGTTCTAATTAACTTAATTCAACATAAATCACATTAATGATTAAATCATCATTAGCAAAGTATTTTAAAAACAACTTGCTTTTAAATTTCATCTACATTCCATTTTAAATTAAAATTTAAAATGAATCAAATTTTAATCTTAAACAAGGTTTAAGTATTCAAAACCTTTCAATTTCATTTTAAAGAATTTCCTACTTCTCTAAGTAAGTTTAAAAATAATTTTTCCCCATAATCATTTTAAATAAATTTAAAATATACTTTAAATATTTCAAGTGATTTTGAAAACATTTAAATTCAAATTATGTTTCAGATTCGTATTCAAAAATTTAAATTTAAAATCCTGTTTTAAATTTCATTTCAGATTTATAAAAACACATGTTATAAATACTAAAATATTCCAACTTAATTTATAACATTAGGATTTATAAACTGATTTCCTTCCAAATCCTAAGATTCAAATTCATATTTGAATTCAGATTTTACCCTTCAGATTTTTAAACTTAAATTTGAATCTTTGTTTTTGAATCTCATTCATTTTATTTTATTTTTAGATTTTTAAAACCTCACTAAAAAAAATACTGTAAACAAGTTTCAGATATTAAACATTTCATTTTATAAAGTTTATTTATTTTGAAACAAGAATTTAAATTTCCTTTTGAATTAATATTTAAACTTCATTCAACTCTAGTTCAAATCTTGCTTCCCTTTAATTTAAATTCTGTTTAAATTTTACAAAAAACTGAAACAGTCAGGTTTCAGTGACAAAAATCTGAACCACTGCTGCCTCGAATGCACCTAGACTTGCTTCGAGTCTTTGCTCCCTCTGCTTCGAGTCACATACTCGAGTGACCCGAGTATTTCCGAGTCAAAACACCCTGCACCAACAAAAATTCCTCAACACTACAATGGGCACGGTGCACGTGCACCGTGGCTCCGGCCATCTCCGACCACCCACCAGAACTTCAACACGACGCCGTTCATCACCAGACATGATCACGACCCCCCCGAAACCACCCACTTGCTCGAATCAAAATCAAGCTCATCTTCTCAAACCTGGAAACTCGACATGGCCTACCACCCAAAACCTGGAACCATCTTGCTTTCGAGCTTCCGATCATCTGAACCTCCATGATTTCGGCCACACCATCTCCTACCACCCTACTTCCATCCCCTTAAGTTTGGTCACGCTCGATCAACCAGCGCCGACGCCATGATTCAAAGAGTACAACCTGCTCAAACTAGGTTTACATACTTCAAACGATTGCCACCGTCGCCACCGTGCTCAGACCAACCACCAGACATTTTTCCCATCACCACCTTAGCCTCCTCACTCACCACGAGCAAGCCCGACCACCCAGATGACAGTAATCACCCAAAAATCCAAAATTTGCTTTTACAGTTCATTTCAAAACTGCACTATACCCCTGTTTCTAAAAATCTTAGTTTTTATTTTAAAATTCATGTTTTTAAATGTTGTTTCAGATCTTAACTCTGAAACAAAAATTTATGAAGTTTAAATTTTCGCTATTTTCAAAGTTGATTCATCTGTTAAAAATTCCAGGGATATTTTTTTTTTTCAACTCAAGTATAAGTTAAAACTAAAGTTTATTATAAGCAAAGCAGTTTCATATGAAACTTTAATTTGAAACGGAGACAAGATAACAAGATTTAAATTTTTTTTTAAAACCAAAACTTGAGTACTGGAAGGTATAAGCAGAGGATACTCTGAAGGAACAACCGACATACTATACAAAAGTATATATATACAGCAGATGTCATATGATTCACATTCATTTCAGATTAGTTAGTGTGCAACCAAGTTCACCTGCCTTTTTTTAATGAAGTTACTCACTGTTTCAATCTGAATATAAATTTTCCATTTCATGTTTCTGCCCTGATAAAATTTGCTAACACACACACATATATGCTTAAAATCATTTAAAATCAACATGCATAGGTAATTTCAGGTCATACTTATAAGATCACTGCAAACTTGTTCAAGAATCATAAATTTATCAAGCTTACTCACTTATTGAAGAGGCAGAAAACAATTCCAAATGCATTCATATTCCATGAACCTGACTTGCATTTGCATTGATGATTCTGGAATTTTAATCTGCTTGTTGAAGTTGCTTTTACTTGTTGAATTAAAACTACATTTGCTTCCAGTTTGAATACTGAATTCTTGCATACAGATCCATCTTCATTGCTTAGATTTGAAGATTGAACTTGAAAATTGATGTTGAAGTTGAGTCTTTACAGATTGCAGATTTGGATTTTTACTTTGTTCGCATATTTTTGAACATGAATTGGTTTTCAGTTTTCTTTAAAATCTGATTTCAGATTCATTGAAGAGAATGTTTTAAACTAAATAAATTTCCAAGTTTCTTCTTACTATATTTTTTAAAAATAAAATGTTTCTTAAATGAATAGAGCAAATGCCACTTGTTATCTTAGGTTTGTAAAGTAATTACAAGTGTCTTCCTTATGTATTAAGAGTTTAACACATATGCAATTTAATATTAAAAGAGATTTTTTTTTATCTTTGTATTTTTCTTCCATTTAGTTAATGCATTTTCTTAATTTATAAATACATGTTTTTAACTTATATAAATAAGACCCTTTTACAAAGAAAAGACTATAAAACTATTTGTGTTCTTAATAAAATACATTTTAAAACCAAAGTACAATTTATGATATATATATAGCTATCTTTTGAATCTTAATTTAAATTTCCAAATCCAAATTAAATTTCAAATTCAATTTAAATTTTAAATTTAATTTGATATATATTCATATATTTAAACAAATACAATTTTCAACTTGTATATAATGATTCTATTTAAAAACTATGTATATATACACAACACAATTTACAAATATAAATATTTATTTGATCATATTCATTTGTTCAATTTATAAATTCAGTATTTCTATTCATTAACCCAATTATATTATTAATTACAATTTCCAGAAATCCGGGTTATTACATTCCTCCTCCCTTTGAATCTTTTCGTCCTCGAAAAGGAACGAAACCAGAATTTATTAAATACTTAATATCAGTTAAGTTACCTTTTGATTATTTTTAAAACACTTTAGAAACCTATATAATATTACTAAAATAGTTTTTATAAAAATATTTTTTATAACTCGATGTTTCAACCAGTCTATCCTCGTTCTCATAGAAATTCGGTCATACGTTGATCAGGCGTAAGACTGAAAATCTACAAGTGCTTGGCAGACCCATTTTCAACACCCAGTGAAAATACTTGGAAAATAATTTTATTGAAAATATAGAAAAATAGTTTTGAAAATAGAGGATATATCTTTGGTGAGAATGCTCTGGAAATCATCACCCCCATCCATGGTCACAGTTACATCCAGGGTTACGTTGCTGTCGCAGCAAAAGTCTATGTAACTGCAGGCTCTCAGCGGCCTCTCGATTACGCCATGGATCCCCACACATAACAGATCACAGTTACACCCAGGGTTACGTTGCCGTCACAGCAAAAGTCCATGTAACTGCAGGCTCTCAGCGGCCTCTCGATTACGCCATGGATCCCCACACATAACAGATCACAGTTACACCCAGGGTTACGTTGCCGTCGCAGCAAAAGTCCATGTAACTGCAGGCTCTCTGCGGCCCTCTGATTTTCGCTGTCGAAATGAAACCTCTCCACTCCTACATAGGTCGCAGTCTGCCGATATAAAATCAAACACAGACTGTTGGCTCTCAGCGGCACACACGACTTTCGCTATGTTATACCATAGGTCGCGGTCTACCGATATAAAATCAAACGTAGACCTTGGCTCTCAGCGACACACACGACTTTCGCTATGGTATACTCTACTCAAAATCCCCAGGAACTAGTTTCGTCCGGACTCCTCACAGCATCAACTTTAGAACCCCCTGGGGCTCAAGGCAGCACCACCCAATGGTACTCCTGAGAAGTTCATTCCAAGGGAGCGCCTTTTTTCCTAGAGCCATCATCAAAACATTTTATACTATACATATATAGTATCTTTAAATCATAAACCTAGTATGATATCATACAAAGCTCCTTTACACAAAATCGATAATTCTCAAATTAGGCTTTCCAAATTCAATATTGATTTTACCTAAAAATCAAAAGCCTTTCCAAATCCATAGGTTCACAAATCCTTTTTCCAAAATCCTCATATGATCCTTTATATATATATATACATATATATATATATGTATTCAGATATAAAATCTTTTAAAACTTTGGATCATTTCAAACTTGTATAAAACTCCTTTTATACTTCAAACATTTTCAAAAATCCTTTTCTTTTGGCAAAAGATTCAACAAGGGAAGTTTCATTTTATAAAACAAAGATATTTAACTTTGTTTACTCAAAATCAGATATTCAAATTTGATTACTCCTTTCAATATAAATTTTATTCAAATCCGTACGATGTACACATATCACTCGTATGCCATACCAATCTGATCGCTCACTCGATCACACAATTTCACTTCCGAACTAGTATCGTCCACCCGACTTCCTAGTGCGGACTCAGATCTGGTTTCTTGATCAGAAACCGTCATTCTCCTTGCATAGTCATAACTATGATAGAGAATATCCAGAACCAATCAACAATCCATATCCAGGTTCGCCTTCAAAAATAGAGTGGAAAATTCCAACTCGGATCGATATAACTATCTCGAAATTCTGTGCTCGAACATGGATCACATCACTATGCGAATAGAATAACATACGTACACCCTACGTATTTATCCTTACTGGTTATTAGCCAAATTAATTTCATTTCTCTTCACATCACTTTGATTTTCATTCACTTACTCACAATTGTTTTAATCCATTTGAATTATCACCTTTATTCTTATCTCGATTGGGTAATTAACCAATAACAGTCTGAACTCCGACCAGTTTATTTACAAAATAGCTTGAAAATTTTGAAAACAGATAAGTAGTTGGAAAAATAATTACTAGTTTGTAAAATAGATGTAAAATAGTTAGAAAATATTTAAAATAATTATAGAAATTTTAGACCATTGCAAAATAATAGTAAGATAGTAATTAGTTTTGTAAAACTGTTGAAATATAGTAATTAGTTTATAAAATAGTCGGAAAACAGTTTCAAAAATAATTGTAAAACAAGTATAAGATAGTTTGTCTTTTAAAAGAAAGGTTGTATACATAATGAATATCTTGGAAAAATAGGTTTATATTAAAACAATTTATATTAAAAATAGTCCAGAGTCAAACTGCTCACTTCCCAATCTCCATTCTCATTAGTTCAATTTAAATTTCCCCTTCCATTTAAATTGACCCAATTTCAATTTAAATAACTTCAATTTCCATTGAAATTTGATTCAATCCCCAATTCAAATTGAATTTATTCTCAATTCCTTTTTAAATTTAAATCAAATTCCATTTGATTTTAAACATATTCAACTTTACTTACAATTCCAAATTATTCAAATCAATCCAATTCAATTCAAAGTATTCCTTATCCTTACTTTCAAATTAAGGTGTGATTTTCCTTTTATCCCAATATTGGATATATTACCATTCCCAATTTAAATTAATCATTTAACTCCTCAAGTTAAATTTCAATTTCATATTGAAATTCCCAAATCAGGTTAACCATTCCAACTTTTTAAATGTTTTCCCCAGGTAAATCTTAATTCGTTAAATCCAGTCAACCTCATTCAATCCTTAAACTTCACAATAATAATCTTCCCACTTAAGAACTTATCACTTTGGGTGTCATCTCTTATTCCCAATTTAAAACTCATTATTTAGAGTTTATTTCAAACTAACTTTGATATTATGTATATCCACGTATATACATATTAACTGCTTTTACATACCAAATTACATCTTAAAATTTTAAACCACTTTTGGTTTTTAATTCAAAACAATTTCTTTAAAATTTTCAAACATTTCTTATTTTAAAATAAGATCATATTCAAAGTAGTTTGAATAATATTATCTCCTTTAACTTTTTGAAATCAATTCAAATGTTTAAGTTTAGAATTCAAAACTTCACAATTTTAAATCCACTTCAATTTCCATCCTTTCTAATTTACAAGTTATTCTCATCAAATGGTTATTTCCTTAAAACATTTTATTGTTTATTGAAAAACAATCATTCCATTATTAAACACAATATCCATTCTATTTCTTTTGGTTTGAAACCAATTCTAATTCATCTTATTTTGAAATACTTCTCCAATTCAAGATTTCCATTTTAGTTTAAATCCATTTCAAACTTGTCTTTGATTTTATTTTGGTTGTAATTCTATTACTATTAATTTTTTACTATTACTTTTAATTTAATTAATACTACAACCAATTTTCTTAATATAATAGATAATCTATTTCTTATATAAGATTCATTTATTTTCGAAATCATTTAAAAACCTTTATATAAGAAAATAACAAGTACGCTTTCTCATATTATATATACACTCAACTCATTCTAAGGTACGACTTACCCTATCCTAAATGAGTAATCCCAACAGAGCCAAGGTTCTCGCTTAACCTTTTTCTCTGATACCAAATGTAGCGACCCGGAAATTTCGATCCCGAAATTTCCAGATAGTTAGTGAAAGAAGAAGAGATAGAAGAGAAAAGAAACAGAAACAAGTCACAGAGACCTCACATTCGCAGCGGATCAAATATAATATCAAATAAAATAGGAGTTATACAACGAAAACAATATCTGTTACTTTACATTTAAATACATCAGAGTTACACATATACATAAACATTGGACCAAACAATCATGTCCAGATACTACAATATCTCAGTGGAAACTCTTTATACGTCTCTGCCATCCAGCTCGCCTCCTGAGCTCCAGAACGTCCTTTTCTGAAAATCTGTAATACTCGGTCTGACCCGAGCATTACATCAAAGTAACACTCGGGTCAGGCTGGAAACCAGCGTGAGTAAACTCATCTAACTAGGAATACAAAAGTATACAACTCTTATAAACCCGGGGTAACTTATATCAGTTTACAACTTTATAATTTGTTATAGACATCACTTATTTCACACATCATTTTCTAAGTACCAATACTTAGATTAAATGGTCCAATTTGCTTAAATCATTCCATACCGGTCTATCGATTTCACATATCAATTTATAAGGAATCGAAGTGGTTTCGGATATTTTCTAATACCCGACTCCGGCCTCTTCAAAACCAATGCTAACTTGACTCAAATTATTCAAGTGAAATATAATTCTACTTTTAATACAGGATGTCACAGTAATTCATCATCAGTAGATAACCACATCTTCATAGTTTAAATCAAACATATCTTATCACATAACATCACAACTACATATTAGGAATAATAATTAATCAAGGGCATTCAATATCATTCTATTTATCCTTTAATTACACTTAAGTAATCAACCCTTAATTTTATTTCACAAATTAATTATCCTTAACCCAATACAGTAATTAACTTTTAATTACTTTATTAATTAATTACTACCCATAATTATTAATCACCCTTGATTAATAACAACAGTAGTTAACTTCACCTAATTACTTCATTAATAAATTACTCCTTAATTTATTATCTCAATTAATCCCTTGATTAACTACATTTAGTAATTAACTACCCTTAATTACCTTATTAAATTAAATTTCAATTATCCATATTGATTAATCACTCATAATCCATCACATTAAGTAATTAACTTAATCAATTTCATCTTTAATTATCTTTAAATAACTCAATTATCAAAACCTAAATTAATTACACTAGGTAATTAATTATTAATTACTTCCTTAAGTAATTATTCTGCAAACTAATTGCATATTAATTACACAAAGTAATTGATATCCAAAACTCCTTCAATTAAATTACATCAAGTAATTTATCTTCTTGATTACTGCACTAAGTAATTATTCATTTTTAATTACATTGGTAATTACTTTCCAAATTAACCAGTGATTAATTTAAATTAATTAAACTTAATTAACAAACTTAATTAATCAAAATAAAATAAATTAATTCCAATTAGTATTTAATTTCCTTAATTACTTTCATTAAGTAATTATTAAATAATAAATCAATTAATTACAAAACTTAATTACCTTGATCAGTTAATAAATTCTAAATCATTAAGTTCTAATTAACTTAATTCAACATAAATCACATTAATGATTAAATCATCATTAGCAAAGTATTTTAAAAACAACTTGCTTTTAAATTTCATCTACATTCCATTTTAAATTAAAATTTAAAATGAATCAAATTTTAATCTTAAATAAGGTTTAAGTATTCAAAACCTTTCAATTTCATTTTAAAGAATTTCCTACTTCTCTAAGTAAGTTTAAAAATAATTTTTCCCCATAATCATTTTAAATAAATTTAAAATATACTTTAAATATTTCAAGTGATTTTGAAAACATTTAAATTCAAATTATGTTTCAGATTCGGATTCAAAAATTTAAATTTAAAATCCTGTTTTAAATTTCATTTCAGATTTATAAAAACACATGTTATAAATACTAAAATATTCCAACTTAATTTATAACATTAGGATTTATAAACTGATTTCCTTCCAAATCCTAAGATTCAAATTCATATTTGAATTCAGATTTTACCCTTCAGATTTTTAAACTTAAATTTGAATCTTTGTTTTTGAATCTCATTCATTTTATTTTATTTTTAGATTTTTAAAACCTCACTAAAAAAAATACTGTAAACAAGTTTCAGATATTAAACATTTCATTTTATAAAGTTTATTTATTTTGAAACAAGAATTTAAATTTCATTTTGAATTAATATTTAAACTTCATTCAACTCTAGTTCAAATCTTGCTTCCCTTTAATTTAAATTCTGTTTAAATTTTACAGAAAACTGTAACAGTCAGGTTTCAGTGACAAAAACCTGAACCACTGCTGTCTCGAATGCACCCAGACTTGCTTCGAGTCTTTTCCCTCTGCTTCGAGTCACATACTCGAGTGACCCGAGTATTTCCGAGTCAAAGCACCCTTCACCAACAAAAATTCCTCAACACTACAATGGGCACGGTGCACGTGCACCGTGGCTCCGGCCACCTCCGGCCACCCACCAGAACTTCGACACGACGCCATTCATCACCAGACATGATCACGACCCCCCCGAAACCACCCACTCGCTCGAATCAAAATCAAGCTCATCTTCTCAAACCTGGAAACTCGACATGGCCCACCACCCAAAACCTGGAACCATCTCGCTTTCGAGCTTCCGATCATCTGAACCTCCACGATTCCGGCCACACCATCTCCTACCTCCCTACTTCCATCCCCTCAAGTTTGGTCACGCTCGATCAACCAGCGCCGACGCCATGATTCAAAGAGTACAACCTGCTCAAACTAGGTTTACATACTTCAAACGATTGCCACCGTCGCCACCGTGCTCAGACCAACCACCAGACATTTTTCCCATCACCACCTTAGCCTCCTCGATCGCCACGAGCAAGCCAGACCACCCAGATGACAGTAATCACCCAAAAATCCAAAATTTGCTTTTACAGTTCATTTCAAAACTGCACTATACCCCTGTTTCTAAAAATCTTAATTTTTATTTTAAAATTCATGTTTTTAAATGTTGTTTCAGATCTTAACTCTGAAACAAAAATTTATGAAGTTTAAATTTTCACTATTTTCAAAGTTGATTCATCTGTTAAAAATTCCAGGGATATTTATATTTTTTTTTTCAACTCAAGTATAAGTTAAAACTAAAGTTTATTATAAGCAAAGCAATTTCATATGAAGCAAAGCAAAGCAAAGCAATTTCATGTGAAGAGGCAGAAAACAATTCCAAATGCATTCATATTCCATGAACCTGACTTACATTTGCATTGATGATTCTGGAATTTTAATCTGCTTGTTGAAGTTGCTTTTACTTGTTGAATTAAAACTACATTTGCTTCCAGTTTAAATACTGAATTCTTGCATGCAGATCCATCTTCATTGCTTAGATTTGATGATTGAACTTGCAAATTGATGTTGAAGTTGAGTCTTTACAGATTGCAGATTTGGATTTTTACTTTGTTTGCAGATTTTTGAACATGAATTGGTTTTCAGTTTTCTTTAAAATCTGATTTCAGATTCATTGAAGAGAATGTTTTAAACCAAATAAATTTCCAAGTTTCTTATTACTATATTTTTTTAAATAAAATGTTTCCAAAATGAATAGAGCAAATGCCACTTGCTATCTTAGGTTTGTAAAGTAATTACAAGTGTCTTCCTTATGTATTAAGAGTTTAACACATATGCAATTTAATATTAAAAGAGATTTTTTTTATCTTTGTATTTGTCTTCCATTTAGTTAATGCATTTTCTTAATTTATAAATACATGTTTTTAACTTATATAAATAAGACCCTTTTACAAAGAAAAGACTATAAAACTATTTGTGTTCTTAATAAAATACATTTTAAAACCAAAGTACAATTTAATATATATATATATAGCTATCTTTTGAATCTTAATTTAAATTTCCAAATCCAAATTAAATTTCAAATTCAATTTAAATTTCAAATTTAATTTGATATATATTCATATATTTAAACAAATACAATTTTCAACTTGTATATAATAATTCTATTTAAAAACTACGTATATATATACACAACACAATTTACAAATATAAATATTTATTTGATCATATTCATTTGTTCAATTTATAAATTCAGTATTTCTATTCATTAACCCAATTATATTATTAATTTCAATTTCTAGAAATCCGAGTTATTACAAGTCCGTTCTCGGTTCGAACGGAACTTAAGACACTACTCCTCCTACATCCATTTTGGAATCATCCTCAGGATTAGTAGCGATTAGCCCTTGTACTTCACTATTCCAACTTTGACTCCAAGTTCTTATCTTCCTTTCGAAAACTTGTTGGATCGAAGTGGTTTTCGGATCACAAATCCGATCCCTGTCTCTTCGAAACAACGTTCGCTATTTTCTGGTAAACTCAACCCCGGTTCTTTAGGAAATACATAGACCAGAATAAGATTGGAGATCACCTCCTAACCGTTAGTGGAAAGATTTTCTTATAAACGTCCAAGAAGAACGAACGAGTTTATACGTACCGTATAGCACCTCGAACGATAACTATACCATATAATTCTCGAGTTTCCTCTAGATATTTCCAAAGTTATATTCGGGTCCAGATTTTGATAGTCGGTTATTTAACTATCAAATAAACAATCATTTTAACCAAATATTTTATTTCCATTGAACAATACACAATCTTATTAAATTTAGATTTTAAATAAATTAAATCACTTTATCCAAAAATATATGCTTAAACATTTAAATACAAAGCTACGTAAATTTTTTATCAAAATAATAGTTATGAAATTTTTTAATAGATTTCCAAGTAAAACTTTTGCCAAAACTTCTTTTAAAATAAAACTATTATATAAGGTATAAACATTTTATAATTACCTTTAAATCACAATACTAATTTAACCTTTAAAAATAATTAACTACTATAATTAACTTAATAAATATTTATTTTAACAACTAAATAATAAATTTTTATAAAAACATTCCTTTAAAACATCTTTAAAACTTCTAATTTATACTTAAAAATCTTCCTTTGAAAATATACTTAGCTTTTCAGAAAAATACATTTCCACTTCAATAAAACTGGTCTTGTCATTTATAAATCCTCCTTAATTTATCTCCAGTTTTAAATTTACGTTCCAACTCCGTAAATTTCCTGTAACAACCCGATATTTTCATCAATTTTCAAATTGAAGTTTTTAAATTTTAAATTACAAATGGTTATAAAGTTTGAGGGGCTTTGATTTTTAAATAGTGGTTCATTTGTCTTTGGGCCGTGAAAATTTTTAAAAAAAACCCAATACCCTTTCCTTTTTCTTCGACTTAAACCCGATCCCCTCTTTCTCATTTTCTATTATTCGTTCGAAACCTAAAACCACCGAGAGAACAAAAATGGTGGCGGCCTCGTGCTCCATCGATCGTCATCACCAATTAGGGCTTCGGGAGGATCGGCTTCGTCAGTTCGAGTTCAACTTCGTCCTGGCTGCTCGATGGGGCTCATCTTCATTCGTTCTCCTTCATTCGAGAATTAGGGCTTCATCAATTAATGGCTGCTCGCCCTCGCGCTCGTTCATCTTCGCTTCCGTTCGTGGCAAAGGTGAGTTTGCTTACATCTAATTCTTGGCTCGAGTTATTTGTGTGTTTTGTTGCTTGAATTCTTGGCTGATTATTGCTTCGAATTTTAGTGATTTAGATTTGAACTTGTGTGAGTTTTACTCACATCTATTTCTACTTGGTTTTCTCGGCACTGTTTTGTTGAGATGTTGATGTTTTCGATTTTCGTATGGATGTTGGAGATGATTTCTGGTTTTGGCAATTTCGTATATTTGTGTGATTTGATATCTACGGCAATGATTTCACGGCTTTGATACGTTGACTCTCGACTTCACTTCCATATACATTAATGACGTCGGCCATATGAATTTTTGTGTATCGAGTTGGATTACACGAGGTTGACTTCGAGTGACTTCGACTTGTACCTTGCTGAGTTTTAACTTGGATTTGTCGACTGTTTTTGACCTGAGACTTTGATTTCTTTCGTGACTTCACATTTTGACTTCTGGTAAACCCTTGAGTTGTACCACTGCAGATATTCTCAGTCTTGTTTGATTTCCTTGGCCACCGTCTTGATCATGTCCCCTTTGAACTTGAAGTGGTACGTGTTATAAGCTTATCAATTCGATGTTTGACACTGTCAAACTCGGCTCTGACTTGATAATGTGTTCGACTTTTATGTGATTGCTCCACTGGGTTGTTTTGATGTCCTGAGTTGACCTGCTGCCTGGTTATGTTAACATGCGTGTGTAAATATGAATCCATTCACCTAGTATTGCACTTTGGTCTTCATATGTACACTGGGATTGGCAATTTGATAAGTGCTTCGAGTTGCTGCCGTTTCTACTCTTGTTCATGCAGTTTTATATGATGATTATTCAAGTCATTCATACTTTATGGTGTATACATGTGCATGTTATCACTTGATGTTCACTGTTCATGTCATTCTTTTGGCCAGTTTGCTTTGCATTCTCTTTGTGTATTGTCACTACTTCATGTTCATATATGGTTATCCAAAGCCATTCTTTTGTTGAGGCTGTGTCACTGATGTTGGCTTGCTCATTGCTCCATTCATTTTCCATACTGGGTTGTTCATGTTTGTGACATTGAACCATATTGTTACTTGTGACATTCTTGTTCTTTACTGTGTACCTGGCCTGCACACATGTGCTTTGATGGTTCAGTGGTGTTTTCTGAAATTTGCAGTATCTTCATTGCAGTATTTGCCATTGTCCACCTTGACTTGTTCCTATACACTTTGTTTCCACTTGTTTTGCTGGTGCACTCGTTGCCTGCATCACTTGTTTACTACATTTGCTACTTCCTGAATGTTGCGGTGTTGTTTTATTCACTTGGTGGCATTTTGTTTGCTCACCATTTACACTGTGCAGTACCCCTGCTGCATTCGTTTGATTGTTGTAATTGGGTTTTCGGCTGCAGTTTGTTGTCATCTTTTCTTGACCGCTTTCGCATTTGTCTCTGCAATTTTAATCGACACTTGGCCTTATGACATTTGCGGCGATGCTTGTGAATTTTCATTGGGTACATCATCACTATAGTGGCAAGGCAGTGCACGCAAGCGTGAATTGCAGCCACACGGTATTCAATGGGTACATCATCACTGTAGTGGCACGGCAGTGCACGCAAGCGTGAACTGCAGCCACACGGTATTGGTTTTGGTGTTATCTCTTTTGCTTTTGATTTATGGATCTATTTCGTATCCCAGATGTTGTAGTGGCGAGGCAGTATACGCGTGCGTATACTGCAGCCCTACTCGTGTTGACCTTTTAATTGATGTTCCAATTGTTTTGAATTAGTTCGCGTTATATTTACTATTATCCGATTTCTTATTTAAGAATCGGATAGGTAAATTTATTTCTGTGACTGTCGTCTAATTATTATTTGATTATTACTGCCTCTATGCACTAATAACTGAGTTTGAATTAGACTGACCCGGATATTATTTTCTTTTGAATTTAATACTCGGGTCAGACCGAGCATTTACAGGTTGTAGATATCTTGATTCAGGTTGCTGCTAGAGCTATGAAGTCCTTTCATACCTTTTGGAGTAGTCGACATCATTTATAGAAGTCTGTAATTGTATTGGAAGATATGTATTCATGTATATTATATATGTTAATGTACTTTATATGTAACTTCCAGAGTCGACAGTTGTTGTTGTATCATATGTATTGTACCACGTGTATTGTAACTGACATCAGTTATTGTATATATATATATATGAGATTCTGTGATCTATTCTTTTGTGTTATTGTGGATCTTGTTAGACCACTACTCTGATAAACACTTTTAAGTGTGGTATATTCATATCTATTTCCGCCTTTGTGATATGAATTATCTGTGACTGATTTATGTTATGCTTATTTCTATATTCGTTTTCGAAGATTATATATAGCCACCGCGTGATAGCTTTGAGTTTGCATCGGTATGTCGGATTTCCTCCTTAAATGAAATGCATGCTATACTATCTGACATATCGGTGCTCGCGCAAAGAAATTACACGGATGGTCGCTCCTCAACAGCCTTATTCTCTGTGCTAGTTGACAGCATTACACCGTAGTGTTCTTGGCTAGCGTGGGTATTGAGGTGGGGCGTCACAGCTTGGTATCAGAGCCAAACTTCGGAACAATATGGAATATTATAACAAGGATCATCGTCCTAAGTCTATTTTAGGAGTCGTGCTTTAGGATTTAATTCGGGTCTTCGTACCGTTCTATCCTATTCTCTTTATGATTCCTTGTTTTATCAATCGAGTTTGATTGAAATTCATTTTTGTGAATATCATTTTCTTCTTCCTTCTTTCTTTTCTTAAAGAAGAAGAATTGGTTGAATCTGGCAGTCTTAGCGCTATTCAATCCAGTAGCCCATCTCTGGATGGCATATTCATATCTGCCCAACAACTTTTGGATCTTGTAAAGAATCAAAAGTTTATCTGTGCTTAGTTAAGATAGAGTCGCTGACTTGATCGACTTTTGCCCTGCTATTTTCTGTCTCGAGTACCTTGCTCGTTTTGCTTTGATTTTTCCAATTGTTAATCGATTCTTCTTTTCCGTTTAGTTGTTATCACCTTTGTCGACTCTGATAACTTCTATTTCAGGAATTTTTGGGTATTCCTACTTTGATGGATTTGGAATCGAATTCTTTGGATTTTATTCACGTCTTCGTATGTGAATTCTTGTGATTGATTGTTTCTACAATCATTTTTGTGATTTGTCACTTTAAAAATATAAAGGTTTTCAATACTAGTAGTAAATATCAAAACTCTTTTATCAAAATGTTTTCAACTCTATTTTCAATACAAAACTCTTTTTCTCAAACCGTTTTCCAATCTACTAGTATATACAAACCTTTACCTCACTCGGATGAGAAATCTAATTAAACGGCTTAGTAAAACAAGTGGTATGAAACGCTTGCGTTCACTTCGTCGGTTAATTCTTGGACTTGTTCGATTGAACCTCATGTGACAATTTTCTAGTGAAGATTTACAGTTTGTTCGTAAATATTTAAGTTAAGCAAGTGGTTATGGGACATGAAGCTAAACTTTTACATTTACTAACTTAGTGTAATTGACACTTCTCGTTGATCATGACGATCATTTTTACGGTTAGACTAGGCCTCATCGGTGTGATTTCGTCTCACGCATATCTCTTGGGCTTTGAGGATTGTCTAAACACCATTTGTGTGATTTCGTTCACACATACCTTTTCGGTTAGACTAGGCCTCATCGGTGTGATTTCGTCTCACACATATCTCTTGGGCTTTGAGGATTGTCTAGACACCATTTGTGTGATTTCATTCACACATACTTTCCTTTTGTTTGCGAGGTTAGACTAGACACCACTTGTGTGATTTCACTCACACATACCTTTTTGAATTTTGGTTAGTCTAGACCTCAATCTGTGTGATTTCGACTCACACATGTGGGGTAGCGCTCCACGGTCTTCGGGCCATTCGTGTGTCAAAATTAATGGCTTGCAACCATGAGATAGCGTCTCGTTATGCGTTGCACGTGTTGGTGATTTTCATGCTCATGTGTAGGTGAGATTCCGTGCTCCCGTTCTCGCTTTGCGTTGCACGTGTTGATGATTTTTCATGCTCATGTGTAGGTGAGATTCCGTGCTCCCGTTCTCGCTTTGCGTTGCACGTGTTGGTGATTTTCATGCTCATGTGTAGGTGAGATTCCGTGCTCCCATTCTCGCTTTGCGTTGCACGTGTTGGTGATTTTCATGCTCATGTGTAGGTGAGATTCCGTGCTCCCGTTCTCGCTTTGCGTTGCACGTGTTGGTGATTTTCATGCTCATGTGTAGGTGAGATTCCGTGCTCCCGTTCTCGCTTTGCGTTGCACGTGTTGGTGATTTTCATGCTCATGTGTAGGTGAGATTCCGTGCTCCCGTTCTCGTTATGCATTGCACGTGCTGATGAATTTTCATGCTCGCATGTAGGTGAGTTTTCGTGCTCCCGTTCTCGCTTTGCGTTACATGTGCTGATGAGTTTTCATGCTCGCGTGTAGGTGAGTTTTCGTGCTCCCGTTCTCGTTATGCGTTACATGTGTTGATGAATTTTCACGCTCGCGTGTAGGTGAGTTTTCATACTCTCCTTCGAGTTTTCATACTCTGTTCGAGTTTTCATACTCTCCTTCGAGTTTTCATACTCCGTTCGAGTTTTCATACTCTCCTTCGAGTTTTCATACTCCGTTCGAGTTTTCATACTCCGTTCGAGTTTTCATACTCCGTTCGAGTTTTCATACTCCGTTCGAGTTTTCATACTCTCATTTCAGTTTTCATACTCCGTTCGAGTTTTCATACTCTCCTTCGAGTTTTCATACTCCGTTCGAGTTTTCATACTCTCATTCGAGTTTTCATACTCCGTTCGAGTTTTCATACTCTTATCTTGTGATTTCTGGATTTCTTGTGTAGATTTCTAGAATTTGTGCTTCACCAATTTTCGTGATTTCTATTGATAAGTTTTATCAATTCTTGTGCATTGGTGAATTCGTGTGTTATTGACTTGTTATGAATACAAGTTTAGGGTATGATATCCCTTTCTATCTTTGAGAAGATTCTTGTGACACTTTTGATGAATGAAAATCCACTTATCGAAGTTGCTACAGATATCGCTGTTTTAATCACGTGTTTTAAAAATTGTTTCAAAATAAAAATCGTTTTCAAAATTTTTATAGTTTACGCTTTCAAAAGAATGAGGAAGCGATTTAAACGTTTCAGCAAAATCGAGGACTATGACCCCTTTCTTTTACTGATTCGTTTAATTCCGGACTTGTCCGTTTGAGGGTGAAAATTTGTAAATTCCTTTTATGAAATTAAGAGAATATTTTGTGATTGTATTGCCCATTGAGTGCTTTAAGAATTCTGGTCGATGCGCTTGATCAACGTTATCGATAGGAATCTCCTAGATGCTTTGATGAGACAATCAGACACAATAAATTGAATTTTAAAATGTAAATTTTTCTGAAAAGATAATTACATAAAGTAAATTGTAAATTTCGAAAGTTTTAGCTTTTCGGGAAAGAATATTATTTAAAACAACTATTTTCCGACACTTCTATTCTGGCGATTCCCGTGGGAACCAAGACTCTATCGTTTGTACCAATGCTAATCGTGTTAGTTTGCATGCCATTCTCTTGCAAAAGAGAACGTGCTGTCTCTTGTGTTTCTAAATCATTAATGCCTATTGAGACTAGATATGTCACTCATGATTTAGTGCTCTTGGCTATTGATTTCGTTCTTCAAGATTTGGCATCATTATTTTGGGTAAGAAATTTGTTCTCTACCCTGATCATGAAGCTTGGGAATATTTATTTTCTCATAAGGAACATGATTTGCGTCAACCACGTTGACTCGAGCTCCATACATCTTATGATCTTGATATTATTTACCACTCCCGGATGGGAAATCGTGTTGCCGATGCACTTGTCGTAGGCAAACAAGTGGTTGTTCTTTGATGATGTCCGCATGGAATCATCTTTTCACCAGGTTCATCAGACGTTTCGATGTACTTCGTTTTATTGAGCTTCGTCTCATTCCTTTTAGGGACTTATGTCTGATGTTCTTTTATGTTGATCGGTTCATTGGACGTACCGTTTTTGTACTACGTCGGCGTTCCGAATTAATGAAGCTTTGATTCATCTGGCGTATCGTTATTGTACTACGCTGTTGTTCCAAATTAATCGTGTTTCACCTATGAAAGGTGTTGTGCGTTTCAGTCGGTCGGGAAAGTTAGTGCCTCGATATATTGGGACATTTCCTATCACTGAACGTATTGGTTTCTTGGCTTATCGCCTCTTATTACCGGCTCAATTTTCTGTTATTCATGACGTGTTTCACGCGTCTTTCTTTTACGGAAATGCCTTAGGGATTCCCATTTTTATTCTTGAGCCCGGTATTATTGAAGAAATTGAAGTTTCACCAGATTTGACTTTGAGCAACATTCTATTCACATCAATGCTTCAGGGGTTCAACACCCTCGAAATAAAGATGTTTTTCTCGTGAAAGTTTATTGGTTCTCAAATCCTATGGATTTCACTTAGGAATCCAGAGAATTCATCGAGCAAACACGTTCAGGCTCTCTCTCTCTCTCATGCTCTATATGGTGAACTTCCTATTTCAAATTTCTTCATCGTGTGTTGATATATTCTTATGGTTGTTACCTTTTGCCCATTTATTCCTTAAGATTGCGAGGACGCAATTTCTTTAAGGAGGGGAGTCTGTAACAACCCGATATTTTCGTCAATTTTCAAATTGAAGTTTTTAAATTTTAAATTACAAATGGTTATAAAGTTTGAGGGGCTTTGATTTTTAAATAGTGGTTCATTTGTCTTTGGGCCGTGAAAATTTTTTAAAAAAACCCAATACCCTTTCCTTTTTCTTCGACTTAAACCCGATCCCCTCTTTCTCATTTTCTATTATTCGTTCGAAACCTAAAACCACCGAGAGAACAAAAATGGTGGCGGCCTCGTGCTCCATCGATCGTCATCACCAATTAGGGCTTCGGGAGGATCGGCTTCGTCAGTTCGAGTTCAACTTCGTCCTGGCTGCTCGATGGGGCTCATCTTCATTCGTTCTCCTTCGTTCGAGAATTAGGGCTTCATCAATTAATGGCTGCTCGCCCTCGCGCTCGTTCATCTTCGCTTCCGTTCGTGGCAAAGGTGAGTTTGCTCACATCTAATTCTTGGCTCGAGTTATTTGTGTGTTTTGTTGCTTGAATTCTTGGCTGATTATTGCTTCGAATTTTAGTGATTTCGATTTGAACTTGTGTGAGTTTTACTCACATCTATTTCTACTTGGTTTTCTCGGCACTGTTTTGTTGAGATGTTGATGTTTTCGATTTTCGTATGGATGTTGGAGATGATTTCTGGTTTTGGCAATTTCGTATATTTGTGTGATTTGATATCTATGGCAATGATTTCACGGCTTTGATACGTTGACTCTCGACTTCACTTCCATATACATTAATGACTTCAGCCATATGAATTTTTGTGTATCGAGTTGGATTACACGAGGTTGACTTCGAGTGACTTCGACTTGTACCTTGCTGAGTTTTAACTTGGATTTGTCGACTGTTTTTGACCTGAGACTTTGATTTCTTTCGTGACTTCACATTTTGACTTCTGGTAAACCCTTGAGTTGTACCACTGCAGATATTCTCAGTCTTGTTTGATTTCCTTGGCCACCGTCTTGATCATGTCCCCTTTGAACTTGAAGTGGTACGTGTTATAAGCTTATCAATTCGATGTTTGACACTGTCAAACTCGGCTCTGACTTGATAATGTGTTCGACTTTTATGTGATTGCTCCACTGGGTTGTTTTGATGTCCTGAGTTGACCTGCTGCCTGGTTATGTTAACATGCGTGTGTAAATATGAATCCATTCACCTAGTATTGCACTTTGGTCTTCATATGTACACTGGGATTGGCAATTTGATAAGTGCTTCGAGTTGCTGCCGTTTCTACTCTTGTTCATGCAGTTTTATATGATGATTATTCAAGTCATTCATACTTTATGGTGTATACATGTGCATGTTATCACTTGATGTTCACTGTTCATGTCATTCTTTTGGCCAGTTTGCTTTGCATTCTCTTTGTGTATTGTCACTACTTCATGTTCATATATGGTTATCCAAAGCCATTCTTTTGTTGAGGCTGTGTCACTGATGTTGGCTTGCTCATTGCTCCATTCATTTTCCATACTGGGTTGTTCATGTTTGTGACATTGAACCATATTGTTACTTGTGACATTCTTGTTCTTTACTGTGTACCTGGCCTGCACACATGTGCTTTGATGGTTCAGTGGTGTTTTCTGAAATTTGCAGTATCTTCATTGCAGTATTTGCCATTGTTCACCTTGACTTGTTCCTATACACTTTGTTTCCACTTGTTTTGCTGGTGCACTCGTTGCCTGCATCACTTGTTTACTACATTTGCTACTTCCTGAATGTTGCGGTGTTGTTTTATTCACTTGGTGGCATTTTGTTTGCTCACCATTTACACTGTGCAGTACCCCTGCTGCATTCGTTTGATTGTTGTAATTGGGTTTTCGGCTGCAGTTTGTTGTCATCTTTTCTTGACCGCTTTCGCATTTGTCTCTGCAATTTTAATCGACACTTGGCCTTATGACATTTGCGGCGATGCTTGTGAATTTTCATTGGGTACATCATCACTATAGTGGCAAGGCAGTGCACGCAAGCGTGAACTGCAGCCACACGGTATTCAATGGGTACATCATCACTGTAGTGGCACGGCAGTGCACGCAAGCGTGAACTGCAGCCACACGGTATTGGTTTTGGTGTTATCTCTTTTGCTTTTGATTTATGGATCTATTTCGTATCCCAGATGTTGTAGTGGCGAGGCAGTATACGCGTGCGTATACTGCAGCCCTACTCGTGTTGACCTTTTAATTGATGTTCCAATTGTTTTGAATTAGTTCGCGTTATATTTACTGTTATCCGATTTCTTATTTAAGAATCGGATAGGTAAATTTATTTCTGTGACTGTCGTCTAATTATTATTTGATTATTACTGTCTCTATGCACTAATAACTGAGTTTGAATTAGACTGACCCGGGTATTATTTTCTTTTGAATTTAATACTCGGGTCAGACCGAGCATTTACAGGTTGTAGATATCTTGATTCAGGTTGCTGCTAGAGCTATGAAGTCCTTTCATACCTTTTGGAGTAGTCGACATCATTTATAGAAGTCTGTAATTGTATTGGAAGATATGTATTCATGTATATTATATATGTTAATGTACTTTATATGTAACTTCCAGAGTCGACAGTTGTTGTTGTATCATATGTATTGTACCACGTGTATTGTAACTGACATCAGTTATTGTATATATATATATATGAGATTCTGTGATCTATTCTTTTGTGTTATTGTGGATCTTGTTAGACCACTACTCTGATAAACACTTTTAAGTGTGGTATATTCATATCTATTTCCGCCTTTGTGATATGAATTATCTGTGACTGATTTATGTTATGCTTATTTCTATATTCGTTTTCGAAGATTATATATAGCCACCGCGTGATAGCTTTGAGTTTGCATCGGTATGTCGGATTTCCTCCTTAAATGAAATGCATGCTATACTATCTGACATATCGGTGCTCGCGCAAAGAAATTACACGGATGGTCGCTCCTCAACAGCCTTATTCTCCGTGCTAGTCGACAGCATTACACCGTAGTGTTCTTGGCTAGCGTGGGTATTGAGGTGGGGCGTCACATTTCCTTTCTCGCATTTTTAAATATAAAACCACTATTTATTTTTAAAATAAATTACCATCTCCTTATAAATTCCCACCGTGAATTTATAAATCTAAATTTTCCACCGATAAATATTCACTTTATTTGTAAACCCAGTTTATAAATCTCATAGTCCCATTCTCCTTTTTAATCACTGTTTCAAAACACTTAATCAGTTTTCAAATCGATTTTCTGAATTAATTCCATTTCGAAATTTATTTCCTAATTTACCCAAATTTATTCCAAAATCCACTAATTCTAGATTCACTCCTTTATTTTGATTTAAAACCCTATTTAAACCTGAAATATCAATTTCGTATTTTATTTTAAAATTCTCCTTTATTTTTCCACAAACCCATTTAAAACTTGAATTAAAAATAATCCTTTGTACCTAAATCATTATTGCTTAAATCCTTATTTTTAAAATGCTTTAATTCACATTTACTCAAAAACTCTATTTTTTTCATATTTCAGAATTTATTAAATAGAGTTTTAAAATCAATATATTTATTTTCCATATTCTTTTCTTTCTAATTCGTCCAACTTAGTATAAGTACTTTACATAAAATTTCCTTTTTATTTTCTTTTAGAAATCCAATATTTATATTTTTGATATTTTAAATGCCAAAAATATATCCAGCAGTATCATAGCATCCAATAAATTTAATTTCAATATAACCAATCGTAGATAAATCAAATAAATCATATCACTGAATATGTAAATAATTTCGCATTTTGAGGAATCTAGTTGGATCCCTCCAACCTATTTTCCTGCATCCACAGATGTTAGCACAATACAAAAATACTAATCCCACTTCGAGGGGAATATCGCAATTTATAGGGTCATTCGCTATTACACGGGGTACATAGGGTCTCATACGCTATATAATGCGGGAATATCAATCACTGCAATATATATATATATACTACGTATAATATCACATCTAGACTGATAATAATTATCAATTTCAATCAATCATCCAATAATTTATTTTTAAGTAATTAAATTAACCAGCAGTCCAATTTGAGTGAGATTAACCCACCTTCACTTTTATTGCATCAGTTCCCGCAATAAACCAACCCGGCCGATTTCATTTGATTCTAAACCTCATATAAGTGAAATTTCCGAATTTATTAACATTTGTCAAGCTTTTAAACTGCCATCAATATTCTCATTTTTTAAATCTATTGGGTTAATAAAATTTCAAATTTTACTTTACTGTTATTTATTTTTGATAACCAAATTAAATTAAAAGTTTGAACTTACGTACCATCAAGTTAAAATGTTATAAAATTAAATTACCATAATATATATTCTTAAAATTTTACAGTAAGTTAAAAATATGCACACACACACACACACATATATGTATTTCTTAACAGACATATATATATATATATATATATATATATATTCCAATTACAGTAAATAACAAAGGTTGAAATGTTTCCTTACTGTAAATTTTCTCTTTTCTGTTATCTGTTTTCCTAACCTATGTGTACATATATTAAATTTAATTAAAAAATCCTATACCTGACTGCAACAACCCATATTGATCTCGACTTCGGCTTTCGAGCTCGACTGCGTCTCCGATCGGACATCCCCAGCCCTAGCTCAAAGTCTCCAGCTTGCCATAAACCAATAAACGAGCGCCTCAAACTCTGGATCGTCCATCACCTTCAGACATCAACGATTCCACGGCCTCACCAGTCATCGTTTCCCCTACCTCGCCACGACGTCGCGGCCACCAAAACCCACGCACACATCAGATCAAACACCACTGCCGCTGAACCACCACCCACTATCGCGATTGACGTTCGAACTGCAAGAAGACGCGAATGATGGTGAACCCGCGATTCAAAAATCAAATTGGATTTGAATTGCTTTGGACGATTTGAGGTAGGCTTGGCTTTATTTTGATTTTGAATTGAGGCCGGAAATAGAAAAGAAGCTTGCAAACGATCTGAAATGAAGGAATAGACACGCTCCTTCCTTTTTTCCATTTTTCTCGACCACTAATTTTTTTTCCTGTTTTGAATTTGATTTGAACGAATACAAGGGAGGGACGAGGTCGGGTTTATTTAGATAGGCTTGAATTGATTGAGTGAGAATGAGAAATGTTGTGTGTTAGAAATGTTTGCGTGACTGCATAAGCTTGCTACAGTGACACTTGAAAAGAAGGGTAAGGGTATTGAAGTGAAAACATTATTCAAATCAATTATATATATATATATATATATAATTTAAATTTTAATCATCTCTAAATTTGCAACTCAAAATCTCGACCTCCTATCGAGATCAAGACGTGCCGCTAGGCGTTCATAATGTTATACCCCTATTCCGAAGACAATGGAAAAGGTGTCGAGTTCGAATCCGATCGTATGGAGAAGATAGTTTTTGGAGCCAGTATTTATATTGAATTTCGATGTAGATTCCAGCGCGTTTATATCCCGTACGATCACATGACAACTCCAAACACTACGAAATTTGAAATATGATAATAATATACTATTACGGATCACATGGAACTGGTTTCGTCACATATCAAGACTGTGCTTCGGAAGGCTATTTTTTAAATGCCAATTTAAATGATATATTTTTAAAACTGAACAATCTACTTTTAAATTCAAATTTAAAGCTTTCGTTATCTTCAGTACTGTTAATATAAATTTTACAAGCCTTCAAATTATTTTTAACCGGCTTAAAACTCAAGAATTATTTTTTTCCCAATTTCCAATTATTAAATTCAATTATTAAATCATCCAATAAATAGTGATATTTGAAATTCAAGTTAAAAATCAACACCTAAATATTTAAAATCAATTAAATATTCCAATTTCAAATATCAAAAATTCTGGGTCGTTACATTCCTCCCCTGTTAAAAGAATTTCATCACTGAAATTTCTAGTTAAGAAGAATGGTCCACAACCCGTTAACTATTTTCCTAAAGTCCATAGTTTTTAACAAATTCCCAAAGCAATCTTTTTATTAAAGACACACTATCACTCTTACTAACTTTCCAAACTCATCCATAGGTTTCAAATAATCTTATCGCCTCAATAATTCAAATTATAGTTTTAAACCAAATTTTAAACTATTAATTTTTTTTCTAACTCCCTAAATTTTCGAAAAATTTCGCCAGCATCTCCTTTGCACGACTAGATCGGAACAACTACAAAATACCTCTACGGGCCCCAAATTTTCAAAAGAAAACAAAAGCTAAGTGGCTTCAAATTTCATACGATAATTTGAATACATACCTTTTTGTCAGGTTATCAAATTTATCTTGTGAAATCAAAAGCACCAATTTTCTTTTACCTTTAAATACCTGTATCATACTCAGCAATAATTCCAATCACAGAATTCAAAATCATTTTAGTCATTTCTCTCACAAAATTTTCCATATTTTCTTTACATCCTCCCGTACGATGCACATATATTATCCGTATGCAATATCAAATCTGATCGCTCACTCGATCACACAATTTCGCTTTCGAACTAGCATCGTTCGCCCGACTCCCTAGTGGGGACTCAAATTGGTTCCTTGATCAAAAACTATCTTTCTTTTTACGTAGCCATATACTATGATAGAGAATTTCTGAATCAATCAAAAATCCATATCCAGGGTTCGCCATCGACAATCGAGTGAAAAATCCCAACTCGGATCAATATATCTATCTCAAAATTCTATGCTCAAGTCTAGATCAAATCGCTTTGCGAATAAAATAATATACGTACACTTATGTATAAATTTCCAAATGATTTTTATTTATATCAATTTTCTTTCTATTCACATTTATTTCAATTTCCATGCCCCTATTCACAATTTTCCCATTTCACATCTTTACTTAACCTTTATTCAAAATTTGACTTACTCAATATATTTTTCCAATGCCAATTTTTTTTACTTAAGAAATTCACCATTTACTTTCTTAAGTTTATTATAAATATTATATACAACTTCTTATATTGATTTCCTCTTTATCACTTTGATTTTATATCCATTTTTATTCACTTTGCATTTTCAATTCCATTTGAATTCAATTTACCTTCCAATTTTTTAATGTTGAATTCTTTTTTCCTTATCTCACACCATATTTAATTAACCATTTCTTTTATTAGTTCCACTCACTAATTTATTCATAACTCCAACAATTTGTATTTCCAAATTTTTATCATTTTTAGTCCACTTTGAACTAATTCTTCAACTTCACTTTATTTAACACAATTCAAATTAAATTCCAATATTTAGTTTTAATTCCATTTACTTACGTCTTTAAATTAACTTGTTCCTACCCAAATTTATTCCAAACTATTAAACTTTATTTCAATGACCATTTAATTTAGCCTACTTGGGCTAAATCCTTCAAATTTCCTTTATTCAACTTAATTCAAGTTTAATTTCCTTTAATTCAATTTTCAAGTTTATAAGTTTCCACATACTTATATTCCATAAACATTTTTAAATAACTTCCAGAGTTTAAGCAATTACTTAAGCATTTCAAATCATTTATTTTGAAATCAATTGCATAACAAAATCCTTTGGTATATCGAATTATTCTTTTGAATTTCAAAACCAAACCCAGTTTTGCAAACAACTCCGATTTAAAACATTCAGGTAGCAATTCCTCCCTTGAAAACTCGAAAATAAATACCGATAAAGCTGCAGTCATCACCGAAATTATTTTCCAATGACCGAAGTAATTTTAGTGCTTTTTACTTCTTTTAAAACATTTCAGATATTTTTAAATTCCAAATCTCACCAGATTTCATATCCAAAATATTTCCGAATAATATGACTATTATTCCTCCGAATCCTTTGAAAATTTTGAAACTCAAAGGGGATTTAATTTCCCAAATTTTCGAATTCTAAATCCTTTCCACTTATATTCGAATATTACTCTGGAATTTTATTTCAAATTATAAATCCCATTTATAATTCACATTTACAAATTCATTCTGTTATATGAATTAATTTCTTAACTTTTGGTTATAACTTCAATTCCTTATTCAATTTCCACAACAATAATAGTCTAATATTATCATTCCCTAACAACTAAGCAACCATATATACTTATAATAATTTCTGAAAAAATATTTCTTTCATATATAAAAATAATTTGGGTAAAATTATTTCATTTACCCTATTTCAAAACAACACTGTGTCGGTTTGCCTAGTTTAAGAGTTTAGAAATCCTATCAATATAGTTGTCCAGGCTGTACCGACCAAAATATATAAACACTCAACGGACAAGTCAACACAATATTTAAAATAATTTATATTCACTAAAATATGTGCTCATATCTATTATTACACTCAACTCATTCTAGAGTACTTCTGACTCGATCTCTAATGAGTAATCCCCACTAAAGCCAAGGTTCACGCTTAACCTTCAGCTCTGATACCACAATGTAATGACCCGCAAATCCGTACCCAATTTTCTCCATTAGTTAAAATCAAATTGGATGGAAATACGAATCATTAGGGTTAAAAAAGGAAAGAGGTAGAAGAAGAAAAGAAAACAACAATACAGAATCTCACAATCGCTGCTCCCCTTCAACACAAGACCGGAACCATCCCTTACTGGACAGTTTCGAATAAGATCACCCCGTGGTTGGGATCAGCAACCGCACCACTAAGCCGAAATAAAAAGGGACATCTAGACAGGGATGGCCTTACTCTCAAGTGGGGGCTACCCACGAAGCCTTGCTGCATAACCCTTGATTTTCAGTCATTCCCATTTGATGTGGCTTGAGGCTAAGCGTTACCTTTTTAGAACATATCCCTTAGAATGCCCATCGCCCTCCCGACGATGTTCCAAAAGCATTCGTCCATACAAGTCCGTCCCGGGTTCGAACGGAACCTAAGGCACTACTCCTACTACATCCGTTTTGGAAATATACTCAGGATTAGTAGCGACTAGCCCTTGCACTTCACTGCTCCATCTTCGACTCCGAACACGTTTTTCCACGAAATGTACAAACCGGATCGAAGTGGTTTTCGAGAAATAAATCTCGATCTCGATCTCTTCGAAACGATCAACGCATTTGTCCAATATTGATAGTCGGTGATTTAACTATCAATTAATATTCACAACATCCATCAATCCATAAATAATTCCCAATTATTTATTTCCTCAAAATATCTTTACGAGATATAATTTCAATTTCAAAATTCCTTTTGAAACACCTTTCAAACCCAATTTCCTCATGGAATAGATTCTCAAATCTTTATTCCCTCTGAAACATACAAGTACCCATATTTAAGGTTTAAAATCATTTAAATACTTTATCCCTCAAAATACATTAAAACCATTTATATCAAATCTTCTTACCTACTTAATTTAAAATATACATGTACTTTCAAAAATATTTCGAATAAAACTGCTTTATAAAATATAAACAATTAACTTTAAAATAAGTTAAGTCATACTAGTTTTGAACATAAAGTTATGAATCCTTGTACAATTTCAAATAAAGCTTTAATTGATTTTCTTTAAAATAGAACCATTTATAAAGTATAAATGATAGTAATATTCTTTAAAACATGATTCTAATTACTCTTTTAAAAATAGTTACTTCTATAACCACTTTAATATGTGTTCACTTTAAACATTCTTACCATTTAAAACTTTTCTCGAAACCATTCTTTAAATAAAACTCAAGACTCCTAACTCTTCAAAAATCAACTTTAAAAACATACTTGGCATCTCAGGGAAATATACTTCCATTTTAGGATAACCCAAGAATTCTCTTTATCAATCCAATCACGATTTACCCAATTCAATTTTACGTTCATCCCGTAAAATTCCATTCCATACTTTAAAAACAGCTCCTTTTATTTTTAAACACGTTGCTTTTTCCTGGAAATCACTCTCAAATATATGTTTAAAACATTTAAAATAAGCTTCTAGAAATTATTTAATTGAAAATAATACTTAAGGAAATATACAGTGGTTTTGAAATATACAGTGGTTTTCTAAGTATTTTTAAATAAAATTTCACTTTTTAAAATAAGGTTATTAAATCAAATATTCATATTAAAATTTTCTTTTGAAAACTTAATACTACTACACTTTTTTTAAAATAATTAAATACCATAATTACTTAATCAAATATCGATTTCACTAAAAACATTTTAAAATAATATTTCGTTCTAAAAATATTCTAAACATATTTAAATTGAAAATTTATAGATTTGAAAGCTTTCTTAAAACAAAATAAAATTTCCAGAAGAAAGCACACTTCACATTCTTTAAAATAAATCTCGCTATTCTTAAAACAATTCACATTTCCTTTATAGATCACATTCCCAACATTTCAAATTATCAACAAATTTCCTTGAATTTAATTCCTTTTGAATTCTCTACTAAGGAATTTCTTTAACATCCTTTAGACCCAATTCATCTATTTATATTTAAAAAATTTAGGTTGTATTCTCCCAATCACAGTACAACACAATTAAAATTTCAATTTAATTCACCACAGCATATAAATAAAACGCAGCATATCAAGATCTAAACAAATTATCACAGAATAATAAATAAGGTATATCACCGAATATAAATTAATTTTCTATTTGTGAGGGGTCCAGTTGGATCCCTCCAACCTGTTTTCCCTGCATCCACAGATATTAGCACAACAATATATCGATTCAATTTGATAATAATTATCATATTCAACCAATCAAGCAATCATTCAATTAATGACTATTAAATTAACTAATATTCCAGATGTGAGTGAGTTAAACTCACCTTGGGTTTTCGGCGAGCGTTTGAAATTTTAAACTAAACCGATTCGCTCGATTTAATCTAAAATTTCCACTGGCTCCGATCGTCACCGGACCTGCGCTGCAGCTTAGAGCGCGTCGCTGCGGTTCCGGCGCTCCTTGTTTCGTTGAAATCTGATATTGTATGCACAAGTGAAGAATTTTTGAAGTTCAATTACAGATTTAAAAACAATTCCTTTTCAAATTAATTTAATTATACCCAAACAATTCCTAGCCGCAAGATCTGGAACCCAAGAATCAAGGCCGCATGTAACCAAAACCTTCTTCTTCCTTACCACGCGAGCCTCCAAGAAGAACCGAACCCAACACCGTGATTTAGGGTTGAACGTCGACCTCCCCACGATCATCTAACCCACGATCGGTGACCTCCACATCAAAGCCCACGTCCCCACGTGCTACCCTCGAAACGCAGCGAGCTCGGTCATCAATTGGCACCGAAAGTCGTGCATAAACGCACAACGAATGCGGCCATAATCCTCTCTCTCTGCTGCGCAAATCGCAATTCCTGCCGTTGGATCTGTAGATCTCTCCACGATCTACAATCTTCATTTAGAAAGTTTTCGAAATAGATGCATGGATGAGGAGAATATTGAGGACGAAAATAAAAGAGGTTCGACCATTGAAAAATAAATAAACGGAGGCCTGAAGAATATAACTAGGGTTTTCTTATAAACGTGAATATATAAGTGTTTATTAATATTATTTTAATATTATCTCCCATTTTAACAAGTTTTACAAACGAACTCCAAACAACGCGTGCCGACAGGCATTCCTAGGGTTTTACCTACATTACGAGACATATTGAAATCCGATAATAACTAACTATTACGGATACAATGGAACTGGTTTTGTCGAATTCCGAGACTATGTCCCGGAAGGCTATTTTAACTCGTCGATTAAATCGAGCGATTTTCACAATCGTCGAAATCATCTAAAATTTCACTTTTAAAATTTTACTAACTCTATTATAACCATAAAATTTATATTCACATTAGAAATCATTTCGATCCAGTTTAAATAAAAATTTGATTATTTGTATTATTATATTGTTAAATTTCATTATTAAATTAATATAAAATTCCAAATTCAACCTATCGAATTCTAATTCCATCCAATAGTCCAATATTATAATTCAAACCCAAATAGACTTAAAATAAATTTTAGAATCTAATCTTATATCTATTTACACTCAGAATTACCAATTATCCCAATTCTAATATTAATTCATTATTATTCAAGTTTCAATTAAATTACCTTATATAAAGTTTTAACCAATTTTATTAATTTAACCAGAGTCTTTTATTTCAAAATTCAAATTATAACACATATCCAACATTTAAAATGAATTAAATGTTCAAATCTAGCAACCCAAAATTCCGGGTCGTTACATTCCTCCCCCCTTATAAAAATTTCGTCCCCGAAATTTGCTAAGGTAGAAGAATACTGCAAACCCAATAACAAAACTTACTTAGTGAAAATCTCAGTTTCACTTTGCCTACATTCATGTTTCAAATCGAAACTGCTAGTTTCAATTCCTATCCCAATATTTGAAATCGACTTTGTCGTTAATGAAACATTTCAAATTTTCCAAAAATTTTCTAACTCCAAAAATTTTTGAAAATTTTTGGCAGAGTCTCCCCTGTACGGAGGAGCTTTTGCGATATCGCTATACAGATAAATATATATACATCAACCCACACGGTCGGAAACCAAAATATATCACAATATATATATCATTTCCCAATTATATTAGCGTAGGCATACCTTTTTAGCAAATTTTAAAAGCAAGCGGCTAATATATAGTGCATGTACGCGCTCCAACTCTATCGAACGCCTTCTGTACCTGTACTTACTCGACAAACTCATCAGTTTTCAAAGATATGAACATTTTAACAACATTTCCAATATAAATGTAAGCCAAACATATCCATTACATAATCCAATCAACAATTTGCATGATTTCATAAGTAAATCATTTTTTATTGCATGTATAAAGTTTCTTTTCTAATTCCAAGCTCCATTTTATTTCACACAAATGATTTACGTACAAGTTTACCATTCTCAATTCATAATTATTACCACCAATTCATCTTCAATATTATGAACATATGCTTCACTATTTTCAATTTATTTCAATTTAAATTCAAATTGATTCACAATCTAATGTACTTCCAATTTGATTTATTTGCATTTCTTTTCCAAATTAAAACTTCATTATATTCCACTCGAATGACTTACATCCGAGTTGAAAATGTTAGATTCACATTCACTTCAATAAGAGTAATATAAGCTCTTAATTCATTTACTTTTCTTTTTAATTAACCTGCATTTACATACAAACCCACTAAATAGATACCAATCCATTTCCCATTATTAAAATATCAATTTCACTTACTTCTTTTAATTCATTCACTTAAGTTTAACAACTAATTTCTATGCAGTTGTGGTTATTCAAACAAATAACCAATTCTTAAGCTTATAACCAGTTAAAACTAATTTCCAACTTAGATACATATTAATTTTATTCAATTCTGCATGGTTCACAATCCAAGCATTCTTATCACATTACAATTTTTTTTAATTCAATTTCTTATTCTCACTTCAGGTTCATTATTTAAGTTTAAATTAATAACATCCCATTCTATATTATTTACAGCCCGAACATTCTTGATTTATTACAATTATTGAATTAAATCTCTAATCTTACATTTCCAACTTATTACCTATATAGGTTTATATTAATATCATCCAATTTTTGGGTTATATACAACTCATACATTTTTATTTCATCACAATAATTAATTAAAACCATTTCACTTGCAATTCAATTTCACTATCTAAACAAATTTATCCAAGACCACATTATAAGCTCGATCACAATTATATATATTTTTCCGATTTGATTAAGTTCTTCCATAATATTTTCACTATCTTCTCATATCAATTTTATTTTATTTTCATTTGATTCTCATCCAAATCAACTCCAATCCATTTACAAATTTTAATGCCCTTTGTTTATTTATTCAATCCATTTTTAAATTTATTTTATTAACAAAGAGACCATTTTAAATTATTTCACTCATTGGAATTTATTTACAATTCAAACCATCACTATTATAATATAATTCCATTATTCATTCACACTCTCAACTTTTTATTGCCAAAATTTAAATTCCATACTAGAACTGGGTTTTTAATTATTTTTCTTTTCAAAATTTTCTTAATAAACCACCAAAATTTCATCCATACCAATACAAATTCCATTTAATTTAGTTTACACTAAATTCATCTTCAAGCTTCTTTTTATTTAATTCAGCTTATGCTAAATTCATTCTCAAACAATTTCTTTGAATTTAGTTGAGCTAAAATTTTATTCACACAATATCATTTTAATTAAATTAAACTTTCCTTCAACTCAATTCTTCTTCCCAAATTTAACTCAAGTCTAACTAAATTTATTTAGCCAACTTGGATTCATTTCATTTCTTTTACTATTTTAAATAAAAATTAATTCCATCCAATATTATTCATAATTCAGTTGAATTTTGATTTTATTTCAATCCAAATTCAACTCCATTCATTTAATCTAAGATAAATCCAATTTAATCAAATTATAATTCTCCATATACAAGTTCAAATTTAATTACTAACTTAAGTTCATCCACTTCCTATATATTTTATATTTCGATCATCTTATTTCAATTCACATTTCATTTGAGATTAGGTATGAATTCGCCATACCATTCAACTATTTCCCATTTGTGATCATAATTCCATTTTCTATTTATAAGTTCACCAACTTATTTATTTAAAAGCTTATATAGCTCATTCTAATCCATTTACATCTTATAATCACAATTCCAAATTTTATATATATATATATATATATATATATATATATCTGAATTCTTAAGGATATAAATTTTCTTTCACCTTAATCCTTTGCAAATTTTAAATCCACAATTTTCAGATCACAAGTATAACACTTAATAGCTTATGGGTACAATTTATTGTATAATGACCCATGATTACCAAGTTATTTTACATTTCAATTTAATCCAAATAAATTTAATTCTAAGTTCAATTTATTTAACTTATCCCAAGTTAAATTCCAATTTTCTATTCACTTCAATATATTTCATTTACTTCCATTTACTGAAGTTAAATTTTAATTCCAAGATTAAAACTTTCATTCCTTCCTTATTAATATCAACTTTACTTAATAAGCTCAATAGTTGATTCATTTTAACTTTCACATTATCTAAATAGAATTTACCATAATTCAATTACCCGGTTTTATTTCAAACCATCTTGAAATAAAAATCTACTCATACCTACTTGGTATACCAAATCAAATCTCCAGATTTCCAAACTTGGTTGTACCAAAATAATTTCCCCATTTGAAATTTCCAATTCAACTGTTATACCCAACAAGTCCAAACAATATCATAACCAACCACTTTGGTAGCAATCCATCACTTTTGAAACTCGAAAATAAATTCTAATGATGTGGCCAGCATCATCAGGATTATTTTCCAACGACTGAAGTGAGTTCAGTGCTTCCTTACTTTCCCAAATTCAATTCAAAACAGTTTCCATGCAAACATATTACCCAAAATAATATTCCAATATTACCTTCAAACACCTTATCAAACATTTCAAACTCTCCCAGGATTTTAAATTTCCAAACTTTTGTTTACAATACATTTAAAATCCTTTTCAAAATCCCCGGGATTTAAACTCTGGTTTAATTAAAATTTAGTCATTCTTCTTTTTGTATTATTTATACTCATGGAATTTATTTGGTTATAACTATTTCAAATCTTAAATCAAATTTTAGATTCTTATTTGATTATAGTATTAACAACCAATCATCCAAATATATATATATATATATATAATAATTTCATAAAATTATTTCTTTTATATCAAAATATAATTTTGGGTAAAATTGTTTCATTTACCCACTTTAAAAACAATACTATGTCGGTTTATCTTGTTTAAGAGTTTAGAAACCCCTATCGATACAGTTGTACTTCCCGTACCGACCAGAATTCATAAACACTCAACCGATAAGTCAATACAGTATAAAAACAATTTTATATCCACTAACATGTACACTCTCATATCTATTAATATGCTCAACTCATTATAGAGTACTATTGACTCTGTTCAATGAGTAATTTCCCCACCAAAGCCTAGGTTGTCGCCAACCTAAGCTCTGATACCAAGTGTGACAGCCCGCAAATTCGTACCCCTTGAGTCAACACTATTCTACATCAATTAACTCAAGTGGAACAGAAATACGAACCATTAGGGTTAAAGAAGAAGAAATAGAAGAAGAAGAAACTAAACAATACCAGAATCTCACAGTCGCAGCGGAATAAAATATAATAACCAATAATAGATCTTTACACAAAATGAATCTATATCTGTTTCTTACATATCATCAGAGTATCTCATACAAACAATATTTACCAGACAGACAAATCCATACAATCACAACAGCAGATATATATATATATATATATATATATACACACAAGTACGTATAATACGTCTCGGACTCCAGCTCCTCTTCTGCTCCATAGCATCCTGTCCTGAACACATAATACTCGATCTGACCCGAGCATTATAATGAAATAACACCCGAGTCAGTCTGGAATATCAGCTGATAATAATGCATTTAGATTGATTATTAAAGTTTCAAAAATCCTTTTGAAAACAAAAGCATCTCGTAAGACCACGCCACAAATAAACATGTCGGGTTTTTACCTTACGATAGCTAAAACAATTTTATAGAAATCTTTTGATATTATAATAGGGTCTATATACAAATACTTATGAAATAGCCGTAATTGTTACATCTATTAAATTCCAGCTACTAGCCACAGAGTGGGTAATACAAACAAAACTCGTAAAAGGCTCGTAGGGAGAATGGATTTCCAACAATGACTAGGCACTGGGGTACCACCTGTCACAGTACGTGGTCTAGATCACAGTACCGAGGAGTACGCCCGCTCCCCTGCAACACAAGACCGGAACCATCCCTTACTGGACAATTCCGAATAAGATCACCCCGCGGTTGGGATCAGCAACCGCACCACTAAGCCGAAATAAAAAGGGACATCTAGACAGGGATGACCTTACTCTCAAGTGGGGGCTACCCACAAAGCCTTGCTGCATAACCCTTGATTTTCAGTCATTCTCATTTGATGAGGCTTGAGGCTAAGCGTTACCTTTTTAGAACATATCCCTTCGAATGCCCATCGCCCTCCCGACGATGTTCCGAAAGCATTCGTCCATACAAGTCCGTCCCGGGTTCGAACGGAACCGAAGGCACTACTCCTACTACATCCATTTTGGAAATATTCTTAGGATTAGTAGCGACTAGCCCTTGCACTTCACTGCTCCATCTTCAACTCCGGACACGTTTTTCCACGAAACGTACAAACCGGATCGAAGTGGTTTTCGAGAAATAAATCTCGATCCCGATCTCTTCGAAACGATCAACGCATTTGTCCAATATTGATAGTCGGTGATTTAACTATCAATTAATATTCACAACATCCATCACACCGTAAATAATTCCCAATTATTTATTTCCTCAAAATATCTTTACGAGATATAATTTCAATTTCAAAATTCCTTTTGAAACACCTTTCAAACCCAATTTCCTCATGGAATAGATTCCCAAATCTTTATTCTCTCTGAAACATCCAAGTACCCATATTTAAGGTTTAAAATCATTTAAATACTTTATCCCTCAAAATACATTAAAACCATTTATATCAAATCTTCTTACCTACTTAATTTAATATATACATGTACTTTTAAAAATATTTCGAATAAAACTGCTTTATAAAATATAAACAATTAACTTTATAATAAGTTAAGTCATACTAGTTTTGAACATAAAGTTATGAATCCTTATACAATTTCAAATAAAGCTTTAATTGATTTTCTTTAAAATAGAACCATTTATAAAGTATAAATGATAATAATATTCTTTAAAACATGATTCTAATTACTCTTTTAAAAATAGTTACTTCTATAACCACTTTAATAAGTGTTCACTTTAAACATTCTTACCATTTAAAACTTTTCTTGAAACCATTCTTTAAATAAAACTCAAGACTCCTAACTTTTCAAAAATCAACTTTAAAAACATACTTGGCATCTCAGGGAAATATACTTCCATTTAGGATAACCCAAGGATTCTCTTTATCAATCCAATCACGATTTACCCAATTCAATTTTACGTTCATCCCGTAAAATTCCTTTCCATACTTTAAAAACAGCTCCTTTAATTTTTAAACACATTGCTATTTCCTGGAAATCACTCTCAAATATATGTTCAAAACATTTAAAATAAGCTTCTAGAAATTATTTAATTGAAAATAATACTTAAGGAAATATACAATGGTTTTCTAAGGATTTTTAAATAAAATTTCACTTTTTAAAATAAGGTTATTAAATCAAATATTCATATTAAAATTTTCTTTTGAAAACTTAATACTACTATACTTCTTTTAAAATAATTAAATACCATAATTACTTAATCAAATATTGATTTCACTAAAAAACATTTTAAAGTAATATTTCTTTCTAAAAATATTCTAAACATATTTAAACTGCAAATTTATAGATTTGAAAGCTTTCTTAAAACAAAATAGAATTTCCTGGAGAAAGCACACTTCACATTCTTTAAAATAAATCTCGCTATTCTAAAAACAATTCACATTTCCTTTATACATCACATTCCCAACATTTCAAATTATCAACAAATTTCCTTGAATTTAATTCCTTTTAAATCTCTACTAAGGAATTTCTTTAACATCCTTTAGACCCAATGCATTTATTTATATTTAAAAAATTTAGGTTGTATTCTCCCAATCACAGTACAACACAATTAAAATTTCAATTTAATTCACCACAGCATATAAATAAAACGCAGCATATCAAGATCTAAACAAATTATCATAGAATAATAAATAAGGTATATCACAAAATATAAATTAATTTTCTATTTGTGAGGGGTCCAGTTGGATCCCTCCAACCTGTTTTCCCTGCATCCACAGATATTAGCGCAACAATATATCGATTCAAATTGATAATAATTATCATATTCAACCAATCAAGCAATCATTCAATTAATGACTATTAAATTAACTAATATTCCAGATGTGAGTGAGTTAAACTCACCTTGGGTTTTCGGCGAGCGTTTGAAATTTTAAATTAAACCGAGTCGTTCGATTTAATCTAAAATTTCCACTGGCTTCGATCGTCACCAGACCTGCGCTGCAGCGTAGAGCACGTCGCTGCGGTTCCGGCGCACCTTGTTTCGTTGAAATCTGATATTGTATGCACAAGCTAAGAATTTTTAAAGTTCAGTTACAGATTTAAAAACAATTCCTTTTCAAATTAATTTAATTATACCCAAAAAATTCCTAGCCGCAAGATCTGGAACCCAAGAATCAAGGCCGCATGTAACAAAAACCTTCTTCTTCCTTACCACGCGAGCCTCCAGGAAGAACCGAACCCAACACCGTGATTTAGGGTTGAACGTCGACCTCCCCACGATCATCTAACCCACGATCGGTGACCTCCACATCGAAGCCCACGTCCCCACGCGCTACCACCTCGAAACGCAGCAAGCTCGGTCATCAATTGGCACCGAAAGTCGTGCATAAACGCGTGACAAACACGGCCATAATCCTCTCTCTCTGCTGCGCAAATCGCAATTCCTGTCGTTGGATCTGTAGATCTCTCCACGATCTACAATCTTCATTTAGAAAGTTTTCGAAATAGATGCGTGGATGAGGAGAATAGTGAGGACGAAAATCAAAGAGTTTCGGCCATTGAAAAATAAATAAATGGCGGCCTAAAGAATATAACTAGGGTTTTCTTATAAACGTGAATATATAAGTGTTTATTAATATTATTTTAATATTATCTCCCATTTTAACAAGTTTTACAAACGAACTCCAAACAACGCGTGCCGATAGGCGTTCCTAGGGTTTTACCTACGTTTCGAACACAATGGAACATGTTCCGGAAGCTAATTCGATCATATACGCGAGTTACGAAAATAAACGATCAATTTAAATTAAATCGATTAAAGTATTTTCTATGCGTTTTAAGCTGCCGGGGTCAAACGACAACTCTAATTGCTACGAAAATTGAAATCCGAGAATAACTAACTATTACGGATCCAATGGAATGGGTTTCGTCGAATTCTGAGACTATGTCCCGGAAGGCTATTTTAACTCGTCAATTAAATCGAACAATTTTCACAATCGTCGAAATCATCTATAATTTCACTTTTAAAATTTTACTAACTCCATTATAACTCGCATAAAATTTATATTCACATTAGAAATCATTCCGATTCATTTTAAATCAAAATTTGGTTATTTGTATTATTATATTATTAAATTTCATTATTAAATTAATATAAAATTCCAAATTCAACCTATCGACTTTTAATTCCATCTAATAGTCCAATATTATAATTCAAACCCAAATAAACTTAAAATAAATTTTAGAATCTAATCTTATATCTATTTACACTCAGAATTATAAATTATCCCAATTCTAGTATTAATTCGTTATTATTCAAGTTTTAATTAAATTACCGTATATAAAGTTTTAACCAATTTTATTAATTTAACCAGAGTCTTTTATTTCAAAATTCAAATTATAACACATATCCAACATTTAAAATGAATTAAATGTTTAAATTTAGTGACCCAAAATTCTGGGTCGTTACATCCCATCCCGTATCTATAATACTCGGTCTGACCCGAGCATTATAATAAAATAACACCCGAGCCAGTTTAGAAAACCAGCGTGAGAAAACACACTCAATTGAATTATTAAAGTTTTCAAAATCCTTCGAAAATCAAAAGTATCTCGTAAGACCACGCCATAAATTAACATGTCGGGTTTTTACTATATGATAACCAAAACATTTCATATCGGAATCCTCTGATAGTATAATAGTGTCTAAGTACAAATACTTAAATCAAATAGCTGAAATTATTACATAAATTAAAATCCAGCAATACTAGGCTCTACATTCAAAATCGTAAAGGCACGTAGGGAGAATGAATTTCCAATTGAATGACTAGGCACTGGGGTACCACCTATCACGATACCTAGTTTAGATCAGCACACCGAGGACCACTCCCGATCCCCTGCAACACAAGACCGGTCCACCCCTAATTTGGATAGCCCGAATAAGATCACCCCGCGATTGGGATCAGCGACCGCCACACAACCGAAATAAGGGACTTTAGACAGGGATGACCTTACCCTACTTGGAAGCTACCCACTTAGCCTTGCTACATATCCCCTGATTTTCAGTCATTCCCGGTTGATGAGGCTCGAGGCTAAGCGTTACTTTTTTAGGAATATTCACTTAGAATGCTCGTTGTCCTCCAATAATAATGTACTGATAGCATTCATCCATACAAGTCCATTTTCGGTCCGAACGGAACCGAAGGCACTACTCCTACTACATCCATTTTGGAATCATCCTCAGCATCAGTAGCGACTAGCACTTGTACTTCACTGCTCCATCTTCGACTCCAAGCTCTTGTCTTCCTTTAGAAAACTTACTTGTTGGATCGAAGTTTTTTTCGAGTCACAAATCCGATCCCGGTCTCTTCGAAACAACGTTCGCTATTTTCTGGTAAACTCAACCCTGGCTCTCTAGGAAATACATAGAAGAGGATAAGATTGGAGATCACCTCCTAACTGTTAGTAGACGTATTTCCTTATAAACATCCTAGAAGGACGAACGAGTTTATATGTACAGTATAGCACCTCGAACGGTAACTGTACCATATAATTCTCGAGTTTCTTCTAGATATTTCCAAAGTTATATTTGGGTCCAGATTTTGATAGTCAGTTATTTAACTATCAAATAAACAATCATTTCAACCAAATATTTTATTTCCACTAAAAAACACACAGTCTTATTAAATTTAGATTTTAAATAAATTAAATCATTTTGTCCAAAAATATACACTTAAAACATGTAAATACAAAGCTACTTAAATTCTTTATTCAAAATAATAGTTATGAAATTTTATAATAATTTTCCAAGTAAAACTTTTGCCAAAACTTCTTTTGAAATAAAACTATTATACAAGGTATAAATATTTAATAATTACCTTTAAATCATAATTCTAATTTAACCTTTAAAACTAATTAACTACTATAATTAACTTAATACATATTTATTTTAATAAGTAAATAACAAATTTTTCTAAAAACATTCCTTTAAAACATCTTTAAAACTTCTAATTTATACTTAAAAATCTTCCTTTGAAAATATACTTAGCTTTTCAACAAAATACAGTTCCACTTCAGTAAAACCGGTCTTGTCATTTATAAATCCTCCTCGATTTATCTCCAGTTTTAAATTTACGTTCCAACTCTGTAAATTTCCTTTCTCACATTTTTAAAAATAAAACCATTATTTATTTTTAAAACAAATTACCATCTCCTTATAAATTCCCACTGTGAATTTATAAATCTAAATTATCCACTGATAAATATTCACTTTATTTATAAACCAAGTTTATAAATCTCATAGTCTCATTCTACTTTTTTAATCACTGTTTCAAAACGCTTAATCTGTTTTCAAATCGATTTTTTGAATTAATTCCATTTCGAAATTTATAACCTGATTTACCCAAATTTATTCCCAAATCCAGTAATTTCAGATTCACTCCTTTATTTTGATTTAAAACCTTATTTGAATCCGAAATATCAATTGCATACTTTATTTAAAAATTCCCCTCTATTTTTCCCAACCCGTTTAAAACTTGAATTTAAAATTAATCCTTTGTAATTAAATTAATATTACTTAAATCCCTGTTTTTAAAATCCTTTAATTCACATTTAATCAACAACTCTATTTTTTTTCCATATTTCGCAATTTATTAAATAGGGTTTTAAAATCAAATTATTTATTTTCCGAATTCTTTTCTTTCCAATTCGTCCAACTTACTATAAATACTTTACTTAAAATTTCCTTTTTTTGTTCTTCCAAAAATCCAATATTTATATTTTTGATATTTTAAATGCCAAAAATATATCCAGCAATATCATAGCATCCAATAAATTTAATTTTCTAATATAATCAATCATAGATAAATCAAATAAATCATATCGCCGAATATGTTAATAATTTCACATTTTGAGAAATCCAGTTGGATCCCTCCAACCTATTTTCCTGCATCCACAGATGTTAGCAAAATATAAAAATACTAATCCCACTTCGAGGGGGATATCGCGTTATATTGGATCATCCGCTATTATGCATGGTACATAGGGTATCATCTGCTATATAATGCGGGAATATCAATCACTCTAGTATAATATATACTACTATTAGCATGTATAAATGAAATTTTCGAATTTATTAGCATTTGTCATGCTTTTAAACTACCAATAATATTCTCATTTTTTTAATCTATTGGGTTAACAAATTTTAATTTTAATTTATGGTTAACTTTTTTTTGATAACCAAGTTAAATTAAAAGTTTGAACTTACTTACCATCAAGTTAAAACGTTGTAAAATTAAATTACCTTAAGATATATTCTAAATTTTTTACAGTAAGTTAAAAATATGCACACACACACACATATGTATATATATACTTTCTTAACCTATATGTATATATTCCAATTATAGTAAATAACAAAGGATGAAATGTTTCCTTACTGTAAATTTTCTCTTTTCTGTTATCTGTTTTTCTAACCTATGTGTTCATATATTAAGTTTAATTTAAAAAAATACTATACCTGACTGCAACAACCCACATTGATCTCGACTTCGGCTATCGAGCTCGACCGCGCCTCTCATCGAACATCCCCAGCCCTAGCTCAAAGTCTCCAGCTTGCCATAGCCCAACACGCGAGCGCCTCAAACTCTAAATTGCGCATCACCTCCAGACATCAACGACTCCATAGCCTCACTAATCATCGTTTCCCCCACCTCGCCAGGACGTCGCGGCCTCCAAAACCTCGTGCACACATCAGAGTAAACCCCACTACTGCTGAACCACCACCCACTTTCGTGATTGACGTTCTAACTGCAAGAGGACGCGGCTGATGGTGAACTCGCGATTCAAAAATCAAATTGGATTTGAATTGCTTCAGATGATTTGAGGTTGGCTTAGCTTTGTTTTGATCTGAATTGAGGCCGGAAGTAGAAAAGAAGCTCGCGAACGATTTGAAGTGAAGGAACCGACACGCTCCCTCCTTTTTTTCCAATTTTCTCGACCATTAATTTTTTTTCCCGTTTTGAATTTGATTGAACGAATACAAGGGAGGGACGAGGTCGGGTTTATTTAGATAGGCTTGAATTGATTGAGTGAGAACGAGAAATATTGCGTGTTAGAAATGTTTGCGTGACTAGTAAGCTTGCTACAGTGACACTTGAAAAGAAGGGTAAGGGCATTGATGTGAAAACATTAATCAAATCAATTATATATATATATTATTTAAATTTTAATCGTCTCGAAATTTGCAACTCAAAATCTCGACCTCCCATCGAGACGTGTCGCTAGGCATTCATAATGTTATACCCCTATTCCGAATACAATAGAAAAGGTTTCGAGTTCGATTCAATCGTATGGAGTAGATAGCTTTTTGGACCCAGTATTTATATTAAATTTGGATGTAGATTCCAGCGCGTTTACATCCCGTACGATCACACGACAACTCCAAATACTACGAAATTAGAAATCCGATAACAACATACTATTAAGGATCGCATGGAATTGGTTTCATCGCATTCCGAGACTATGCCTCGGAAGGCTATTTTTTAAACGTCAATTTAAACGTTATATTTTTAAAACTAGACAATCCACTTTTAAATACAAATTTAAAGCTTTCATTATCTTCAGTACTATTAATTTAAATTTTACAAGCCTTCAAATTATTTTTAACCAGCTTAAAACTCAAGATTCAATATTTTTTCCCAATTTCCAATTACTAAATTCAATAATTAAATCATCCAATAAATAGTAATATTTGAAATTCAAGTTAAAAATCAACACTTGAATATTTAAAATCAATTAAATATTCCAATTTCAAATATCGAAAATTCCGGGTCGTTATAGCAACACTTTTTTCTTTGCTTTTTATTATTTTTTAAACATGTGTAGTAAATTCTCCCATATAGAAAGTTTTATTTCAGGTAGCATCTAGTTATTGAAACCATTTTTATTTTATGTATTCGTTGGTTGCAAAATATAAATTTTAGGTTTTACATTTGTTTACAAATTCTTGTGAAGCTTCAACTTAAATCTTCATAAATATATAGTCTGCTTGTTGGTTTTGGATACTTTTTCACATTCTGTATAGAAATAGGTAACTAAGTAGCAGTGTGTGTCAAGATTTCGTATGGTAGAAACTGGAGTCTCTGAAGCTAAGTTTCCTTCACTATTTCCAATAAATTGTGTTTACAAATTTTACATGATGTAGTGGGTTTTGGTTATTTATATAGACGTAGAGAATGGTATATGATAAAATATTAATTTGGATACTAAGATAAGGTAAACTTTAATCCATTCTGTACCAAATAATATGTTGGTTCTATAAGAAATGACTTAAATATAACTACAATTCATATCAAAGTGTAAAATATCAGGTGGAACCCCAAAAGAACCCGGTGCACAAGACTCCCGCATGATAGAAACATCAAACTATGTCGATAATGCACACGGCCTTTCTCTTACATCCCGAAGAGACTATTTTCGGACTCGAACCTGGATGCCCAGATCACCATATGGGTGACCTAACCGTTGCACCAATGCTCCACCTCAAAGTGTAAAATATAACTTATAAAATTTTATAAGTTCGAATAATTCCTTTTTGTTCAACAAAAGGGAAAAATCACTTTCAAATGATTTAAATAACACACATCCTTTTACCTTACTTTCACAACTGGCTACAAGAAATTTCTATCAATTTATGATCGTCATCAATCAAACGTCTGAACAAACCAAGCAAATCATAAAGTAAACATCCATCACATTCAAATAAAATTCATTTTAATACAGCAAAATTACACAAAAGTATTCACATCATGCACATGAATATATATTTTTGTTCCAAAGAATAAATAACTTTTACTTAATTAATATTCAACACAAATACAATTATATATGTGTATATAAATATTCTACTTGATGTTCGACCGTTTTGATCTGTCACAACTCACACCTCGCATGTGAGTCGTATTAAAAATGGATAACAACCTAAGTCTCACTCCTTTGAGACCAAATATATCTCTGTCTCCGTATTATTCAAACCTAAGCTATTATACTAGCTTGTAACATCCTGGCTTCAGTGACCAAAATATCAGAGGGTGTTTACCGTTCGATAGCTCGGATCATTGGACACGGAAGGAGTGATCTCTTGTATATACTACTTTGGTCAACATGGATATGTTTCAATACAAGAATACATCTGAAATACTATGTATCTCACCTTGACACAAGGCAATGTACTTGAGTTCTAGAATTGAATAATACAGTATTAGAGACAAATAAAAATTTCCCAACTAACAGTCGAAGTGAATAAAATGAAACGATGAATTTTATATCATAACTAAAAATTTAATACATCATCTCATGTATACAAATCATCATATAAATAAATCACATCAGCCAACACAAGGTATAAGTAGAGTAAACACCCACCATCATCATATACTCCAACTCCATGTCGTAACCCACGATGCATATACAATCATAATATTGACCTAGAAAACAACCTCAGTCTGACTCGAGGTTGTTAAACAATTAATAAACCCTAAGTCAAGCTAGAAATCTAGCTATGGGTGTAATAATGCTTAAAATTATAATATAATGAGTGTGATAGGTTTAAATATAACCCTAAATTCAAATCACTCAAGCTTATCAATATAGTCAACACCTATAAATAATTTCCAATATGCTTTGTACTTAAAAACCATTTGATAATAGATTTCAAAATCATCTTTCAAATCATTTTTTAGAAACACTTCAAAACGAATTTCCAAATCACTTCCATAAAATCACTTTATTCACGGGAATTCCGTATATTCAAAAATCATATTCCAGAGTGTACTTTAGGAATGATGCCAAAATTAGGGATGGCAAATCGAACTGAGAATGAGAAAAACCAAACCGAACCGATCTGAAAAAACCTAAACCTAATGGGTCACGGATCGGATCTAGAAGATGAAACTACAATAAAGACCTGAACAAACCCGACCTGACCAAAAAATATTGAAATCTATGCAGTTTTAGTGTTATTATCCAACCGGACTTGAAACGAAGCCCGGGTCGGGTCGGATCTAGGTTTTGAAATGTATAGTCTCGACCCGATGAGATCCATCCTCCTAGAATCGAGACCCGTCGGGTCGGGTCCGGTTCCATCGGGTCGATCCTAATTGCCACCCCTAGTCAAAATATTAGTTTTATATTTAAATAATTTATCAAAATATTTCTCAATTTGTATAAAACCAATCTTTGCAATATATTTCCAAATCAATTTGAAAAATCCAATTTATCTCAAAATATCCTTCCAAAGCATTAGTTAAAATAGTATTTCCCATTATTTACTTAAAATTGCTGCTTTTCCACTTATCAAAACCAGTTCCAAAATTATTAATAATTTTATCAAAACTAGATTTCAAAATACAACATAATTTTATTAAATCTACATAAATAAATATCATCGTAAGGTGAATGATCGTCAAAATAGATCCTAACAGAATATAACAAATCATAATATTATTCATCTGCAATCGATGCCCGGGGAAGAAACCTTATAATCCAAACCTTCCGATCCAGGCTCAAACATTACCTTTGCGAAATATCAAAAGCAATAATATCAAGATGGATTACGAAACAAGTAGCAATCCCTTTTACAAATGTAGAATCATCAAAACCATTTTCAAATAGGAAAATATACAAAATAGCAATTTTATTCTTTAAAATTGGGAATTTTCAATAGTAGAAATACTATCGAAATACCACTGGTTTATTTTACACAAAATCGGGAAAACGGCTTTTCAAATAGTTCTCCAAATTCCTTCTATTGAAAGCTCGTATATTTAAACAATCTATACATGGTTTAAATTCAAAATTCAAATCATTTCTAAAATAAATCAACTTTATTTTATCAATAGCATTCTGCTTCAAAATCCAAATAAAATATTCACATAGGACATTAAATTCAATTTTAATTGAAAACCGATAATTTTTCCATTTGAAAATAATTTAAATTCTAGTGATGTCAAAATAGTTCAAATCATTTTATGCGATAACATTTCTAGTAATATAATCTATAAAAAATTCTTTTAAAAGAATTTCAATATAAAATCTTCCTTCTTTGTATAAATTCAAATAAATCAATTTTCAAAAATAAATTCGATTATATTTCAAAATAAAATTCCTTTTAAACAACATACCTACTTTATATATTCATATTTTACTTTTCATTTTCTTCACATTAATTATCACAATATTTATGTATATTATGTAATTCTTTTTTGTCAAACAATATAATATCTTTTTCTAAACAATTTAATATCTTTTTTCTACTTAATTTAAATAATAAATTCTTTGCTATATCATTTAGCATTCAAATGCATACTCCCGGCCATACATGATTTAACTCAATCAATAATGGGCTATAAAACATCCAATTCAAACAATATTCATTAATATTCTTTTCTAAGATATAATTTAATAAATTAAACACAATCAAAATAGGTTTATATCACTCTAACCTTATAATTTCAGCATACATGTAGTTTCCTACTTTATACATACATTTTAAATCAAATAAAGGGAGATTCAACTCATAACAATAATTAAATATTCCAAATTCTCCTCTTTAATTTTTCAATTCAGTACAGATATTGTCATCCAGATTCATTGAAGTTTTAACTTATATTGAAATCAATATTTACTAATAATGAATCAAGCACAACAAGTTACTAAGCCATTAACAATTAATATGAATTTAACTTAAATCAATTTTTATTCACTGTAAATAAAGAAATAAGTTATTCTCACTAATATCCATATAAAACTATGAAATAAGAATTATACTCACTGTATGACTTAATTAGATCGGTATAATCACTGTATTATTGAAATTAGGTTGTTATACTCACTTTAATTAAAACACACACCTTATATTTAATAATGGTTATTTAAACCATTCATCACTAAAATATTATATAATATCCATATTTTTATTTAAATAACTCATCACTTAAATTCAAAATTAAATTCAAATTCTTTTTATTCTTCATTCTTAAAAATAATTCAAATTTCATTTATCAAATGTTTGCAACCCAAAATCCATCAAATATTAAACTTGTAGCTAAACAGTCAAATGAAAAAAATCAAGTAATATGGAGGATTATAGTGTGATGTTTCTTGATATTTACCGGTAATGGATAAAAACAAGTTATGTGACAGGGTTATATTCATCTAGAATCATTTTATTGAAATGTAACAAATTAAGGGAAGGGATTAGGATTACACTCACCTATTTGATTGTCAATTTCCATTCAAAAATGGTCATCTTCACCTCCTCCATCACTGTTAAAGCATAGCAACAATCATCAATGCACACACGAACCTGCATCAGACATCGAGCTCACCTCAATCCAGTCATCGTCAACCTTCCTCATTTGTTGCCTTGGTCGCAAGATCCAATGCCTCTTTCGTTCGTCGCCTCGCCCTATCCCTCATGTCGAGCCAAGCTCTTGTCTGACATTGTGATGCCTCCTTGCTTCGCAAGCCAGCCACCACATGTTCATAATTCTTTTTTCTTTTTGTTATTTTTGATTTCTAAGAGAAAGGTGCTTAGGGATTTATTTTAGGAATAGAATAAGGACGAGAAGGGTAGTGTGAATGTGATCTGGAAAGGGTAACAACACCACTAAACGCTTATTACTTAACCGTCTATTAATCAATATTTGGTACTCGATTGAAGATCCATACGAGGCGTTTTGCTCAAATATTATTTTATTTTTAAAATTATTTTTCTTTTGTTAAAATATTATTTTTCAATTTTCGACAATGATAAAATAAATGTTTTATTTTAAAAATAAATTTCAAAATTTCACAAATATAATTTATTCAGCCAAAATAAATCTTCAAACAACTTTTGCATCTTTTAAAACATAATTTCAAATTCCAAATTTGAATTTTGCATCAGTATTCTTCCTTTATTATTAAATGAATCCAAAAATACAGTTTACAAAAAAATATAACAAAATATCCAAAATAACTTTTTAACCTTATTTACCCATATTAGATATGTTTTCTACTTTTAAACTCAAATTAAATCTCGATTCCAAATTTTATATTCAAATATCCAATTAAATTCTCAAAATCCAATTATATATATTTATTTTATTTTAACTTCGGAACAGATGTTACAGCGATGGGAGATTTAACACTATATTGGTAACTAAGGGTTTGTACAATGGAAGGGAAAGGAGCATGATAAGATTGATGCGTCGATATTGCATCATACTTCAATCCTGATCTTATTGGCTATAGTTGCAACTCAGGATTTGGAGTTGGAGTAACTGGATGTGAAAATTGCTTTCCTGCATGGAGACATGGATGAAGTTATCTACAGGAAGTAACCAGAAGGATTTGTTGTAGACATGAAGTCAAATTTGGTGCAAATTGAAGAAGTCATTGTATGATTTGAAAAAGTCGCCTAGGCAATGATACAAGAGATTTCATCATTTTATGCTTGTTATTGGTTTTTATAGAAACATCAAGGATGCTTGTGTTTATTCAAATGGTTGGAAAATAGTTATTAGGTTCACTTACTCTTAAATGTGGATGATATGCTTAGAAATTCAAAAGATAAGGATGAAATTAACAAGTTGAAATCTCTCTTAAAATCGAAATTTGATACGAAAGGTTTGATGCAAGGGAAATTTTAGACATGAATATTAATAGGGATCAAACGAGATGTGAGTATAAGTTAACTTAAAAGACATACATTGAGAAGGTGATTTCTTGATTTAGCATGGACAATGCAAAGGTAACTTGCACACCATTACATGTGCATGTGAAGCTTTCATTAAAGGATTCGTCGATTTTGTAAGAGGGCAAAGCCTACATGTCAAGATTATTGTATGCAAATATGGTTGCTAGTTTAATATATGTCACGGTGTACAAGGCCAATCTGGAAAATGTCGTCATCGTGGTTATCCAATATATGGCTAACCTTGGTAAATCACATCAAGAAGCCGTGAAAGTTATTTCAAGATATCTTAAGGGGACTTCTAGTCATGGTCTTGTGTTTAACGATAGTGTTGGTATGTATTTCAATTTAGTTGGTTATTGTAATTAAAACTATGCCGATGATAGAGATTGGAGAAAATCAACTTTCAAGTATGTATTTACTTTTGGTGGCATAGTCATTAGTTGAAGATCTAGATTGGAAACCATTGTTGCTTTATTGACTACGAGGGCGGATTTGATTGTAGTGATTGAAGACGCAAATAAGACACTTTATTTGCTGAGGTTAGTATGTGACTTGTGATTTATGCATGATAGTGTTGATGTGCATTTTGATAGTCAAAGTGTTATTCACGTGGTGGAAAACTTGGCGTTTACCTCTCGAACGAAGCACGTTGAGGTAAGAGAGTCTTTTCTAGTTGCCATGGATGATGATAGACTTGTTTCTCTTTAAAAAGCAAACATAAAAGATAAAGCGACGAACATCTGGACGAAGGCATCACCAATTGAGAAATTCGATCATTGCTCGAACTTAGTTTGCTTGATGAAGTTCTAGGTTCCACATGGTGGCGTGGTTTGGGAAGTAGATGCTTACATGTGATGAAGAGTAGATGTGAGATGATGACTATCTTTTGGTGAGACGTTTACTAAATGAAGGTGGAGATTGATATGATGACATCGTGTCATTTAGTGTATCGAGTTGAGATGGAGGTTGGATATAGTATCAAGGTAGTGTATTGGATTTGGCAAAATTACATATGTGAAAATGTAGAGGATGAATAAGCTTTCGAATGGTTCATGATTTGAAACTCATGTGAAAGAGTAACCATGGTTTGAAGGAGAAAGAAGTTTCAAACAGTCTAAAATTTTTGCTACAGCAAAACAGTCGACCAGTTGGCCTCAAATAATCGACCATTTAGCTGTAGTAAATCCTGACACCCTGTATGATTTCTTGGGAGTTTTCTGGCTGAATTCAATTGACTGTTTGGGAGGTAAACAGTTGATGAATTGAAGAGTTAATCGACTATTTAAATGATAGTGAAATTTGGCTTGGAGGGATCAGTCAACCGTTTGCTTTGGCTAGTCAACTGATCAGTTTCCATGGAGATTTTCTGAATCAAATTTAAAGCCACGTTTCCAAGAGTATTTTAGTCATTTTCAAGTGTAATTCACCTATATATAAAAGAGAAGCCGTGAATAGAATTTAAGCTTCAATTGGAGGTTAGGATTTGTGTTGTTGCTCTAAGGTTTCCACCATTACTATTTCTTTATCTCTTATCTCCACAAAATCAATTTTCTAGAAGAAAACTATTATGATCAATTTTATTCTCTTCCGTATTAATAAAATCTCTCTCCAAAGTAGATATGCACTAACACGACATTAGTAAAACCACTATAAATCTCGATCTCATTTATTTTTTGTTATTTTATTATTGTTCTCTCTGTGTTGTTGTGATTGCTCTGTGTTGGATTGAGAAATTGATTGTTTTGCATGACCTTCCCGATCCGTTTGAAGTTTTTGCTAACTTTGGCGTTAATTTTTGTTTGGACGAAAATAGTTAAGGCGCTAAGGAAACTTTGCAAAAGTAAGTTTGCAAAAACAATGATAAAGGATGTAGACAAGTACCCTACATTATCAAATTTTAAACAATTTAAACTAATTTTGAAACCAAATTGCATACAATAATTAACCTGTAGCAAGTCTGACCATTAGTTTAGAAAAAAAAGTAACATTGGTATATTTTCTACATATAAGCAGATAATAAGTAATATAATTTGATAAACTTCGGAGTAAAATGTAAAAACTAATATTCAACAACTGAAAATTCATTAAACATGAACGACTAATACTAGGTTATTCAACCTTTGAGGATGCACCGTTTGGAGCAAAATGTATCATTTTCTAATGAAAATGGCAATTTCTCCATGCTGAGCAAGGAAACCAAAGCCAACAATTCTTGTCTTTTAAATGTGAATTCTTTACTTGTATCTGAGGACAACTTCAACGTCTCCCAAGTAATTAGAATTGTTCCCAAGTAAGTTGAATGCATGTTGTTATTTTTTTTTGAAATGGTACTTTATATACAACAAATAACCGTGACAACATATCACATATCAATAAACGTTCGAAACACGCTCGTATGTTTCAAATTTGTGATATCTCGCACCAAAGCCAAATCACTTAACTAGTGAAACAATAGTGCTTGTCGAAATATAATTATATTTGTTTCTTTATTTCTTATATTATCATTTGTGTGATTATCCAGTAAAATTATTGTTTAAGCGAAAATGATTAATGTTCAAAGATATTACATATTCATGTGGAAACAAGGTAATATGCACAACTTAGATTTAAATATGGTAATGCGATATTTACCTAATTTTTAAGAAAATAATTTAATTGGAAAAAATTAAATGCCATTTATAATTCAAATTTGTCAAATCTCTAATTAATTATTCCTTGTATCATTGTTAAAGAATGGTAGCCGGTGTACTTTATGATAAGGTACGACATCTAATGAATTTCATTGAAATGGATAGACAAAGAAGGGTAGGTGATAAATACGTCGTGTCTAAAACATGACAATAAGTTAATTGTCATGTGTGTATGTGTGTGTGTGTATATGTATGTATATATGTATGTATGCATGTATTAACTTTGTGTATAGTTTATTCAGGGGATTTACACAGAAGGTTTCTATTTCTGATGTTGTTACAAGTAAAATCTCTGTGGCAATGAGTACGTAAATTAGGTCTTTGGTTTTTTAAAATCAAAAAACGCAAACTAGTTTGCGCATTTCTAATAGAAAACGCAATTTAACTTGCGCTTTTCAAAAATTTAAAATTTTCAAAATCTTTTAAAAAAATTCAAAATCAGAAAGCGCAATTTAGCTTGTGCTTTTCGAAAATTTAAAATGTTCAAAATTTTCAAAAAAAATTCAAAATCAGAAAGCACAAACTAGCTTGCGCTTTCTTGATAGAAAGCGAATGTTAACTTACACTTTTCTAAATTTTCAGAATTTCCAAAAAAATTTAAAAATAAAAAAGCGCAAACTAATTTGAGCTTTTCAGAATTTCAAAGAAAATTTTAAAATCGGAAAAGTGAAAACTACATTACATTTTTAGTCAAAAAAGGTGCAAGACACCTTGCTTTTTTAATTTTCAAAAATATGGACCAAATCTACGTATTCATTTCGGTAGAGATTTTTTCTTATACCAATCTCAAAAACAGAGACCTATGGCTTTTTTCTTGATTTATTTAAGTAGAGATGGAATACCTTTGTGGAAAAAAAAGCTCAAAAATGTTTGCTTGCTTAGTATCTAATAGCATGAAGACAATAACTTACCTGTTGTATTTTCTTCTAAAAGAAGGCGAATCCAAAAGCACTGACTTAACTCATAATACAATTTGGTTATATGCTTGGACTTGATATTATTCGGTAGGTGGTATCTTTATTATATAGAGATGTTACACCTTTTTTCTATATTTTTAAACAAGTGTCTAAACTCTAAAGTTCTATTAGTTCAGATGAAAAGTACAATGTGTGAATGGCCTAAACGAAAGGCAGAAGGCCGATAATTAAAAAGAACAAAAGTAGATGTTGACGTAAACACATATGCTAAGGTATGACTAAGTTTATATCAATAGAATGCAAATTGAATGGAACAATACAATACACTATGCTCAGGCCCAGCCCAAGACCAAGGCAAATAAGATTTATGTCTAGGGAAACAGCAATGCAAGGGGAAACAAAAAAATTAGAAAAAAAAGTATTCTCATTCGATCTCTCGACAGTCACAGTGTCGTAACTCGCACGCCAACAGCCTGGCAGCCGATCACCACCGGAACCTCCCGCGCACCACCAGACCCCACTCGCGCGCCACCAGAATGGAAGTGACAAACGATTGAGTGCCAAATCCAATTTTGCCCTAATTTCAATTTTCAATTTTGCTGCTTCAACGCCACCAGAACGGAAGCCACTCGGTGCTCTGCAGCCCTACCTATGGCTATACTGCTATGCTTTGTTAATTTTTTAAAATGTAAGTTTTCTATTAATTTTATTTTTAAAGTTAAACTTGATTGCTGTTGAAAATATGATTGTTGTTGGATTAATATGATATGTAGGATTGTTTTTCAAAAGTTTTTTGCTTAAACATATAGGTGCATCATTATTTCTAGCAATTTCATTGCACAGTTGTGGCTAAAGCTATTGTCTGTTGAAATAGTGCAAGAAGTTGGCAATAGGCTTAGTTTTCAAATTGGCTCTTGAAAGTTAATTGAGTTGTTTCAATTTTTTTGTGAATGAATATTTTTTTTTGAAAATGAATAGACATTCTTTTTATGAATGAATTTGAAATGAATAACACTGATTTCATACTTTATTTGAATAAATTAAATTGTGATTAGTTACTAGAATTCAGCTCAAAAGAATTAAAAGGCTTGAAATGCTAATATTTTTTTCATTAATAATATTATGCTATATTTTAATTTGATATAGGATTCGAAAACAAAATTCCGGATACCAAAATAAGAAGAAAAAACAACACAAAAATGAAGAAACAAAATCAATGTTAGGCTTAATTTCAAATTTATTTGAAACAAGACAAAAGAAATCTCAAACTTCAAAATCAAGTCAAGTTGAAGAAATTAACTTTGAGTATGATGATAATAATGCCAATATCAAGATAAATGAAGATGAAGTGCCTAAAAATGAGGATGATGAAATAGAAATTGAAGATAAACATGTTGTAGAAGTTGTAAACGAGGATAATAATGTACATGTACACGTTGATGTTGATGATGAAGATGTTAGGGATGTAGCTATACTTGATATTGAAAAGGATATTGATATGAATTGTGATCCAGGATTATGGGGAAAAATTACCGACACTAAACGAATTATGCTAATTCAAAGTGGTCCCATCAAAATAACGAAAGAAAATTATATGTTCCCAAGAAATAAGATTGATGGTAGACACTTCTCATTTAAACATTACATCGACGGCTATCCACGGAGGGAATAGCATGAAAGAAAATGGCTTGTGTACTCGGATGAGTATGATAAAGTTTATTGATTTTGTTGTAAGCTATTTAAGCATACAAAGAAAACACCCAAGTTAGCCGATGAAGGAATTAATGATTGACATAATTTATCTACTAAATTAAGAGAGCATGAAGGTAATCCATTGCACATGGAAAATCTAATTAAATGGATGGGTTTGCGTAGAGGGCTTCAACAAAAAGCAATATTCGATAATGCAATGGAAGCGCTAATTGATTTAGAGAAACAATGTTGGAAAAGGTACTTGTGCGCATAACTGGTGTTGTCAAAACACTTTCTAGAATTTACCATTTCGTGGATCAAATGAGAAAATTTATAAGAAAAATAATGGGCTTTTTTGTCAACTTATAGAATTTATAGCCGAGTTTGATCCAATTATGGAAGACCATCTTAGACAGGGGGTAAATAATGAAATCAATAATCATTATTTAAGTCACAAAATTCAAAATGAATTGATAAGTTTGTTGGCTAACAAGATCAAACTAGCAAGCTTACAAAGATTAAGAAAGCAAAATACTTAGCTATTATTCTTGATTGCACTCCGAATTTGAGCCACAGGAGAAAATGTCCATTATTATAAGATGTGTGAATGTTGATGATGCAAATGACATCAAGGTAGAAGAATATTTTCTTGGATTCATAACGGTGGATGATACATCCGGGCTTGGTCTTTTTAAAGAGCTTGAAAATGTTTTAGTTGAGCTTAAACTTGATATTAATGATGTGAGAGGACAAGGGTATGACAATGGTTCAAACATGAAAGGTAACAATAGTAAATAATTTATTTTCTTAAACTTGAGTTTAATTTATTGACAATAATATTAAATACTTAATTGAAATTAATGTAGGTAAACATCAAGGTATACAAAAGTGGCTACTTGATATAAATCCTAGAGCCTTCTACATTTCATGTGGGTGTCATAGTCTTAATCTTGCTTTATGCGGTATGGAAAAATCATGTATGAAAGCTAGAAACTTTTTTGCATATGTGCAAAAGATTTATACTCTATTTTCTGGCTCAACTCATCGATGGGAAATACTTCGAAGCTATGTGAAAGGTTTGACTGCAAAACCATTATCGGCAATCCAGTGGGAAAGTCACATTGAAAGTGTTAAAGCAATAAGAATGCAAACATCGGAACTAAGAGATGCTTTAACAGATATTGCAAATAATTCTAAAGATGATGTTGTGATGATAGGGGCTAAAAGATTGTGCCAAAATGGTTTGGAAAATTTTGAATTTTTGATTAGTTTGTGTATGTGGTTCACAATATTAGATAATATCAATCGAGCAAGTAAAATACTTCACGAGAGGAAGTGGATATCGAAGATGCAATTAAAAATATTAAGGAGCTTGTAGCATTTTTTGAAAAACTTAGAGAAGATGGACTTGAAACCATGATGAATGAAGCTAAAGAAACTGCAATTGAAGTCGGTATTAATCCAATCTTTTTTGAAAAGAGAGTTGTGCGTATAAAAAACAATTTGATGAAGATATCGAAGAGAATAATGATATTCAATCTCCTGAAGATAATTTTCAAGTTAGTTATTTTCTTCATATAATAGATCAAGATTTAACTTCACTTAGAGATTGGTTTGTGCAATTTAAGCTTTATGAAGGAACTTTTGGTTTCTTGTCAAACTTGAAGTTTAAAAATATTGACGATGGTGAGTTGAAGAACCATTGCATGAAATTAGAAGGTTTTTTGAAACATAATGAAGAGCAAGATATTTGTGGTAAAGAATTATTCTACGAGCTTCGACAATTAAAAAGGATTCTACCATCGAAAGTAACAAATCCATTGATATTTTAAATTTTCTGAGGTCTTATAAAGAAGTAAGTGGATTTTGAATGTTTGGGTTGCTTATCGAATTTTGTTGACTATTCTGTTAACGGTTGGTTCAGTAGAAAGAAGTTTCTCAAAGTTGAAATTGATTAAAACATACCTTCGGACTTCTATGTCGCAAGAAAGGTTAAAATGGATTATCTATGATTTCAATTGAAAATGAGTACTTGGACATGCTTAACTATGAAGGGATAATAGACGAGTTTGCTTCAAAAAATGCGAGAAGGAGTTGTTTTCGTTAATTGCATTAGTATGCTATGATATCACGTTGACATTTTGGTTTTTGATATGTACTCTGAATGGCTTAGTAGACCAATATTTTGTAATTATCGTTCTATATATGAAAGAGTTTTCATATTGTTTCTACATTACAAAATTTCATTTTATTTCTACATTTAAAATTATCATTCTCTTTTAAAAATAGGGCAAAGGAAATGAAAAAATAAAGCTCGTTTAGGGCATTAAATGTCTTTGGGCCGGCCCTGCCTATGCTGCACTATAAACATGGAATGAGTAGGATAAGAAATATTATTCTAAGAAACTATCTTGTAACATAAGAATCAAAGGTAGATATGTATATGTGTATGTATACATATATAGAATACATATACACTCTCTAATAATATTATATATATTATTATTTTTTAGAAAAATATTACGAAGGACAAAATTCATCAATTTTTTAGCTTCATTTACCTGCTCTTAATGTTTTAGTGAGAAGGACAAGCTTTTTAACTAAACACAGCTAAAAGACAAAAATTCGGTGAGAATGACAACGCTACCGTTTAGTATCAGTTTTGTATTTAATAAATTAAAAGATGGATACAATATTTATATTTCAATTTTATCATGTAATATTTGATCTTACCTTGTGGTGACATTTTATTTTCAAATGATAGGACTAGTAGAATTTTGTACTTGATAGTTTTCTTTTTGCATGATGTTTTAATATAATGATACCATAAAGTATCATTTGTACATATTGTGTCCTTATAATTAAATTTTGAAGAGGCTGTCCTAGAGGCCAATTTTTTTTGAAAGTCTGCCCTTTAGGCTCCACTTGAGAGTTTTGTAGTAGCGGTTATGAGAAGTTTTAAAAGTACCGGTTTTGACCGTCAATGATCATAGCGGATTTGATTGGTTTTCACGAATGGTTGTTATAGCCGATCAATACAAATTTGAGAGTTTAACATACAGCGGTTGTAAGAGTTTTCTACTATAATAATATCACATATATATTTTTATATTTATTCTTTATTTTTATGAAGATTAATTTTTCAATATGATTAATAGGGGTACAGTAGGAGAAATAATTATAACACCTCAAAACACCCTAATTTGATGGATTAAAAATTTCCTTCAAAATTACACTGCATTGGTTTTCACTGGTTTTATAATCAACAATAACCTATGTGGAAAAAAACTTACAAGCAAGGGTTACCACAACACCTAAAATACAGAGCCATCCAAAACCAGTCAAATCTAGTTGAAAAAGGTTTCCAAGCGAAGCCATACACAAAATTCCCTCTGTGATTGCATGGATACTTATTTCATTCTGAATAATACTCTTAAAATCTTTAACTTTAATCTAACAACAAAAATTTATGATTATGAATATTATTGGAATAGTTTTAGATTTAAGTTCAAAAGAAAAATAAATTTTTACTTAACATTTTATTCATTATTATATGTTGGTATATTTGGTTTGAAAGAAATCTGAGAATTTTAAAAAATAATTATAGCCATTTTGATAAATTGATTTTTATAATTTCATCATTTTGTTTTAATTGGATATCTAATCATAAATATCAATTAGCTAAAAATAATCTATTTAAAGAATATCGTAATAAGGTTAATAATAATATTAAACTATTTAAATATAAAAATAATTTTTTTATGACATTAATAATTGTAGTATTAATATTTTTTCGAACTTTAATGATGATTTCATTGTGTATCATAATTTACTTTTGATCAAAAAACCATAAGGATATTTTTGATTTGTTTTGGTTATTGTTTTTGTTTTTGTTTGTTTTAGTTTATAGATCTTTAAGTTCATTTGATCATGGATTCCTTTTAGTCATTTTTCTAATCTTTATTTTGTTATGTTATATAAGCTTGACTTTTGTATCTTTACTTCTATTTTTTTATACATATATGTGTATCATTCTAACTATTTTCTTTAGTTCCTTTTCAGATATAGGTTTGGGCTATATATGGCGTTAGTTTCTTATTGCAGGTACACAGGATTGCCGTTTGCAGTGAAGGATTCTTCATAGTACATCTTCATCTTCATTATGACGTTCGGATTTTAGGAGGATTCACTTTTCAGCTATGCGCTCCTTCCAGTTTTACCGAGTCTTCTGAAGGGCGTTTCCGTTCCAGATCATTCACAGTTCCATTTCAGATCATTTGCATTTCCATAACTTTCGAGTCAACAGCATGGAGTTGCCTTCTTAGATAGAGTTGGCTTCTAGTTTCAATGGCTATGTGATATTTTATAGTTTTTTAGGTACTTCTAACACCTTAATATCAGGCGGTGGCCATGTCGGATCTTAGTATTAGAGTGTAATGGACGGTGGCCACGTCGGAGTTCATTTTAGGGGTACTTGAGTTTTTCCTTTGATTCTTGTACTTAGATTAGCTACCTGCTAGGCATGTTGGCAACACCCTATCTTGTGATATATATACACACACATGTGTGTATATATATACATGTGTGCTCTCCTCTATTTTAGAGGATCATACATTTTTCTCAAAAATAAATTTCTATAAAAATAATTTTATTAGAAAATATTATTTTATCATAAGTTTTTGGATTTCGAGAAGTTAAAAACTATATATTATTTATTTAGTTAAAGTTAAACAAATTTTGAAAATTTCAAACACGTTAAAATAGAATCGAATTTTAATATATATGTGTGTGTATGTATATGTATATGTATATGTATATATTGAAACTTAGTTCTTTACCGATTTCCAAAAGAGGAAAACATATACGTAGTACAGAACTATAATACATTATTCTAATTTACATCAAATAGAAACTATAAATATGCATTATGTCGAAACAAATAAATATTCATCCTTTTTATCATTTTGCATCAACTATATTCTGATGGTTGTGATTGGCCCATTTAGCCTACTTTGAAAGCTCGTTCTTCTTCCAATGTTGTTATTGTAACTGCAAAAAAACTTCAATTACCTCCATTCTCAACTGCAGCATATCTTTGTCCATCACCGTTATGGTAATCACCTTGCACGTTGGCATTTGGATGCCGCCTTGTCGTGCCTCAGTTGATATCTTCACGCCCCATGCTTTTCAGTTTTCTCAATTTATACTTCAAAACCCAGTTATCTCTCCTGACCCAAAAAATGATCGCCACCTGCAATCTAATCCCTTTACACGGGTTAATCTCCCATGCAAACGCTGGCGAAAGTATCGGTTTCCAACGACGCCTGTCATTTAAGGCCCTTCCATATAATAGCATCTTTTTCCCCGAAGCACTTCTCTTTAGTGTCCTCAAAATTGTCTCCGAGCCAGATATAGTTAACTGTCTACGTCTTTACAAAAAGTAATCCTCTAATCACAATAATCGAAATTTACAGATCCATCGTGCCTTAGTAATTTGACTTGCTTCATGGTAGTAAACTGACGCAGCGGATAATTCGAAACAAACTTCAATTGGTGAAAGTAGCGATCGATGGAATGAAGATACTGAATTGCCCAAATTCGTTGATCCGAAGATACCGAATTCTAGCTATCTCAAACACGTTGATAGCGCACTATACCGTGTTCAAAGATCTACGATTCTTCGTACGTTGATCTAGCGCACTAGATTCCGTGAATCGGCTTCAACAAACGTGGATTCGAGCGCACTCGAATGACGTAAGTGGAGATAGGAGATTACACTCAACTATCAATTAGAGAAGAAAGCACAAAGCAATCAACAAGGAATTTTATTTCAAAATCAACTTTTTTTCAAATGTACAACACACCCCCTATTTATAGTGTTTTCAACTCCTGACCCTTAAGTCGTGACCGACTCATGCCTCACGACTCAACTAGGTCGTTGCCGACCTAACAGACACTACACGCCTCAATTACAACACAACACAAGCAACCGACTCAACAGATGACAACGACATACGACTCATCAGCTATCATGACTCACGACTTATCATAACAGATGACTCAAAATATGTACAGACTCGATTATAGTACACGACTCAAGAAAACTAGCAGTTTACAACACCCTGTCACGACTTACGACTCATCACACAACGACTCATCACTTAGGTCGTATCCCGTCCCCGACTTATGGCCTTCAATTACTAGAATTCCCTTTTGTTTCTTGATGAATCGTGGACGACTCATAGCCATGTAGTTAGGTCGTGTACGACTCATCAATCCAGAACTATTGAAACTCCCATTGAGTCGTAACTCGCGCCCTTCCTCTGACTCAAGATCTTTACTTGCTGAAACTTTATCCTTCTTCATGTTAAGTCGTAAACGACTTATGGATGAACCGTTGAGTCGTGTGCGACTCATCAAGCACGAACGACTTAAGCTGTTAAGAGTCGCCACTTTCCCATATGACTCCTTCACCTGAGTCGTGAGCGCCTTACGGGTTAAATCCGAAACTCCTTTAGATTGTGCTACATCATCCTCCCCTGGTTGAGAAAAATTCGACCTCGAATTTGTAAATTCTTTCTCAACAATCTCACCTCCACGATATGGAATTAAATGTTTGACGTTAAAAACATCAGAAGTATAAACATCATCTGGTAGTTTTAATCGATAAGCATTCTCATTGATTTTCTTCAAAACTTCAACTGGACCAAATTTTCTGGCTTTCAGCTTATTATAAGCGCCCACTGGAAAACGATCCTTCGTCAACACAGCATACACCAAATCGCCTTCGTTAAATTCAACATTTCGTCGTTTCAAATCTGCAAATTTCTTATATTTCTCATTTGACTTTTCCAATCGTTCTTGAACGATCTTATGACATTCAGTTAATTCATCAATAAAATCAACAGCTCGTTTAACTGTCCCCTTCGGTTGTGGTACCACTGCTAAATCCAACGGCTCCCTTGGTAAATTTGAATATACAATCTGAAATGGACTGAATCCCGTACTGCGATTTATGGCATGATTATGAGCAAATTCTGCTTGGCATAATTTCATGTCCCAACTTCTCAAATTATCCTGTACAAGACATCGCAACAAATTTCCCAATGACCTGTTTACAACTTCTGTTTGTCCATCAGTTTGCGGATGATAAGCGCTACTAAACTTCAGCTTTGTTCCCACCATCTTCCACAAACTTAACCAAAAGTGACTCAGAAAACGAGTATCCCTATCTGACACAATAGATTCTGGCAGTCCATGAAGTCGATAGATCTCCTTAAAAAATAACTGAGCGACACGAACAGCATCCGCCGTCTTCTTGCAAGCAATAAAATGTGCCATTTTAGAAAATCTGTCAACCACTACATATATAGAATCATTACCACGCTGTGTTCTCGGCAATCCCAATACAAAGTCCATACTCACATCAACCCATGGTCTAGCCGGTACAGGCAACGGCATATACAACCCAGCATTGGTCGCGGTTCCTTTCGAAACTTGGCAAATATGACATCGCTCCACAAACCTTCCCACTTCTTTCCTCATCGACGGCCAAAAGTAAGACTGTGAAATCAATTGCAAAGTACGATCACGGCCCACATGCCCTTCTTCATGCAACTCCTTGATAATTTTCATTCTCAAGCTACAATCCGGTATGCATAAACGATTCCCTTTAAACAGAAAACCATCCACCAATATAAACTCATCAGCACTTCCTTCCTTTATCTTTTCAACAAATTTCACAAAATAAGGATCTTCTTCAATCAGCTCTGGCAATAGCTCAAAACCTGTCACTTCCACTTTCATTGTTGTCAACAAATGACTCCTCCGACTTAAAGCATCAGCTACCCGATTCGTCGCCCCAGATTTGTGCTTAACAACAAAGGTAAACTGCTGTAAATATGCGATCCATGATGCATGTCTCGCTGAAATCTTGTCCTGTCCCTGCAAATGCTTCAACGCCTCATGATCAGTGTATAGAACAAACTCCTTCTGAAATAGATAATGTCTCCAATGTTTAATCGTTTGCACAACAGCATAGAATTCAATGTCATATGTACTGTATCTCATCTTTGCCCCTGACAACTTCTCACTGAAATAAGCAACGGGTTTCCCACTCTGACTCAAGACTCCTCCAATTCCCACCTTCGACGCATCAGTGTGCAATTCAAACAACAACTGAAAATTCGGTAAAACAAGAATTGGTGCTGTCGTCAATAGTTCTTTGATTCGTCCAAAAGCAACTCCGCTTCCTTTGACCATACAAACTGTTTCCCCTTCATGCAATCAGTAACTGGTGCCATCACACTACTGAAGTGTGGAATAAACCTTCGGTAGAATGACGCCAATCCATGGAAACTTCTAATTTCAGTGATAGTTCTCGGCTGTGGCCAATTTCTGACTGCCTCAACTTTATTCTGGTCTACTTGAATTCCTTCCTCCGAAACAACATACCCCAGAAATAAAACACTTCTTGTCATAAACACACATTTCTTTGTAGCAGCATAAAATTGTTCTTCACGAAGTATAATCAACACTTCCCTCAAATGTAGAACAAGCTCCTCCATACTCCTGCTATATATCAGAATATCATCGAAATAAACCACCATGAACTTCCCAATGAATAGTCTAAAGATTTGATTCATCACCCGCATGAATGTACTAGGTGCATTTGACAAACCAAATGGCATAACCAACCATTCGTATAACCCCTCTCTTGTCTTGAAAGCTGTCTTCCATTCGTCACCTGGTCTAATTCGAATTTGATGATATCCACTCTTCAAATCAATTTTCGAAAATATAGTTGCTCCACTCAACTGATCCAGCAAGTCATCCAACCTCGGCATAGGAAATCTGTAGCGAACAGTAATCTTGTTCAAAGCTCTACTATCTGTACACATTCTCCATGTTCCATCCTTCTTCGGTACCAAAAAAGCTGGTACAGCACAAGGACTCAAGCTTTCCTGAACACGTCCCTGTTCTAACAACTCTTCCACTTGCCTTCGTAACTCTTCATGTTCCTTCGGACTCATTCGGTAATGTGGTAAAACTGCTCCCGGAACAAGATCAATTTGATGTTGAATGTCTCTCAATGGTGGTAACTCCTTAGGCAACTCCTCTGGAAATACATCTTCAAACTCTTTCAAAACTGGCTTTGCTTCTTCAGGAATTTCAACCTCTTCACTGCTCTCACGCCCAATCAACACGTATACTTCAGGGTCCTCTTCAACCTCCTTAACAAACTCCTTCAAAGATAATAAAGTTTTCAATTCCTCAATCTCCTCTAGCTTGCTCTCCTTCTGTTGTTGCTTCTTGGGAACCAAAGTGATTTTAGTACCCTCGAACATGAAACTGTAGCTATTGGCACGACCATCATGTTGAACTGATCTATCAAACTGCCACGGTCTTCCCAACAACAGATGACATACGTCCATGTCTACAACGTCACACCAAATTTCATCTTTGTACTTCTTCCCAATAGAAAAATTAACACAAGCCCTTCGACACACCTTCACTTCACCTCCCTTCCTTAACCATGCTAACTTGTACGGTTTAGGATGTTTCTCAGTTTTCAAGTTCAACTTCTTCACAGCCTCGGTAGAAATAATATTATCGCAACTTCCAGCATCAATAACGAACTTGCAAACTTTTCCCAGAATAGTGCATGTCGACTGAAATTTGTTACTTCTCAACCAACTACAATCCTCCTCTTGCTTTGGTGTAAGACATGACCTCCTCATCATAAGATTCCAACCTTCATCTCCAGATAATTCTTCTTCCTCCTCATCATAAGGTGCGTTTAAACATTCTGCCTTCTCATCATCATCCTCAATCTCAGCAACCATTGCTCTCTTCTTCGGCTTCGGACATTCATTGCTTTTGTGACCCAACTCCTGACAATTATAACATTTGAAAACACTGTTAACCTTCGCCTTTTCGGCCTCTTTCACCACTGGCTTATTGACAGGTTTAGGAACATTAGAACTTCCACTAACACCCCTCGCTTGATTATTGGAATTAGTAAACACACCACCTCCACGCCTTCCTTGCTTCTCCCAAGCCAACGCTTTCTGATGTGCCTCTGCCACTGATCTAGGATCAAACATATTAACCATATCCTGGATCTGCATTCTCAACCCCCCAATGAATCGAGCAGTTAGCTGTTCTTCCGTTTCCATAATATCATTCCTGGCAATGAGTTGGTAAAATTCGTCAGCATAATCATTAACAGACTTCGTCCCTTGCCTCAGATTCTGCAATCTCTGGTACATAAGTGATTGATAGTTGTATGGTAAGAATGTAGCTCGCATCAATTTCTTCATCTTCTTCCACGTTTCTATCTTTGACTTTCCCATTCTCTCCCTTGTAAGTTTAGTTTGCTGCCACCATGCCAAAGCTCTTCCCCTCAACCTAGTAGCAACCAACTTCACTCGTCTATGCTCAGGAACCTCCTTAAAGTCAAAAATTTCCTCCACATTAGATAACCAATCCAAGAATTCTTCAGCTACCATCCCTCCTTTAAACTCCGGAATCTCCATCTTCATTCCCGATTCCCAACGTCGATCATCATCAATAACCCGATACTGACGTTGTCCCTGATCTCGGTCTCTGAAATGAATACTTCCCCTCTCACCATCAAACTCCTCATCAAAGTCTGATGTATATCGTTGTCTTTCACGCCCTCCAGCATCTCTACCACCACTCCTACTACCCATATATCTTCGATCACGACCATCATCATTCCTCCTACTTCGATTATCAACACTCTTAGGCTCTTGACTTTCTCTCCTCTCCCGTTCTGAATGTGATGACACTCTACTACCCCCACGGATGGATTCAGGTGAATTTCTTCTTCTACTTTGATTCATATCAATCATAAGCTTTTCCAACCTACCAATGCCTTCATCAATCTTCTCATGCATACGTTGTTCCATTTGATCGGCCTCTTCTCTTCGATATAAAGCTTCAACATTTTGATGGCGGTTAGCTCTCCTTGGCGGCATGATTGAAATTCACAAAATTTCAACAAATCGATACCAAAGTGATGCTTCAACTTCACATACAACTTCACAAGGCTCGGCCTAACTCCTTAGCTCGAAACAAGCTTCCAATGATCCTTCCTAGGCTCGGCTACTTTACTAGTATACACGGCCTACTTCAAGTTCAAACACTTTCAACACTTTGATCCAAAATGGAATGGATCGAAAGTTCTCCCTCTTGTTGCAACTTCAATATGAACACGATGAACAACTTCAAACTCCAACACTTGGCTCCAAGACCCGATTTAGCTATGATTGGCTAAAACAAGCTTTGATACCAATACTGACGCAGCGGATAATTCGAAACAAACTTCAATTGGTGAAAGTAGCGATCGATGGAATGAAGATACCGAATTGCCCAAATTCGTTGATCCGAAGATACCGAATTCTAGCTATCTCAAACACGTTGATAGCGCACTATACCGTGTTCAAAGATCTACGATTCTTCGTACGTTGATCTAGCGCACTAGATTCCGTGAATCGGCTTCAACAAACGTGGATTCGAGCGCACTCGAATGACGTAAGTGGAGATAGGAGATTACACTCAACTATCAATTAGAGAAGAAAGCACAAAGCAATCAACAAGGAATTTTATTTCAAAATCAACTTTTTTTCAAATGTACAACACACCCCCTATTTATAGTGTTTTCAACTCCTGACCCTTAAGTCGTGACCGACTCATGCCTCACGACTCAACTAGGTCGTTGCCGACCTAACAGACACTACACGCCTCAATTACAACACAACACAAGCAACCGACTCAACAGATGACAACGACATACGACTCATCAGCTACATGGCTCACGACTTATCATAACAGATGACTCAAAATATGTACAGACTCGATTATAGTACACGACTCAAGAAAACTAGCAGTTTACAACACCCTGTCACGACTTACGACTCATCACACAACGACTCATCACTTAGGTCGTATCCCGTC